>CM077088.1:59939883-60571684 GCA_039513925.1 Platanthera zijinensis
TGATTCATACTAATAAACCACACATAATACTATTTTTTGAGCACCGGGGTATTAGTCGCTTTAAGTCGTGATTAATATTATAATTTTTTAAGAATATTGTATTAACCACGACTTAAACCGTTGCTAATACAATTAATTTTTCTAAAAAATAAGGTATTAGTCTGGTTTACAGTTTAAGTCGTTACTAATATAGGTAATTTTTTTAAAAATAGGGTATTAACCACTGTTTACATTGTGACTAATACTATTATTTTTTAAAAAATAGAGTATTCACCGGGTTTAAAGCGTGACAAATACTACTAATTTTTTTTTAAAAAAATGAGAGTGGGCGGCCGCCCACACTCATCCCAAGGTGGATCCGCCCCTGATGACAAGCCTTTCAATCGGATATCATAGCTCATACTAATCCACAATTCAGGACATACTCCTGCGCATATTGAAAATGATAATATATACATGCCTTATTTTAAGGATTGCGTATGAGCAATTGATGTGACTCATGTGAATGCTTGCATTCAGTACATGAGCAAGTCACATATATTGGTCGATATGGATCACCAACTCAAAATGTAATGACAGTGTGCGATTTCAATATATGTTTCACATATGTTGTACCTGATGGGAGGGTTCGGATCATGACAGCCTCATTTATCACCGAGTTATGCGAGATAGAAAGTTGTAAATTTTCATATGCGCCTCCAGGTAAATTTCTCACTGCATTTATCACGTAGTATTAAGATTTGGTCATAATAAATCATTTAATATAGAGAAATATTATTTGGTTGATGATGGATATCCGTTAGAGATATGCCTTCTAAAATCATTTTCAGAAACAAGATATCACTTGCCGGACTTTGCTCGAGGCAATCGACCAAATGAAGGGTCGTGTGAAATATTTAATCAAGCTCACCTCTCTCTGCGTTCTATTATTGAAGTAACTTTGCCGTATGGAAAAATAAATGACTCATCCTAAGGAAGATGCCACAATACTCATTTTCAAAGCAATGCATAATTTTTGTGGCTAAAATAAACCTCCATAATACATAAGAAGACATCCGTCTAGGATTGATCCAGAGTTCAGAGCATGTGATCTTAATGAAACCTTTGTGCATTCCGAGGCATACGGAACATAAGACAACATTGACGAACCGACATGGTCACAGTTCCAAGCATAGAGCCAGTTACACATGAGGGGACAAATGCACCTGAGATGTCTGCTTTGAGAGAATTCATTTGCAGCAATTAGAAAATGCTCGCATGTACGATTCAAATAAATGTACTTTAACAAATTATTTATTTATTTTATATTTAATTTATCTAATTTGGCGTAATTCTCTTTTGCAGATGATATTTGTTTGAGTTGGAAAAAAAGCGACTATCATCAATTCATAAATTTGTATCGTAAATATTTATGTCGAACAAATTGTTAATTCTAAGTTGAATATCATAAATTATGGGAATATTTAATTTTATCAATGTTTAATTTTCATTACTGTTAGTTCTGTACCACAGTTTCACACAACACTTCAAAATACAGTTTTCTAAAAAGTTTCATAAATTTTTCCACCACTGCAAAACAGCTGATTCTGCATCACTGTTTTCCAACCACTATTCCGGCACCGCCACTGTTGAAGCCAAAATTGACCGAAGTCAAAATTGACTTGTGGAGTTCGGGTGGTCCAAAAGAGGGGTGACCGCACACCTACTACACTCAAATGAACGATTCTAGGCTCTAGACTAGGACGTTAAGGGACAGACCCAAGGTCTCAGCGTGAGAGGACCCACCGCATACCCGGAGATTAACGAACTCTTTTCCCCTCCCAGCCAAAAGCTGAGCTAAGACACTTTCGGAAGGCGCTCCTTGGCCGACCGGAACATCTAAGGAGGTCTCAAGACCAACTCTCTCCTATCCAGATGTATCTCCTGCGGGTCTATACAAAAAGCGCTCACCCGCGCTACTAAAGCGCAACATCGCCGAGCAATTATACAACACGTGCCCAACTGGACACTACAAACAGCGCGACTCCGCTGCCTTTAAAAGGCTATCAACAGGCCAACAGGGGCTTCCCGGCATAAACCTCGGGGCTCCCACGGGACGAGCGGTTCACGAGCACGCCCGCCGCCCAAAGCAAAAAAGAAGTAGCTATACATACACAGAGCATCACAGATTATAAATTATTACAGGAATATTAATTTCATACATCGGCACGCATGCCGACAATATAAATAAAAATAGGCTTCGAGGGCCGGCACAAGCTTGGGGCTTAAGCCCGCTATTTCCCGCTTGGTACTGCAACACCTGTACGCCAACGTCTCGACGAACGACCGCCAGCTGAAACATCAGACGGCTAACATAAACGGGCCAAACATATTTCGTACACCCCCTTTTTTGGGGCTACGGTGCGCATTCCTGAAAACAGATAATATCCAACTTCCACGGAGTCTTTCTCCGGGAACCCAGAACATCACCGATCCGGCTCATGCGTCCGGACGAGCTTCACACAGAGCATCACAAATTCGGCTCATGCGTCCGAATGGGATTCACACAGCACATCACCAATTCGGCTCGTACGTCCGAATGGGCTTTCACACAGCACATCACCAATTCGACTCGTACGTCCGAATGGGCTTCACACAGCATGCCTAAATCCGTACTCACACTTCTGGATACTAGATGAAAATAATAGCGGGGACGTACACGTCAAACCGTTGGAGAGCTCCCTTCCCCAACCCATTGGTGGAGAGGGGCTTCATGCAAATGTAAAATTAGGGTTCACCTGCCCAAGAAGAAACTTCGTTACCTTGACGCGTGCTTGGTGGCGGTGCTTGTGGCTGCGGCGTGTGGCCGATATCACTCCAGAATGAGCCCTTGCTCGAGGTGGCGATGACGGTGGCCGACTTCTTTTAGGCGAGCCCTTGCTCGAGGGCGGCGATGGCGGGTGGTCGACCACTCCTTTTAGGCGAGCCCTTGCTCGAGGCGGCGATGGTCGGTGGTCGACCTCTATTTTAGGCCGAGCCCTTGCTCGAGGCGGCGACGGAAGAGGGGCCGAGGGGAGCTCGGCCCCGCTTGAGGCGGCGATGCGAAAGATGGGGGGCGAGAGGAGCTCGGCCCGCTGGAGGCGGCCTGGAAGAAGAAGGGGGGGAGGAGCTCGGCCCCCGCTTGAGGCGGCCTGGAAGAGGGGGCCGAGAGGAGCTCGGCCCCGCTGCGTTGCTTTAGGCCGGGAAAAAGAGAGGGGCCGAGCCCCAGCTCGGGCTTGCCGGCGACGGGAGAGGAGGAGGCCGAGCATGTTGGGCTCCAGGCGGCCGGCGAGGGGGAGGAGGAGGGAGAGGCGGGCTGGCGTCGAGCTCTTGGCCGGTCGACGATGGAGAGATGGAGAGGGGCGGCGCGGCTGCTGGGGTCGACGAGAGAGAGATGGAGAGGGGCGTCGTCGGGGAAGCTGCTGGCGCCGAGCGATCGGCTAGCCCTAAGGAGTCAAAGCTGGGCCTCATTTCCCTTCCTCTTTTTCTTTTTCCCCTCTGTTTTTTCTCTCTGCCTTTTCTCTTCCCCCCCCTGCCTGCACTTCCTTTCTTCTTTTTATTTTGTTTTGTCCTTTTTCTTTCCCAGCCCCCTGTCCGAGCCCCCATTTTTCTTTTTCTTTTCTTTTATTTCTTGTCTTTTTCTTTTTTTTTGTCTTTTTCCTCCCCCTTTGCTGCAACCCGCCGGCTCCCCCCATGCTGCTTTTCTTTTGCTTTTCTTCCCCTATCTCTTATTCACTATTTTTTATATATATATAATATATTATATTATATATATCATATAATAAGTATGTATATGTATATATATATATTATGCATTATATATAATTTTATGTAATATGGAAACCATATGCCCGTAAACACCCACACGCAGCACGAGCATCGCACGTCTTCGGGCGGGGCTGTGCCACATTGCGCTCATAGTGCGCCCCAAGTCTGCCACTTGGGGAGGATCCCGCTCGCCCGATACGGGGTGTACGCACAGCTTAGCCAAACAGACCTAAGGCTCCGTTTGGCATTGCTGCGGTGGCGATCGTGAATGTCGTGGTTATAAACCATCGTTCGTGAATGCCAGATCACCTAAGGAACTTGAACCATTTTATGTTCAAAACTAATTTTATTCTCCTGGAGGAGGCCATAACCATTGTCTTGTGAAAATGCATTATATACGATGATGCTGTTTTTCTTTAAACTCACTCGAGCAAAAAGCCGATAGAGTTTAACCAAGAAATTTTTTTTGGTCCGGGGCCAGTGATGATGTTGGCACGGTGTTGTTTGCCATCGGCCGTGAGTCGACCCATTGGAACCCTAACGGTGCAGAATTGATGGCGTTGTTGACACTCCATGATTTTCATCCTCACGCATATGCTCGAGGCTACTAGGATTATCACTGAGAGTGATTGCCGCAATCTTGTGGATCATTGCTCTTCTTGCTTCAAGCGTGGTCGCGGACGGGACTCGTACCGGGTATAAAGACCAAGTCATCCTCTTCGAGTTCACCCAAATTGTCTTCCAGTTTGTGCCCGTGATGCTAACCGGCCGACGGACTACTGTGCCTGTTCAGCTCTCTTGTCTAGCTTTCTATGAACTGATTGTTTTTCCTTTCTTCCCGGAATACGCTGAGCTTTGTGAGGATGACTGTGATAGTTTTCTATGGAACCGAGGGAGGTAAAGTGCAAAAGTGCACTTTACCGTGAAGTGCGGGCATCCAACGGTCCGCGTGGATGCCCGCACACATCTCAAAGTAAGATGAGATGCACTCGCTTTGAGATGTGTGCGGGCATCCACGCGAGCCGTTGGATGCCCACACTTTACTATAAAGTGCACTTTTGCACTTTACTCCCCAAATCCGTTTTCTATGGATTGTTTCTATCTGAATTGCGGTGCAAATTTCAAGGATACCACGCAGGAGACTTTTACGAAAGTTCACGACAAATTTTTTTTGGGTACATAATACACACGTGTTGTTACAGTTCCGTGTGCCAGAAGAACTGTCCGTCCGATCCTCGATTTGACAGTTGGATTTCTCACAAACGACCGTGCACAGGATGCCAATTCTTGGCTTTTACATCCTTCTGATTTGCTTTACGAATAAGCTTTACGAATCTTCCAGCAGATCGAAGATTAAAAAAATAATATTTGATATTTTTTCTGCACACCGTTGGTTATTTTAAGGGAGTTGTTAAAAAACACCACAGTTTTGGCTAGGCGCATCGCACTTTCTCATAATTTTTCGTGTTTTTTGGAAATACGTCTTTTATAACTTTCGTGTGTTGAACACTTTTCCTAAAAATGCATGTACAAGACATATTTCTAAAATGCGCAAAATCCGTGCGTATTTCCAAAGTACGCATTGTACCTGCATTTTTAGGAAAAATGTTCAACACATAAGTTATAGATCTATAACTTTCGTCTTCAACACTTTTCCTAAAATGCATGTGAAAGACGTATTTCCAAATGCATGTGAAAGCGATTTCCAAAATGCTTGAAAAATTAGGAGAAAGTATGGGTGCTACTACCTGTTTTTAACGATTCCCTATTTTTATTTCCCCTTCTTCCGTCCACATCTGTCGGATAACGGAGATCCCACGCCGTTCCCTCCTTTCTGGATTCCGTCCCCACCTCCTGACCACCGGCGTTCCCCGCCGCCTCGATCCCCACAGTGAAAGAAAGAAACGCCGGCGATCTCTTCTCCCATGGCCTGGCTCCGAGCCCTGGCTCGGTTCCCTCGATCCTCCGTAATCAAAGACCCTTTCTCTACCCAACCCCTCTCATTCTCCACTTCTCCGGCGCAGCCGACCGTTGCCGGACGGTTCGCCGGCCTGAGACCGACGATTCCTGGCAAGGAGAAACCACGCGTGGTTGTTCTGGGATCCGGGTGGGCGGGATGCCGAATGATGAAGAGCATCGACACGAATCTCTACGACGTCGTGTGCGTTTCGCCGAGGAACCACATGGTATTTACTCCGCTGCTCGCCTCCACCTGCGTAGGAACCCTAGAGTTTCGCTCGGTCGCCGAGCCCATTGGTCGGATCCAGCCCGCCATCTCCCACGCCCCCGGCTCGTACTTCTTCCTCTCGCGCTGCACGGCGCTCGATCCTGAATCTCACACTGTCAGTGAGCGTCTTTTTCATTTGTTTTTTTGTTTGCTACATTGATGGAGTTTTTATCATTTTCTGCAAGGGAGGCAGTTTTAGAGGGTCTTTGATTTAGGTTCCATTTGGGGCGGCGATGGTGGTTGTGAATGCGGTGGTTATGAAGCATCGTTTGTTAACGCCTAACCTCACCTAAGGAACTTCATCCACTTTTAGGTTCAAAACTAGTTATCTTTTCTTAGTGGCGATCACAACCGCTGTCATGTGGAACATACATTCTATGACCATGGTATTTTTGTCCAAACTCAACAACTACAATAACAACACTCAAGCCTTTATCCCACTATAGTGGGGTCAACGATATGGATCCTATGTTGCCACTGTGCCTTATCTTTTGTCATAATCTCACTAATGCCTAAGTACATCATGTCTTTTCTTATAGTTTCATTCCAAGTCTTTATTGGTCCACGCCTCCCTCGTTTAACATGCCTAGTGACTAGACTCTCACAACGCCTAATAGGTGCCTCTAATGGTCTCCTTTGTACATGTCCAAACCATCTTAGTTGAGCTTCTCGCATCTTCTCTGCAATTGGTGCTTCTCCTGTCTTATCCCCGATACATTCATTCTGAATTTTATCCAGTCTCGTGTGTCCTCACATCAGCCTAAGCATTCTTTTCTCCGCAACTCCCATTTTTTGCTCATGTACACAATTCACTGCCCAACACTCAGAACCGTAGAGCATCACTGGTCTAATTGCAGTACGGTAAAACTTGCCCTTAAGTTTTAATGGTACTTTACGATCACATAAGATCCCTGACGCGCCTCTCCACTTCAACCAACCCGTGTGGATTCTGTGTCATATCTTTATTAATACCTCTGTCTTTTTGAACTATCGATCCAAGATATTTAAAACACTCACTACGAAAAATATCTTGATCACCTAACTTAATAATGAAGTTATCCGTCCTTCTTGCACTGCTAACTTTAAGCTCCATATTTTTGGCCTGCTCAACCTAAAACCCTTCTTTTCTAAAATGTCTCGCCAGGATTCAAGTTTTGCGTTTACACCATCGCGTGTCTCATCGACCAAAACGATATCATCCACAAACAATAAACACCAAGGTATTGCTTGTTGGATATGTCTGGTGAGCTCATCTAAGATAAGGGTAACGAGATAAGGGCTTAAAGTTGAACCTTGATGTAAGCCAACAGTGAAAAAAATTCCTGTGTTAATCCTCCAGATGTCCTCACCCTTGTCACTAAATTTGTATACATATCTTTGATTATGTCAATGTATGATACATTTACATCTTTTTTTCTCAGTCTCTCCATAAGATCTTTCTTGGAACTCTATCATAAGCCTTCTTAAGATCGATGAACAGCATATGCAAATCTTGTTTTCTTTCTCGGTAGTTGTTAATGAGTCTCCTCAAGAGATGTATAGCTTCCATGGTCGACCGTCCCGACATGAATCCAAATTGATTTTCCGAGATGTTAGTCTCCCGTCTTACTCTTCTTTTTCTATTACTCGTTCCCATAGTTTCATGCTATGAAAAACTCATCGGAGCAAAAAAACTGCGCCAAACAGAGCCTTAGTTTACAACTTTTAGCTGATGTCTGTTTCATTTGTTGACAATCTTTAGTTACATTTTTAGATATTGGTTAAATATGCAAACATCTAATCCAACCCTATTTGGTGGTTACATAGTCTGTTTGGTTGGTAATTTTTTATAAAACAATACAGAGTAGTAGTTATGTTGATACATTTTAATAGTGCAAAAATGAAATAATAGATCAAATAATTGGCCTATGATTAAGTGATAGCATTTGGAAGGCGATAAACCCTTAACCTTTAAAAGTTGATTGATAAAAAAAACAAAGGATCTGTTTGGCACGACGGCGGTGGTCGTGAACGCGGTGAACCATCGTTCGCGAACGCCCAACCTCACCCAAGGAATTTCATTCACTTTTATGCTTTCTTTCCTGGGTAGCGGTCATAACCGTTGTCTTGCCAAACATATATTCTATAACGGAGATGTTTTTGTCCAAACTCACCGGAGCAAAAACACCGTGCCAAACAGAGACAAAATAGAGTTCTTAACGGATTCAAATTTGATGTGGAATAATATGAGTAGTTCTATTAAGAAAATTGCCATAAAGATTATAGGAGAACCAAAAGTTATATTACTAATTGATAATGATACTTGGTCGTGGAGCAAAGAGGTATAAAAAATGATCAAGAAAAATGAAATGTGCTTTTGAAGATTGACAGGATTGAGTATTAATGAGAATTATATGAATTGTAAGAAAGCTAAACGTCTTGGTAAGAATGTAATAAGCAAAACAAAGGATATATGATGCAGTGGTAAGGCCGACATGGGGTGGAGCCTCTAAATGCAACCCTAAATACGATGAAGTGTAATGTAGTGCAAGAGCGGTCCGCTAAAATTACAACAAGTAATTATTTATTATAAAAAATTTAGCAGGTGCACGAACTTTGTCAAAACTTTGATTTAATAAAAACAAGTAATGATCATAAACTAAACGAGACACAATTAATTAAGTGTGCACAAAATAAACTCCGCAAGTGGCACAACAAGTGAACTAATAACACAATAAAATAGAAAATCACCACAATATGAGTTGCTGAGAATGACGACAATAAAGGAAAGATTTTACCACAATTCACACATGTAGGTGGAGGGGCGGTTGTTGGCGGGCATCCAAGGTCGTAGCGAACAGGGAGGGTGACGAGGTGTGGATTTGGGGCTGATTATATCTTGGTGGGCTTGACGAGTGGCTGGTGGGGAAGAGGATTGGACAGGTATGGGTCTAACGGGTGAGGGGAAACTACAGAGTAGAAGGGGGCGGGGTTGGAGGTTGCCGATGGGAGGGGAGGTTGTAGGCCGGAGGGTGCATGCTAGTTTTTGGTGGGCCGCAGGAGGGGAAATAGGCTTCAGGAGGTCCAGTGGTGGAGGAAGAGGTGGAGGGGAATAGTTTTCGGCGGTGGAAGGGGTTGTGCGGGCTGCAGGTTTTGGGCCGGGAGGAGGCTGGCGGGGTAGAGCAGGATGCAGGGTTTGGACAGGGAGGCGGGGAAGTAAGTACCGACCAGGAATCGCACCTAGCAAGCACGGAAGAGGAACATAAGAAACAGAGGGTCCGGGGAAGTGCTGGGAAGAGCCAATCAGAGGGGAAAATCGCCTGGAGTCGCACCAGGGTCTGTGCTTTCTGGCGTCGCACCGGAGGGGAAGAGGACCGAGCAGTTGCAATTCTTCAAGCAAACCTTCGATGCCTCCCAAAACCGCCTGCCGCCCATATATATAAAACCCTAAGATAAAACCACATAATAACCGCACATCAAACTCCCAAATCGGACGACATATACTGTTCTGGGCGATCGGGCAAAAAAATAAAGGAAAATATAAATTTGACTCGGAACAATCTTCTAGACGGAACTACGGTCGATCGGAGTCCACTGCCTCCTGCGGGAATACATGTGTGTCGGTCGTGGTGCGCCGTCAATATGTCTTTTCATTATTTATATAATATGATATTTCATATTAAGGAAGAATAAAATGAGCTATATAGAATAAATAATACTAAGGATAAGAGATCTAGATATTTGATTAGTTAAATGTATTAATAATGGTGATAATACAATCTTATCAATTATTAAGACAGTGATGAGTGATACAAATGTTATTTTGAGAAGTTATTAAATGATCATTTCATTTATGAAAATATTTTGTAGACCACAGTGAACAAAATAATTGTATATATTATAGATTAACATAACAAAATGAAGTGGAATTAGTTTGAGGATTACATATGAAGAATTATGCGATATGTTACAGTGGATTAAGTGATGTCTTTTGATGAAAATTTTAAGATTGAGGTGTCAAAGCATCTTGGTGCCGTTATTTAATAATAAAAGAGTTTTCAAAATTTAAATTAAAGTGAATCATACATTTGAGTTGAATGATGAAGATGTGTGAAAGAGTTATGAAGTATTGTCTTAGAGAAATTATTAATTTTGGAGAATCAATTTTGTTTCATGCTAGGAAGATCCACTATGGAAGCGATTTTGTGTTGAGACAATTGATAGAAAACAAACATGCATATGATTTTATTGTTATGATAAGGAATATGGTATAGTATTGTATGATGCAATTTTGTTCATATTAAAGAAGAAAGATATTTGTCAAAAGTATCTTGAGTTTATGGAACTATATGATAGAGCACAAACTTGTATTAAGGTAGTTGTGAAATACCCAAAGAATTAAACCGCAATATGTTTATATCAAAGATCAATACTGAGTCCATATTTTTTTGTTATAGTTGTAGAGATTCTTACAAAGGATATCTAAAGGGAGGTAATTTGGCGTATGCATTTCACAAATGACAATATAGTTATAATCGATGAGGTAATTATTGAGAACATACAGATATTGTTTCGAAGAGAAGACTTTTGGTTAGTTTACTGATAAGTAAAATGTGGAGATAGTTTTAATATTGAAAAGTAAGTTGGATTTATAAATTAGGCGTTCTGCGTTCTGCGTGATCTATCTCTTTTCATTTATATACGTCGATTAAGGCAAGCGCACCTATCGCGTAGTAGTATATTATTTTTTTAAATATCAAGGTCGTATTTTTCCAGAGATCTGTGTCGAGTACTCTACTTTAAGGACTGCAACTATTATTTTATCGAAAAGATTTAATGATTTTTAAAAGTAAAAATACAAGTAAGACGTAGGGGTTTTGAAAATAGATGAGGTAGAGAGCCCTCGATTTTTGACTTACTTTGGGAAACACTTTTTAAATAATAAAAACTCTATTTCTTATTAATTAAAATCTTTGACCGTGGAGGTTCCTTAAATATGAGTGCACCTCTATCGAGGATACATCCACCCGTGATTACGTATTTTGACTGAACTTCGTATTTAATCAAACATACCTTTAATGCACGCTTTACGTGGTGAACCCCTCTATTGACCTTCTACTAGTCTTCAAAGGTTCAACCCGAGAGACTTGCATTCATCTTTTTCGAGTATGAGGCGCTATTTCTCTTTACCTGAGAATGATCAATTTCCTGGTAAATCTTAAGTTTTTAATTTAGAAAATATGGTTTTTAAAATGCAGAAATAATATTCTTCCCAAACTCATCTCAATTGAGTGCTAAAAAGTTCTTAGCTTCTCATCGGGATGGGAGTGGTACTAGAAAAATAAAAGACATATAAAGGTGCAAAAATACTATCCGTCCCAACCATCTTAATCAAGCGCTAAAAAGTTCTTAGCCTCTCATCCGGGATGTAGGTGGTATATAAAAAAAAGAAAAATAAAGAAAAGTACTTACCCACACACCCTTTCTCAGTAGAAATAAAAGCTAAGTTAAAAAGCAAGAAGAGATGAAAAATTACTGAAAGCTGAAATTTATTACATAAAAAGTGTTACACACTAGGAAACTCAAACTAGGGTTAGAAAAATAAAACTCAAAAGCTACTCCTAACTACTATGTATAACTATGTGGAACTCTACCAGTTCTCCTCTAAACATCAGCCCTGAAGGTCTATTTATAGCCAAAATTTCTGAAGTACACGCCCCCTCGAGTGTGTCGCCTGGGCGTGACGCTGACGTGGCTGCTGTGGATAGAATTTCGACTGATTTCTGGATCGGGTTGAAAGTACACGGGCGTGACTTGATGGTCACGGGCTTGTAGGTCAGGCGTGTCTGCATGACGTGACAGCTTGGCTTCTTCGGGGCGTGACAACTAGAATTCTGGTAGGTCACGACTTACGTCACGGGCGTGCCACCTGGTACATGGGCGTGTAGGTCGGGCGTGACTCGAGCTTGCTGGCTTCAGCGTTTCGGCACGGCATGATAGCCGGCGGTCTGCTTGGTCACGGGTGATGTCACAAGCGTGACAAGTGAAACACGGGCGTGTTCCAGGGCGTGACTTTGTATTGCTGGCTTCAGAACTTCGGTTGGCGCGACAACGGGTTGAATGCTTGGTCACGAATGATGTCACAAGCGTGACAGGTGTCACACGGGCGTGACTGCTGTTTGCTGGCCGAAATTTTCCGAAACGTTGGAATTGTTGTTTTAAAGTTACACGCCCTAGGTCACACGCATGACCTAGGGGTGTGACTTAGGAATTTTTCTCGAAATTCACATTTTGTCCAGAAATACATATATGACACAAAAATAAGTTAAGTTAGAACTAAAAATTTAAAAGAAACGAATTATTTAGGTATTTTCATAATATAATTACATATTTTATTAAATCAAAATTGAAAAATACACTAAAAATACATATATTTTGCTACTCATCAAATACCCCCATACTTAAGTTTTGCTATTGCAGAACAAAAGTACGAGTTGATTATACAAATAATTATAAAATTTCTAAATTAACTATCAGTTTATTATATCAAGGGAAAATGAACATAAATAATCCCGAGTATAAAGCATTAAGTCCTATATTATACAAATTATTTTGTTAGAGATAAATGTTCATAGCCAAAAGACTTTTTGAGAAAATCAAATAGGAAGCAATATTGCAATCATTAGTAACAAATTAGATTGACATTATCAAAACCGTACTTTAAAAGAGATATGAAGGAAAATAAACAACTTATTAAATATTCTCTCTCAAAATTTTAAACAAAATTAGATCAATGTGTAGTGGTTTTATGAGATACAAACTTGGCGTTTGTCAATAAAGCAGGCTATGATGTAGATGGTGATGAATTTTATTCTCTCACCTTATTGAATATTCTTGCTTTGTTACAACTGCTTAGGAAAATATTTTCTAAGGCAAAAACAAAAACATAGCAGAATTAATTTTTATTTTAATCTGATGTATATGTTTAGGAGCACATACTCCATTTCATATAGTCTTTTAAAAATTATTGAATGTCTATGTTTACGGAATGAAATCTTATTTCCATTGATATACGATCTTTTCTTGTCTAGGGGCACATACTTCTAGATGCTTGTTTGCGTAAGTAAACATGTCAAGCAAAAAGTAAATAGAAAGAGGGTTTTAAAAAAATTAAAATTTTGATAAAATTTTTTGAGAGCAATTTTAATAGCTTGAAAATTCCTATATTTTGATAAGTGAAGTAAAGATAATTACAGTCTACATATGTTTGGCTAACATAATACACATGCCTATATTTATAATAAAGCAGAAGTAGTGTTCAAAATAAATTCTCTAAAATCAAATGCACAAAATATTCTTTAAAACTTAACCCTAGATATTTAGATCTATTTATTTATGATAAATAAATGATTAGTAAATTGAAAAACTAGATAACTATTTATATATCAACTCAAATATTTTTTTTTTGGTTTATAAAAGAAGTAGGGGCTTTAAATTTTTTGGATGATTGATTGAGCAAAAAAATATACACAAGAAGATTTTTTCTATTTTTGTTATTTATTTATATTATTATTATTAATTTTAGCAAATATATACATAAATATTTATAAGAAAATAAAAAAGACTAAAAAAAGAAACATTATTATTATTTTTTTGTTTTGCAAGGAAATATACCCTCATACTTATTTTGTGCATAAGTATGAAGAAAAAGAAGATATATATAAAACTAAGAATAAATAAAACCTAATAAAAAGATTTTCTTGATTGGAGGTCGGGGAGGACGTAATCAAAACCTATAAAATAAAAGACAAGTAAAAAGTAAAAAAAAAAAAACAGATAACTATGAGGTGTCTCCCACAAGCGCTTTGTTTACCGTTTTTCCTGGTAAAGCTCTAGGTTGGCGCTCCGACAGCATCTTCGAAATCTGTACAATTTGAGTTTCCAGATTTTTAATTGATCCGGTTAGATTCCAGATATTGGACTCATTTGTAACGACGTATTTTGTAAAGATGTCTTCTATCGGGGCGGGTCGTAGTGGTTGTGATTGTGGTGGTGGTGGTGGTTGTGCAAATCCAATTTCCAATTGGATTTGCATTAGGCGGACGCTGAACATTATTGGGGTTGCTCCATGATAAATTTGGATGGTATTAAACCTTGGATTGTAATTATTATTATTAATATTTGGATTATAGGAAGGAGATTGATATGAATTCCTCATATAATCAACGTTTTTCTATTATATTATGTGTTGAATTTCTAGTAGGGAGGAAGTCGACATCTCCATTACTTTCCTAGCTAGATATTCTACTTGCAGTGCTAAATTGGAAGAAGCGTCGAGCTCGTAAGGCCCAGCGGGTTTATTAGGGCGTGACCTAGACACGTTCCATTGGTAGGCATTCATGACCATTTCCTCAAACAATGCTTGAGCGGCCTTGGGGGTTTTATTATTTAGCGTTACCCTGACGACAACATCAATCATTTGTCTGGTTTGGAAATTCAAACCATTATAGAATGTCTGTACTTGGAGCCAAGCCGGCAATGCGTGATGTGGACACCTACGTAAAAATTCTTTAAAGCGTTCTCAAGTCTCATAGAGAGACTCAGACTCGCCATGAACAAATGAAGAAATATCGACACGTAATTTGGCGGTTTTAGCAGGTGGAAAATACTTTGTTAAAAAATTTTCGGTCATATCAGCCCAAGTAGTGATGAATCCTCTAGGTAGAGAACCTAACCACTGCTTGACTTTCGTCCGTAACGAAAATGAAAATAAATGCAAACGAATGACATCATCAGTGACGTTATTTATTTTAAATGTGTCGCATATTTCTAAGAAATTTGACAGATACGTATTTGGATCTTCATCTGGCAATCCATCAAATTGTACTGAATTTTGAATCATTTGGATTATGCTAGATTTGATTTCAAAATTATTATTAGCAATCGTGGGACGAACTATACTTGACCCGGTGTCATCCAAGTTCGGTATCGCATAATAAGACATAGTCCTTTGCGGGGCCACGACTGGATTTTGATTTGCCATAGCTTCTACGTGCGTGGTTTCGATAGACTCTTTCAGATTTAAAACTTGATCTTGGTCACAAGATCGAATCCGCCTGTAATATGTGTGGTCGATTTCAGGATTAAAATTAAGATTAAAATCAATATGAGAGTTTCGTCGGGTCATGCACTAAAAAAACTATTATATAATTTTTTTTTTGTTTTATTATTATTTTTTGTGGTTTTTTTTAGAAAATAAAAGTGTTGTTAATAAAAAATATAGTTTTTATAAAAACAAAGGTTTTGTAATTAACATAGAATTTGAGATTTGTTTATTTTTATAAAAACAGTAGTTTTTAATAATAACTAAGATAAAAATAATAGTAATTCTTTTTTATTTCAAATATTAATACAAAATGATCCCCGGCAACGACGCCAAAAACTTGATAAATAAAATGTTGAGAATAGTTTTAATATTGAAATGTAAGTTGGATTTATAAATTAAGCGTTCTGCGTGATCTATCTCTTTTCACTTATGTACGTCAATTAAGGCAAGCGCACCTATCGTGTAGTAGTATATTATTTTTTTAAATATCAAGGTCGTATTTTTCCACAGATCTGTATCGAGTACTCTACTTTAAAGACTAGAACTATTATTTTATCGAAAAGATTTAATGATTTTTAAAAGTAAAAATACAAGTAAGATGTAGGGGTTTTGAAAATAGATGAGGTAGAGAGCCCTCGATTTTTGACTTTGGGAATTACTTTTTAAATAATAAAAACTCTTTCTTTATTATTTAAAATCTTTGACCGTGAAAGTTCCTTAAATATGAGTGCACCTCTATCGAGGAGACATCTACCTGTGATTACGTATTGTGACTGAACTTTTGTATCTAGTCAAACATACCTTTAATGCACACTTTACGTGGTGAACCCCTCTATTGACCTCCTACTAATCTTCGAAGGTTTAACCCGGGAGACTTACGTTCATCTCTTTCGAGTATGAGACGCTATTTCTCTTTACCTGAGAATGATCAATTTCCTGGTAAATCTTAAGTTTTCAATTTAAAATGCATAAATAATATCGTTCCCAAACTCATCTCAATTGAGTGCTAAAAAGTTCTTAGCCGCTCATCGGGACGGGGGTAGTAGTAGAAAATTAAAAGACATAAATGTGCAGAAATACTATCCGTTCTAACCATCTTAATCAAGCGCTAAAAAGTTCTTAGCCTCTCATCCGGGATGGAGGGTATATATAAAAAAAAGAAAAATAAAAAAAATATTTATGCACACACCCTTTCTCAACAAAAATAAAAGCTAAGTTAAAAAGTAAGAAGAGATGAAAAATTACTGAAAACTGAAATTTATTACATAAAAAGTATTACACACTAGGAAACTTAAACTAGGATTGGGAAAATAAAACTCAGAAGCTACTCCTAACTACTATGTATAATTATGTGGAACTCTACCAGTTCTCCTCTAAACATCAGCCCTGGAGGTTTATTTATAGCCGAAATTTCTGAAGTACACGCCCCCTTACAGGCTTACACGCCTCCTCGGGCGTGTCGCTGACGCGGCTGTAGATAGAATTTTGGCTGATTTCTAGATCGGGTTGAAAGTACACGGGCGTGACTTGATGGTCACGGGCGTGTAGGTCGGGCGTGTCTGCATGGCGTGACAGCTTGACTTCTTTGGGGCGTGACAGATGGAATTCTGGTAGGTCACGGCTTACGTCACGGGCCTTCCACCTAGTACACGGGCGTGTAGGTCGGGCGTGACTCGAGCTTGCTGGCTTCAGCGTTTCGGCACGGCGTGACAGCTGGCGGTCTGCTTGGTCATGGGTAATGTCACGAGCATGACACGTGGAACACGGGCGTGTTCCAGGGCATGACTTCGTATTGCTGGCTTCAGAACTTCGGTTGGCGCGACAACAGGTTAAATGCTTGGTCACGGGTGATGTCACGGGCGTGACAGGTGTCACACGGGCGTGTCACGGGCGTGACTGCTGTTTGCTTACCGAAATTTCCCGAAACGTTGGAATTGCTGTTTTAAAGTTACACGCCCTAGGTCACGGTTGTGAACTAGGGGCGTGACTTAGGAATTTTTCCCAAAATGCTCATTTTGTCCAGAAATACCTATAGTGCACAAAAATAAGTTAAGTTAGAACTAAAAATAAAAAAAAAACGAATTATTTAGGTATTTACATAATATAATTACATATTTTATTAAATCAAAATTGAAAAATACACTAAAAATATATATATTTTGCTACTATCATTTACCAAAGGTCAAATATATATTTTATAATTTTAATGAGCGTGATATTAATAATATTGTTAGAAACGAACAAGAACAAATCGGAAGTGGTACATAAATTTTATTATCTGAAAAAAGTATCTATTACAAAGGTATGACCTCCCTTTTATAGAATGAAGGAGAGAAGAGAGAATACAAATTAGAGATGTGAGACTAAAAAATTACAGGACTAAGCGGCCTATACAGAAAACAAACCGCACAAGCCACGCGGTTAGATGAGAAGGGCTAACTGTTCGGCTACCACCAGAGAGAGAGAAGCCGCCATGGGAGACCGTTAGACCGCCCGGTCTCCAAGCCGCCTGAGACAAACTACTAGACCGCTTGGACTCCAGACAGCAACAACGTAACAATCAAACCGCTGAAGGGAAACCGCCAGACCGCGCGGTCTTCAATCCGTCAAGGCAAGCCGCCAGACCGCCCGGTCACTAACTCCAACACTCCCCCTCAAGCTGGAGCATATATATCGATCATGCTCAGCTTGTTGCAAATATGAAGAAACGAGGCGGATACTGGCTTGGTGAAGATGTCAGCCAACTCTTTATCAGAAGTGACGAAGGGAGTGCAAATTTGTTCCTTTAAAATCTCTTCACGAATGAAATGACAGTCGACCTCAATGTGCTTTGTTCTTTCATGAAAGACCGGATTTTTGAAGATGTATATGACAGCCTTGTTATCACAAAACATAGGTAGAGGATAGTTGTAGACCTCTCCTAAATCCATCACGAGGGCCCGTAACCACTTTAACTCACAAATGGTCGATGCCATACTACGATACTCTGCTTCTGCACTGGACCTGGAAACAACAGACTGCTTCTTGCTCTTCCAGCTCACTAGATTTCCCCCAACAAAGGTGCAAAAACCCAAAGTTGACTTGCGATCCCCTTTGTTATCAGCGTAACTCGCATCTGAGTATGCTTCAACCCTTAGATGATCATTCTTTTGAAAGAGTAATCCTTTCCTAGGCGCTGCTTTGACATACTCCAAGATCCGCAAGACGGACTGTAAATGGCACTCCCTAGGTGCTTGCATGAATTGACTCACCTTGCCCACATCATAGGAAATGTCGGGCCTGGTCACTGTGAGATATATGAGCTTACCAACCAGACGCCTGTACCGCGTAATATCTGAAAGAGGAGGCGAATCATCTGTCCAAGTTTTGTCTTCTCCAGTTGCCATGGGGCATCAGACAGGTTTGGCTCCAGTCAATCCTGCCTCTTTTAATAGATCAAGAGCATACTTACGTTGGGAGAGGACTAAGGAGTTGGGCTTTCGAGAGATTTCGATCCCCAGAAAGTACTTCGGAGAGCCCATATCTTTCGTGACCAGATGTTGACGAAGATGCCGCTTTGTCAAGGCTACCCCTTCCTGGTCATCGCCAGTGAGAAGAATATCATCGACGTACACAACAAGAACCACCAGTCCCGAGGAAGTTTTGCGAATGAATAACGAGTGATCGGCAAAATTTCGTGCAAAACCAACGGCCGCCACGATGCCGCTGAACTTGTCAAACCAAGTTCGAGGGCTCTGCTTGAGGCCATAGATTGCCTTCTTCAGCCGGCAAACTCGTGTCTCCCTCTGAGCAACATACCCAGGAGGTTGCTCCATGTAGACGGCCTCCTGAAGATCACCATAAAGGAAGACATTTTTGACATCCAGCTGGGAAATCGGTCAATCTCTATTGACAGCCACAGAGAGTAAGACCCGAATAGTGTTGAGACGAGCCACGAGAGAGAAAGTGTCAAAGTAATCAACCCCATAGGTCTGAGTAAAGCCCTTAACAACAAGGCGAGCCTTATAACGATCCACAGTGCCGTCCGGGCCAAATTTGACCACAAAGACCCAGCGACAGCCAATAACATCAGTACCGAAGGGAGGAGGAACACGAGTCCAGGTACCCCGCTCAGTTAGGGTCGCCATTTCCTCATCCATGACCATCTTCCAATGAGGAATAACAAGAGTCTCCTGGTAGGAACGGGGTGTGGCAGTGGCAGAGATAGCCAGTGCAAAGGCCCTGCGAGAAGAGGTAAGGTGATCATATGAAACAACAACAGCAAGGGGGTGTAGAGTACACATACGCACCCTTTTGCGAAGAGCTACAGGAAGATCCAGGTCGGCGGGTCCCTCAGCATCCGAAGCATCCGTGGCAGAGAGAGCTGGCCCGGGAGTAGAGAGCGACGGCGGCGGAGATGAGGGAGACGGTTGCGGAGAAGAGGGAGAGAGAGGCGGAGGGAGAGGAGTGGACGGAGACGGTGTATGGGTTGAGATCTCAGTAGGAGACAAGGGAACGAAGGGAAAAACAGGAGTATCAGAAGCTGGGGGGAGAGGAGAGGAGTCATCCGAGAAGTAGGATACATTCTCGAAGAAGGTGACGTCAGCAGAGACGAACTGCTTACGAAGAACGGGGTCAAAACAACAATAGCCTTTCTGAGTTGTGGAGTACCCCATAAAGACACATTTGGTGGAGCGAGGGAAGAGCTTATCAGGGTGGCAGATGGGGCATGCACAAAGGCAGTGCACCCAAAGATTTAGAGAGGGAGAGGAAAAGGGTCCTTGCCCGGATACAGAATGGAGAATGAGGTTTTCCCGTAGAGAACCGTGGAGGGAATGCGATTGATGAGGTAGCAGGCAAGGAGAACAACATAACCCCAATAGGAGCGAGGAACATGCATCTGGGTCATCAAGGTACGAGCGACATCGAGGAGATGACGGTTTTTGCGTTCCGCCACCCCATTTTACTGGGAGGTATAAACACAGCTAGTCTGATGAATAATGTCATGTTGCACACAGAAAGTGGTAAACGCATGACTCAGATATTCTTTAGCATTGTCTGAGCGAAAAGTTTTAATACAAATACCAAACTGAGTTTTAATTAACTGATAAAAAGAGATCCATACATCCAAAAGTTCAGAGCGATCTCGTAAGAGATACACCCAAGTACATCTAGAAAAATCATCAATAAAAGTAACAAAATAAGAACTACCCGACCAATGGTGATGGTAGGAGCAGGTCTCCAGACATCGGAGTGGACTAGATCAAACGGACGGGTAGAGCCCCGACCTTGCTTCGTCGGGAAGGAGGAACGGTGGTGCTTGCCAAGCTGACAAGCATCGCAGTTGAGAGGAGTACTGGAAGGAGGGAGGTGGGGCAGAAGCTGATGTAGAAGTCGTGGAGGAGGATGACCGAGGCGGAGATGCCACTGGAGAAGATCCGTACAAGAAGAGAAGACGGACAAGGCAGAAACGTTGTCGAGGAAGTAGAGGCCGCCGCTCTCAGTCCCAGTAGCAATCGTCCGTTGGGAGCTCGGATCCTGAAAGGAACAAGAAGTCGGAGTAAACGTTACAAAGCACTGAAGCTGCTTGCATAAAGAGGTAACCGACAATAAGTTGCACGAAAATTTTGGCACATAGAGAGTGTCCGTTAGGCAAAGAGACGGAGTAACATGAACCACTCCCGACCCATGAACCGGGGAGGCAGAACCGTCTGCAACGAGGACAGGAGGCAACCGATCATGCTGTTCGAGGAGAGAGAAACACTGAGGATTGCCCGTCATGTGATTAGTCGCACCAGAGTCGATAAGCCATTTACCTTGAGTCACCACGTGGGCACTACCTGATGATGTGACCACGGAGGAAGACGGCTTGGAAGAAGAGGCGGAAGAGTCACCCGAGGGGCGAAGATGGGGATGCTTCATCCAACAGCGATCCACCGTGTGGCCGGTGCGGCCACAGTGAGAGCAAAGGTTAGAGCTGTCACGGTTCCGGTTCGGTTCCGGTTCTACTAAAACCAAGAACCAAACCACTAAGGTAACGATTCTTCAAATTAGAACCAAAACCTTATTTTGTTTGACCGGTTCCGGTTCTGGTTTCGGTTCCAGCTTAATTTTTGGAACCGTCGTGTCAACGGTTCCGGTTACGGTTCAACAAGAACCAAAACCAAACCGTCCACTAACGGTTCAGTCCGATTCCATGCGGTTCGGTCCGGTTCCAATCGGTTTCAACTAAAATCAAAATCAAACTTGGCGAAATGAAATAAAAGCGGACTGCAAACAGTAAAACTCAAAACAACATCAAAATAAAAATAATTATGTTGCGCACTTCTCAACAGTCTTTTCAACGATCGGTGGGATAATATCAATCGCCTTCCCACGCGTTTAGACTTGCCACGACTTCTAGTTGGCTTGCGCATGTCTCGTCGGCATGCTCAACCGTAACAATCGGCTACAATTAGTTGTCTTTCATGATTAGTAATAAATAGTAGTTGTATTATATTTTTTAAATAAAATATTTCAAAAAAATATATAAGTAAAATTGAAAATATTTTATATAACTTTATAAAAAAAATCAAAAGTGCACTCAAAAATTGACTCCAAACCGCACCAATGTCAAATCATACCACACAGTTTTTATGCGGTGAAGTTTTGATCGGTCCAAAATCGATCCCCTTTAGTGCAATTGCGATTTGGGTTCAAACTGCACCAGCTTCACTCGTGATAGTAAGTATAAATATTATAGATAAATTATAAAATAATAATAATATAATAATAATAATAAACGAGTTGCGGTTCGGTTCTACTTCGGTTCGGTTCGGATCGGGTCTAAAAATCTTGAAACCGCTTGAGACTTGTATGTTGCGGTTCCGGTTCCGGTCCGGATAATAAAATGTAAGAAGCACACCCGGACCAATGTTGTTCACGGTTCCAAAATTCAAACCGGAACCCGAATAATTTGCGAACGGTTCGGTCTGGTTCTTTGCGGTTCGGTTCCGGTTCGGTTTGCGGGTTTCGGTTTTAAGTGACAGCTCTAGTAAAGGTAGCGGGAAGGAGCACGTCCGCTAGACTGGTGACTGCGGCTACCAGAGCCACTCCGCTTAGTTTGGTGAGCATAGTTGTCCGGTGGAGAAGGAGCGGGTAGAAGCGGGCGCTGAAGGAGGGAGGTGACAACGACGATGCGGGCAGCAGTTGCATCTAAGGTAGGAGATTCCGCCTCACCCAGAATTTGTTGGCGGATCATATCATAAGTATCAGGAAGCCGGAGAAGGTAGCACACAAAAAGAAGCTCCTGGAAGTGCTTGTGTTGTTGAGCCAAATCCTCAGAAAAGGGGCGATTCTGAAGAATCTCAGCCCCGAGAGCCTGAACCTGTTGGTAGGCAGCAGCAGGAGACAAGGTAGGACGAGCAAAGAGGTCCGCATACAACGTATAGATGCGGGACGTCTGAGCCCCCTTTGAGTACAGAGCGACAAGATGAAGCCAGACGACCTTGACCATCTCATCATGACGGATGACGGGAAGACATTCATCGGAGAGGCTGTTAGCGAGCCAAGTACGCACAAGCTCGTCACTCGCATCCCAGTCATCAAAGAGAGGTGAAGTGGTGGGAGAAGGGTCATCAAAGAGATGGTGGCGTTTGCGTTGCGAGCGAAGGAGAAACGTGAAGGAGACGCTCCAATCCGGGTAGTTGGAGCCGACAAATTTGGAAACGGTGCCAAGGTTCCCGGAAGGAGTAGGAGGAAGAGGCGGAGCCGGATTGACGACATGAGTGGTGGCAGTAGAAGCATCAGAAAGAGCCATAGGAGAAAACAACAGGAAGCCGCGCGGTTAGGAAACAAACCGTGCGGTTAGGAAACAAGCCGCGCGAACAGGGAGAAATCGCAGCGGTTAGGAGAAAGAGATCTGCGACGGTCACGATGATAGACACCAGCGGCCAGAAAAGCCACGACCAAGCCTCAGAACCAAGCAGAGGGGAAGAAGTCGAGCGGCTAGAAAGCAGACCGCTCGAACAGAAGAAGGAGAAGAGTTCACGGGAAGGCAAACAAGGCGAACAAGGCGAACAAGGCTAACAGGTCGCGGCGACGGGTCGCGACGACTAAAGAAGAGGTCGCGGCGACTAAGCACAGGTCGCGGCGAGAAGAGAAGGGAACCAAAGAGGTCGCGCACACAAAGGGCACCGACAAGGAGAGAAAGAAGCTGCGCGAACAGGGCGCAAGCAGACGGAAGAAACAAGTCGCGAGGACAGGTCGCGGGAAGAAGAAGCAAGCCGCCCGGACAGGTCGCGCGGTCAGAGAAGGCACACAGAATCAGGAGGAGTAGATCGAGTCCTCTGATATCATGTTAGAAACGAACAAGAACAAACCGGAAGTGGTATAACAGAAATTTTATTATCTGAAAAAGGTATCTATTACAAAGGTATGACATCCCTTTTATAGAATGAAGGAGAGAAGAGAGAATACAAATTAGAGATGTGAGACTAAAAATTTACAGGACTAAGCGGCCTATACAGAAAACAAACCGCACAAGCCGCGCGGTTAGATGAGAAGGGCTAACCGCTCGGCTACCACCAGAGAGAGAGAAGCCGCCATGGGAGACCGCTAGACCGCCCGGTCTCCAAGCCGCCTGAGACAAATCGCTAGACCGTTTGGACTCCAGACAGCAACAGCCCAACAACCAAACCACTGAAGGGAAACCGCCACACCGCGCGGCCTTCAATCCGCCAAGACAAGCCGCCAGACCGCCCGGTCACTAACTCCAACAAATATCAATCTTGATTATCCTAGTATAAAGAGGTACTCAAGTGAAATATTTTTGAAATACCTTAGATTAACCATTTTGAATATGTGTATATAGACGAGGATATAAGTTAAAAAGTATTGTTAAAATGGAAATTGTATGCGATAAGATGATTTCACATAATTTGGTTTGTTATGCTGTATCGGTCTTGTTGGGCAGTAATTATGTTGTTAAAGGCGTACCTTAGGCGGGCCTAAGACTCAAGGCTCACCAGGCTCAGAGGTTTGTGCCTTCGTGCGCCTTTGAACATTAAAGACACACATGAGTGTAATTTTTATTGTAAACTTTTTTCAAAATAATGCAAGAACTCAATAATTTTTGTATGATTTTGTGTTTTTTAAACATAATCGATCTTTGAGATATAGATATGATGCAAGCGACCATATTGATTTTTAAGAGACAAATGAATGATTAATGAGTAGAATATATGAAGAATCCATTCAAGAAGATGAACTGATGTTTGATCCTGATTATTTAAATTGAATGTGGTTGTTCCTTGCCTTCTTCGGACGCGCCCGCGCATTGCACCTTGCGCCTAGGATCTAAGACCCCTTTGCGCCTAGGATCTAAGAACCCTTTGCTCCTTTGTGCGCCTTTAATAACAAAAAGTAAAGAAGTAATTGATATCTTAATTTATAGTCACAAAAATGTGAATGTAAATATGGATGTGTTGTAAAATTGGAATCATGAATGATTATATTAGGGAATTATATCAGTAGCGAAACATTATGAGTTACATTTTTCAAAGATAAAGTTATATAAAATATTTATAGGTTGTTGGGCATGTACAATAAATGTTGAAAAATGCACAAATTAGATGAGTAGATGGAATTAGTATCTAAGGATTAGGCAGGAGAAGGGGTTGATCTCAGGTAGGATGAATGAAATATGTTGAAGATGATTTTGGTTAAATTAAATACATTGGGCAACATTTGACATGAAATAAGGAAAATGAGCTTTTATAATATCGACCCCAAATAGTTAGGAGAAGACAAATGTTGACAATGATGTTTTTTACATAACTTTTATGTTCTAAAACAATGATATTTAGACATCTTTGAATTAAGCTAATGATGGGGTGTCTCGTTTGAGATCTCTTGTGCAGTTGAGATACGCAAAGTCTTGGAGGAGGTTGGAGTTCCCCTTCTTGGATCCACGGGAACTTATCTCGGTGATGGAGGGAGGCCTCCAGAGAGGGAGGAGCTGATGGTGAGCAGGAGCGACACATGGAAAGGCGTTTGAGCGTGCGGTGGGATTTTAGATTTGGATACAGATAGAGATAGAGAGGAGAGAGAGAGAGAAATTGTGAAATTGGGGATAATTTTCTTCATAATCAAAACATCCCACATTCTCCACCATATACCTGGTTGATACAAAGTAAAACCCTATTTGTCCCAAATGCCCCAGCATTAGGCTTAACATAAAAATGAGGCCCAAATAAAACCCGCTCCCCAAATAACATACGTAACATGAAATGAAAATATATAATTTTGCGGTATTCATTCCTTGCGGGGTCGTGCTTGATGTTGGTATGTGACGCCCCAACATAGATCTGCAACATCTCCTTCCTTGTCGACATCAAGCTTGTCCTCAAAATTGTCCTGCAGGTTGCACCGCTGCAGCTGTGGTAGGAATTGGACAAAGGGTTTTGTGGGTGTCACTCCAATGTACGATTTCAATTGTAAAACATGGAATACATGTGAATTCGTGTTTCCGGTGGGAGCTAGAGGTGGTATGTTGCAAAATCTCATGCGCCCCATATAATTTGGGCTCCAACTTGTGGTAAGGACTCCTAGAGATGGAGGTCTGAAGATAATGTCGGCATTTTAGTCATACCCAATCCCTGAGGATGAAGAAGAGCTCGCGGTGGACCCGATTGTAGGCGGTCTCCATGCGGGCTTGGGCCTGGAGAAGACGCTTGCGAGCGAGACTGAGAATCTAGCCGCGAGTCTGTAATGTTCACAGTTGTTGAGCTCGCCGATCCTGCGTCGTAGGCGAGTAAGCGAGGGGGTCCTGACTGTAGATGATGCTGAAGGGAATTTATTGGCAGAATGATTGCCGCGAAGTGGCGCAGAGCAAGCCTTCCATTCCGTCTATTGGAGCCACGACTCCAAGTCATCGTGAGGTGGTCAAAATCCCAAAGCAACGGTCTCAAGGTGCGCGGCCACCGAAACCCCATGACGACCTCAAAGCTTGAAGGGCGATCACTAAGAAATCCACGTCCGAATGGTGCTCCCCCACAACAATCAGAACAACTTGGTAAACGCCTGAGCAGGCCATCACTGCCATTAGCCTTAACAACGAGGTGGCTCTGGGAAGTCATAGAGAGCTGAAGATGGTTGGCGATGTGCTCGCTGATGAAACTATGAGTGTTTTCTGAGTCCATAAGTGTGACTAATGTCTGAATGACCACTAGAATCCGCATGTAAATTGTCTCCCCCATGTGGAGGTCCGCAATATTGTATAGAGAGATTTGGTTTCCCAGGATCATCCTCCTCCTCCCCTTGGGGGGGCATTGAACTCAAGCCAGAAGAGGTGCTTGTACCGGTTGACGCAAGTGCAAATGCCGTCGCAGTTGTAACAAAGGCCCTTGGCGCGACGGTCGACCATCTCAAGCGGCGGATTGCGTTCGGGTGGTCACCCTCCTTACCCTGACTGGGTGCACTATTGAACTGGACCAAGGGAGTAGTGAAATCCTAGGAAGGACTTTCGCCGCTACGACGTCTGAGGCGTGGCCGGTTCATCAAAATGCGCCTCTCGCCGACATGAGCGAGGTTTGTGGCGGTAGTGAGGTAATTCGAATTATGGAATCCCACATCCAGATAGAGTCGCTCATGGAGGCCCTCTGTGAAGATGGACATCTGAAGTGCTGGTGGACTGGAAGGTGTCTGGGCAAGCAACACCCGGAACTGCTCCAAGTAAAATAAATAGTCAAAGTAGAAGTAGAACAATAAGTAGATAAAGATAAGTACTATTTTTTTAGTTGGTTGTATCATTAACCATTTTTTTGTGCGAGGAACTTACCATGAATCCACTGATTTCCGTTGCTTCCGTTATTGCTGCTGAATTGGCTGTAGGGCTTGCTTCTATTGGACCTGGGGTTGGTCAAGGTACTGTTGCGGGCCAAGCTGTAGAAGGTATTGCGAGACAACCAGAAGAAGAGGGTAAAATATGAGGTACTTTATTGCTTAGTCTGGCTTTTATGGAAGCTTTAACAATTTATGGACTGGTCGTGGCATTAGCTCGTCAATGGAGCTTGTTGGACGAAGGTAGATGAGATCTCCGATGGGACTGCTGCGAAGAGGCGGCCCGAAGCGAAGGCTGCTATGAACTTTGGAATCCTCCAGAACATGTGAGGTTTTTCCCAATGTTGTTGGGAAAACCTTAATTGGTCCAAGCCCATAAGGTAAAAGGAGGCAAGATTGATCCACTCCTCACACGGGGTGTGTTGGTTGGCAAAAAATTGCTCGCAGCGTGAAAACTACGTTAATGGGTCCTCACGACGCTACTGGGCGACGAAGAAGGTTGGGAGGACGTGCGGTCGGCAGGAAGCCCTGGGCCGAGTGATGTGCGGTGGATCATGTCCCTGTAGTTGGGATCGACGTCCACGTCCACGGACACGGGATCAGTCGGATTCGCCGGTGCTGGTGCGCGAAAGCCTGGAAACGCAAGAGATGGCAGTGGAAACGTAGGAGGCTCTGATACCAAGTTGACTGGGATCCCCGTTTGAGATCTCATGCGTAGTCGAGATACGTAGAAGTCCTGGAGGAGGTTGGAGTTCCTCTTCTTTGATTCACGGGAACCTATCTCGGCGATGGGTGGCGGCCTACAGAGAGGGAGGAGCTAGCGGTAAGCAGGAGCGACACTGGGGAAGGCGTTTGGGCTTGCGATGGGATTTTTGGTCTCGGTCCGGATAGAGGGTGAAAGATAGGGAAAATTAGATTAATCCTTTTCATAGTCAAAGCATCCCACATCCTCCACCATATACCCGGTGGATACAAAGTAAAACCCGATTGATGCAGGACGTCCCGATGTGAATGTGAATGTGCCGTCGACACGCTAATGCAATCTTACGTGCATGTGTGACATGAATGCGATCATGCCATGCTTAAATGTTACATGCATGTTTTAATTAATTTTCCGGAAACAAAACTTTAGCATACAAAGTTATATTAGCGTAGCAAATTAAGACAATATGAATCTTTAATTTTCAAGTGCACAAATAATATCAAGAGTTTTCTCCGCACGAAGGCTTTTGAACTACAACTTGCACGAATACTTTTATAGGATTTTAAAGAAGATGCAAATAATTACGCATCGAGTAAAACAACCCAAACAAATATGAAGTGCTCTCACAATATTTAATACAGAAAATTAAACATAGTACAATATTATACTCACATAGCACAGGAATCCGGTGGCGGTGGCGTGGCTCCACGAGATGGTCGAAGTCAGGAAATGGAGAAATGGGTGTTAGTTTCAGGAAAGAGGATGTTGTTGTGATTGACTTAGAGAGTGGTTCCACGACAAAAATCGAAAGGGTGATGGCAGTGCTGGATTGTAGAACGGGGAAAGAGGGGGCTGTCAAGGAAATTGAGAGAAATTGAGAGGGTAATAAATGAGAGTATGAGCCTATTGTATGCGGGTAGGAAAAAGCCCAGCAAGAATCTGAAATGGAGGGGAAATAGGGGAGAATGTAACGGTTAGGGTTTTTCAAACCTTCCCATTGAGGAAGAAGATGAACAGGAAGTGGGAAGATAGCGTGGGTTTGTTGGAAGGCTCACAACTTAAGAACGGGGCGGGAGGAAATATCATAAAAGAGGAACGACGATGGGTTGCGTGGGAGGGGAGATCGATGGACCTGGGCGTTGGACGGGGGATACAAGCGAGGGAGGGGCGGTTCTGACGAGTGGTTCTGGATGCGTGGTCGGCGAGAAGTGAACGACCGGCGGTTGTAGGCATGGGAGAAGCCGTGACAGGGACGAACCGTAAAAAAAGGATGATGAATAGTGGTTGACGAGTGTTTCCTCCTTCAGATATGATAGGGATCGTGGGATGCAAGAGTTTTTATGGGAGAACAGTGAAATGAAATGAAAAAAAGTGATACCTGAAATTTAAATTAGCCTGGATGTCGCACCCCGGGTTCGCGGCATCGCGCCACGAATGATTGCCAAAGTCTGGATTCTCTCACAAACTCAACAATGACTGAAAATCTGAACATCCGTTCCTATTTGTAACGAGAGGGGGCGGTTGGGCACCCGGCGTGAACGGCTACGATCGTCCGTTACGCCTGATGTCCCAAAAAAGATAAATACAACTCCAAAAATATAAAAATACATATAAAATGAAATAGAATGCTCCGGACGTGCTCGCAGTCTCGGATCACCGATCCGATCAATGAATTTCCGGCAAATCAGTAAAAGCGGGTCCCGCTACGTGGTGGCCTGATCTCCTCCGATTACGAACATGCGGTCAATCCCCATCACCTATTTTTTCAAAATGCCCCCTCACTAGGTTTAACATAAAATGAGGTCCAAAATAAAACTCGCTCCGCAAATAACATACGCAACATGGAATGAAAATATATGAATTCATTCCTTACGGGGTTGTGCACGACTTTGGTATGTGACGCCCCAACGTGGATCCACAACAACTAATTTCTAAAAATGTCACTGACATCATATAAATTGAACACAATCACAACTTAGATTCTCTAGATATCTTTAAGCAATTATGCTGAATGACATACAATAATTGACCCATAATACTAACATTTAATGACACTGACATCTAAATGACATTGAACCAAGCGACCATAAATGATAAGAGAAAGAAAGCTCATATTCATCATTAACATTTTTTAAATACGATTCTTTCAAATTATATTTACTCGACCCATTATCTAAATAATAATATTATCTTATAAGAATATTATCTACATAATTTTGAACCCTGGTGCCTTCTAGAAAAAAATCAGTAAATTAGTTGGATATCCTTAAAATACCTTACTTGGGTTCTATTGAAGCATGATGTAGTTCCAAGATCATTTTGAAGGAAAATTCATCTCGAATTAAAAAAATGATAGTTTTTTAAATTCTTCTCCTGGTCGATTTAAAATATAAAATGTGCAAATAAATGCACATTTTTTGCTGTATTACCTGAGTTAATTGGACGAGTAATGCCATTGAGGAAAAATATTTTTTGGGAAGAATAGGTTATTCTGATATTGACCACACCCTATGAAGCACGAATACTTCCCTGAAGGCAGCGTACCCATACCGGATACGTATCTGGCACCGGCACCTACCCGATACTCGACGGATACACCTATGTGGACACACGTGAACTTAGCACCTCATTTTGCATATTGTGATAGGAGTCTGTTTCTCTAGAGTAAAAAAAAATTGGCTCTATGCTAGGAAACGTTCTATTCCAGACACGTTTCTATTACAAGTACGTGTATTGAACGTGTTGATACGACGCAAGTTATTAACAAAACGACTAACCTGTCTCTAGACTAACCAAAGATTGAAGATGTTGATCTCCAATAATGAAGTTGATCTCCAACAGTGAAGAAGAAGAAAAAAAGACTAATGAGCAGACTTAAGTTTAATTTTATCTCTTTTGGTTAAACATATAAGATGTTAAATTTTGTAATATTTACGAATGCTTAATGTTTGAAAACTTCATGTTATGTTGCATTGATTTGTGGACTTGTACTTCAAGTTATGATTTATGTTTGATGTTTCGATGTTTTGAGAACTATTTTGCACTTGTGTATATATATACACACACGAATGACAGTGCACGGGGGGCCCCCCGTGCCCCGCGCGACAGTACCCGGCCCACCCTCCCCTGGTGCCCCGCGCCCCGCACCCCACGCGACAGTGCACGGGGGCCCTCCCGTGCCCTGCACGACAGTACCCAGCTCGCCTTCCCCCAAGCCCGCACGGTGAATCGCAGAATGTGACGTTTCTCCCGCCGGCGAAGCGTCAGGGCCTTTTGTTTTTCCCTTGGTAAAGCATAACTCTGCCCGCAATCCATATTTGGTAAGAACAGAGATGAGGTTGTCCTATTGCAGTCAAAATAGTAGCAATGTGGATGCGCGGTGATTGATCGCCAAGAACAATGACAGTGTATGCGATGTGGATGGTCGAATTTTCTCTGGACCGAAGGAGAGGAGTAGGAAAATGCAGAGGAATAAATTTTTATATCTGTAGCAATACCTAAGTGTGACGATTCTTGGAGGAGATTGTGCAGTTCTTCGAAGAAGCCCGGTTTTGGTTTCCGCGAAGAAGAAGATGCAGGACCTGCATTTCGTTGGTGATGCTCGTGTGGGCAGGGTTTCGCCAACGTGCATAGGAGTGCGTGAGGGCTGCCTGACAAAGGTTGCTCTAGCGTGTGGAAGTTGAGTTCATGGAGGAGTTCGGAGGGGGCGACGGGTTTGTGTCGTGGAGGAGCCCGGGGGGGTTAGGGTTATGAGTTTTTTTCCAATCGGACGGCGGCGTGAAGGAAGTTGTATTTGAACGGTTTTGATTATTTTAATGGTTTTTAGGAGTGCCATGGCTAAGACCACATGGTCACAAAAGTGCTTTTTATAATATATATATATTTGTTATAAGATATTATGTCGTACCGGTATACTTGTTTATTAAATTTTGTCGTACCTCCGTACCGGGTACATATCGTATCCGGTACCCGTACCGGTGTTTCCTAGACCACACCGTATTATAATCGTGGCATGTTTAAAATTGTAATATAAATGTTAATGTGGTTAGTTTAGTATGTCCAAATTCAATCTTAGTGGTGTAGCCCTAAAGGGAAATTTATAAATATTTGACACAACCTTTTCATGAGATAAAAAATATCAGATATCAACAAATTGGTATTTCATAATGGAGATACTAACATGCAAAATTCTAATCCACATATTCACATGGACCACAATAAGCTATGAACAAAATAATGTTGTAGCCAAATTATTTGCAACAAAATAAATGCTATAACTTCAATCAGCAACAACATGAAAATTCTTTGTTTTCTTGTCACCTCCTTTTGGAGGCTGTTTACCAAGAAGTTGCACAACCACACTCCAGGAAGTCATTTACCAAGAGGGGGAAGCACAAGAAGATGAGTAAGCACAGTCAAGGCATTGATGAGTATTCAGTAAAGGAATAAGCCCGTTTCATTCATCAGCTTTCTTAATACATATAAAAAAATCATAAGTATTCACTCAAGGCATAAGCCAATTTCATTCATTAACCATCTTAATATATATAAAAGATTCTTAAATATTCACTCAATACACAAGCTAATTTCATATATCACACTTCTTAATACATATAAAGATTCTTATTTATAATATTGTTCTTGGAATGAGAAGACCTATGTTTTAAGACCTATGTTTTAATGTCTAATGAGGGGGATATAATGTGATGTGAATTTTGAAAAATTTTGAATTGATTTTAAGGGGTTTATGGATTTTCCAAGTAATGATAGTGAAATTTGATGAATATCATGGGTGAAATTTATGCATTTGAAATAAAAGCGAACATGAAGAGATAAATTTCGTCCATTCATGGAAGAAGAATGAGGTGAAGAGAGAAGTAGGGTTGGACCAAGGTGAAATTTTGTAACCTAAGCTCAGTATAGTATATATGACTCGTGACTCATACTACCAATCATATATGTGACAATAATTTATAATTAAATATCAACTTACAACACATACATACATGATTATGTTGACTAATGACATAAAAAAACACATTGCCGAATTTAACTTAAAACAAGGCAAATTACTCAATTAAAAAAATGCTTAAGTTAAAAGTTCTATCAACATGCTAATTTATTATACATTAACATTCATTGCCGAAGAGGAATTCTTCTTTCCATTGCTGTATAAAATGAAGATATCATACTATCACATAGAAGAATTATATTTCATATGTGCACCTCGCCGGTTAAGAGAATAAATACTTCACAAAAACAGCCCAACAAAACTTATCAAATTTGTCACGGATTGGAACTGTTGAAAACACACAGCAATGACGCACAAACAACCTCCTAATCAACAAAAGGGCTTTGGGTAGAATTTTCTAGTGGAGAAACAACACTAGAAAGATGAGCTGCTTAAATAATCTTTTAACCTGAGAAACAACACCCCCCGCTTCAATAGAAATGAGTTTCGATCAAGTATTTCACCAACTTAAGCATAAACAATTTCATAACCTTCAATACGTCACCCAAACTACTCCACAAAGTTGTTCAGAAATATGGACAACTTACAAAATCCGGGAAGAGAAAGTGATTAGAATGGAGGGTACTTACTCGCCATTGGAAGGAGACAAGGCCAATGCCTCCACACTCATATAAGAGCTCTCGCCACTCTTGGATGGATGCCAAACTATATGAGAAGGAGAAGAAAAACTCCCTAAGCTCGCAGTTGACAACTTGTTTTATGTGAAAATCCCAATCATGCTGTAGTGTAGACAACTATTATAAAATTACAATCCCTCCCAGAGATTTTAAATCTAATGTCATAAATTAATTTATTACAAAACAAGCTCTACCATGCTTTAAGTCTAGAAGGCTTAAACAAAGCTATTAAAGCCAAACCAAAATAGTGAAGGAGGATTTGGGGTCCAAAAATTGAGTGCGATTGAGAAGATTCATGTTCATCAAAGTTGGTGAAAGTGCGGAATAGTCCTGAGAATATTATGTTAATCATTCTAGTTATGAAGCACAAATACTTAAAAATGCTCTGCGTATCGGCTCGAACGCGTATCAGATACGGGAAACGCCCGGAAACACATTTCCGAAACTCTAGGAAACTCATTTTTAAATAAAAAAAATATTTTTTAATTCGGAATCATGTATCCCGCTTGTGGGATACACGATTCCCGTGGGGTAAAAGTCCCGTTGCTTATTCATTTCATGACTTAGCTTTAGGTTTACGCGATTCATCGTGCGCCCGGAGTTCTCGCGCATCATGCCGTCGTTGAGAGGAGAGGTTTTTGCGTCGAAGCTCTTCTACATCACGCCCGTCGAAGCTCCCCCCTCTCTTGTTGCTGCTGTACTGCCGCTCCAGACCCCGCTCCTTGGTCTCAATCCCGCTCTGCTCGTATGATCTTTTTTTCTCCTCTTCTTCCTCCTCCTCCTACGCCTTCTCTTCTTCCTCCTCTTCTTCTTCCTCTTCTTCTTCTTCTTCCTCTTCTTCTTCTTCTTCCTCTTCTTCTTCTTCCGGGTTTTGATCATTGTCATTTCCAATATCTTGTTTTTTTAGAAAGATACCCAAGATTTATTCATATAGAAACTGTCTATTACTGTAACTTCATGGTATATTTGTGTAGTTTTTATTCTTGGCATTGACTTAGCTCATGCCAAGCTTTCATAGAGCTTAACTTATGGCGTATGTTTGTTTAAAGCGCCCCTAAGTTATATTTTCATGACCTGAAACTTTAGATGAGTATTCTGACATGCTAAGACATGATACCGAAATTTCAATCCATCAAATGCTGCAACTTTATCATCTTATACCCGTACAAAATGTCTCCACATGGTCAATCAATGCATCTAGTATTGGTTTGATTTCAGTTGTAAATAGGTCAATTGCATTGCATAACACATTATTATTACCTTGCATACTATCTTTAAACATAGTCAATAATTGCATAACACATTATTATTACCTTGCATACTATCTTTAAACATAGTCAATAATTGCATAACACATTATTATTACCTTGCATACTATCTTTAAACATAGTCAATAATTGCATAACACATTATTAGAACTTATTATACGGATGGTGTGGTCTATGTTGTAGTCTTATTAAATTTTTTTCGTTACAATTCAAGATATGTATACTTAGTTTGTTAGTTGTCTTATTTTTATATTAATTAATACTTGTATTAAAATAATTAAATGATTAAAAAATTAAAAACGTTTCCCGTATCCTTATTTTTTGAAAAATCATGTTTCACGTATCCGTTTCGTATCGTATCACGTATCCCATTTTCATCCCTGTGCTACATAACATTCTAGAGGGGGGGGGGGTGAATAGAGTATTACAAATTTCCGCCCTTCAAATCAAGATCACAACACAAATCACAGATGAACACAATAAAGGAATGTATAAAACAAATATAAGCTATAAAGATGCAACAAAAAACACAATTATAGAGGTTCCCAAAACTTATGTACTCTCTTCTACGACAATAAAAATACACTACCTATATCCAATCCTAAGTCTTTTGATCAGGAGATTCTTAAAACAGCCGAGTCTTTTACAGGAGACTCTCAGAATCAATCTGAATCTTTATAAGAGAGATTCTAAGTACTATTTGCAATAGACGTTTGAAATGGTCTTCAGTTTTTCCACGATAAAAAGTAGTCGACATGCTTGTTGTGATTGATTACAATGTTAAGTTTGTGTGAATTCAATCTTCTTAATCCCTTATTCTTCAGAGAGAGGAAGAGCAAGTGAGACTTCTTGAAAGCAGAAGGAAGACGGCTGAGCGCTTCCGAATAATACTGAGAGAATAAAATTTACGATTAGAGTTTGTCTTCTTCTTAGATATCCTTTTATAATTGGATTCAAACTTCTCTTCTGATAAGGACAGAAACGAGGCTTTCTTATTTCTGTATTTTGAAAAAGGCAAGTCCTTTTATGACACTGATCCTTTTCCTTAATCTTCTTTATCCGATAATTGTTTGGAAAGGTAAGTCTAACGACTATATTCCTTTGTCTCTCTTGAGTTTCTTTTAACCATCCTCATCTTGAATAAACTCTGAAACCTCTTCATATATCTTCTTTGCATGTTAGTCGAATACAAGTCAACTAATGACTTCTAAAGCTTTGAATATTCATTTAGAGTAAAACTCTTTTAGTCGAATTCAATTCGACTTATGGTTTCTAACTCATTCGGGTAGTATTTGGTGAATGTGCTTCATGGATCGAATATAATTCAATTAAAACTCACTTCACCAAGATTGCTCAGAGAGCGAACTGTAAATCAACCACCGCCTATTCCGTCAGCTTCTTACTTATACGTTGATAATAATTCGATGCACGACTTCTAATGTCTTCAACATAAGTGTTGTCTTTGCTCTATTCTTTGAGTTGCTTTAATTGTCCTCTGAATTACTTTGACAAGAAAATGATGCATGCTTTTTATTCTTCAACGCTGCTTTCATACTTCGAGAGTAAATCAACATACCCTTGCTTATGATTTGTTCTATGGCGTTGCTCCACACTTTGAGCAGAGATCGACAAAAGCTGAGAAGCACAGTTGCTTGCGTTGATTGCAATTAAACGTAAGTAGTCTCTATTTGATGATTCTTCATGTTCTCTGGAATTTGATTTAGTCCTTTGCCCTGCAACATAACGAGTAAACCAAAGTCTTTCTATGCATGATTAAGGCTTGACTTAGATCACTTGAGCTTAATCTAGTGTATCAAATCAAGGAGTTTTCCCAACAAGTGATGCTTCAATGCTTCCCTCTAGAAGATGATTTATACTCAATTCAAAATGGTGATAGATTATGAACATTAAATGTGGCCCAAACATTGTATTTTACAGGTAACTCCAACTTGTAGGCATTGTCACAAAATTTTTCCAACTTTGAAAGAACCATCGACTTGAGGCATATATATTAAACTTTCTCGCAGTCAAAAATAATTCTTTCCTCAGATTCAACCGCGCTAAGTCTTCAGGCTTGAAAATATTCTCTTTGATGCTTGTTTCACCTTCTTACTCTCCTCAATCTTCCACTGTATGCGACAACGAATCTACTCACGGTTCCTTTAATCTTTTGGCCGGCTCAAATCTCTTGTTATAGGACCTATCCCATTCTAGAGGAGGCATATGATTAGTTGGAATAATGGTTATCCCATTCTAGAAGAGGCACATTATTAGTAGGAATAATGAGATTGAAGCTCTACACAACCTTAAAGGGCGTGCAACCCATGGTATGGTAGAGCTTCCTTTGTACGCACACTCAACATGTGTTAACATATTTTCCCAAAACTTTAGATTCTTTTCGATCCATACTCCAAGGATAGTCATAAGCTTCTATTTACCACCTCATTTTGACCGTCCATGTGAGGGTGATTAGTACTACATAAAGAAGCTCTGCCCAAAGCCTTTTTCCTGTGATAATTTCACATCTATGTCTGGCATGATGCTTGTGGAATGGCGTGCAAACAAATAATATTTCAAAGGAACAAGTTTTCACCACGTGAGGAATCATTGGTTTTGTGGAAAGGGATGAAGTGTATCTTACAAAAATGTCTATTATCGCCATGATCTAATTATTTCCCTTGAGTTGAGGGATCAAGGTTGCAGATGTCGGATGTCGAGTACACGTTGGTTTAGATTTTTTATAGTGTTTTAATATGTCGGGATATATCCGAGATATTTTATTTTTTGAGTTTCGATATTTAATTATTTATATACATAATTATATATATATAATCATTTTTAATTTATACATATCAAAATATTAATTATTTTACATTTAATGAATTTGTAAATCTACCAAACAAGTATTTATATTTTCTGTTACACTAGTAATAGCATCATAACAAATGAAAGAAAGCCATAAGAACCAGGAAAGCTAAGACGTCATTGACAATGATGGAAGATTTCAAGATAAGGAATTTTCAGTCGAAAATCCAAAGGTTAAGTAGACAGAAATCAATGATGAATGGGCACAAGGAAGAAAGCAAGAGGAAGTAGTAAAATTGTGAAGAGGCTGGGCACAAAATAACTCAGACAATGAAATGAATTCGTATTATTAACTATTAAACCATAAACACTAAATAAAATAAATTAAAAATTCAGCCGATATATAGGTGAATATATCCGCCGATATATTCTAAAAGGTTATTTTGCAAAAATATCGGAAACATGTCTTTTATCCATGAAATCTTTTTGTCGGTCGACATGTCGGTAATATCGGACGATATCCACAACACCAAGGGGGATGGCTAAGAACGAAGCCTATATTGACATTTATTGATGGAATCTTTGGAAGAGAAGTGGTGGATATCACTTTTTTTAGCCGTATGACATGTACCACCTCTCTACAACATACTTAACATCAACTCATCTTGGGCCAAAAGAAATGTTCCTTATGTACCACTTGTGTTATGTTGATGCCAAATTGCTTATTAGTCATCCACTATAGATGTGCGTGGGATGTGGATTCACCCTCCCTTGAAGTCAAACCCATAATGTTTGTAAAGTTTGCCCTCTCCCCGTCCTTACTGAATAGGAAAACAATGCAAAAATCTTGATCTCGGCCATACAAGTCCTTGAGGAGCCTAAAATTGAGTAGTTTCATATCCAAGATTGCAAGCAATACATTCGTGCGTGATAACTCATCCTCTTTTCTTTCTCCTTCGGTTAGGGTTATAGTTGAGTAAGACTCCCCTGTTTCTCTTCCTATTTCTTGATCAAGCTCGTATCCCATCATATCCTCACCATCAGAGGGGCTCGGTCAAGGAAAGGTCGCAAGGATCCTCTCCAGGTCTTCTCTCTCTCACAACCGCCCACCCGCTCTCACTTAAAAACCCATAACAACTAGGTATAAGAGCCATTTCATCCCGCAACCACCAACCTTGTTTCCTCCGCATGTCAACTCCATCTGCAACCCCGACGACTTTGTCGATTTTGTCTGACAGACCGCTGGATGACCTTATCGCCCAACCACGCTCCAACACCGATTGGTTTCCTACGTTGCTCTCTCTTCCAACACGCTGCCGATCAACCCCTCCTCAACTTGTTGAAGTTGAGACTCCCTGCGCCCAATATTTCTAGAGCATGAAGCCGCTCAACTTACCAGCGTCCGCTACCTCTCTCGACATCCTCTGCACCGCAAGAAACCCTATCCCAGCTGGTCGACCGACCATATGTACCTTCGACGTGCCTCCCACCCCTTCAATAATGCTTTTATGTTTTTTTCCCATTGTCTGTGCCCCACCGTTTTGAATTGGGCCTTCCCGCGCTCACACCCCACTTACGCCACCTCCAGACAGCACCCGGTACAATCTATCGGCCATGGACAAGGGCGATCTTACCCTTGCTTAGGTCATGGAGTCCATCCAGGAGAGGATGGCTGACCATATTGCTTAGGTGGCTTATCAACAAATTGCTCATCTTGCTATATTCAAAGACATGGCCGCTCGCATCGACGACATGCTCCTGCGACCCCAATTAGGACACCAACAACCCGCTACACGCTCCAATTAGAACGATCAGAATTAAATCGTGCACTCCGAACCCCACAAAACCATACCACGTTATGTGAAGCTGATTTCCAAGAGAGACACCCTGACATGGCTCACACATTGCGAGCACTTCTTTGCCAACCAGTTCACTCCATTGGAGGATTGAATAAGATTGACATCATTCAACCTCATGAGCTCTACGCAATTAGTGTACGTTCTGCTTGCATGGGAGACGTGCAAATAGAATTGGGCGACTTTCAAACACTACTGCAATTTGCGCTTCGAATCACCATTATGCAGTAATCCGTTGCGCGATCTCGTCTTCCTCAAAAGAACGTGATCTGTGACGATCACTTGGAGAAATTTCAAACTCTACTGGCCTATGTGCCTTATGTACTCCCAAAACATCAAGTGCCTATCTTCACTGCAAGCTTATATGATCGACCATGTCTTGATGTGGAATTTGAAGCATCGCGGGACCTCAGCACTGCCATGAACTTGACTCGTATTTGTGAGAAACATCTCCTCATTGACAATCCGTATAGCAGGTGCCGCAAAGGAAACTAAACAATCCTAGGATGGTCAATTCTTCTTATCATCCCAGTAGCTTCTCAACCGCAACCAAGGCTTCCAATGGTACCCTAGGCTTTAAGTTTTTGTTACAAGTGGAACTAGCAGATCGACACGCTTAAGAGCTCCGTTTCAACTACGACGAGCCTTATAAAACAAGGTACAAAGGTAGACCTCTCTTTTGGCTAGAAGTTGATGTCCTCTGGACAACGATGACGAGGATGCAAGGACGGCCAGTGGCCCGAACCCTTTTTTACTCGACCTTGAGCCACATGGGGAAGGTGATGTTTTGGGTCCACAAAGGAGCTGACAGCCTGACAGTGCGCGGTCATGAATGCTTGCATCTTTATTTCTAGCACAATATTTTTATATTATTTGCACTATCATGTTTACTCACATATTATGTATTCCATTTGAGGGGCATAACGGTAATATTGTGGGAACCTTCCCCTCTCACTATATAAAACACAAGGAGTATTGTATGGGAAGGTTGAATTGATCTCATTTAGTCTCTCTTAATTTTCCTCCTTTTTCCTTAGATTAGAGTTAGGATTGAGCAAGATTTTCCTCTTCCTCCCTCTCGGTTGAGCTTTTCTCCGTCCATATCCTAACCATTGGGTTGACTAAGTCAAGGAAAGATCATGAGGTTCCTCTCCGAAACTTCTTCCTCTCACGACCATGCATCCACTCCCAATTAGAACCCCATTACTAGTGCACCATCACATCTTCACAGATAATATAACCCCAAAATTAACTCAGATCGTAGAAGAATTGATATTTGGATAAGTTTTGATATGACTTTTCTTATCTCAACGCATTGAACTCCATTTTCAAGTTTTTAACATGCTCTGACTCAATTTTGTTGAACACTAGTGCAACACCCCCATCCGTCACATAGAACATAATAGAAGGTCCGGCCGGGGCCCCACACCATATTCCACGGACAGTCAGTGGAGTTACGTATTGAGACCATAATCCATTTACGCATCCTAACTCAGAGTGCATTCTAGCGGAAGATCAATTAAATTGTATTAAGAACCCAACCATACGAATGTCCACTAAATCAAACTTGAATGATAAGGTAAATACATAAATATTTATGGCCTTAAGGCCTTACAAAAGTTTCCTTAAATAGAAGCGTTTTACATACTTCAGCACGCAGACCGGCTACACATGAGCAGTCAAAGTAAACACACTGCGCTTTGGCCTTCGAGGGTCAGCTTAGCAACCAAGGGCTTCAACCCGCTATTTCCCGCTCGGCTTAGTTGCACCTGCACGAAGACATTCTACCCCAACGATGGCAAACAAAGCAACGATCAACATTAGCTAACCAAATTATAACGATCCCACCCCTCACTCGGGGTGGCGGTGCTCCTTCCCTGCAGACATTTGGCATATATATATTGGCAATCAGAACGTGCAGCTTAAGCACCATCCACCACAGACGTTAACACAACCGACCACACACCCCATGCACTCAGAGCACATTATCGGTGTGCTGAGATTTAAGCCCCCACCACCGTTCACAAGGACGGTCCACACATGAGCATTCTCTTTTGGTGTGCTGAGATTCAAGCCCCACTTGCTTGAGCATTATAGTCTTTCCGGCCTAAAGCCTAAGACTCTCCCTATGCTACTGCAAAGTCATGCTGAGATTCAAGTCATCAACTCACTCCAAGCCGATCGTCATAAGGTGGGTACAGGTCAGCCACAACCCGTTGCTCAAACCGTCAGGCACGCAAGCCAAGACGCGGGTCAGCCTTCCCTTTCCCATACACGATACATAACCACGTTATGTTCCAAGGCTGGCACTCACGGCCGCCTAAGCTGGGCCCCTCGGATTCTCAGCTCATCAAAATGGCCCCTAGGTTTTCAAGAGACATGCCTCACTATCACAATGGCCCCCAGGTCTCTAAGAGACAGACCTCACAATCACAAAGGCCCCCAGGTCTCCAAGAGACAGACCTCACAATATATTGCTCACTGGGAGCTACCGCCGGCAGTAGCGCTACCGCCGCACAGTGGGGGACATACTATCGATTCTTCCCCCAAAATGGGTGTTTTCCTGGAGGCACTTCCAGCACTCTCACTGCAGCATCTGCACAACCCGCGACTCCGTAAACCACACGTTTACCACGAAGTCTTCTCCGGCATACATACAATCATCACCAATCCAGACCAACTTGTCCGGATGGGCTTCACATAGCATGCCTATTCCGTACTTCGATTCCGGAGTCTAAATGCAAAAATAACGAGGATACAACCAATCGACCCGTCGGGAGAACTGCTTCCACGTGCTCGTGGAGCGTCTACCCTCACATGCCAAAACAGAGGACTTCACATGTCCAAGAAGAAGGATCGTTACCCTTGACGTTCGTTTCAGCGCCATGAGAGAGAATCTAGCCGGATGGGAATGACCGCAACGGACTTGCCTCCGCAGATCCGAACTCGGCTCGCGAACCGGAGCTCTGAAACTCCAACGGCGACGAGATCTCCTTTCTCTCACTCTCATTTGCTCTCCTCTCACTCTGCTGTTCAGAAGAAGGAAGTCACATAAGAAATGAAGTGAAACTCACCAATCCTGGCCTTAAACCGAGCTACCGCCGCGCGGTACCTCAAACGTCCAATCCGCAATCAAACCACCCAAAATCTCCAATCCTGGGCCAACACGTGGCCACGCCGTAACTACCCTGCTACCGCCGTGCGGTACCTCACTACCGCCGCGCGGTAGACGATGCGTCGCATCAACGCGCTGCTCACGACGAAAAGTCATTACCGCCACGCGGTACCTCTCAGAGAGTTATTCCAAATAAATCAGGTTTTCTACCGCCGACGTTAACCTTGCCGCCGGGCGGTAGCTCTCAGAAAGCTCTGTTGATAAATCGACCATGCTACCGCTGCGCGATATCAACCTACCGCCAGACGGTAACTCACCGAACGCTCCTGCTATAAATCCAACATACTACCGCCGGCGTTAACCCTACCGCCGGGCGGTAACTTGCATAAACCATTTCCTGCTGCGGGAAACTTGGGGCGTTACAACTAGGATATCATCAAAATAGACGATTACAAAATGTTATTAAAAATTTCTCAATACATGCCACATGAGCGTATTGTGGGGCATTAGAAAGACCAAAAGGCTTCACCAGTCAGTCTTAAAGTCCACATTTGATTTTGAAGATTGTTGCTTAACTTCATTCAAATTTGGTTTTAACTTTTTCACATCCACTTTAGAGAACACATTGGACCCATACAACTCACTGTTATGGTAGCAATACTTCACTGTTATGGTTGATAAAATGTTTGTCAACATACTTTTGTGTAATGTTGCCCTTCTTGGGGTGGCCGATATGGAACATGAGCTCTTCCACATAAGCTCATCAACTTACTTCCGTAGATCCTAAGTCTCTTCTAGGTTACATCTTTAGGCCGAACGATCTAAAAGTGATGTCCAAAAGTGATGTCTGAAGAATTAAATCAATCTAGCTCTTCCTTCTTTCAAGGAAGCTCTTGTGGTAACTCGACTAAGGTATCAACAAAATCCTCCAATAATGACTGGGCCTGCAAAGCAACCACGAATTTCCTTAAGGCTTCCACATCAGTCATCACCAGATCAATAACCGGTTCCTTCTTCGACATAGCTTCCTCAACTTGTGAATGACTCAGGAGGAGGCTCTGCTATTTGGTCTTCTTCAGTTGGCTCAGAGAGCTACACATGGGCCTGAGGTGAAATAAAGCGATATTACTATCCTTGTAAAATGGATGTGTGTAGAAGAATTTGTCCTGAATGACTTTTCTACATATTTCCATGACCGACCTAGGAATACGTACATGCTGTCATGGGTACAACATAAAGTATTTTATCCCAATATGATCTTCTAATTGATAAGAACAATAGTACTTGGGTACTCCCACTCCATCAATACTGTTGAGCCACTAAAGTGTATATGGGGGAGGGTGGGGAAGTATGTGTAACTTTAACTTCTCAACAACCGCCGTGGAGACCACATTCATGAAATGCTACATCAGGTTAACAAAAATATCCTGCTTCTATTCATCAATATTTAGTCTGTCTGTAGACTCCATTTTCTCGTAACGACCAACAATCTTGTTTTTGGTTAATCCTGCACTTCCATAACATAATGTACAAATTCTCTTGACACAAATCTGGAGTTTGGATACCAAATGATGTGCATTCAGGTTTGTAAGAGAATACACAATTCACAAAAAATAGTCGAACAAAACAAAAAAATCTCTTCTGGAATGATGCTCGTGAAAAAAGCGAGCATATGGTATAGTGGAGTATCACCCTGAGGATCCAACAATATCTTAACTCATTTTTTTTACATGGAAAAGAATTCCTCAGCTTCAATGGAAGTTTAGAACAAATACTTCTCCAACCACTGCAATACAGTTCCAAAACCCTTGAATGCGAGACACAACTACCCATTGACATGAACAAACCCACATGAAATTTGGAGATAAGTCCAAGGCTTCCACACCCATTGATAGAGCTCTAGCTACGCTTGGATGAATGCCAAAAAATAGTAAGAGAGAAACTCCAGATTCTAGCAACCAACGCCTTGTTTCCTATGCAAATTCATGATGTTGAGCCCTAGCAGCCCGTCGATTTTGTATAGGCCGTGATTTAAATTAAAGACATGATTTAATTAATTACAAAAGAAACCCTTTTGGGTTTTTAAGTTTAAAAGCATTAAAATGAGATGAAATAAAAGCCAAACTAGTGAGGGATGATTTGGGGTCTGAAATTGAGTGTGATCGAGCAGTTTCATCTTCATAAAAAGATGATGCATGGTGAAGTCACAATGAAGATACAAAAGAAAATGGACTTCTAAGCATATTTTTTTATAAATCAAAATTGCTTAAAAAGTCAGTAAGTGAGAAACCTAAACCAAAGGAACCATAGTATATGACTTGGACAGACAAGCATGCCTGTGAATTTAAAAAATTGTAGGGAGATGTTAATAATTTGGGAGAATAGGTTGGAAAAATCGGGCAAAATATTTGTGTTCTTCTAGTACTTTGTAGAATCTTGTATGTTAGGGAATCTGGACCAAACATGTTCAAAGTTGGGCCCGATATATTGGTGGTCAAAAACTCATTTTCTGTTCATATCTTAGGACTTTTGGAAGGTGGCATTCCACTGATAATTTTACTTTGACTTACGTTTCACCTATGGGTGTAAGACAAAACCTAATACTCCCAGATGCCTTAACAATTTCCCCTAATAATTTGCTATCCTTGTTGGCTAAAGTTGTGTTCTTTTATGTTCCACAGGTGCAATGTGAGACTGTTACAGATGGTGCCAGTTCTGCTTCCTCGGAGCCTTGGAAGTTTCAGGTGTCATATGATAAGCTGGTCATTGCTTTGGGGGCAGAGGCCTCAACCTTTGGCATTCATGGTGTTGAGGAACATGCGATTTTTCTTCGTGAAGTGCACCATGCACAAGAGATCCGAAGAAAGCTGCTATTGAATCTGATGCTATCTGATGTGCCTGGTATGCTATAGTAAATCAGTTTGTTAGAATTTTCTCTTGAAACATTTTATCTTGAAACATTTTATACACTGTTTTCTCTTTGTGAATGACGACCTTTCATATTGGAGTATGATGCACCTCTTGAATTTACTTGCTAGATGCTTCTTTTATACTTTTAGGATAAATGATAACATTTCCCTACTTTCAAGGGAGGATAACAGTGGAACTTAAATACTAGTTTAGAAAATATTTACAATTTATTTTGCCCATCATACTTAATCCGCTAGTTGATATGTCCTGGCTTCTTTCCCATGCGTGAATTTACTTGCAATTCGATGCTCATATATCTTAGTTGGAAAATAAAAAGTTATATAATTATGTTGAGTGATAGTAAATTATGTAGGCCTAGTTGATAAAAGTAAATTTTGTATTCTTTTCTCACAGCTCTATGTGGCACAGGATGAATGTAAAGTGATGGCAGAATCGTTCCCTAAAGTGGACTCTAATGATTATGTGCTAGTGGTGTATCATGGGGAATCTAAATGATGCGAGGCACAAACAATTACCCAGCAATTAATAAGCAATAAATTTTGAATTTAATAAATTAATCCACGAATGACCACAATTAAGATCGGAATAAACCTTGTAAGTAGAATAATTAATGAGCAAACTTATATAGACCAATATCCCAAATAATATGTTTACCAAATATGCAATAATAAGTAATATTGACTTCAGATATGAACTTACATAAGCAATTGAAGTCTGAAATGTGCTATTGTTACCAATTTCAGAGATTAGACAGCAGCTTGATGGTGATTCAGCGCAGATTTCAGGACTGGTTGGGTTTTGGAGTGGGCTGTGAAGGTTAGTGAAGACAATATGGCTATAGGGAAGGAGAACTGGGATGGATTCAGACCTGAGTAGGAGTTTTGAAGATTTTCTGGTACTGGACTGCAGGATTGAGTGGCTGGATAAGAAACCTGAGAGTGTTTGTTGGCTGGCGATGGGGTCTAGAGCCTGGACGGGTGGGGGAGTAGAGGTGTGGTTGTCTACCGGAGGAATGGGAGAGGGTCCTGCTCAGAATAATCTGGGATGGAATTGCTATAAGGTAGTTATAGATATAATTAATGGAATTTAGGTAGTTATGGGAGATGGTTATGTGAGAATAGCGAGTGGAGGTAGTTATTGGTGGTTATGAGTTGGGGATGTGTTAATATGGTGGTGGGTGGTAGGTGGTAGATTAAGCGGCTGCTGGCAGCTGGAATGATGCTGGCTGGTCGCCCTAGGTGGTTGTAGATTGGTGGTGGCCGGCCAAAGGGAGGGAGGAGGATGGTCTAGGCTTCGGCACCTATAATTTTATGGAATCGACAATGTAAAGAGGTCACAAGAACCCCATAATATGTCCAAATTCTGCATTACCGAGAAATCAGCATTTGACTCCTATTTATAGATATAGAGGTCACTATGGACAGTTCGGATCGTCTATAACTTCAAGCCCTAATAATACATAAAATAAAAATATAAAAAAATAATAAAAATACATAAAATATCCCGTCATTACTTTGAACGCCACCACAGGCTCAGATCATCCATACGATGATCCTAATTCTTCCTCCCATATATGTAGACCCATGTGGGTTCCGATAAGGGTCGACCCACTCCCGATCTGTGATCACCTCACCATGGGATTTTTACGAAGAAAATGTGGTTAAAAGGAAAATAATGGCTTATGTTTAGGCAATCTTCATGTGTCTGCCTTTTCTTTGAGCAAAAGTCATTTGTCATTATTGTCATTATTGTCATGGTAAAAGAACAGAAACCGTCTAATTGTTCTTAAAAATAATGTGAGAGTAGCCGTCCATCAGGTTTGTTGTACATATAAAGAATCTCCATTGGAGTAACTATAATTCATGATATTAAGGAGCTGGTAATTGGTAAATAGTGTGAAAGCATCACCATGATGTGTGTGGCTAGAAGGTGATCAAACTATGGGCCCTTGATATTTAAATGAAACCCGTAACATGTCCTTGTAGCATACTGTCTCAGTTTTTGAGTTCGTGCATATGAATGATTCAATCAGAATTATGTACGTTTTTTTGTATGTTTGACCTGTTAATATTGACATAATTTTATGATCATAGTAGACAGTAGTTTTTGCAATAATTATATTTTCAGTAATTTCTGGTTCAAGTAATGTTTCTCCCTACCTTTTCTTTAGAAGGAATATTTTTTGGCAACAATGATGTGCTAACAAAATGTTATGGACTTGCTTCGTTGAGGATTATTGGAGGCGGAGATATAAGGGGCAAGCCCTAGAATGGTGGAGGAGGAGATGAGAGAGGAAGAAACCCTAGGGGGTGGAGGAAGGAGAGAAGAACTTAGAGAGAGAGGGAGATGAATTTTAGAGAGATAAAAGAAATTGATATTTCATTTCTTGAGAATCCAAAAACAAGACAATGGTCTATTTATAGGACTCCGAGTGACATACCCGTAATTACATGAGATGCATAAAATATTAAAACACTAAAATATTACGACGAATCTAATAACTATGACTCAATACACACGACAAGATAATAAGATAACTGACGGAGGACCATAACACTCCATTCGTTCTTCAAAACGAGCTTCCCTCAAGCTCGTGCTCCATGCGGGTGGCCGGATCATCTAGGTACCATGAACTCTCTCCGGAACAACGCGCGGTAACGCGTAGCGGCGACGGTGGCATCAGCGAGGAGCGGCGGCGCCATCAGGAAAATGGGCGGCTTATAGAATGGCTTTGTCGGGGCCGTGGAGGGGCTGTGAGCAGCAGTCACATGAAGGTCGGAAGGCCGACGTGCGGCGACAGGAATGGATCCGTCGGGGTCGGTGGAGCAGGTGCCGACCGAAGAGGTGGCAATGCGGCCGATGGAAATGGCATGGTAGGGACCGGCGGAGCAAGAGTCGACAGAGGCGGCGAAAACGGCGGTGGCAGCGATGACAACGGTGGTGGCGGTGATGTGGCCGGAGGGGGCGGTAATGTCGGGGTTGGCGAAGTAAGAGCCGGTAGAGGAGGTGGCGACGGAGGCGGTGGCGGCGGCGGCGACATCAACGACAGCAGCGACGACGGCGACGGCTGCAACGCGTCATGAACGACAGAGGATGGTGGTGGCACCAGTCGCGGCGGTGATGGCGGAACAAACTGTGCGGGCTTGGAGGGCTCCTACACAGGAAGAGGCGGAACGCCAAAGTGTTCTGAAGTCACCTATTTGTCGAGTGTAGTGTTGTGGCGAGAGGTGGAAGCTTGAAATGACTTCAACATTTTCCACAACCTCGAACAAAGGGCAGCTTCATCAGTGACACAAAGTTTAATCTCCATATACCAATTAATTGTTTAATTAATCAATTATATAGTTAATAAGTATGGGAGATAGAGCCGGAAATTAAAATAAAAAAAGTGATGGGAGCTAGGATAACAATAAAATAAAACAAAAGGACGGGGCAACGGCTTGCCTGGCGGAGAATGTTAGAAGGGGAAATAAAACAAAATAAAATAGAAGAATCGTGGAGAGAGAGAGAGAGAGCTGGGAGTAAAAGAACTAAAAATAAAATAAAATAAAAAAGATAGCTTGTACAGGAGAAAAAAAATAAGGTAAAAAAAGTGAGTGGAAAGACTTGGGGATGTGGGACCGGCGTGTGCAGGCGTGGGTGGCTGGAAATGGCAGAAAGGGTAATGATGAAAGCCGTTGGCACAACAAAAAAAATGTGGGGCTCATGGTATGGAGATGAGATAATTATAGAAATGGCAAAAGGCTCTGCCGATGCTACGGGCACAGGGCTCGAGCACTGTGTGGCTCGAAGAGGAGCAGGCGCGGGAGGAAGAAGAGAAGAGAAGGACTGCACGGCTCACGGAACTGGAACGAACTTCCCCGTCGGCGAGGAGGAAGCAGCGCCCGTCGACGAAGCCGCGACTAGGAGGTTGCGTCTGCTTTGGACGACGAAGAGCTAGAGGCTACCCGCAGCGGGGCTTGCAGATGCGGTCGTCGATTGTGTCTTGGAGATGCGGTTTGCTGTTGCAGAAGACGGGGCGGGATTAAGCGCCGAAGTCCCGTCGTGTGCTGGAGGAGACGACAGTGGGTGGGCTGCAGGAGCTTGTTGGCGGCACTGTAGGAGCTTGTTGGCGGCGCTGCAGGAGCTTGTTGGCGGCGGTGGTTAGGGTGGAGCGGAGTGATCTGGAGCGGAAGCTGCGGACGAGTCGGCTGGGCGGGTGGCAACGGCTCGGGGGGTGGAATCGGTCTCGGCGGATGGGAGGAGGGTACCCTCAAATACCAAGTTGTTATGGACTTGCTTCGTTGAGGATTGTTGGAGGCAGAGATACATGGGGCAAGCCCTAGAATGGTGGAGGAGATGAGAGAGAAAGAAACCCTAGAGGGTGGAGGAAGGAGAGAAGAACTTAGAGAGAGAGAGGGATAAGAATTTTAGACAGATAAAGGAAATTGATATTTCATTGCTTGAGAATCCAAAAACAAGACAAGAGTCTATTTATAGGACCCCGGGTGGCATACCCGTATTTACATAAGATGCATAAAATATTAAAACACTAAAACACTACGACGAGTCTAATAACTATGACTCAATACACACGACAAAATAATAAGATAACTGACAGAGGACCTGTGGGTTACGGGCCCACCTCTGATACCAAGTTGTTATGGAATTTCTTCGTTGAGGATTGTTGGAGGCGGAAATGCAAGGGGCAAGCCCTAGAATGGTGGAGGAGGAGATGAGAGAGGAAGAAACCCTAGAGAGTGGAGGAAGGAGAGAAGAACTTAGAGAGAGAGGGAGAGGAATTTTAGAGAGATAAAGGAAATTGATATTTCATTGCTTGAGAATCTAAAAACAAGACAAGGGTCTATTTATAGGACCCCGGGTGGCATACCCGTAATTACATAAGATGCATAAAATATTAAAACATTAAAACATTACGACGAGTCTAATAACTATGACTCAATACACACGACAAAATAATAAGATAACTGACGGAGGACCATAGCACAAAATTTACCTAGAGATGTGCTACTCAAAGTGATCTAATTGACACCAATGAAAATTTAATCAAGCTATACAAGTTTAGACAAATATGATTACTGACGGAGGACCACACACGACAAGATAATAAGATAACCGACAGAGGACCATAACACAAAATTTACCTAGAGATGTGCTACTCAAAGTGATCTAGCTGACACCAATGCAAATTTAATCAAGCTATACAAGTTTAGACAAATATGTTTATTTTTTAATATTTTTTTGCATTGTCTCCTTTATTGAAATCCTCAATTTGAAGCATTACTATGCTAATCGAGTATTCTCAAGAGTATTGCATTTCCTAACTACTTCACAAGTTAAATTTGCTAGCACTTATGGTGGGTTTAATTTTTCGTAATATAGGTATATCAGAGGAAGAAAAGCGCAGGCTATTGCACTGTGTTGTTATTGGAGGTGGTCCTACGGGTGTTGAGTTTAGTGGTGAATTAAGTGACTTTATTATTAGTGATGTTCATGACAGATACGCCCATGTTAAAGAGTACATTCATGTCACCCTGATTGAGGTTCTGTTCAATGCATGGTTTTGACTTTCGGTAGTTTTTTTTCCCTAACTTCCATAAGTATATATGTTAGCTTGTTGTGTAGGCAAATGAGATATTGTCTTCTTTCGATGTTCGCCTGAGACAGTATGCTATGAAGCAATTAACTAAGGTACGGTATATTAATATTTGTATAAAATTACATGCAGTCATTGTGTAACTTTGATTCGTTGTGCAAAAGGTCCCTATGTTTTCTGAGTTGGTTCTTTTTAGTCCTTGTACAATATCTATTTTTCTTACTGATGTCATACATTTTTTTCCTAGGAAGATTAAACCAAAATATCACATTTACCTTACTTAAAGTTATGTCAGAATAACTTTATATTTTATGGACTTAAATAATCCTTTTATTTATTCTTTAGTTGTGGTGTGGGATGGGTGTTGAATCCTTATCTCCATGGAGTTTTGTTGTGCTCTACTTGGAAACAGTGAATGAAAAAGATAGAGAATGAGGATGAACCTGAAGGTTGGATTCAGTTGTATTTTCTAGTAGGATGACACGATCCGGAGCCGCTTCAGAGCTGTCTATCATCGGAAGGGGTCAAGGAACCGCATGACTGAACCATCCGGTTCAGTTACACTCTCCTAATCAAACCGGGCGTGCCCAGCCGGTCTTCGGCTGGGTTTTTGGGGGGAATGCGGCGCATCCCCTAGGGCATCAAAGTTTTCTCACACAGGTATTCTCGGTTCTTCCCCGTAGGAGTAGCAGTAGCTAACATTTGATATCAGAGGAATTCTCCTCCATTGTAGGTCATGGCAACCCACGACACGCACATCACGGATCTGGAAGAAGGGCAATAGAGCCTTCGCGAACTCCTGGATTCGCTGAAGGACAACCTCACACATAAACTTAGCGTGGGTGAAGAGCGCTCCCGCGCGACTTTCTTGGAGGCGACAACGGCCCTAGGGGAGCAGATCGACCGCCTCGCGCGGGATCTAGATCGCGGCAAAGGGCTGACACTTGATGCCGCGGTCGATCTCAGAGGCTCGGGGGAGTCAATGGTCGACGGAAAGAAAGCGACAGGAGTTCCGCCGTTTGCACTAGACGCTGGGGTCAACGACTTCTGCGGGGCTCAGACTCCCTTCGTCTCTGGCCAGCAACCCCAGGGGCAACCACCACGCGGTAATGGGGGGACCGGCGAGGGGTCTGGAGGCTTCAGCGACCCTGCCCGAGACCCGAGGGGATTCCACCAGTCACGACAGCCGCGGATCTTGTGGCGGGAGGAATTCAGGGGCCAGCGGGGCGCCGAGACAACAAGAGGAGGCGGTCCGTTTTACTGGCAGCCACATACGAGTTGGGTGGAAGGAGAAGGCAACACCACACAGAGGGGAAGGAGAGCCACTGACGGAGGACCATTGGGGCCGGGGGCCCATCATGCAAGGCAGAGGAAGACACCGTCCACCAGATGCAATGGAGAATGGGGGGCCGTGGAATCAAGGTTGGGGACAACATCCAGATTTTCCGGAGGGGCGTCCACTGCAACACCGCCCTCCTCCACAACCCCAATTGACGAGGATGTAGTTTTCGAAGTATAGAAACGGAGACCCACTGGAGTGCATTGAGAGAGCCGAGATGTTTTTTGAGTACCAGGAGTTTCCCCGACAACACTGGGAGCGCCTCTTTTCATTTGGAAGGAGATACATACCAGTGGTTGAGCTGGCGGAGGAGGCAGCGCCCGTATCCCACATGGGAGGAATTCTGTGAGGGGCTCATCGCGAGGTTTGGTCCAACTGAGTACGAGGACTTCGACATGATGCTCAATAAGCTGAGGCAAACAAGGACTGTCAATGAGTATCAGACGGCGTTCGAGAGGTTGCCAACCGGGTGCAGTGGTCAAAAAAGGCGCTCCTGGGGGGTTTTATGGTCGAACTTAAGGAGAAAGTCAGCGATGAGGTACAAGCTTTTCAACCAAGGAGCCCAGCACAAGCCATCAGAATGGCCCAGCTACAGGAGGAGAAACATGGGAGACGCAAGGTGCTCGCAACCTACCGTTGGTGCAGCAAGGAAGGAGAACATGAAACAACCAAGGGCACAACCAAAGGAACCAACAACTCATCTTTCCGGAAGGAGGCAGCGGTGAAGCGATTGTCATGAGAGACGATGCAGGATCGACGGGCCAAGGGGATGTGCTACACGCGTGACGAGAAATTTGTTCCTGGGCACAAGTGTAAGGTGGTTCAGGTTTACACGCTGCAGGAGGACGGGCCGGAGACCCACGAGGAAGGTGTGCCTACGGAGGGGGAGGTCCTCGAGTTGGGAGAAATTGAAGTTTCTGTTCACGCTTTAGAAGGGGGAGGGCAACCCTCCACGATGCGGATGACAGGAAAGGCGTCCGACCAAAAGGTGTTCGTACTAGTTGACAGTGGGAGCACCCACAACTTAATCAACACCGAGGTAGCTAAGAAGTTAGCCATCACACCAACGGAGGGTAAGGTGTTCAAGGTGCTTGTGGCAGACGAGAATCTTCTGCAGTGCACGGGAGACGTGCGGAGGGTGCCACTTCTGATACAGAGGTTCAGATACTTGGTTGACCTGTACATATTACCCGTTCAGGGATCCGACGTAGTCTTGGTGGTGCAGTGGCTGAGACAGCTGCCATTGGTTACGAATGACTAAGAAAACATGACCATGGAGTTTACACACGAGGGAAAGTAATACGGGGCCGATGGTGAAGGAAGCCACTGTCTTATCCTTGCAGAAATGGGTCGAGCAGGACTAACCCCATGGCTTAGGTCCTAGCAGGAGGACCAGAGGGGCAAAAGGAAGGTGTTCCAGAGAGATTGCAGGCGGTCTTGGAAAGGTTCGACGAGGTCTTCGAGACACCGAGGGGGTTGCCTCCACCGCGAGGATGCGACCTCCGAATCCCGATCAAAGAGGGTGCGGAGCCCACCAGTGTCCGGCCTTACAGGTACCCTCACATACAGAAGGGGGAGATTGAAAGATGTGTTCAGAAAATGCTGCGGGAGGGGACCATTCGCCACAACACCAGTTTATTTTCCTCTTCAGTCCTATTGGTGAAAAAGAATGAAGGAACCTGGAGGTTCTGAATAGACTAAAAAGCACTCAATCAGGTCACCGTCAAAGACAAATTTCTGATCCCGATCATCGATGAGATTTTGGATGAATTGCAAGGGGCCCAATACTTCACGAAGATAGATTTGCGGTCGGGGTACCATCAGATCCACATGCAGGAGGGGGACGTGGAGAAGACGACATTCCAAACACACGAAGAGCACTACGAATTCCTAGTGATACCTTTCGGGTTGATAAATGCGCTGTCAACCTTTCAAGCGGTCATGAACGAAACTTTCAGGAGTTGGTTGCGGAAGTTTGTGTTGGTTTTCTTCGATGACATCCTCATATACAGTCCAAGCTTGGAGGCGCACGAGGAACACTTGCGAGTTGTACTGCAAATCCTCGAGCAGAAATGGTATGTTAAGAGATTGAAGTGCTCTTTTGGGCAACAAGAGGTAGAGTATTTGGGCCACTTGGTGAATAGAGAAGGGGTGCAGCCAGACCCACAGAAGATCCAGAGCATGATGGAGTGGCAATGCCCAACAATATCAAGATGTTGAGAGGATTTCTAGGGCTAACAGGCTACTACAGAAAGTTTGTGAAGGACTACAGGAAGATCGCTAAGCCGCTCTTTATATTGCTGCATAAGGGAAAGTTTGATCGGGGACAGGAAACAGAGCTCGCATTCCAGAACTTAAAGAGGCCATGGTCACGATACCGGTGCTCGCACTACCCAACTGTTCGAAGTTGTTCATAGTAGAAACGGACGCGTCGGGGGCCAGCTTGGGGCGGTGTTGATGCAGGAAGGGAGGCCACTGACGTACTACATCAAGGCAATTCAGGGGAAGGCGTTGGGGTTATCAGTATATGAGAAGGAGATGTTGGCGATCCTACATGCAGTGGGGAAATGGAGACTGTATCTCATCGGGAGGCACTTTAAGATACTTGACCGACCACCAGAGCCTAAAATACTTCTTGGAGCAGCGTGTCTCGTCACTGGAGCAGCAAAAATGGGTGACCAAGATGCTGGGGCACGACTACAAGATCGAGTACCAAAAAAGGAAAGAGAACAAGGTCGCTGACGCGCTGTCTCGCCTTTCAGCTACGAGTTCTATTTTTGCTATCTCAACACTGGTCTAGGGCATAGTGGTGGATGTTCATCAGGAGGTGTTGGCCGATGCGGGGCTGCGACAGATGTTGACGGACATCGCTGATGGAAGGAGGGTTGAAGCAGGCTACCATGCCATAAATGGCCACCTGTACTACAAGAGGCGCTTGGTGGTGGCACCAGGTTACCCATTACGGCAGAGGTTACTCCATGAGTTTCACGACACGCCCATCGGAGGACGCTCGGGTATGCTGCGGACTTATCAGAGGATCAAGCAGAATGTTTACTTAAAAGGGTTGAAGGCAGACGTAGCACATGTTAAGAATGGTAAGGAATGCCAGAGGCAGAAGTACGACACTACCGCTCCCGCAGGGTTATTGGTGCCGCTTGACATCCCAGACCTTACATGAGAGAGCATTGCGATGGATTTCATTGAGGGGTTACCTAAATCTCAGGGCAAGTCGATCATTCTGGTAGTGGTGGACCGCCTTTCTAAGTATGAACACTTTATTGCGCTAGCGCCCCATTGCACCGCAGAGGCCGTGGCGGAAGCCTTTGTCCGGGAGGTGGTGAGACTGCATGGGATACCGACGTCTATCATTTCAGATCGCGACACCGTGTTCACTAGTAAGTTTTGGATAGAGCTCTTCCGTCTCACGGGGATGTCTTTGCGCATGAGTACCGCCAACCATCCCCAGACAGACGGGCAGACAGAGGCCATCAACCAAAGCGTGGAGACATATTTATGATGCTTCATCGCGGGCAAACCCCACCAATGGAGCAAATGGCTACCTCGGGCGGAGTATTGGTATAACACAGCTTACCAAACAGCCGCAAAGATGACGCTGTTCGAGGGCTTGTTTGGGAGAGCACCAACGACACTACGAAACTATGAGAAGGGGTTGTCCGCAGTACCGGAGGTGGAGTACGCGTTGCAGAAGCGGGACAACATCTTAAAATTGGTGAAGGAGAACTTGCAGAGGGCGCAACACCACATGAAAATGCAGGCAAACAAGCACTGGCATGAGCAAAGCTTTGAGGAGGGCGAGTGGGTGTACCTCAAGCTACAACCCGATCGACAGCTGTCAGTGGAAGGAGTGAAGAACCAAAAGCTGGCACCCCGCTACCACGGACCGTTCCGGATCCTAGGTAAGGTGGGGGCCGTAGCCTACACTTTAGAGCTTCCGACGGACTCGTGTATTCACCCAACCTTTCATGTGTCGCTGCTCAAGAAGGCGACACAGAGGGATGCTCCACCTGTGAGCCCCTTACTGGAGGTAACAGAACTGGGCGAAGTTCGGCCACGGCCGGAGAGGGTTCTGGAAGCAAGGATCAAGACCGTGCACAGGAAATCTGTCGTACGACTGCTCATTCATTGGAAGGGCCTATCAAAGTCCGAACGGACTTGAGTGGATTATGGCGAGCTCAAGGAGACATACTTTGAGTTTCAGCTTGAGGACATAAATTTTTGAATACGATGGGAATGATACGACCTAGAGCCGCTTTAGAGCGGTCTATCATCAGATGGGGACAAGGAACCGCGTGACTCAACCATCCGGTTCAGTCACACTCTCCACCTAATCAAACCAGGCGGGCCCAACCTGTCTTCAGCTGGGTATTTGGGGGGAATGCGGCGCATCCCTTAGGGCATCGAAGATTTCTCACAGGTATTCTCGGTTCTTCCCCCGTAGAAGTAGCAGTTGCTAACATAGGACTTGCAAAATAGAAAAGGGGAGCTCAGGACCAATACAATCTTTATAATTAGGAGGAAACCAACGAAGGTAGAAAATGAAGGGCTTTGGTGGCCAGTAATTTTCTACTACTAGGGAGAAACCAATTTCCTTGAAATTCTAGATTGCATCCTCCACACTCTGCATCTCGTCCCTCTAATAGGTGCTCGAGCCACCGCATTTGTTGGGTTTTTGTAGGTCGATACTATATGATGGATTTACATGAAATGATATTCTACATGCGGGCATGCCCATGATCACATTTATGGTTTGTCAGGAAGCGTGAATGATGCCTAACAAAAGTGACTTGTCAGATCCTTTTGGGTGATTTATTTTTGGTGACTGACAAATGTAATGGGACACCCTTGTGGTCATCCTCAAGTTCTCATTATCGAGAGGGGAGCCAAACTATTTGTCAAGCTTTTTGTTGGGGTCTTTGATGAAGGCTCTTACCAACTAGAACTTTGATGAAGTTTCAATTGGAAAAACCTCACAATCAAATGGTGATGGGTCCCTAAGTACTCATTAATTCTATGGGTTTTTTTTGAACTACTCTATAGCATGTATGGCTATGGCGAGTAGTTGGTTGTTTTTTGTGATTTGGTTGACTCAGTTTTCGTTGGCCAAATCACGACATTTGTGTTTATTAGTCCCTCTTCATTTTCTCAGTGACATCATCCATCCAGCCAAAAGGATTAAATTGTACAGTTCCATAGTTGTTTATACGGGATTCCTCAATATTTGTCTCCTAAATTGTCTCCACCTACCATATTAGATGTGCTAGTACTAGTAGAGATTAGTTATTACGGTTGAGAAGAAATCCGGACTAGGGGAAGAGCCGGCGGGGAGAGGGGGAGAGGAAGGAGGCTAGGGTTAGAGAAGAAACAAGGGAGCAACCTTTTTCATAACACATCCAAGATGCTAGTACAAAACATATTCAACCCCTTATATAGAGGGAGGGGGGGTCCATACATAGCAACATATCAAAATAACAATAAAAACGTACCAAAATAACAATTACTATAACATCAAACACACAATAGGAACTAAATATTCCGTTTCCTAATTGGCCGGCCCCGCTAATTCCGGCGGTTCCTCCTCATCGGTGCTAGTCCCGTCCGCCGCCTCCGTTGTCTGTCGTGGCCGCCGTTTGTAGACCCACCATGGACGCACCTCGTCGTGAATGTATGTAACAATGCCGCCATCTGGAAAATTTGTCTTGTTCTGAAGTCAGAAGTCGGGAAATTGGTTGTGGAAATCATCTCGCAGAAGCCAGGCGGCCTCTCTCAGGAGGCGGTGGCGCCACTCCACAAGGATCTCTTCTGGGGCTGCGTGTCCGGGAAGGTGATGACGACGGTCTAGAATGCTGTCTGGATAGATGGGGGCGGCGTCGGAGTAGTCAAGATCAGCCGGAATGTGGTCCAGTGTCGGATGATCGACTCAGGGCCATTGCCCTGTCGTGACTCTCTTTGTGGGATCCTGCTCCGTGACCACAGACTTTTACGCGTTTGGCGTCGACGAAATCAACACCACTTTGGGTATGGCTTAGCTCCGCACACTTGGCGATGTGCGCGTCAATTGGGCGACTATGACCAATCAGTTCCTCCATGGGGGCCAGGCGACCAGCCGTGTTTCCTCGATGGTGACTCTGCTCTTCGGTCTCTCTTTGCACGATCCAACGGACCACTTACGTCGATTTCCTCGCGGGGCTTTGGCCCCTATCGAGGCCGTCCGTTATGCCTCCCTCTCGCCCGACGGACCTTCCGAAGCTTCCCACCTCGCTTGTTGACGTCGTCCAGTCTCTAACAGGACTGCCACCAGCCCGACCGACCGACCGTGCCAATTTTCTCTAGCCTAGGACCGCATCAGTCTCTACACTGTCGTCCCATTCTGACCATGTGCAGAAGGATTAGCTCGAGCATCTGGTGCATGAGATGCTGATGGAGGGCCTTATCCATTCTGGTGCAAGCCTATTTTCTAGTCCGGTTCTTCTGGTTCGGAAGGACAACAATTAGCGCCGTACTACCCAGCCAAAATATTTGATTGGCGCTACCACCTTCAGAGGGACTTTAGTTCAGAGAAGGTCTTTGTTGCTTGGCTTAACTGTCCGGAGTTCGAAGTCACGTGGCTTCCCCGGGATGACTTCCGCCGCTAGTCCGCCGACTACTGCCTTGAGGGCAAGACACATTTTTAAGACTGCGGCATTGTTACGATCGCGCATGCCGATGAGACGCACACACCGACAAAACGCCACAACGAGTCTACACGCGTAGGAAGGCTATAGATACTTGCTCACCGATCGCAGAAGAGACTGCTGATAATCGATCTACTTGATTATATCTATTTCAATGCTGTTTTGGTTTTTTCTATTTGCAGAATGTATTTTGTTATCTGCACCTTGCTGCTATAAAAGGTGTGTATGCTTGTATTAGGGTTTTATCTTTGGATGAATGCAATTTTAGGGTTGCGCCCTAGTTCATCTCATTTCCTATTTCCCTTCTCTCTCTCCTAGCCGCCTGCCCTCCCCTTCCCGGTTCCTCTCCGGGATCGTATCAAAGCACATGTATGAAGAAGATTTGTAGTCTTAACTACAATTAAGGATAATCTACTAAGAAATAGATAGGTGGTTTGGCATATAATGGAAGGTAGAAGATGCACAAAATGTTATTTTTGACTTCAAGTGATATTCTTGTCATCCTCAAGAATGTAAAGCCTAACCCCAATAAAAAAGTAATAACCAAGGTGAAAGTTAAGTTGGAGTTATTATCAAATAGTGGAGGACAATGGGAAAAATTATATTAAAGAGGCAATAAGAGTAGTATATATTTAACTTTTACGCCATAAAAATAGAGTTAGGTGGTTTGTGCATGTGCAATACCGGGCAGGGCAAGCACATAAAATGCATCAATTAAGCATGGCTATATAGTTTTTGTTGCAGCATTTCGGAAAAGCATGTTTAGATTGAATATGATGGGGGACCATCCGTCACGACACGGCGCAGGGTGGACCCCACGTTCGTGTATTCTCGCAGGAGGGCGTGACCCGATCGCCGATCCGCCACCGTGGCTGCGTCCGGCTCGTCGTTCTGATTAAGTTTCATATATAGCATGTTGTATTTCGGATTATATTTAGCGTTGCTTTGGCGCCGGGATCGACGGCCAATCATAGCCGTTCATCTTTGGTTGCCCTAATTTTATTTCTCTATAAATAAACGTTGACTGCAGCTTTTTCCACATTGCTGAAATATTGGAGAGATCTTCTTCCTTGTTTCCGGTGATCATTCCGCGGTGCCGACGCCGTGGAGCCCCTTGGTGACGACTCCTTGGGTAAGTATCCTTCCTTATTGTCTACCTCCTTCCCCATCTCCAGCCGCCAGCCCCTTCCCCTGCCTCCAGCAGCCGCATCACCCTCTGCAGCCCCAACCCGCAACCTTCCTGCAACATCGAGCCACCCCCTTCCCTGCTCCGCTCAGCCCACCCCTACCTGCGATCCGACAGCCCGCCGCCTTCCCCACACCACCACCACCGCAGTACCTCCCTGCAACATCCAGCCGGCCCTCCCCTACTCCACCCAGCCCGCTCCTACCTGCTACCCGACAGCCCGCCTCCTCCCAAAACCCCCCACTCCGAGATCTGTCCAGATCTGGACGGGTCCTTCCGGATCCAGCCCCAAACCGCCTCTTCGGCCCTCATCCTTCCCCTACCCGCAGCCCCGCAACGTCACCCCTCCGTGGAACCACTTCGCTTCACCCGATCTAGTCTTCACCACCCGGAAACTCCACTTTATCTCCATCATTTCAGTTTTCCAAAATCATTGCAGCCCACGTTTATTTCAGATTTTGTTTCTCTTGTGATTTGCACTGTTAGTTGTTATTTGGTTGTGAAAACATTGTTTATGTTGTGGAACTTATGCTTTAATGGAATTATAGTTCTTTCTCGTTTGCCTGTGGATTTCCTAACGTGCAGGACGCTCAAATTCGCCGCGTGCTTAGCTTAGCCCTCCGTGCGGAGGAAAGCTATCGCCTAACGCGCCTAAAAGAAAATTGCATATTCTTCTGAAGCTAAATGCGCCGCTCTATTATAATGTTTGTTGCAAGTTATTAATCTAGTCGCCTGACTAAGTCCTGTCGTCTCATATCGGTCTAGGGTTGAGTGAGTCCACCCCTCCACATCACTAGCTTGCATCCTAAGAATTCACGGCACAGCCTACCCTACATCAAATTGGTATCAGAGGACCCGAAAAGTTTTCCCAAACTTTTCCATCCTCCCTCTTATTTGTGTTAATCTTTTGCATGCTCCGTAGTGGTAGGACCTTTAGAGGAAACATGGTTGACCCCCAAGTCACTGACGACCGCACCACAAGCTCGAACTCGGGCGCCACACTTGCGGAATTTCAGCGCACTATTCTAAACCGTTTTGACACCTTAGGTGCCCAGTTCGACGACATGCGCCATGATCTGGCCGAGGTTCACCTTCGTCTAGACCACTTCGAACACGCCAGAGACACCCCGAAGCAGCACGATGACTCACTCGAGGACGACCTTGATATACCTCCACGTTATGACCAACGCCCGAGAGATGGTCAACCTCCTGCAGACCGCCGCCGTCGGGATCAGTACCCTCGAGCCCCAGCCCTTCCGGCCAGGAGGCATCTGGACCCATTGCGTGAGAGGCCCCTACCTCCACATGACGAGCACCGTGTGCCTCGTAGACCTCCACCCGATCACCCGGATCGAGCGCCACCACTCGGTCACCATCGAGATCAGTACTATCCCCCGGGTAGGAGAGAACGTGGGCCCCCACCGGGTCGACACGATTACGCTCGGGATGATTATCCCGATGATTATCCCGACCCACGTCGAGGTGACCACCACCATGACATCACTCGTCGTATCCGACTCGACGCCCCTTCGTTTGACGGTCGTCTTGATCCGAAAGCCTTTAGCGATTGGCTCTTGGACATGGACCACTACTTCGAGTGGTATGATATGAGTGACGAACGTTGTGTCCGCTTCGCGAAAATGAAATTAACCGGGCAGGCTAAAGTATTTTGGATCAGCGTTGAGAGAGCCTTAGGGCGGGACGGTTATTATCCCATCGCCCGATGGGATGAGATGAAGGAAAGGCTAAAGGAGAAGTACCTCCCCGCATCATACCGAGATCAATTATTTGAGCAGCTACAGAACCTCCGACAGGGGTCTCTTACTGTCGCTGAGTACATGGCCCGCTTCGATGAGCTGATTGTTCGGAGTGACATTTCAGAGGAACCTATCGCCACAGCATCCCGTTTCAAGGCTGGCCTTCGTGCCGACATTCGCAGGGAATTGATTCCCCACCGTTTAGAGACCGTTGAGCAAATATTTCAGCTCTCACTTGAGTTCGAGCAGTACCTCCGGTCGTCTAGTACGAGGCAGTTTCCTCCCAGGACTGACTCCTCGACTTTTAGGAAATCCGCTCCGCCCCAGACCACCGCGGCGGCACCCTCTCGTATTCCCGCGGATGCGAAGGGTAATGCCGTAGCCACTGATGGTCAGCGATCTGGGGGCATCATATGTTATAGATGTTCTGGCAAGGGCCACGTGGCGGCGCAGTGCCCCACGAGGAACCTGCTGGTTGAGGAAGAGGAGCAGAGTTTAGAGGACGATGAGAGGGACCAAGGGGAAGTTCAGGCCACAGTCGAGGATGGTTGGGAGAGCGACGCTGAACGTTCGTTAGAAGTGGGAGTGGTCAGACGCCTTTTGCACACCCCACGTGTGGATGAGGACTGGCGACGCACCACCCTTTTCTACACATATTTCCCTAGTGCAGGCGGCCCCTGCAAGCTAGCTATCGACAGCGGAAGTTGCGTAAACATCGTAGCCCAGAAGGGGCTTGAGCGTATGCAGGTCAAGGCGGAGCCCCACCCGCACCCATATCGTGTCACTTGGGTTGACAAAACAGCGATTCAGGTTATCCAGCGTTGCTTGGTCCCGATCACTATCGCGTCCTTTCAGGACCAGGTCTGGTGCGATGTCATTCCCATGGACGTCGCTTACGTGCTGCTTGGCCGCCCCTGACTATTTGATCGCGATGTCACGTGTTTTGGCCGCTCAAACACGTGTACCTTTTATGATAAGGGCCGGAAGATCACATTGACACCCACTCAGCCTCGTGACCGATCGAAGGCGGTGGTCGAACCCTCGGTAAGCACGGGCACTTCGCGGCCACTACACATTCTGAGGCGAGGTGAGTTCTTGCGAGATAGCGCTGAGTCAGATATCATCTATGTGGTCGCTGCCACACGGGTGACTGAGGTGGCGCCTGTTGACCACCCGCCTGCGGTGCGTCCCCTTTTAGGCGAGTTTGCGGACATCATGCCGGACGAACTCCCCGATGAGGTACCCCCTGCACGAGATATCCAGCATGCCATTGACTTAGTCCCGGGAGCCTCCCTCCCGAATCTGCCCCACTACCGTATGCACCCGGATGAGCACGCTGAGCTTAAACGACAGGTTGATGAGCTTCTCCGGAAGCAATTCATTCGTGAAAGTATGAGTCCTTGCGCGGTCCCCGCCCTTCTTACCCCTAAGAAGGACGGCAGTTGGCGGATGTGCATCGATAGCCGCGCCATTAATAAAATCACCGTTAAGTATCGTTTCCCAATCCCACGGCTCGATGACCTCCTAGATACTATGTCCGGTGCCCTGATCTTCTCCAAGATCGACCTGCGTAGTGGGTACCATCAGATACGAGTCCGTGAGGGAGATGAGTGGAAGACTGCATTCAAGACCAAGGACGGTCTTTATGAGTGGCTAGTTATGCCATTTGGGCTATCCAATGCCCCTAGCACGTTCATGCGAATTATGACACAAGTGTTGCGGCCCTACATGGGCAAGTTTCTAGTAGTATACTTTGACGATATCCTAGTCTACAGCCAGACCCGGGCTGCCCACCTCGAGCGTCTGAGACTTCTCTTTGGTACCCTTCGCCACGAGAAACTGTATGTGAATCTGAAGAAGTGCGCATTCCTCGCCGATGCTGTCCATTTCTTGGGCTTTATTATATCCTCTACTGGAGTCTCGGTGGACCCTGAGAAGGTCAACTCTATTCGAGATTGGCCTGTGCCTAAGAATATCCACGAGGCTCGCAGTTTTCACGGACTTGCCACATTCTATAGGCGGTTTGTCCAGGGGTTCAGCACGATCATGGCCCCATTCACGAGTTGTCTCAAGAAGGGCGAGTTCCAGTGGACCCCCGCAGCCACGAGAGCTTTTGAGGAGATTAAGGAGAGACTGACGACGGCTCCCGTCCTACGATTACCGGATTTTAGCCACCCTTTTGAGGTCGCCTGCGACGCATCGGGTCTCGGTATAGGGGGCGTATTGAGTCAAGAGGGACACCCAGTTTCTTACTTTAGTGAGAAGCTGAATGAGGCCAAGCAAAAATACTCGAACTACGATCGAGAATTTTATGCTATCGTCCAGTCGTTACGCTATTGGCGACATTACCTCCTCCTCCGGGAATTTGTTTTGTATTCTGACCACCAGGCCCTACGCTACCTCGACTCGCAGAGGAAGCTGAATCACCACCACGCAAAGTGGGTAGAGTATCTGCAGGATTTTCACTACGTCCTCAAACACCGCGCCGGTGTTGAGAACAAACCCGCCGACGCACTCAGTCGTCGAGTCTCTCTACTCCACACGTTGAGGGCCCAGGTGGATGGCTTTGAGAGGATGATTATGGACTACCCCACCTGTCCTGATTTTGCCGCGTTATACACGGCGCTGTCACGGGACCCCCCCGATCCTATTGAGGGGTTTCAGATCATCGATGGGTTCTTATTTCGGGGCTCCCGTTTGTGTGTGCCCAACACCTCGTATCGTGATCATTTAGTTTGGGAATTACACGCCGGGGGTGCCGCCGGTCACTTTGGGCGAGATAAGTCGATCGCTATGGTAGAGGATCGTTTCTATTGGCCAAGTCTAAAGAAAGATGTGGCACGTATCATCCGACATTGTCGTGTTTGCCAGACGGCCAAGGGAACGAAGCAGAATACAGGTTTATACACCCCTTTACCCGTCCCCCACCACCCTTGGGAGGACATTAGTATGGACTTTGTGCTGGGACTCCCGCGCACCCAGCGGAGGCACGATTCTATCTTTGTGGTGGTTGACCGGTTCTCTAAGATGGCACATTTTATCGCGTGTAGTAAGACCGCTGATGCCCCCCGCATCGCGGCCTTATTTATGAGTGAGGTCTTTAGATTACACGGTCTCCCACAGTCCATAGTTTCCGATCGAGATGTGCGGTTCGTTAGTTACTTTTGGAAGACGTTATGGCGTAAAACCGGGACTACTCTTAAGTTCTCCACCGCGTACCACCCTCAGACTGACGGTCAGACTGAGGTGGTGAACAGGAGTTTAGGTAACCTTCTGAGGTGTCTAGTCGGCGAGCACGCGTCTAGTTGGGACTCGGTACTCCCCATAGCTGAGTTTGCTTACAACAGTTCCGTCAATAGGTCGACCGGTCGGAGCCCGTTTCAGGTAGTATCAGGTTATGACCCTAGGAAACCGGTTGATCTCGTACCCATCCCGAGTGAAGCACGCCCTAGCGAGTCGGCTGAGTCCTTTACACGTCACTTGCATGAGTTGCATGAGTCTGTCAGGCGAAAAATTAATTTAAGCAACGAGCATTATAAAGAGCAGGCAGACAAGCATAAGCGGGACAAAAATTTTCTGGTTGGCGAACAGGTGATGGTCCGAGTCCGTGCGGAGCGACTCCCTCATGGGTCCGCTAAAAAACTAAGCGCCAGGCGAATGGGGCCCTACTCAGTTTTGAAACGAATCGGGTCGAACGCATATGAGCTGGATATTCCGACGAGCATGGGTATCCACCCTGTATTCAATGTTGAGGACCTGACATCCTACTTTGCACCTCATGAGTATCCCGACCCCTACACGAGAGGCCCATCCGAGCCGACATCATCGCCCATTTCCCCCACCCCCCACCTCCCCCTGAACCCCCACTTCCCCAGGAGCTCGTCGCCTTTGGCTTCACATGAAGCACCACCACCATCACCGGATCGTTTTCCCCGAGAGCGGAGGATTGAGCAGATTACTGAGATTATTGCGCATGAGTTTGTCCCCTCTTCGGGTGGGCTTGTGTGCCGCTACTTGGTCCATTGGCTTGGACGACCTCCTACCGACGACACCTGGATTACTGCTGCAGAGTTGGATCAGCTGGCCCCGGGACTTCGACTTCAGTACGATCGTCTCCATTCTTCGGAGATGAATGCTTTTCAATCCGGGGGAGTTGATGGGGGACCATCCGTCACGACACGGCGCAGGGTGGACCCCACGTTCGTGTATTCTCGCAGGAGGGCGTGACCCGATCGCCGATCCGCCACCGTGGCTGCGTCCGGCTCGTCGTTCTGATTAAGTTTCATATATAGCATGTTGTATTTCGGATTATATTTAGCGTTGCTTTGGCGCCGGGATCGACGGCCAATCATAGCCGTTCATCTTTGGTTGCCCTAATTTTATTTCTCTATAAATAAACGTTGGCTGCAGCTTTTTCCACATTGCTGAAATATTGGAGAGATCTTCTTCCTTGTTTCCGGTGATCATTCCGCGGTGCCGACGCCGTGGAGCCCCTTGGTGACGACTCCTTGGGTAAGTATCCTTCCTTATTGTCTACCTCCTTCCCCATCTCCAGCCGCCAGCCCCTTCCCCTGCCTCCAGCAGCCGCATCACCCTCTGCAGCCCCAACCCGCAACCTTCCTGCAACATCGAGCCACCCCCTTCCCTGCTCCGCTCAGCCCACCCCTACCTGCGATCCGACAGCCCGCCGCCTTCCCTACATCACCACCACCGCAGTACCTCCCTGCACATCCAGCCGGCCCTCCCCTGCTCCACCCAGCCCGCTCCTACCTGCTACCCGACAGCCCGCCTCCTCCCAAAACCCCCCACTCCGAGATCTGTCCAGATCTGGACGGGTCCTTCCGGATCCAGCCCCAAACCGCCTCTTCGGCCCTCATCCTTCCCCTACCCGCAGCCCCGCAACGTCACCCCTCCGTGGAACCACTTCGCTTCACCCGATCTAGTCTTCACCACCCGGAAACTCCACTTTACCTCCATCATTTCAGTTTTCCAAAATCATTGCAGCCCACGTTTATTTCAGATTTTGTTTCTCTTGTGATTTGCACTGTTAGTTGTTATTTGGTTGTGAAAACATTGTTTATGTTGTGGAACTTATGCTTTAATGGAATTATAGTTCTTTCTCGTTTGCCTGTGGATTTCCTAACGTGCAGGACGCTCAAATTCGCCGCGTGCTTAGCTTAGCCCTCCGTGCGGAGGAAAGCTATCGCCTAACGCGCCTAAAAGAAAATTGCATATTCTTCTAAAGCTAAATGCGCCGCTCTATTATAATGTTTGTTGCAAGTTATTAATCTAGTCGCCTGACTAAGTCCTGTCGTCTCATATCGGTCTAGGGTTGAGTGAGTCCACCCCTCCACATCACTAGCTTGCATCCTAAGAATTCACGGCACAGCCTACCCTACATCAGAATACGAGTATATAACAAGACTAGAAGTTGTGCTAAATGACTCTGCACAAATTATAGTCAATCCCTCATGTAGCACTAATGGGTTAATAACCTTCATAATTAGATAAGATTATGATTGGTAATGATAGTGATTATGTTGTTGTCGATGATCTTTATAATTCTCTTACTAGGAAAGCAAGTCCTCTATCTCTCCAGTTACTATATTACTGTAATCATAGCCTTGGAGGTGCCGTAATTGTTTACCACATTATTTGTTTTCTTTCTATTTTTCTTTGAAAGTTTTTCGGATAATTTGTATTTATTGTTGCAAACACTAATATATGATTTAACTTATTGTTCTATTTGGGTTAAAAATGTTGAAGTTTATTTCTTTAATTTTTTTTTTTAAAACTAAGTGATTGCAGGATGTCATTGCTCTATGTACGTGTTTATCCCTAGTTCTTTGATTTGGCCTATTACTAACTGCCTACTTTTTTTTTTACAGTCTTTCCCGTAGAAGATATAGATTCTGTTTATAGGAAATTACAATTCTAGTTATTTTCCACAGAAGGAGAAGATTTATCTTTCTTTTTTTTCCATGTTTTCCAAATACTTCTGTAGTCTGGGGTTCGCTTAGTTCGTGGGGTTGTCAAAGATGTTCAGCCTGAAAACATAATTTTAAGCGATGGCACTAAAGTTCCGTATGGTCTCCTGGTGTGGTCTACTGGTGTGGGCCCCTCCTCTTTTACAAGGTCGATGGAGCTGCCGAAGTCACCAGGTGGCAGGTAAACTCTCTATCTTATATACTTAATCATGACAACTAATTGTTATTTTCTATGTCCACTCTTCTTAATGCTGTTTATAGCACGGTCATAGTTTCTTATGTTTTGATTTATCATTAACATCCCAGAGAATTATAATTATAGTTTAGGCTCCGTTTGGGAGGACTTATTTTTTCCGGTCAAGCGGTCACGACCGCATGAACCGGACCTTAATTAAGGCCCGATTCATGCGGTCGTGACCGCTTGACCGGAGAAAATAAGCCCTCCCAAACGGAGCCTTAATCTGCAATCATGTGTTACATGCACAATATTAGCTAATAGCTATCGTCATATTAGTGAGCCTGTCGCACGAGAAAACTTAAAACATTTCAGTTTGCAGGATTGGAGTAGACGAGTGGCTGCGCGTTCCTTCAATACCAGATGTGTTCGCGATCGGCGACTGTAGCGGATTTCTTGAAAGTACAGAGAAGGCAGTGTTACCAGCATTAGCACAGGTTCATTTGTCTTTATGTATTGTGTTCAGTAGATTCAATAAATGGTTATCCTGATGCTCCAGAAGGGGTAGATGGATCACAGTAGCTTCAAAACCACAAATTAGGCCCTTATGATTATTATAGTCACCGGATTCCTTTTGTCTAATATTCTGTAATTTCTTATGCGATTTTTAGTCTTTCTATACTACTTGGTCAGGCCCTTAATTTGCTCTCTCCCACTGTCCCTCCTCCCTCTCTACTTGTCGCTCTCGTTACTAGAAAATCTTGAGCAAGATTATCTATAGATCTGAGATATCTGGAGATCTCGATCTCAAACTCTACATGACTATGTTCTATGCTTATGTCTCAAGCAAGCCAAATTATTAAAGCTTCATTCTCTTTAGAGTTTCTTAGTTAAATCATCATATGGTCCACTCTTTCAAATGTGCTGTCAATACAGGTAGCAGAAAGGCAGGGGAAATACCTAGCACGCCTAATGAACCGGATCGGTAAAGCTGGTGGCGGCCATGCAAACAAAGCCACAAATATAGATTTGGGAGATCAGTTTGTATACAAACACCTCGGAAGCATGGCAACTGTTGGGAGGTACAAAGCTCTGGTAGACCTTAGGCAAAGCAAGGTTAGCGCTGCTCACTAGTCTTTCATCATTATTACATTTGTATCATATAAATATTGATGATCTTGCATGAAGAGCATGCATTCTATGCCGGTTATGTTTTGGGAGATTTACATAACACAACATTGAAATTATAGTTATTTGCGCATTGAACATTCTAATTGATCTGATTCATATGCGAACTGTTCCCGTCCGAACAAAATGCGAGAGAGCGGTTTTTGCCGCCGGATGCCGTGGTGGAAGTCGATGCTGCAGAGATGGGTGAGGTCGGGAAGAACCAGGGAAGAAGCCTCCAACCCTCCGTTGTCGTGCCGGTCGCCGCCGCTGCTCGAATCACCACATCCGCTGAATTCTTCCCTGTTCAACGGCCACGATGCACTGTTCGCATCTTCGCACCTGATCTCTGCCCTATATATATATATCCCCTATATATATATATATCTATATATATACATATACATATATATATATATGTATATATATACACGTACATATATATATATATATATATATATATACACACGTATATACACATATATATACACGTATATACACATATATATACACGTATATACACATATATATACACGTATATACACATATATATATACGTATATATATACACACGTATATATGCATACACACACACACACGAGTGGCAATGCACGGGGGCACGGGGGCCCCCCCGTGCCCCGCGCGACAGTACCTGGGCTGCGGTGGCGGGCTTCGCCTAACCATTATATTTAAATAATATGAACTATTTTTTATATATTTAATTCTTATACAATTATTTATATATTTATTACTTATATAATTCTTAAGCAATAATGTTTCTATGGCCATATGGCTAAGCCGTGGTCTATATACCCAGAGGTTTTGGGTTCGAACCCAAGTTTCCACGTCTCCCGCCTAACCTTAATTCTTTGTTTTGTTAGTCCCACATCGCAAGATTAACTTCTCTTTTTGTGTTTAAATAAGAGGAGAGTCCTGTACCATATGAAATTGAAGACAGCAGACGGGCTATTCACGATGGTTTTGTGGGCCAGCTGTTTCGTTCTTTGTTTTCTTAATTTCATGTCCGGATGAGATGAGTTTTAGTCTAAATTTTTTAAATTTTGAAGGATAAAAATATAATTTCACATTGTTGGATAGAAGTCCTTTGAAAAATATAGGTTTAGGAGACCTATGAAAATATCGACGGACGGTCAGGATTTGTTTGTGTGATCAAACAACTTAGATGTTATGATCTAATCAGATCGAACGGTCCAGATTAACCAGATGGGATGCCATGGTTACATGGTATGTCAAAAAAAGATTTCTTTATATATATGATATGTAGATATCTATATCTATATATATATATAAATTACGAGGACCTCCCCTCGGGGCTGGGAGTTTGCATAACTGCAGGTTGCACCACTCTATCTTTCAAATTTCCATTTACCTCCCCTCTAAGTTTCCTCGGTTTATAAAAATGCTCCTTCCGTTAGAAATATTGATGGAAAACGATGGAAAATGATAGAAATATTTCAATTTTATCCATTTATAATAATGATTCTAGATTCATTACAATGGTTAAAATGTAACACACCCAATGGGTAAAATTGAAATATCATAAAATAATTCGGCATATTTGATCACTTTCTATCTATATTTTTAAAGGAAATGGTCACACACTTTTCAATGTAGAGTCAATACAAATGATAAAATTGAATACAACAACAACACTCAAGCCCTTATCCCACTATAGTGCAAGGTTGTCAGGATCGCGATCCGGATCATAGGATCCTACGATCCAGATTTTGTAAATCGATCCTGATTTTGCAAAGCAATCCTCGTTCCGACCTTACTATTTGATCCGATCCTACCTCAAAACGATCTCATCTAGGATCTCGATCCTGACAACCTTGCTATAGTGGGGTCGGCTATATGGATCCTTTGTCGCAATTGTGTCCTATCTTTTGTCATAATCTCACTAAACCCTAAGTACATCATGTCTTTTCTTCTAGTTTCATTCCTTTATTGGTCTACCCTTCCCTCGTTTAACACGCCTAGTGACTAGACTCTCATAACGCCTAACAGGTGCCTCTAATGGTCTCCTATGTACGTGTCCAAACCATCTAAGTCGAGCTTCTTGCATCTTCTCTGTAATTGGTGCTACTCGTGTCTTATCCATTCTTAATTTTATCCGGTTTCGTGTGTCCACACATCCACCTAAGCATTCTCATCTCCGCAATTCCCATTTGGCTGATTTTTTCATTTTCCATCCATATTTATAAGGGAAGGGGCATTTTTTTAAACGGGGAAACTTAGAGAGAACATAAATGTAATTTCAAAAGATAGAGGGGTGCAACATGTACTTATGCAAACTCCTAGGGAGGTTTGGAGAATGACATAGTATCATGACAATATTACTAATGTAGTAGTAAAATATCTATAATAGCCATGAATCTATCATTATGGATGTAAATTTTCGTGTTTTCTCTACTATTGATATTTTCCTTTTCCCCCACCTTCTTAGGCCCCGTTTGGCGTGGTGACGGTGGTCATGAACGTGGTGGTTATGAACCATCCTTCGTGACCGCTCGACCAGACCTAAGGAATTTCATCCACTTTTATGTTCAAAACTAATTTTTTTTGATGTCGGTCATAACCATTGTCATACTAAACGCATTCTATAGTTATGATGTTTTTGTCCAAACTCACGGGGGGGCAAAAACACCGTGCCAAACGAAGCCTTAACCTTTCATAATAGATTTTATGTTTTCCATTTTATGAGAGCAATGCTTACCTGAGTCATTTGTTCATAATTTTTAAATATCCTTTGATCTTATTATTTTCATTTCAACTCCCTTATGGTCGAGCTCGACTCTCCTTCCAGGAGGCCAAGGGATTGACTCTTGCTGGGTTTGTTAGCTGGTTTATCTGGAGGTCAGCTTATTTGACCCGTGTCGTGAGTTGGAGGAATCGGTTCTATGTGGCTATAAACTGGCTAACCACCTTCATATTTGGCCGCGATATAAGCCGCATCTAGAAGCATCAGATGAGGATGTTTGTAAGGTATTGTATATTTGATTAATTTTTTTTATTTTATCATGCAGCAATCATACATTAGTAATAATTTATAATATGTATGAGTTGTTTTAATTACTTGTTCCTGAATAAGCATCATTATTCAAAAAACAACTTGTAGCCTCAGTCAAGTTTTCTATAATTACATGATTTGATGAGTCCTTTGCAAAGCTATTGTTTCCATATTTATTCATTTTGCTGTTCTTGCTGTCTTACAACTGAGATGAGGAATACGATCAAGGCTCTGTTTATTTCGATGGTGAGAGTTGGAGCGGTGGGAAATGGAGAGGGGTGGCTACGGTCTCAAAATAGATTTAAAATCATATTTGGGAGCGGGGGCAGTGGGAACTGGAGGGCCGCCGACTATGGCTCTGTTTGGCGCGACGTTTTTAGAGCGGCACGCCGCTGATTCTGCCACCGCCGCGCCAAACAAAAATATGGCTGGCAGCAGTGGCTGACGCCACCGCTAAAATTAGTGGGCCACTGCTAAAATTAGCGGGCCACTGCTAAAATTAGCGGGCCATCGCTATTTCCGTGGGAATTTTCAACTTGGAAATAGCAGCAGGACTGCAGCCAATGGCTGCAGCGCTGCCGCCGTTTTTTATAAAAAAAAATATTTTTTTAATATTAAAAAAAGTTATATATTATAAGTTATTATATTATAAGTTATTATATTAATATATTATAAATTATTATATTATATTAATATATTATAACTTATTATATTATATTAAATTAATATTAAATTATATTATAACTTATAAGTTATTGCTGCAGCATTGCAAACACTATTTTTCCAAACAGATTCGCAGATTCTGCCACCACTCTGCAAAACAGCTGATTATTCCACCACTGCTTCCCACCATTGCTTCTCCAGTCGCTGCAGTCGCGCCAAACAGAGCCTATATGTTTTCAGCGCTGGTGTTTTCCCTCCAATAGAAATGGAGAAAAACGGCCAAACAAACAGAACTTAAGGCTCCATTTGGCGCGGTGTTTTTTCTCGGTGAGTTTGGATAAAAAAACCACCATCATAAAATGTTTGTTTGGTATGATAACAGTTACTACCTCCACCAAAATCAGAAAAGTAGTTTTCAACATAAAAGCAAATGAAGTGTCTTAGGAGAAGTCTGCGAGTTCATGACTGTCACCATCATTGCGAAACAAAGCCTGAAACACAAATTTATAAAAAAAAATTCAGAGTTCTATACTACAAAGAGTTAGTCTGCGAGTTCATGGCTCCATTTATATGATACAAGTTTTAATTTCTTTTTTTTTGTAATTTGGCTTAAATGTAGTTTCTCTTGTACTTACAAAGAGTTTTTTTAATTTAAATCACCCTATTTATTTTAAGATTTTATCTTTGTATAATACCTAGTTTTTTATGTCCTATCTTGTGTCATAATCTCACTAATGCATAAGTACGTCATGCCTTTCCTTATAATTTCATTCCAATTCTTTATTGGTCTACCCCTTTCTCGTTTAATATACCTAGTGACTAGACTCTCACAGCATCTAAGTAATCTAACAGGTGCTCTTTGTAAATGGGGTCCGTTTTCGGTCCATATGCGTACCTATTTTTAGGTACGCATATAAATAGATGTTTGTTCCTGTGGTGGGGCCCGTATTTTAACAAAGCGAAGAAGCTAGGGTTTCGTCTCCGTCGCCGAGAAGCCGCGGCCTTCGAAAACGGTTGCGATCACCTCCTTTTGCTGCTTATCGAAGTAAATATACTCGAGAAAGGTTAGTCTCAAGCATCGTCTGCCGAGTTCATGGCTATTTACCGAGTACTTGTCATTTCCTGTTTTTTTTCATCGAGCAAAACGGCTCTGAAACAATTGTCGGGTTTTATGTTGTAGCCAAAACAATTTTTTATGCAATACGATTGTATTGCATGTAGATATGGTCATATTCCTATTGTATTACAGTAAATACAACCGTATTGCAGTTTTATTTCCAGAAATTAGTGCCCTATCTGAATATACGTCCTTACTAGATCGTATTGTAGTAGTGATATGTTGTGTGGTTTTTTTGTAGTAGTCATATGTTAAAGACACAACTCTTGTATTATCTATGCATAAGACACAATATAGTCGTATTGTAGTAGTTATATGTTGTGTTCATGGCTATTTTCCGAGGAGTTGCGTTGTTTTTTTTACCGAGCAAAATACCCTGATGTATTTCTATGTATTGTGGGGTTGTTTGTTGGGCTAAAACATTTTTTTGATAATACGATTGTATTGCATGTAGATATGGTCGTATTCCTATTGTATTGCAGTAAATACAGCCGTATTGCAGTTCTATTTCCATAAATTAGTAGCCTATTTGAAAATACGTCTTTACTAGGTCGTATTGTAGTAGTCATATGTTGTGTGGTTTTTTTTGTAGTTGTCATATATTAAATGCACAACTCTTATATTATCTATGTATAACACACAATACAGTCGTATTGTAGTAGTAATATGTTATGTGGATTATTTTGTTTCTAAACAATTTCGGTTTTACAATACAGTTATATAGTATGTAGATACCACAGTATTCCAATTGTATTAAATTTGTAATACAGTACAGTTACACGCCTCTATTTATCCAAATATCTTTTGAATGATATGACAGATGACTGTATCAACAAGTTTACACTGTCGTTGTGCTGTTTCTTCTTTCAAAGAAAAAACAATACCACTACTAAGATCATTAAATGAAAACACGTGGAAGGATTTGGAAGAAGCTGAGATTCTGTCGTTGTTCTCTATTCCAAGTTTAAATCAAAATATTCCCCTAGTTGTAACTTTACTTCGATCATACTCCAAGAGGAATAGGGCATTCCTTTTAGGAAGAGTTTATAAAAAAATTACTGTCAATGAGGTCGCATTGATGTTGGGTCTACCCAACAAATGGCTGAAATTCACTTTTAATAGAACCCCTCTGGCTATGTACGAGCAAAAGGATTTGGCGGCGGAAATGTTGCGGCTTTCAGAGGCAGAGTGGACTGAAGAGTTAGAGGGTCAAAGAGTTGAGGCTCTAGTGAGGTTTGTTTTATGTAAACTTTTTTTCCACTAAAGGTTATGAAAATACCGAAATGTTTACATACGTTCGGCGATTTGGAGGATTTCAAAAAATACAACTGGCCCGAAGCAGTTCACTCATTTCTACAGTCGCAATTCCGACAGTTAAGTATAGCAGCAACGAAGAATAAGTCAAACGAGAGTTTGGGCTACATCGAAGGTTGCTCGATCCTTGGTGGTGAGAAAAATTTTAATCTAACCTCTTACTTTATCTTCTAATTGAATGATTTAATGTGGAGTATCATATTTGCAGGTGTGGTTTTATGAGTACACTAAATTTCTAAATGTTAATGATGACTTGGCCAGGTCTCGTCTATGTCAATGGTCTCCTAAATTCAGCTTTTCCAATAAATTTTGTTCAGAGATAAAATCAAAACTAAGTCTGCGCGGCCATGTATGTCGTTCCTTGGTTTTTCATCTTTATGGTTACATTAAATTGCAACATGAAGGAATATTTTTCGAACAAATCGCTAAAGTTAATCGAACTATTGTACATGTGAGAGAGAGTTTTGAGAACATATTGTCATCTGAGGAGGGTTTATTGGGAGATGTACATGTAGAGGGTAGTGATTTCGAAAAGTCCGATGAGGAGGAACATGAAATAGAGGATGAAGAAGATGACAGTGTAGAAGAAATGAAACAGTATGTGAAGAGGAAAAAAGAAGACTATATCAAAAAAATAGGAAAATAAAAAGAAAAGCTTGAGCCAAAAAAAGAGAGTTAAAGAAGAGTTTATTGAAGGTAAAAGAGGGAAGGAAAAGGATGATGGAGAAATCAAAAAGTTTGAAAAAATTGTGAGACGAATGACCTCAAAAATAGAAATCGAGTCAAAAAAATGTCATGATATCGTGATGGAAGAACTGAAGGAACTACGTAAATATCAATGCAAGGATGGATAAATTGACTGCCACCACTCGTGAAGGTCTAACAAGTCCCCTGTCACATGCATATGAAGAACCGGAAGTCTCAAAAAAATCTACTCCTACCGCATCTCATCACTCCTCACATAAGTCAGACGAAATGATTATAGCCGGTAACGAGGTAAAATATCAAATATCTGATGCTTTGGTGGTTTGTGAGCCTCCTACACTTAATCAGAAACTAGAAAGGAATTTGATAAAAACAATTAAAGGGCGGCATGATCGGAAACAGAAAAGTTATATTGAATCATCGTCCAATGTGGTGTCATTTACAGGAATAAAAACACTAAACAAATCAAATCGTCTGATAATAGACCATATTATGGAAGAGTTCCCGAACAGGTTTTTCCATATTTTGATTTCACCTTGTAAATTGCATCTTCTCTAAATTGTCTTTTTGCTAACTTTGCCTTGTTTGTATGTAGAAATAGTTTGTTGATCGAAGCTGGTAATATTACTTTATATCGATCTCACATTGATGATCTACTAGGAAATAGGTGGCTTAATGATGTCCACCTAGATGCATACATCATAGTGTTAACAATACAAAAATCAAATCATCAACGGAAATTTAAACACTTCTTATACGTGTCCTCCAATCATGCCGTTAGTGTCTTTTTTTCCTTTACTCGTATACAAAACTTCAAAATGTCATTAACATTGTTATATAATCCCTGATTATCTTATGTAGAATATGAAGAAACACAAGAGAAATGCTGATGCACTAGTTAGTCACATCACAAGAAACTCATTGGACTATGCAGAGTTAATTCTAATTCCGGTACACCTCACTAATCATTGGGGTTTGCTCGTTGGAAACATTGCGGAGGAATGTTGGCAATACTATGATTCCTTGTACCAGGATTCTAATTACAACAAGCTTAGAATTGTGGTATGTTTTTTGTCGATAGAAACTGTACTAATTAACAGTTATATTCATATCTTTTGGGTTAAGCAGATTAATTTTTTTGAAGAAGATTTATGTGAAGTCCTTCCCGAGAGAATCCATGAGTGACCATTATTCTGTGTTGATGACATTCCAAAACAAAATAGTTCTGATGATTGTGGTGTTTTCGTTATTCTGTATATGAAAACAATTGTTGGGAAAAAGAAAATTTATTGGGAAAAGTGTAAATTCTGGGCAAAACAAATGCCAAAGTTAAGAGCTGAAATTGCAATTGACCTAATTAAAGCGTTTTCTGACAAAATTATGAGTAAGTATTGTTAACAACTTGTTAACCATTTGATATGCAGTATCTAATATTTGCATTTCAATAAATTCTTTGTAGGTAGATAAAGAGGACTACTTTGCACGAGTAAATGGTGGGAAACTTTGATGTTGCCAGTGGTTCAAGAGCACTTCTGCTATTTATATGGATAAATTAAATTGTTTAATTTTGTAAAATACAATTTCACACAGGTTGCGTACATTGATGCAGATGGTCTTTATTACTGATCGATTAGATTAGTGTATCGGATTATGATATAATTTTTGTATTTACATATGTTATTTGGTACTCTTTAAAAATGTTTTTGAAACCGTGTAGCAATTATATCTGGAGGTTTTTTGATTAGTTTGGTAGAGGTGTACTAAAATTGGAGACGATACATTCATAATACAGTTGTATTGTATGTACGCCGGTATTCCAATTGTAATACAGTACAGTTACATGATTATAATTTCCGAAAATTAAAACCTCAATAACTTATTACTATTAAAAGAAGTAATGGAAATATATTCTGACAATACTACCGTTATACGATCAAATAATGTGCAGATACAAGAGTTTTGAACTTATATTTAGGAAATCGTGTACCGCTATTTGGTACAATTTTGATATATTATTGAAACCGTTCAACAATTTTATCTGGAACCTTTGTTTTATTTGGAAGAGGCTTCTGTTATAATTGGAGACGATAAATTCATAATACGGTTGTATACAATGTAGATACCATCGTATTTAGCTTTTACGTAAGCAGAAAAGACAAATTTGTTCACAACAGAATCATATTATCAATGTTTAATACACAATACAGTCGTATTGTAGTAGGTCCATGTTTAACACACAATACAATCATATTGTATTGGCCCCATGTCGTGTGATAATTTTGTTGATTCTAAAACATTTCGATTATACAAGACGGTTGTATAGTATGTAGATACGACCTTATTTCAATTGCATTCCATCTGTAATACAGTACAACTACACGCTTATAATTTTTCAAATTTAAAAATTCAAAGATTTGTTACTAATAAAACTTGTTATGAAAATATTTACAGACAATACTAGCGTAATTCAATCGAATGAAGTGTAGATACAAGAGTATTGAACTTATTTTCAAGAAAACCTTATATAAACATTAAAATTTTAAAATATAATAACCAATACTCTTACAAATTCTTCACCATTTGAATACATCAGGAATATAGGAAAAATCTAATGGTTCATTAACAAAGAAATCATCATTTGTCGAGTTATCATTGTTCACGTCAACATGTTCAATAGTGGGGTTTGAAATTGCATTAGAAACACACATGGAATTGCTATCCATGAAATTATGCTCGATTAGAGGCCCAAAAACATCGGTAGCAAAAGAACCTCTCCCTTTAACTGCATGCAACTTCTCTGTGTATCCAAAAAGAAAAGAAAGAAAAATTCAGATTAAACAATCATTTTAATTGATTATTCACAATTTAAAAAGATGTCACATTAAAATAAAATCAATGTAATCATACTTTGTTTTTTAGAGCTGGATTCTCAATAACTCTTAAGTCGTGTCTTTGGTTCCCCCTTCGGTCGTATGGATGGTGGATCTTTCAAAACACCATAGTCCTTCTGCATGGATGGAAGAATTCCTTTTTTTTCTTTTTCTCTTCTTTGTCGATCATATCTTCTATAACTTGACCCACGTCTTTTGTTAATTTAACCATGTACTCCTTTGCCACTTGACAATTTTAAATTCTTTGGCAAATGTCATATGTCCACCGCGTCATATTATTTTTGAAAATCATGTTCGACTGAATGCGGTTTGTGGATGTAGGAATTGTAATATTGTTACGCCTCTTAGCTTGCATTGTAAATCTCTTTAATATGTAATTTGAATTAATTTTTTGTACATTACGGAAATTATAAACCCGTAGAACTTGCTCGCACAAAAAACCCTTTGTTTGAAAACCTCCACAAGAGCACTCAATATCATTGCTCTTTGTATCTATTGTCAGAATCCATTGCTTTTTAGGAGCACTAGTATCAGAAAGCTGTGTTTTGTATACAATCGTGTCTTGGTCGTACATTAAATCCTCTGACACCATCAAACCAAGTGTCCCTTTCATCAAAGCATGCTCGAATATAGAAAATAATTTTCTAGTGTATATTTTTGACATTTGCCTTAGTATCATTGAGCTTTTGATTTTTACAGTATGTGTGTCTTGTTTGCATTTGAAATCTTCCTCTTGTTCACTCCTTCGCCAACAATCAAACAATTTCTCAAAACCAAGAAAACATTCGGTCAGTGAACTTGTAGGCTTCGAGCAACCATGAAGACTGTGATTTGCCGATTAACTACGTTGTGTGGATAAAATCTCGATATCAAGTACATCCTTATTAAAAGTAGTGGACCATTTTTCTTTAACTTTATGAAGCTCATTTAACCACCGATTCTCTTCCAAATTTCCTTTACTAATCATCTCACTCCAATACAACTCAAACTCCATTTGATTGTCACATTTACTCATGCAAGTATAAAATAAAGATCTAATGTGCTCGGTTAAAAGTCGGTACCTTAGATGACGCTTTCTTGGAAATATGCCATTGGCATAAACGATGACGAGTTGTAGGGAAAAAAAATCTTTCAATAGCAACTGCCATGGCCTGATCTTGATCTGTGAAAATTGTGATCGGTCGCTTAGATCCTACAAACTTTAAGAAAGCCTCAAATACCCATCAGAAAGAGTCTATCGTCTCATGTGCTACAAATGCACATCCAACAAAAACATTCTGCCAATGGTGGTTTACTGCTATAAAAGGCGCGCATGCTAAATTATATTTGTTCACCCTGTAAGTGCAGTCAAATATGATGACGTCCCCAAAGCAATCGTAATCTAATTTTGCCTGGCCATCAATCCAGAAGAAATTATGCAGACGGTCCATTTCATATGTTCGAATATCAAAAGAAAACATGTTATCTAACAATTGTCTCTCTTTAAAAATTTCCAATAATCTAGCTGCATCTCCATTTTCGACGAGCGCTCTTCTTTCTCGATGTATGAAGTTATAAGCATCCGCTTTTGTAAACCCTACATTATGAGCTCCGCCAACTTCTTCGGCCATAAGGTTGAATGCGTCAACAGTTCGTATCCCCACTCCTGACATATTCCGAATCATGGTTGCTTGGACAACACTAACATGACAATGAGATCTCAACAGATGTACGTCTGGCGGCAGCGTCAAAGGATGATTGTGTTCTTCAATAAATTTTATTACCTTCCAATTCTTTCCCTCTTCGTCCGCGGTAAAGTGCAAGCAAGCTAAGCAGCCAGTCCTAAAATCCTGTTTATGAAATTTTCTCTTTACATCGGGGCATGACTTGTCACGTTTAAATCCTGCATTTGAACATGAGAACTCTCGCCCTTTGATAATCCTTGTATGTGTCCAATAAAATACTTGTTGTTTTCGTACACTAAATCTGTATTGAAGAGCATATTTTGAGTACATTTTGAACGCCTCATCATCAGAATGTACTGTATGAAACACAACTTTCTCCTTGTTCACCTGCCAATAAGACATCAGATAAAGTAATAATACTACTGTATTACACGTGTAATACAGTCTTATTTCAACAACTATATACGGTAGTAATAAGACAGTATCTTACAGTGTTTATCGTTTCATTACATGGAACACTATTCTTCTCCACTTCCTGCGTCTTCTCAGGTGCTATATAGTTGTCCTCCATAGATCTACGACAGATGAAGGTCTTGTTGGCCTCTCCCACCACAGAAATGACACTGAACACATAAATTTATCCGTAAATGACCCTCAAAATTGTAAAACATCCCTCTTAATCTTCAACAAATAACAAGAAACAGGAAAAAAACCAAGATATTTCGGGAAGCATATACTTACGGACTGCAATGACGTTAAATGCAGAGCTCCGCCCGCGAGAAAGGTTCGTTCCAGATATGTGTCGGCAGGTTGAGCTTCGTTCCAGGCTTTCCGACAGAAAAACAGGGAAAAACCGAAGATTTTTCGGGAAGCATACACGATGAAGAAGAAGACGAGTACGTGCTTACCGACAGAAACCCTGAAAACGTGAATGCGAAATTTTTTGGAGGGAAACATAGGGTCTTCCCGAAATAAAGTGATAGGTACGCATACGTACCTAAAAATTTTCGTTGTACACTCAAAAAAAAGTATACACATCAATTGGACTAAAAAAATTATTATTTTTGCTATGATAAAGTACTTGATTGCAGAAGTGAATGTCTTTTCACAGATAATAAAATATTTGTAGATAATAATTTTTGTTCACTTTAGACTAGGGTGCAAATTAGGCCTGCCAGGCGCACGACGGGCCAGACATGATTAGAGAAAGCCGTGTTTAGAATTAATAAATAATATTGTATATATTTCTTATTTATAAAATGACTAGAAAATTTTGAACACCAATTCAATTATAAAACTATTCAATATGGTCTAATATATATTTACGCTTCGGCAGTGTTCTTTGCCATTCTTTATTGTGAAATGCGAAGATCTTATTTATTTACAATTTTACAAATATTAAAATACATTATAAATTGTTCATGAAATCAACACATAATGCTCGAGACTCCAAAAGTCTAATTGCCAATTTGTGTGTAATGTTTAATTAATTTAATTGCCCTCAGAATATTAATAATTTCTAATTTTCCACTTTCCAATTTTGAAGCTAGTTTCTCATCTCATGATTCATAACTCAAAGTTGCATTAAATTAGTAGATTGATTCTTAATTAAGGCTCCGTCTGGCACAGTGGTGGCAGTCATGAACATGAGGGTTAAGACTCCGTTTGGGGGGACTTATTTTCACCGGTCAAGCGGTTACGACCGCATGAACCAGACCCTAATTAAGGCCCGGTTCATGCGCTCTTAACCGCTTGACCGGTGAAAATAAATCCCCTCAAACGGAGCCTAAATTGTCGTTCGTTAATGCTCACCTAACAAACTTCATCCACTTTTATGTTCAAATGGATGATGCTCAACAAATGACGGTTTAATCCGTACGTTTACGACCGCCACCATCATGCCAAACGAAGGCTAAGGCTCATCTAAGGAACTTCATCCCCTTTTATGTTCAAATAAATAATGTTTGTTAGATGATCCTTAATGAATGACGGTTTAACCCATGCATTTACGACCGCCACCACTGTGAGGCTCTGTTTGGCACAGTGGCGGCGGTCGTGAACATATGAGTTAAATTATCATTTGTTATCATCCACCTAAGGAACTACATTCATTTTAATGTTCAAACGAATAATCTTTGTTAGGTGATCCTTAACGAATGACTATTTAACCCATGCTTTTAGCCTTTTACGACCGCCACTACCATGCCAAACGGAGCCTAAGACCCTGTTTGGGGGGACTTATTTTCACCGGTCAAGCGGTTATGACCCCATGAACCGGCCTTAATTAAGTCCTGATTCATGCGGTCATAACCGCTTGACTGGTGAAAATAAGTCCCCCCAAACAGAGCCTAAATGAGACTAAAAAAATAGTATATGTTCTACTTGTTTTTCAAAAAATAAATAAATATAACAAGTATACAAGATGTCGCAAACAAATCAAAAAGGCGTAAATTATAAGAGTAATAAAGTGATAATTTAGAAGAATATGTGATGTCTCTCTTTGCATCCAAACTTTAAATAAAACACCCAGGAGACCTGGAAAAAATATGGAATTTTTGACTGTTAATCATTTTGCAGCTCCAAGTTTAAGATATGAGATGCAGACTTGACATGAAAATAAACCCTAAAATTGAAACTTGTGGCTCCGTTTGGCACCGCGGCGGCTGGCTGTAAATGCATGGGTTAAATCGTCATTCGTTGAACATCACCTGATAAACATCATCCGTTTGAACATAAAAGTGAATGAAGTTTCTTAGATCGGATTTGGGGGTGACAAAATCTTACTGATTCAGTGGTCGCCTTGCGTGAGACTTGGCGAGAAGAAGGTGGCGAGCACAACGATCGACACCGGACTGCCTACAAGCAAGACCCGCGTGCTGCAGCGAGGAGATCCCGCCACACACCCGGAATTAAGAATGGTATGCGATAACTTTTTTCGCACTATATATTACGCATACTATCATTCGTGTCACTTTATTTCGTGTTCTTGAATTTTAATTAGTGATTCTTAATTTCTAAAACTTTGATTATACTCCGGTAGAGATTAATTAATATTGTTCTTGACGATCCTGAAATTAGCGTTATTACTTTCATCGGAATTAAATTAAGTCGAAATTTTAATTCCCAAATACCGCTTTAAGTGCTTCATTAAATTCTAACAGGTGGATCTCCTCTGCACTCTAATATTTTCGGTGCTTGTTATCATGATCACGACGATAAACATGGTAAAAAACGTACTCGCTGTGCTGATGGAGAGTTCGTCGAGGGGGATCGATGCTAGGAAGCTCGAGAAAGGGGTGTGCGAGGTGGAGAGAGTGGTTGTCGTTCACCCGCTCCATATATGGTCCATAACCACAAGCAAAGTTTTGTTGGCCTTCCATGTTACCATTGTACAAGAGGCTGATTTTGATGTTGTTCTCGATCAAGTGATCGAGTTTATCGAAAAAGAGTTTAACATCAATGATGTCACTATACATATTGAGAGGGAGAAGGCTCCAAAATAAAGATGAGAGCCAACAAATAATGCATATGATGTTTGTATAAATAAGTTTAATCCATTTAAATCAAGTACTTTTTGTGTTTAAAATACCCAACTACCTTTAAGTTTATTGTGAAGCATTAGAAATTAAAGGATTACTATCAAGGGTAAAATTGGAATATGAAAACTATTTCCGTTAATTTTAATATGTTCATCCATAATTCGAACGAAAGGGTGTTTTTGTAAATCGAACAAACTAAGAAGGGACGTAAATGTAATTTTGAGGAGATTCAACTAATTATCTTCTATATTATCTACAAGGGAAAAACACCCTTTGGTGAAACATTGGGATTTTCAATTTTGCTCTTGCACCAAAGGATGTTTTGCCCTTATTGGTTTTGTTTGTGTGTGTGTGTGCGCGCACGCGCACGTGTGTGTGTATCACTCCATAAATTCTATGATAATGATCTCGGTTGCCTTATAATTATTGAATTTGGTTCATTTAAATTTTATTGGGATATATTGATATAAAATTTATTTTGAATAATACAACTAATATTTTTGTGCAAGGCTATTGCTCTGGATGCTGAATGAAGGAAGGATGGTTATGTGCACATAAATCAAAATGGATTCTTGGGTCTTCCCTCTCTGATGTCTTTGGCCTTGATTCGAGGGCATGATTTTTGCAGCAAACGTGATGGTATAGGGGGGCATTATTTCAGTGGTATCTGTGAGCAGCCACTTTATGCATTTATTGTCAAAGGTTAGGACTTTCTCCTCTGAGAGAAGCCACTTTGCGCATAGTGCCAAAGGTTAGGTTTGTTTCCAATCTTCCCCCGCCCATACCCCCAATGATTGAGAACTATATGGGTTTTGTTGTTGTTGTTGTTGTATAATTCAATTTTGATGTAAAACTTCAAGATTGGTGGTAAACCTATTTTATTATCCCTAGAACAAAAGTTCTATATTAAATTTTTTTTCCCAAATTTCACTACCCGAGCTTCAATACATAGCCTTGAAGATGATTTGTGATGATCTTCCTGTATATCACATTATAAAGATTGATGTAACAATTGTCTCATACTTACAAATACCAACGGAAGACATTAAGAGTCTCCGATTAATGTAATTTTTTGGCTTTTTATTTATTTGTCTATTACTTCATTTCTAAAATTTAATTATTGATGTATATCTTAGAGATTAATGGTTGAGGACTTTTTGTTAGAGTGGTAATATAAGAGTCTGCTCCATGAACCTTTTTTATTATCTCTAAAGCAAAAGTTCTTTATTAAAATTTTCTCCAAACCTCACTCCCCAAGCTTCAATATATAGCCTTGATGATCTTCCTCTATATCTCATTATAAAGATCACTCCAACTATTGTCTTATCCTCACCAACAACATTGGAACACATTAAGAGTCTCCAAGTAACATAAATTTTGGCTTTCCATTTATCTATCTTTTATCTTTTTTTTAAAAAAAATTTATATATTTTTTACTTTAGCTACAAAGCATTCATTGATCCATCTAGGGATGATTTGTGGCCCAAACAATGGACAGGTAGATCTCCAAATTAGATGTATTGTAAAACATATATGATCCTACTACGAAATTATGCACATAAAAGCAATGCTCAAATGAGTTTTGTACTTGCAATAGTAAACAAACACAATTTTTTATTTCAATTGTTATTACTATACTATACTTTTTTTATTTAAGATTTTACATTCATCTGATCATAAAAAAATTCTTGGGTTTTTATGTAGAGGAATATTTATTGACAGGAAAACTATGTGATGTAATATCTATAGTGCTCAACGATTAGTGGAACTGTGATAGCTCAATATATATTGCCTCTAATTTTGTTTGAGAGCTCAAAGTACAGAGAACTCAGAATGTCTTTGTTGAGTAAGACAACTGTTTGTGATTCATCTGAGACGTGATCTATGGATCTGGCCAATCGTAGTATCATTTCTATTAGGGAGCGGGTTTGAGCCAAGGCTCATCGTCGGTGGGTGACCCAAATAAGCAGATTTATGAGTAATACATCACCACTGCCTTTATGCAAATGTGGGACATTGATCAGGAATGTTGCATTAGATGAGAAATGTCAGTTATGTAGTAGAGAATGTTAATGGAATTTTGAATACCACAAGTTTTGTGGAGACTAACTTGGAATCTACAACCACCGCATGTTTCGGAACATGCAAGCGGAAAGCGTTGTCACTCGCATAAACATGTGGAAATAATTTTACATAAGAAATTAATTGAAGTGGTATAATATGTTGTAATAATATATCTGTCGACTTGTTGCATGTGAGAAGAAATAAATTAATGTAGATACTGTCAATAATTCAATGGAAACACAAACAAAAATAACCTTCTACACACAACTTCTTGAATATGGGTAATACAGTGCTATAAAGTGGGCATATTTACTTAGAATGTCAATTGTTTTGACTGTAACATTCACATTAATTTTTAAATGGCATGAAGAGTGTCGTAATCCAATAAAACCAGTCGATGACAAGTTTATGCAAGAAGTATTGTGTCACAAACATAAATGAGTTACACAATCTATTAACTACATTATCCCTTAACACTACCAGTTCCTACACGAATTAACTAATCTAAAAACATAGAACCAGTCAATTGCAAACATAAACGAACAAGCAAACTAATTTCAGGCGTGAAGAGGGCCTCATTCACTTATGTGAAGAAAAAATATGAGGAAAACACTGAGAATAAAAATGCAAAAGGTAGAAATGGAAGCTTACAATCCGCTTGACCGAAGAGCTTGGAGGAGATCAGCTCTACTGCTTCAGGAGCAACAATCTGCAGCAAGTGCGGATGGAGGGATCACACTTGAAAAGACGAATAGGTGGCATAAACTTCGGCTGCTAGGTAAAATAAAAGGAGTTATCGTAAAAATAAAAAGATCTAATTTCAATTGTTTCCTTACCAAAATGCCATATTTATACTTTTGGGAGATACAAAGTTTAAAACAAAATAAGTATAGTGTAATGTGCAAAATACCCCTAATTTGGGGGGGGGGGGGGGGCTAATTGCCAAAAGTCCTCTTTTTTGGTAAAATGCTCACTTCAATCTCTAAGTTTTGCTTGCTTTAAGATTTTAGTCCCGAGTTTTTTTAATATTTCAATCCCCAGAGTTTAATAACTTTATATTTTTGGTTCATAAATCATCATGATTAACACAGTTAACAAAATATTTTGTTTTGATGCTCAGGTGACACTACTTTCGTTATAGAATCATTGCAGAAATCTATCTAATTAATCTATCCTCAAACTATAATAAAATATAGTGTCATAAAGAAATGTAATACCAGACGATTGGCTCCTCAGACTTATTATGTCTGCTCGACGTCGTTCTCATTGTTAGTAATTGCTCCAACAACAAAATGAGGAAAGTTAGACGATATTGGATGTTTGAACAATTGTTGATTGCATTACATCTCTAGTTCTGCAACAAATTTAGTGTTTTTAAAAGAATTGTTTCATATTTAAACTGTCACCTGAATCCTTTTATTGAGGTTTACATAACTTTAAGACTGATGATTTCAACTTAAAAATTATAGAGGTTGTGATCTATACAACAATTTTAAAAGAAAAAAAACAATACCACAACAAAGCTATAATTCATGACATTTTTTTTCTAATTAATACAAATAAACTATATTTTAGAAGTTAACAAAAAAGCATGTTTGTGTCGTTCGGCAATAGAAGATTGAATATAGGGTCTTCCACAAGCTCAGTTCATAGCATAATTCAGACTTAGCAAAGCGACAAAGTTTGTAGCATAGGTAGATAGTGTCCCGCCTTTGTTTTTCATCCTTGTTGAAGCTCTCCTTCATGCTCCTGAATTCCTACTTTGAATACAAACTTTGAATTAGACAGTATATAATAACAAACTTTATACATAAATGATTTCACATTGAGAAAAATATACTCACTTGCAACTTTTCATATTGTCCATAGATACCACATTTTGAGCATTTAACCATACCAAATTTTCACGACATCTTAGTTTAACTCTTCTTCTCATCAGCTTTGATGTGCCATTTCTTTTTTGGTCTATACGGAGCTCACTGACGAATTGGGGGAATAATCTAAGTATCTCATATTTCCTTCCAAAATTTGGTTTATTGGTTGGTCAAATACCATGTTTGTAACATTATGAGTAAAATATTTTTGTTTGGAATAGTTGGGCACAAAAAGGTAGGTATTTATGCTCAAATAATGCATGCAACTTATTGAGTGTCAACATGGAAGACCACTAACCTAATATTTTCCACAAGAACAATGACAATTATCTAAGTTGACCACAAATTTATCAGGAAGTCGCACTGCCTTAAACACTTTGTTGTTACTCCACAAGTTAAGGAACCCATTTTCCACTATATTTGATCCTTTTCTCATTTTTCTGCATATCTTAGGACTAACATCACTAGATCGTTTGTCTCCCCTTTTTAAATATCCACCCAAACACGTCATGTAGAGCCAAATATCCTCAAAAATGGTTAATATGAGTTTATCTCTCATATCTAATATCACAGGGTTAATGTCCCCGACATACTGTTTACAGCCCTATAACCATTACACCATATCATGCATATGGTAGCGCTAAAAAACTGCTACTATATTTGAAAAAACCGCTACTGTAGGGCTACGGTAGCGGTTGTGTGCGTGTTGCATCCGCTGCCGTGGTCGTAGGGTATGATAGTGATTACCCAATGTATTGTAGCGTCCTTGCAACCGCTACTATAGGTACATCTATTGTAGCGATTGCCCAATGTATTGTGGCGCTACCATATGCATGATTGTTTATAGTAACAGTTATCTATCCACAATTGCGGTTCTAAATGCTACCATATATATCTTTTGGTAGCGTTTACTTAACAACTACAAATTAAATGCTACCGGCCATATGCATGATATGGTGTAGTGAACAATGTGAAAGACCACTAAAGACATGCTTACACTATAGTGTTTTGTCTGTACTAATTAGCCCTACATCATATGAACTGTATATGTCCTAGCCGCATCCTTAAGTTCATCTTTTGACTTAAACATTAGTTTAGGTTTCTATTGCATGTCTTTCATATCCTTTAAAAACATAAATATACGTTGAGTATGTTTTTATCAACTGTTAACTCATCTTTAGTATCACTATTAAGTGAATGAAAAGAATCTGAGGATTATTCATCCTCACTATAAACTTTATTGGGATTCAAATTTTAGTCTATCTTCTTCCTTAGAACTAGGGTACTTGTGCATCCATCAATATCATCATTGAAAAAAAAATTCACCCTCAAACATTATATCCAAAGCACAATCACTATTAATTATGAGATCCACAATCAGCCACAAAATCATTTTCTCATTTAAACTATGAGGAAAGATAAACTAAATATCGAACGCCAGTTGCAAAAAACAAATACATGATAAACATTATTAACACGGAATGAACACAAAGTAAAGAATTTGGTAGATGAATTCTTTCAAGTGATGCTTCTATTTGAAATATATACTTATCTAGCAATTAATTTCTACTTGATTGTCTACCCAACAATGTCATGTAAAATTTATCTAAATCAATTTTCCACCATTTAGACTTGGTGTTAGGAGAGAATCAAAAACCAAAAAATTCGATTGAACCGATCAAAACACATCAAATTTGAAACTGAACCGATTGGTTTGGGATCTTGAGCTTGTGAAAATGGGGTTTAATTCGGTTTGGTTTGGTTTCAAAAGTGTAAAAACTGACCAAACCGAATAGACCCGACTTGGAGTCAATGTAATTAAATTATTAGTAGTTAATTAGTTAGTGATTAGGAATTGGGATCAATGTAAATAAGTGGTTCTTGTGTTTATGTCATTTAGACTTCAGTCAAGACTCAATACTTCAATATTCCTTCTTTTCTGGCTCATGCCTCACACTCGACTCGCCACTCGACAATAAATAACCTAGATATTTGTGATTCCTCAATACTGCGATTAAGTACTTATGTTGGTGAATATTATAGCTAGGTATTTATTGAATAACAATAAGAAGATTGATTTAGCACAATATAAGAACATCAGTTTATATACCTGATATAAAACATTGAATAAATCTCCACTCCTAAGTATGTAGCCATTTAATAAGCTCTGGTTCCATTTAAATAATGCTGATATATTTATTTATATATTCTTTAATGTACAATTGCTTTTCAATCAATTGAGTGCACAAAAAAATCCAGAACAAAATAAACTAAGATGGTTTAAAATGGTTATCATAATTAAATGTCACTTAGTGTCTTTTTTTGTAAAAAAAGTATACAAAAAGTTGAAATCGAACCACCAAAAACCGAACCGACTATGAATCGAACCGACCGGGTTCGGTTCGGGTTGGTTTTGAACTTCCGAAAATTGAAGGTTATCGATTTGGTTTCGGATTTTGTCCAAACCAGCTCAAGCCAAACCGCCCACACCCCTAATTTAGACTTTGCAAAGTGCTTAAAGTAAAATGCAACAACATAACTACAACTTAAAAATAAAATATAATTGATGTTCCTCTCAAATTGAATTCAAACTCATGAGTTTTAAATAATATATATAAGGAATGTAGTGTGAATAATAATACAAAATACGGCTGCAATCAAAACAAGACTGCAGTCCAACAACATTCCAAATTGCATCAAAAATTGAAAGAAAACTGTCATATGAAAGTCTGTCAAAATTTTCAATAAAGATTTAATACTTTTTTTTTTGTCATCAAAACAAGACAACAATCCGGCAAAATACATTATAAATTTTCAATGTTTAAGTTAAGTGTAGCATGAAATGAAAAGATAAAACATAACATAAAATAAATTATATATATTAGGCAACTTAAAATTAAAAACCAAATTAATAAAACTTGTAGGAAAATAGAAGGTGACAATCTCTGAACTGGAGATCGAAGGCCTTAATATGCTAGTGAGCTAGAAGTATCAAGGTACCATGTAGTAGATTGAAGATCAAAGTCATTAGCTTTGAACCGGAGATGGAAGCATTAGCTCTAGTTGAAGATGAGATATAAAAGAAAACAGGATAGTTATTAGCCTTAATTTTTGAGAAATTTAAGCTCTAAATAGAGGAGAATTGATGAGAAGAGGACATATATCTGAGAATGACGCATGTTGCGGGTTGCTCAAGGCTCTCGGTAGACCGGACTAAACTTTGTGTCTTAGCCCGCTGAACGGTTGAGCGCGCAATTAGTCAATATGTAAATAGAAAAATGGACAGACAAATTTTTAATGTGGAAAACTTGTGAAGAGGGTAAAAAATCACGTGACCGGTTCAGTGACTGTCAAACTTCACTATTAGCTGTTATTTACAGGACTTTGGAGAAATCGAGGGCGACGGGTCCCTTCTTATTACATCTTGGGAGGTGAAAGAGAATGAGACTTGATCCAAGAGTGACATTTCACCGCTCGCAAATCTTAATATATACTGGTCTTCTTTGGCAGTGCAAGAGGTTTGCAGTCGTTGTCCGGACGCTGAGTGCTGAAGGACGACACGTGGAAGGATTACTGAGGAAGGCTGACAAAACGCCTTGTACGTAGGAGCGACGGGACTTTGGCGAATCTCTAAAGCACTGGAGGCGGCTTGTAGGAGCATTCCCGCGGTGCTCTGGCCTGTAGAAGAAAAAGACTGAAAGGAGAAAGTTAGAATGAGAGGGGGGTCTGAGGTCTTATTTGTTAGAATTTTTTATTTTTCTAATAAAAATTATTTATAATTTTTCTTTGAAAATAAATAACATAATATCAAAAGTGTTTCCAAAATGGAAAAACAAGTTTTTGAAAGACATGAAATAAAATATAATAAAAAGTTAGAAATAAAATATAATAAAAAGTTAAGAATAAAATCAAGCACGTGCAAGACGTGTGAACACTGCCCTAAAGAAGTTGCACCACCCTCTGACAGGGCTTTCAACCGATGCTCACTTCTCCAAGGTACAACATCCGGCTAGATCCTGATGAAACTCCGATGTGCGCAGACACCAAAAAAACATAGAGCACCCGAACTTCCACTGGATGAAGCAAACGTAAAATAACAAGAAAATATAGTGGGAGATATAAGACTTTAGGGAGAAAGATGAGAAAATATTATGTATATAGGTATTATATTTTGAGAGTTATTTATAAGCTAAAAGATCAATCTCATAAGTTATTAATATATTAATTATAATGATTAATAATAAATATTAATTATGTATTATTATTATTAATGCTTGTAACATCAAACATTTCATTCTTTGACAATATAATATATAATATTATATATATGTTATAGTTAATTTTATAAATAATATAGTATTTATTATACATTTAACATAAATAACATTAAACATTTATAATATTAAATGAATGTAACATATCATAACTTATAAAATAATGATATAGATTTTTGTTTTTAATTCATATATCATAAATGAAATAATAACTTTAATTGATAAATATATTTGATAATACATATTTTATCATATATGAGAGATTATGATACTCATATTATTATTTTGAATTTTTTTTCCATTAAGTGAATAAAAAAAATCCAACAATCCCTCACAAAAGCGAAAAATATCAAATAATATTATATAATAGATTAGTAATAAATAAATAATATTTGTTTCATCCAGTTTATCTAATACAATGAGTATAGGTAAAATGGTTACCTTAAAACTATACTTAGTACTTATTATCACTATTGAAGAATATAATGTGCTAGAAGCCTTGAATTATATTCTTTTGACCAATAGATAAAATAAGCACACATTAGATTGGTCATTCTTTGGGTTATGGCGGTGAGCGCTTTAAAGACCATGTGCGTCCCTTGATTTTCATGGAGGTTATTAGGGCTCTGCCCGAATCCCAAACTCGTGGCCTCATAACTACCCCCACATAGGTGATGCCTCAAGAGATATTCGTAACTTACATCTTGCAAAATTATGCCTTTGACAACCATTAAGGAATAAGTGTCACAACCTATATCGTTACGTGAAGCACTTCTCACCATAGGAATGAGGAGAGAAAAATACATCTATCTTCTCTTATTTGTGATCCTCACTTGGCTACATCAACAGTTTCGTTTCTACCGCATTGAACCTAATTCATGGGATCTCTAATCACATAAGGTGGGTATCCACCATTGGTAGCAATTATGTGGGCTTATGTATGACCCCTCTCCCGGAACACAAGATACGACCAAGGGGAGTCTTACGCCCAGAACAGCCGCCTTGCGATAAAGCCAACATACTGGTTGACCGATACTACAAGACACCTATCCTGTTGGTTAAAACCAATATCATCCATGCTAACCTAACATAAAGAACAAATAGAAGTCAAAATCCATATAAGTATAAAAGTCCGCAAGTACATCAATAATAAGAAACATCAACATGCTTCTATAATATCAGAGTACATAAAATTTTTGCCCAAAGGGCTACAACTAGAATCTCTCAAAGTCTCACATCCGTAACCGAAGGCAGCGAAGGTAACGTCACATCAGGCCCTGTCGCCCTGGCCTGGCTGCCCTTCTGCACAACATGTTGATACTCTATCTGCAGGGTTTCCTCCTAAAAAGGAAGACGTAGCAACCGTTAGTCATAAAGACTAAGTGGCTATCACATCCGCTCCCCCGACAACTCTTAGGTATCGGGCGGAGAAAAGGAACAAGGGTACAATATATGTAAGCAGTGGTACAAATAGTTGGAGAATGCACAAAACATGAGTAACAACAGTAGTAAAGGTATAACATTATTGTCAACATTATATTCTAGCAGTTCTACTCAAAACATATCCATCCATCAAAGTAAATAGGTCTACAACAGGAAAGTAACTTAACTTATATGAATGCTCATACAGACATATAAATTAACGTCGGCTTAACAATAAAGTAACTCATCATATAAGAGTGCCCATACAAACTTATATGATAAGAATCTATGTATGTAATGCAATGCAATGTGATGACTCACCCATACACACACACGCACACCGTTATGTTGGCACAGAATTGTAGTTACCACTTTTCGAGCAGGCACCTAACCTCTATGGCATCATCCGTCGTGGTCATACGGTGATAGTAGAGCGAGCTTCTCCGCTACTAGGCAAGCATCCACACTACTAAGCCTAGGCCTCCGTACGCCTCAACGCTAAGAACACAACAGCGGATCCTGTGCGTACTACGGATCAGAAGGGTCTCGGGTAGATGTGCACCAAGAACTCATACCTAACTGGCCTATGTCGTGGCACGGAAGGAGCCTCCGGAGTGAGCATCGAGGACCAAAGCCCCACCGTGCAAGTCTATCCTTAATCCAGGATTATGACACCGCGTGTCAACTCACACAACATGTAATTTTCACATCTAAGGGCTCCACACTGAGTCCCGTTTTATTATTCAATCCCGTGCTCAACAACACTATTGGGTACATTGGAAAATGTGTACCTGATTTGGAGAAGCCTCACTTAGCTCAATGATATACATCAAGGTGAATTTGATGTTATTTTGAGTTTATATGTGCAGGTTAAGTATTGGCTAAAATGCAGAGAAAAGTTTCTAAGTCCATGTGTCGACACTTAAGCAAGCATGTGTCGATACTTGGGGAAGCAGTGTCGACACCAGAAGAAACGGTGTCAACATACAGAAGATTATAGTCGACATCAAATGTGTCGACACCGGGAGGCAGTGTCGACACACAGAAGCAGAATCGACATCAACTGTGTCGACACTTGAAGGCAGTGTCGACATACAGAATTCTTAGTCTACATCAACTGTGTCGACACACAGGACTTGTGTCGACACACAACAGAGTTTCTACATAGTTGATTGCTGTAGAGTAGAGAAGTGATTGTGTCGACACAAATAATCAGTGTCGACACATTCTCAAGATGCATTGTCAAGAAGCTATGTCGACATCAAGGCAGCTATGTCGACATCACCAAAGTCTGTGTCGACACTTAAGTCACTTGTGTCGACACATATTGACAGATTGTCTCGACACTTTAAGACAGTCTGTCTCGATGCTTTGCTGACAGAGACAAAGGCTCAAGAACTGTTTGAGGACTTGACAGCTGTGAGTTACAACAGGTTTACTGAAGCTGTCAGACTTGTCAGAAGTTAGTTAGAAACCAGATCAGCCGGTTACCATGGATGAAGTCTATATATAGATGGTTTAAGGAGAAGGATGAAAAAAACACACAACTAACACAACTATTGTGAGATTGATCTCTGATCAAGAAAGTGCAAGTCATAGAAGAAGATCTTCGTGAGAAGATCTAAGAAGACATTCTGAAGTGTTCATCCACTCAGATTTTGTCTAAGGAGAATTCATTCCAGAATTCGGAAGAAACTTCAGAAGATTTGGGGAGAGAGAGCTCCAGCTATTTTGAGGTCAAGAAGGAGACATTCACAAGTCTCTTAAGAAGTAGATCCTGAACTAATCTACTAAGAAGATCCAAATCCATATCTGGAATCCTAGAAGGAAGCTGGTAGTCAGTCAACTTCAAGGGAGATCAACCCAACTAAGTTCAGATTTAAGAAGCTTTGAAGAAAGCTAAGCACAGGTTGATTTCAGTCATCAGTCTCATCAAGAAGCTGATCAAGAATCCTCTTATCCTTTCTCTCTCAACAAGGGTAAGAGACCATCAAATTACTTATCAAATTCTGTAGGATCTTTTCAAAGATCTGAGTTGTAAGCCTGTGTTATAAAGGCTGAGTATAGGAGATTTTGATCTCTGAGTGGTAAGGCTGATTGAGCCTGAGTGTAAGAGAATTTGTTCTCTGAGTTGTAGGCCTTGTGGTAAGGCTGAGGTAAGGCTGATTGAGCCTAAGTGTAGGAGAATTGGTTCTCTGAGTTGTAGGCCTTGTGGCAAGACTGAGGTAGGGCTGTTAGCCTGAGTTGTAGGAACCTTTCAGGGTTCTGAGTTGTAAGATCTGTGGATCTGAGAAGAAGGAAGAAGTTAGGCCGAATCTAGCACACTGCTAGATAGGTGAAAGGGGAAAGTGGATGTACCCAGACCTTGGGGAACCACTATAAACCTATGTGCAATCTGTGATGCTTGTGTTATTTTAGATTCTGTGATTGTATATGTTGTGGTAGCTGTAGAGATTTGAGCTTTATATTAAAGATCTGTAGCTGTATTCTGCCTATATTTAAAACAAGGAAAAGAACCTATTCACCCCCCTCTAGGTGTTTAGGTTGTCTTGAAGTTAAAACTATCAAGTGGTATCAGAGGGAGGTTGCTCAAAGAAGGACTTAATAGTCTGAGTTAGATCCCTAAGGCAGAATCAAGAATCAAGAAAATGGGTTCTGGAGAAAATCACAAGGAACTAGGTTCTATGAAACTACCCATATGCAGGAAGGAGATATTTGGTATATGGAAAGAAAGAGTCAGGTTGTTTATGGAGGCTTCTGACCCAAGGATCTATATTACAGTAAAATAAGGTCCTCATATCCCAATGAATGTGTCTGTTTTAGATATAAATCAAAGAACTCCTAAAGATTTTTTTGAGATGACTAAGGATGAGATCATCCTGACAACTATGGATAAAAGAGCTCAGAATATCATAGTAAGTGCCCTAGATGATTCAACCTTTCAGAATTTGATTCACTGCAAGACCTCCAAGGAAATGTGGGACACCTTGATAGTCTACATGGAGGGATCTGAAGAAGTTAGACAAGATAAAAAGTCTATGCTAAATCAGAAGTATGAAAGCTTCAGACAAGGGAAGTCAGATAGCATATCTGAGTGCTATAAGAAGTTCTATAGAATTGTAAATGAACTGATGTCTTATGGAAGGGTCTTCAGTACATATGAACTGAATGATAAATTCCTAAGATCCTTGACAAAGGATTGGGACACCAAAATTTGTGCCATTAGGGAAGTGGCCAAGCTTGCAGATATTTCACCTCCAACTTTATTTGGAAAGTTGCTGTCTTATGAAATGCAAATAATGACTAGAAAAGAGGAAGAAAGAAATGCTAAAGGGGAGCATAAATAAAAGTCTATGGCCTTCAAGGTTGAAGCCACTAGAAAGAATAGGAGGATGTCTCCATCACCTCCTAGGTAAGTTGCTGAAATTACCTCAGATAATTCAGACAACCAAAATTCAGATAGCAGTGATTCAGATGCAGATTTTGCTGCCTTTACAAGGCAGTTTCAGATATTCTTGAAGAAGAAGCAGTGGAAATCTAGGCCCTCAACATCACAGCCAGTTGATGACTATTATCAAAAGAGAAAGTCATCAAGGAAGGACAGGAGCAGGTCTAAGCCTAGCAAATCTACAACATCAAAGATTGTTTGCTACTGCTGTAATAAGCCTGGGCATGTTGTGGCTGAATGTCCTGACAAAAGAAAGGAGTCTGCTGATAAAAGAAAGAATCAACAAAAGAGCAAGAAGGAGAAATCCTTTGTTGCTAAGAAGGAGAAAAGCTTGACAAACCAATCAACTTCAGAGTCTGAATCTGAAGCTGAGGCATACATTGGTCTTTATGCAGCTGATGAAGAAGAAGAGTGTATGCAATTGTTAAACTCTATCTATGAATAAGAAGACCATCAGTGTATTGGACTGATGGATGTATCATAAGAAGACAAATGCCAGGATCAGCCTGGTCTTAGTAAGGTACAATGTATTTCTAGAAATTCTGATGGTAGCACTAGTACAGAGTCAGCTACATCTGCATCAAGTGATGTGGATGGGTCTGAATCTGAAGGAGATATTCATCAGTTGATAGATGAATATGGGGACTTGTTGCAGGCACTAAAGAAAAGCAAGAACCTGGCCAAAACTCAGGCTAAGGATATTGTATATCTTAAGATGCCTGCATCTGACTTAGAGAAAGAGTTGGATCAAAAATTGAATGAGATTGTCAAACTGAAAATTATAACTGTTATTCAGATGGGTACAATCACATACAAAAATGATCTAATTAAAAGTCTGGAAGTCAAACTTCAAAAGGAGAAAGATTTGGTTGCTAGTTATTCCAAGCCAAAATCAGTTTTACCTTTAATAGATGAGTTTGTGGCTCAAAAGGGTAAGGCTGGAATAGGCTTTAAGGGTAACACTGGGGCTGTCTAATTCAAGAGAAAAGGCAAAGCCTCAGTCCAGCCACTGAATTTTAAAGTCCCTGTAGTTTTTAGAAAGGTACATGAGCCTTCTAACATGCATGACTTTGAGAATACTCAAGGTCATAGTAAGACTGAAGTTCTGAATGACAAGAGTGCTTATGTCAATAAGGCAGCCCATGTTCATAAACCCCATGTTTTTAAGAAAATAGTGGGTGTAGCTGCAGCAGTACCAGCACAATATAAAAGAGTTGATGTATCTAAAAATAGATATAATAAGTATGAATGCTGGTGCTGTGGCAAGACAGGTCATTATGCCATAGATTGTTGGCACAACACTAGTGTCAGGAAGAACAACAGTCTGCCTGTTAGAAGAGCAGTAGGTAGAGTTGGAAAGTATGAAGCTAACTTGAACCAAGGACCCAAGACTTACTTGGGTTCTAAGGGAAGGTAATTCTTTATTGCAGGTAAGTCCAAGTCACCATACCTCTATATGGTACTTGGACAGTGGATGTTCCAGACACATGACTGGAACAAAGGGATTGCTGAAGGAGTACTTGTCTATCTTAAATGGTCCAAAAGTAATCTTTGGTGGCTCTGAAAAAGGCATCATCAAAGGATTTGATAACATTTCTAGTAACCAGATTACTATCACTCAAGTGGCCTATGTGAAGGGTTTGAAACACAATCTTATAAGCATAAGTCAGCTGAGTGATTTAGGATATGATATTTCATTTATTAAGAATGGATGTCATATCAAAAGGTCAAGTGATTAAAAGATTATTTTGATAGGATATAGAAAGAGGAATGTGTACTGTCTCAATTTTGGGTGTGAGAACAAAGGTTCTCCTATTTGTCTTGTAGCTGATGAGAGAGTTTCTCATTGTGTCAAATGGCACAAGAGGCTGGCCCATCTTAACTACAAAATAATTGTCCAACTCTTTAGCAAAGAGTTAGTGAGGAATGGTCCTCATGTTAAGTGTATAAAGGAAGGGATATGTTTAGCTTGTCAAAAGGGCAAGCAGACAAAATCCTCCTTTCATAGCCTTGAAAATAAGGATTCAGTGAGGTGTCTATACCTCTTACATATGGATCTTTTTGGTCCTATACTAGTTCATAGTCTAGGTAGGAAGGTCTACACTTTTGTGGTAGTAGATGACTATTATAGATATTCCTGGGTGTTCTTTCTGAGACATAAATCAGAAACCCCAAGTGTTTTACACAGTTTTGTCAAACAAATTCAGAATGAACTGGATAGTATAGTGGTCAAAATCAAAAGGGACCATGACACTGAATTTCAATCTGAAAGTATGACAAGACTGTGTGAACAATTTGGGATTTTCCAAGAATTCTCCTCACCAAGAATACCACAGCAAAATGGTATTGCTGAAAGGAAGAATAGAACATTGATTGAGGCTGGTAGAACTCTATTGAGTGACATTTCTCTCCCAGAATATTTCTAGGTTGAGGCAGTAAATACTGCATGTCATATGATCAATAGGGCTTCTATCACCAAGTGCCACAAAAAGACTCCCTATGAGATCATGAAAGGTAGAAAACCAAATTTATCCTATTTTAGGATCTTTGGTTGCAAGTGCTATATCCTTAACAATGGCAAGTCTTATTTAACTAAGTTTGTTGCCAAATCCCAAGATGGGATATTTGTTGGGTACAATAACAATTGTAAGGCTTATAGAGTCTACAACTTGATTACTCAAGTTGTAGCAGAATCTGTACATATTGTATTTCATGAAACTAGATTGATCAACAGTGAGTTGCCTTGTAGTTCATGCAGTCCAACAGGTATAAAAGAGAGAATGGACAAGCTTTCCATTATAGAAGATTCAACTGCAGATCAATAAATGGAAAATGGTGGATGCTGTCCAGGGGGAGTACAAGATTCTCTAGAAGCTGAAGAAAACCAAGAGGTGGAACACATTGAAGAAACATAAGGTATTCAACCTGAATAGAGACTACCTCCAGCAGTTAGACACTTAAAGGATCATCCAGCAAATCAAATAATTGGTGATCTAAGACATGGAGTGCAAACCAGAAGCAGGAACTTGAACACAATACTTTGCTCAAGCTTCCAATCTCAACTGGAGTAAAGAAATTTGAAGAAGCTATTCTAGACCCACATTGGATTGATGCCATACAAGAGGAGCTGAATCAGTTCAGAAGGTGCAAGGTCTGGGAGTTAGTTCCTAAACCAAAAGACCACAACATCATTGGAATAAAGTGGATCTTTAGGAACAAAATGGATGAGAAGGGAATCATTGTGAAGAACAAAGCAAGACTTATTGCAAAAGGATACAGACAGGAAGAGGGTATTGACTTTGATCAAACCTTTTCCCCAGTAGCAAGACTAGAAGCCATTAGAATGTTCCTTGCCTATGCAGCATATCAAGGATTCAAGGTATTCCAAATGGATGTAAAATCAGCATTCCTGAATGGAAATCTAAAAGAAGAAGTCTATGTAGAGCGGCTTACAGGTTTTGTAGATTCTCTTAAACCAGATTATGTTTATAGACATAGGAAAGCTTTGTATGGGTTAAAGCAAGCCCCAAGGGCTTGGTATGAAACCCTGTCTACTTTCCTTATTGAGAACAAATTCTCAAGAGGAAAAATAGACAAAACTCTATTCCAAAGGGAATCAAAAGGTAAGATAATCTTAGTCTAGATTTATGTAGATGACATAATATTTGGGTCTACAGAAAACAACCTTTGCAAGAAGTTTGCTAAACTTATGCAAGGGAAGTTTGAAATGAACAGTATGGGGGAACTTAAGTTCTTCTCTAGACTCCAAGTAAGATAGACTGATGATGGCTTGTCCATATCCCAGTCTAAGTTCACCAAGGAGTTAATTAAGAAGTATGGTATGGAATCATCCTCCACCATGAGAACTCCTATGGGAACAAGTATGCCTATATGTAAAGATGATGCAGGTAAACCTGTAGATAAGTCTTTGTATAGAGGAATAATTGGCTCTCTACTATATCTCACTGCTAGTAGACCAGACATTATGTATGCAATATGTGTCTGTGCTAGGTACCAATCATGCCCAAAAGAATCTCATTACACTGCTGTAAAGAGAATTTTGAGATATCTAAAGGGCACACCTAATCTAGGCCTTTGGTATCCTAGGAATGAAGATTTTCTACTAACAGGATATTCAGATGCAGACTTTGCAGGTTGCAAAGAAGATAGAAAAAGTACTACAGGTACATGTCAATTTCTAGGAGGAAGATTGATATCTTGGAGCAGTAAGAAGCAGACTAGTGTGATAATTTCCACAGCTGAGTCTGAATATGTGGCAGCAGGAAGTTGCTGTGCAGAGCTGTTGTGGATTCAACACCAGCTAGAAGACTATGGTATTCAGGTAAGTAGAACACCTTTGTTTTGTGATTCTACTAGTGCTATTTCTATTGCTAATAATCCTGTTTTACATAGTAGGACTAAGCATATAGAAATAAGATTCCATTTTCTTAGAGAACATGTAGAGAAAGATGACATCTCACTAGAATTTGCTAAGACAAATTATCAAATTGCAGATGTATTTACTAAGCCTCTAGATGAAACTAAATTCAATAAATTTAAAATTGAATTAGGAATGTTGAACATTGACTAGTCTAATAAAATTGGCTAAGTAAATCTGTGTCGACACATTCAGAGCAGTGTTGTCGACACTTCAGTAAATCTGTGTCGACTCATCCAGAGAAGTGGTGTCGACACTTTAGTTAGTGGTGTCGATACAACCAGAGCAATGGTGTCGGCATTTACAGAAATTGTGTCGACATATCATCAATTGGTGTCGACACATAGTAGTCATCGTCGTGGTCGAGACATCAGAAGTATGTGTCGACACTTTCCAACAGTGTCGACACATTTAGATAGTTTTTGCCCGCCGTTTGACCTTCTTTGTTTAAAAGGATATAAATAGGTCAAGAACATATTTTGTCGACACGCTCACCAGATTTTCGAGACTAAACTCTTGTGTCGACAAACTCTCTTCTCTCAATTCAAGATTTCTCTCCATTCCAATGGCGCCAAAGATTGAAGATAATATTAACGAAGGCTACGAGCTGGTACACAATGCTTTTGATGATACGGTGACAGAAATTAAAGGGGTCATTACCCTAGTTACTGATTCTTGGTTAGAGTTTCTTGTTTCTGAACCTACAAAGATCTGGAAGAAAGAAGTATTTGAATTCTATGTTGTTGCAACAGTGGATTCCACTTGACTAAAGATCAAATCGACAGTTCATGGTAATAAAGTCAAACTTACTCTAAAAAGTTTAAGAAAGATTCTTAACCTTCCAAGAATTCAGGAAGAAGAAGAGGTCTCGGCCTCAAAGACAAGAGAGGCACTTCAGTGGTGTGGATTGGATCCAACCATGAAGATAGGAACAGCCATAAACCGAAAAGGAATGAATCAACAAGCAAAGTTTCTATCTAAAGTGGTAGGAAAAGTGATTTTGTGTAAATCAGGAGGCCATGATAGGATCTCTGCCATTATATTCAATCTAATGTCCAGGATCATCTATAAGATTACCACAGAGTGGTCTGCAGTTTTGTTTGAAAAGATAAAAGAAGGTATCAAAAAGCCCAATTTGTCTAGATTAATGAGTTTATACCTAGCTGGAGCAATTCCAGAAGTAATGCATCAGCTTCCAAGCTCTAAAATAAATCATATGAGAAGGATGGACATCAGGATAATATCCATATGGGATAGGGTTCTTTCCAAGGACAAACCTAATTTGGATACCCAAGAGACTGCAGCAAATTCACCAGTACATGACATTACAGAGATATCACAAGTGCAGAAGGACACAGTTAGTGCACAAGTGCCGGGGGAGCTAGAAAGTGTACAAGTACAAGACAATGCTGAGAATGCACAAGTGCAGGAGGAGTCAGTTACTGCACAGTTGTAGGGGGAGCAACATTCTGCACAGGGACAAGGGGAAGAAAGACTTCACTTGGCAAGTGAAATAGATTCACAATCTATTATTGACATTCCTCATGTCAATAGTCCAGCACTAGATGTGATCCTGGAGGATACATCTGTGGTTGCTGATGCTCCAGAAAAAGCAGTTCACACTCAACAAGAGTTCACTCTGGAAGAGTTGTTTCCTGACATAGAGGGGGCAGCAGTTGAGGGAGAGCAAGTTAACCTTGAGAAGGTGGAGCAAAGGACTGAAAAAGAGATGCCTCCTAGTCCCAAAGAAAGAGTAACTGTTGACAGTTCCACTGATTCAGGGGATGAGGAAATAACAAGTTTAAAGAAAAGAAAACTGATGGTTTTTAAGAGGAGAAGCCAGAACTATAAGAAGGCTTTGCAAGCTACTACTTCACAACAAGCTCCTGAGACTGATTACAGCAAATATTTGGTTGATTTACAGGTAAAATTTTATGAGCAGAAATTGGCTCTTGAAAAATATGTGGATGAAAGCCATAAGGCTCTTCAATTTCATCTAGCCCAAGACATAAAGTCAATCAGATTTGAGGTCAATCAGAATAAGAAAGAAATGATAGATTGCTTCCACAAGGGGGGCAATGCTGTGGTATTTCTAGCAAAGCAACAAGCAGAAATAAAGAAACAAGTGGATGATATTGCTGTCAAACAAGGCTATTTCCTTGAAAATCAAATAAGAATAAATGACAATCTGACTGAATCTCACAATGAGATAGTCAATGAAGTAAGTAAAACAGTTATTGCAATGACTGAGGCAAGAAATAAGGAGAAAGAAGAATTTGATAAGAAGCTACAGGAAGCATTGGATTCCTTTAAAACAGCTATTACTACTTCTCAGCAAACAATTTCTGATCAGCTTAAAAAGTTAAAGCCATTTTTTAAGGATGGTGTCAATTACCTGGATGGGCAAATCAGATTTCAAAAAGATGATTTGAGAGAACATGTGGCCAGAGAAGTCATAAAGGGGGAGATGGTGATAGTATATGCTGGCTCTGATCATGCCAAATGGGTAACCAATAGCATTAGAGCCACTCTAGGATATCCACCCTTATGTGATGATGATAATGTGGCTGAGTCAGGTGTGCAACCAGCTCTACTTGAAGGTGATCAACCTGAGGTTGCCCAAGTTATTTACCCCCCTGCAGATATTGAAATGATACATCAACAAGTTTAGTCTATGTATAGCCCTCCACAACCATTTACTAATGTTATTATTGAAAAGGTAGATATGCCAGAAGCTGGTCTGAAAGCTCAGCTAGATGCTCAATTATCAAAGAAAAGATTTAGAGAGCAGGCAGAGTTAAAACCTGATTTTGAGCAATGGAGCCCCACTTCTAGAAATATCATATTAATTGTCTGGAAAGCTGTAAAAGACCAAGTTCATGAAAGGGATAAATGGTACAATGAGCAAGAGTGGCAGAAGTATGAGGCTAGGCAAGAAGCCATAGTTCAATACAGAAGGAAGGCTAAGATTGGGAAGCTACCTCCTGATGTACAGGAGCCTAGCAAGTATTTCCCTAAGCCTTTTCATTACTTTGAAAGGCAAAGGATTAAGGCTGAAGCTCAAAAGAAGGCTGATTTGAAAGGCAAGAAGCTCATTGAAGATACAAAACCTTCTGTGCATGCTAAAATTAAATCAGGAAAAGGAATAGTCATCAAGGAGCCAGTCCAACCTTAGTTTAGTTTTACTAGTTTGTTTTAAGAACTATGTAATTCTTAGTTTTTAAAGAAGTCTATGTAAACAGTGTTAGGAAACTTTTTGATATAATGAACAAAACAATGTTCCATGTTCAGTTAATTTGCATCCTTATTCTGTGTGATTTTGATATTTGTTTTGTTTATAAGTTACCCTGTTAAATAATGCTTATACACATCATCATGTTTATTTATCATAAGTTGTGTATATCATCGACAAAAAGGGTTATGACTTCTCCAAATAGGGGAAGATTGTTGGGTACATTGGAAAATGTGTACCTGATTTGGAGAAGCCTCACTTAGCTCAATGATATACATCAAGGTGTATTTGATGTTATTTTGAGTTTATATGTGCAAGTTAAGTATTGGCTAAAATGCAGAGAAAATTTTCTAAGTCCATGTGTCGATACTTAAGCAAGCCTGTGTCGACACTTGGTGAAACAGTGTCGACACCAGAAGAAACTGTGTCGACACACATAAGATTATAATCGACATCAAATGTGTCGACACCGGAAGGCAGTGTCGACACACAAAAGCAGAATCGACATCAACTGTGTCGACACCTGAAGGCAATGTTGACACACAGAATTCTTAGTCTACATCAACTGTGTCGACACACAGGACTTGTGTCGACACAAAACAGAGTTTCTACATAGTTGATTGCTGTAGAGTGGAGAAGTGATTGCGTCGACACAAATAATCAGTGTCAACACATTCTCAAGATGCATTGTCAAGAAGCTGTGTCGACATCAAGGCAGCTATGTCGACATCACCAAAGTCTGTGTCGACACTTAAGTCACTTGTGTCGACACATATTGACAGATTGTCTCGACACTTTAAGACAGTCTGTCTCGACGCTTTGCTGACAGAGACAAAGGCTCAAGAACTGTTTGAGGACTTGACATCTGTGAGTTACAACAGGTTTACTGAAGCTGTCAGACTTGTCAGAAGTTAGTTATAAACCGGATCAGTCAGTTACCATGGATGAAGTCTATATATAGATGGTTTCAGGAGAAAGATGAAAAAACACACAACTAACACAACTATTGTGAGATTGATCTCTGATCAAGAAAGTGCAAGTCACAGAAGAAGATCTTCGTGAGAAGATCTAAGAAGACATTCTGAAGTGTTCATCCACTCAGATTTTGTCTTAGGAGAATTCATTCTAGAATTCATAAGAAACTTCAGAAGATTTGGGGAGAGAGAGCTCCAGCTATTTTGAGGTCAAGAAGGAGACATTCACAAGTCTCTTAAGAAGTAGATCCTGAACTAATCTACTAATAAGATCCAAATCCATATCTGGAATCCTAGAAGGAAGCTGGCAGTCAGTCAACTTCAAGGGAGATCAACCCAACTAAGTTCAGATTTAAGAAGCTTTGAAGAAAGCTAAGCACGGGTTGATTTCAGTCATCAGTCTCATCAAGAAGCTGATCAAGAATCTTCTTATCCTTTCTCTCTCAACAAGGGTAAGAGACCATCAAATTACTTATAAAATTCTGTAGGATCTTTTCAAAGATCTGAGTTGTAAGCCTGTGTTATAAAGGCTGAGTGTAGGAGATTTTGATCTTTGAGTGGTAAGGCTGATTGAGCCTGAGTGTAGGAGAATTGGTTCTCTGAGTTGTAGGCCTTCTGGCAAGGCTGAGGTAGGGCTGTTAGCCTGAGTTGTAGGAACCTTTCAGGATTCTGAGCTGTAAGATCTATGGATCTGAGAAGAAGGAAGAAGTTAGGCCAAATCTAGCACACTGCTAGATAGGTGAAGGGGGAAAGTGGATGTACCCAGACCTTGGGGAACCACTATAAACCTATGTGCAATCTGTGATGCTTGTGTTATTTTAGATTCTATGATTGTATATGTTGTGGTAGCTGTAGAGATTTGAGCTTTATATTAAAGATCTATAGTTGTATTCTGCCTATATTTAAAACAAGGAAAAGAACCTATTCACCCCCCTCTAGGTGTTTAGGTTGCCTTGAAGTTAAAACTATCAAACACTCAAGGGCTCCACACCGAGTCCCTTATCAACACATCCTTCCAGAGCTGCAAACATCCACACACTTCCAACCCTTCCACGTTTCTATACCACACAAGGGTTCATCATTTACACAGGGGACAAGCCATCATATATAACATACTCATCCAACACTGCTACCTGTAGGGAGACTCAACTCTAAGCAGTGAACTACTATACACATTCCATTAATCATCATATCACATGGTCATGCATTAACCTCATCCTATTCCTTTCCACATGATCAAGCGTTCACAACAAGTATACTCCATATGGTAACCACAACAATATAATGATACTTCACATACCCATCAAACATGACAACATAGCTATAGGTTACACACAATCATCAGGCGTCACACCCTTTTCCAAAACCTATTTCATTCTCCTTATTATAATCATGCACATCCTTACCAGATTTCACAAGAATATCATTTGTACACCCAAATCATATTAAGTCTTTTGTTCAACAAATTTTTCCAAACCATTTGTTTATTAAACTACTTCAAATCGTATGTACAAACAAATTTCACTAAACCATTTGGTCTCTTAAGGATCTATCAACTGAATCCTATCAACCATTTGTTTATCACAATCAGAGATAAACTAAGTCCACCACAACCTCAACATCTTCCTGTTACAACCTTCTACTGAGTCCAGATCCAATTATACACTAACCTGAAAATAATGTGCACTTAAGTGATACAGTACAACATCTTCGACTGGACTTTCCTAAGGTTTCAGGACTCCTATGAAAACTTGTAACCATCCGTTGGAAAGGTCTTTACAAGGACTACGACTTTCGTGTTTTGTCAAAAACCCAGATCTGGCCGTATCACACTCGAAAATGACCTTGAAGTTCGCTGCGCACATAAAACAGATTTCTGCACGCATCTTAAAGCAAGATGAATGACATCGGTTCATCTTCTTCCTCTAGCTATTTGCTCAAGACTATATCCAGACTTTTCTCCTCTCTTATTCACCCTCAATAGATCATTCCTCTTCACGAAAACAAGTCCATCAACTTCACATCGAAGATAGGAGAGGTTGAAGACTATCAATCTGTAGTACATGGTCCTAACATGGTCTCTTCCTAGGAGATCTTCATCTCTCACAAGTCAAACTCCTTTGAGTCGACATCTCTCCTAGAAATAATAACTAGAGATCTAGCACCAAGGGAGAGGGTAGGAAGCTCACCTCATTTTCGGCCTTGAATCTTGTTATCCTTCTCGGCGGCATCTTCTCCTCGTTGACATTGTTATTCACATAAAGGAACAACCCTTCCTCCAGAAAATCTGACTCTGGAAACTTCTTCACTTCTGACGGTTTCGGCACAGGTAACGGCTCAGCAAGGGGATGAAGTGACAGATAGGGTTTTCCAGTAAATCTCCTTTTATAAGAGGAATTAGGGTTTACCGCCTGTCACGTGTCACCCTAGTATTGGACCGCCCATTATTATTTAAATTAATTCTTGTCAAAAAGACCAGGTCAATATAAGTCATATGACGCGTTTCCCGAAAACCTGGTTCAGCCCGTGTATAGGAATCAGAAAACCGTCTTGTTGGGTACATTGGAAAATGTGTACCTGATTTGGAGAAGCCTCACTTAGCTCAATGATATACATCAAGGTGTATTTTATGTTATTTTGAGTTTATATGTGCAGGTTAAGTTTTGGCTAAAATGCAAAAAAAAGTTTCTAAGTCCATGTGTCAACACTTAAGGAAGTCTGTGTCGACACTTGGAAAAGCTGTGTCGACACCTGAAGCAACTGTGTCGACACAAAAAATTTATTAGTCGACATCGATTGTGTCGACACCGGGAGGCAGTGTCGACATATAGAAATATTAGTCGACATCAACTGTGTTGACACCGGGAGGCAGTGTCGACACACAGGAGTATTAGTCGACATCAACTGTGTCGACACCTGGAGGCAGTGTCGACACACAAATTCTGAGACAATATCAACTATATCGACACACAGGACTTGTGTCGACACTCAGCAGAGTTTCAACAATGTTGATTGCTGTGTAGTGAAGAAGTGTCTATGTCGACACAAAGAGACAGTGTCAACACACTCTACAGATAAAGTGTCAAGAAGCTGTGTCGACACCAAATGAGTTATGTCGACATCACCAAAGCTTGTGTCGACACTTAATCTACTTGTATCGACACATAATGACAATCAGTCTCGACGCTTTGCTGACAAAGACAAAGGTTCAAGAACTGACTGGAGACTTGACAGCTGTGCATTCCAATAACTTTAATGAAGCTGTCTGACTTGTTAGAAGTCGGTTAGAAACCGGATCAGCCGGTTACCATGGATAGAGTCTATATATATAGATGGATTCTGATGAAGAACAAAAACAACAAGAGGCACAACTATTGAAGTATTGATCATTGATCAAGAAAGTGCACGTCACACTGAAGAAGATTTTCGTGAGAAGATCTAAGGAGAATTCAAGCAAGGATTCTGAAGAAACTTCATAAGTTCTGAAGAGTGAGAGAGATCTTCAGCTGTTGAAGTAAAGGAGGAGACATTTACAAGTCTCCTGAGAAGCAGATCTTGAACCAATCTGCTAAGAAGGATTCAGATTTATTTCTGGATTCTAAGAAGGAAGCTGGCAGTCAGTCGACTTCAAAGGAGATCAACCCTACTGAGTTCAGATTCAAGAAGCTTTGAAGAAAGCTAAGAACAGGTTGATTTCAGCCATCAGTCTTATCAAGAAACTGATCAAGAAACCTCTTATCCCTTCTCTCTCAACAAGGGTAAGAGTCCATCTAAACAATCATTAAATTTTTTAGGATCTTTTCATAGATCTGAGTTGTAAGCCTATATTATAAAGGCTGAGTGTAGGAGATATAGATCTCTGAGTGGTAGGGCTTTTGAGCCTGAGTGTAGGAGAAATTTTTCTCAGAGTTGTAGGCCTTGTGGCAAGGCTGAGGTAGGGCTGTTAGCCTGAGTTGTAGGAACCTTATAGGGTTCTGAGTTGTAGGAACCTTTCCGGGTTCTGAGTTGTAAGATCTGTGGATCTGAGAAGACGGAAGAAGTTAGGCCGAATCTAGCATACTGCTAGATAGGTGAAGGGGGAAAGTGGATGTACCCAGACCTTGGGGAACCACTATAAACCTGTGTGCAATCTGTGATGTGTGTGTGATTGTGATTTCTGTGTTGTGATTACTGTAGAATAGTTAGATTCTATTTTAAGATCTGAAAAATATTCTGCCTTAAGTAAAAAAGGAAAAGAACCTATTCACCCCCCCTCTAGGTGTTTGGGTTATCTTGAAATTAATTCTATCAAGTGGTATCAGATGGAGGTTACTCAAAGAAGGACTTAACAGTCTGAGTAAGATCCTTAAGGCAGATTCAAAATAAGGAAAATGGGTTCAGGAGAAAATCATAAGGAACTAGGTTCTATGAAATTACCCATATGCAGGAAAGAGATTTTTGGAATATGGCAATAAAGGGCCAGGCTGTTCATGGAGGCTTCTGATCAAAGGATTTACATTACTGTAATGAAAGGTCCTTATGTTCCAATGAAGGTGTCAGTTCTAGATGCAAATCAAAGAACTCCCAAAGATTTTTCTGAGATGACTAAGGATGAGATCATCCTGGCAACTATGGAAAAAAGAGCCCAGAATATCATAGTAAGTGTCATAGATGATTCAACCTTTCAAAATTTGATTCACTGCAAAACCTCCAAGGAAATGTGGGACACTTTGATAGTCTACATGGAGGGTTTTGAAGAAGTCAGACAAGATAGAAAATCTATGCTGAACTAGGAATATGAGAGATTCAGACAAGGAAAGTCAGATGGTATAACCGAGTTTTATAAGAAGTTTTATAGAATAGTAAATGAGCTGATGTCCTATGGAAGAATCTTCAGTACATATGAACTGAATGATAAATTTTTAAGATCCTTGACAAAGGATTGAGACACTAAGATTTGTGCCATTAGAGAAGTGGCCAAACTTGCAGATATCTCTCCTCCAACTTTATTTGGAAAATTGCTGTCATATGAGATGCAGCTGATGACTAGGAAAGAGGAAGAGAAAAGTGTTAAAGGGGAGCATAAAGAAAAGTCTTTTGCCTTCAAGGTGGAAGCCACTAGGAAGAATAGGAGGATGTCTCCATCACCTCCTGAGATTGTTACTGAAATCACTTCAGATAATTTAGACAACCAGAGTTCAAACATCAGTGACTCAGATAAAGACTTTGCTGCCTTCACAAGGCAGTTTCATAGATTCCTGAAGAAGAAGCAGTGGAAGTCAAGGCCCTCCACATCTCAGCCTGTGGATGACTATTATCAAAAGAGGAAGTCATCAAGGAAGGAAAGGAGTATGTCTAAGCCGAGCAAATCTATAACATCAAAGATAGTTTGCTACTGCTATAATAGGCCTGGACATGTTGTGGCTGAGTGTCCAGACAAAAGAAAGGAGTCTGCTGATAAAATAAAGACTCAACAAAAGAGCAAGAAGGAGAAATTCTTTGTTGCTAAAAAGGATAAAAGCTTGACAGACCAATCAATTTCAGAGTCTGAATCTGAAGCTGAGGCATACATTGGTCTTTATGCAGCTGATGAAGAAGAAGAGTTTATGTAATTGTTGAACTCTATCTATGAACAAGAAGACCATCAGTATATGGGACTGATGACTGTATCAGAAGAAGACAAGTGCCAGGATCAGTCTGGTCCTAGTAAGGTAAAATATATTTCTAGTAATTCAGATTGTAGTACTGACACAGTGTCGGCTACATCTGCATCAAGTGATGTGGATGGGTCTAATTCTGAAGGTGATATTCATCAGCTGATAGATGAATATGTGGACTTGTTATAGGCATTAAAGAAAAGCAAAAACCTAGCCAAAACTCAGGCTAAGGAAATTGCAAATCTTAAGATGGCTGCATCTGACTTAGAGAAAGAGTTGGATCAAAAATTGAATGAGATTGCAAAACTGAAAACTATATCTGTTATTCAGATAGGCACAATCACATACAAAAATGATCTAATTAAAAGTCTGGAAGCCAGACTTCAAAAGGAAAAAAGATTTGGTGGCAAATTATTCCAAGCCAAAATCAGTTTTACCCTTAATAGATGAGTTTGTGGCTCAAAAGGGTAAGGCTGTATTAGGCTTTAAGGGTAACACCATAGCTGTCCAATTCAAGAGAAAGGGCAAAGCCTCAGTCCAGCCACTAAATTTTAAAGTCCCTGTAGTTTTTAAGAAGGTACAAGTGCCTTCTAACAAGTATGATCTTGAGAATACTCATGGTCATAGTAAGACTGAAGTTCTGAATGACAAGGGTGGTTATGTCAATAAGGCAGCTCATGTTCATAAACCCCATGTTCTTAAGAAAACAATGGGTGTAGCTGCAACAGTTCCAGCACAATACAAAAGATTTGCTGTCAACCAGACTGTCAAGAATATATCTAAAAATAGAAACCAAGTATGAATGCTTGTGTTGTGGCAATACATGTCATTATGCCATAGATTGCTGGCACAACACTAGTGTCAGGAAGAACAACAGTCTACCTGTTAGAAGAGCAGCAAGTAGATTTGGTAAGTATGAAGCTAACTTGAACCAAGGACCTAAGACTTACTTGGGTTCTAAGAAGAGGTAATTCTTTATTGCAGGTGAGTCCAAGTCACCATACCCCTATATGGTACTTGGACAGTGGATGTTCCAGGCACATGACTGGATAAAAGGGATTGCTGAAGGTGTACTTGCCTATCATAAATAGGCCTAAAGAAATCTTTGGTAGCTCTGAAAAAGGAATCATCAAAGGATTTGGTAACATTTCTAGTAACCAGATTACTATCACTCAAGTGGCCTATATGAAGGGTTTGAAACACAACCTTATAAGCATAAGTCAGCTGAGTGATTTAAGATATGACATTTCATTTGTTAAGAATGGATGTCATATCAAAAGGTCAAGTGATCAAAAGGTTATTTTGACAGGATATAGAAAAAGAAATGTGTACTGTCTTAATTTTGAGTGTGAGAACAAAGGTTCTCCTATTTGTCTTGTAGCTGATGAGAAAGCCTCTCATTGTGTCAAATAGCACAAGAGGCTTGCCCATCTTAACTACAAAACTATTGGCCAACTCTTTAGCAAAGAGCTAGTAAGGAATGGTCCAAAAGTTAAGTGTATAAAGGATGAGATATGTTCAGCTTGTCAAAAAGGCAAGCAGACAAAATCCTCCTTTCATAGCCTTGAAAACAAGGATTCAGTGAGGTGTCTATACCTCTTACATATGGATCTTTTTGGTCCTATGTTAGTTCATAGTCTAGGTAGGAAGGTCTACACTTTTGTGGTGGTAGATGACTATTCTAGATATTCCTAGGTGTTCTTTCTGAGACAAAAATCAGAAACCCCAAGTGTTTTACATAATTTTGTCAAGCAAATTCAGAATGAACTTGACAGTACAGTGGTAAAAATAAGAAGTGACCATGGCACTGAATTTCAATCTGAAAGTATGACAAGACTGTGTGATGAATTTGGGATTTTTCAAGAATTCTCCTCCCCTAGAACACCACAGCAAAATGGTATTGCTGAAAGAAAAAATAGAACATTAATTGAGGCTGGTAGAACTCTATTGAGTGATACTTCTCTCCCAGAGTATTTCTGGGCTGAGGCAGTAAACACTGCATGTCATGTGATCAATAAGGCATCTATCACCAAAAGCCACAAAAAGACTCCCTATGAGATCATGAAGGGTAGAAAACCAAATTTAACCTATTTTAGGATCTTTGGTTACAAGTGTTATGTACTTAACAATGGCAAGTCTTATCTAACTAAGTTTGCTGCCAAATCCCAAGATGGGATATTTGTTGGGTACAACAACAATAGTAAGGCTTAAAGAGTCTACAACTTGATTACTCAAGTTGTAGAAGAGTTTGTACATGTTGTCTTTGATGAAACAAGACTGATTAACAGTGAGTTGCCTTGTAGCTCATGTAGTTCTACAGGTATTAATGAGAAAATGGACAAGCTTACCATTACAGAAGAACCAACTAAAGAGCAGGAAGTGGAAAATGGTGGCTACTGTCCAGGAGGAGTACATGACTCTTTAGATACAGATGTACACCAAGAGGTGCAACATATTGAAGAGACTGGAGGTGTTCAACCAGAAGATAATCTACCTACAGCTGTTAGACACTTAAAGGATCATCCAACAAATCAGATAATTTGTGACCTAAGACAGAGTGCAAACCAGAAGCAGGAACTTGAACACAGTGCTTTGCTCAAGCTTCCTATCTCAACAGGAGTCAAAGAAATTTGAAGAAGCTATTCTAGACCCACATTGGATTGAAGCCATGTAAGAGGAGCTGAATCAGTTCAGAAGGTGCAAGGTCTGGGAGTTTGTTCCTAAACCAAAAGACCACAACATCATTGGAACAAAGTGGATCTTTAGGAACAAACTGGATGAGAATGGAATCATTGTTAAAAACAAAGCAAGACTTGTTGCAAAAGGTTACAGGTAGGAAGAGGGTATTGACTTTGATCAAACCTTTGCCCTAGTAGCAAGACTGGAAGCAATTAGGATGTTCCTTGCCTATGCAGCATATCAAGGCTTCAAGGTATTCCAAATGGATGTAAAATCAGCATTCTTAAATGGAAATCTAAAAGAAGAAGTCTATGTAGATCAGCCCTCAGGTTTTATTGATTCTCTTAAACCTAATTATGTTTATAGACTTAGGAAAGCTTTATATGAGTTAAAGCAAGCCCCAAGGGCTTGGTATGAGACTCTGTCTACTTTCCTTATTGAGAACAAATTCTCAAGAGGGAAAATAGACAAAACTCTATTCCTAAGGGAATCCAAAGGTAAGATAATCTTAGTCCAGATTTATGTAGATGACATAATATTTGGGTCTACAGAAAACAACCTTTACAAGAAGTTTGCTAAACTTATGCAAGGGAAGTTTGAAATGAGTAGCATGGGAGAACTTAAGTTCTTCTTGGGCCTTCAAGTAAGACAGACTGATGATGGCTTGTCCATATCCCAGTCTAAGTTCACCAAGGAGTTAATTAAGAAGAATGGTATGGAATCATCCTCCACCATGAGAACTCCTATGGGAACAAGTATGCCTATATGCAAAGATGATACAGGTAAACCTGTAGATGAGTCTTTGTATAGAGGAATAATTGGCTCTCTTCTATATCTAACTGCTAGTAGACCAGACATTATGTATGTAACATGTGTCTGTGCTAGGTACCAATCATGCCCTAAAGAATCTCATTATACTGTAGTAAAAAGGATTTTGGGATACCTAAAGGGCACACCTAATCTAGGCCTTTGGTACCCTAGGAATGGAGATTTTCTACTGACATGCTATTCAGATGCAGACTTTGCAGGTTGCAAAGAAGATAGAAAAAACACAACAGACACGTGCCAATTTCTAGGAGGAAGATTTATGTCTTGGAGCAGTAAGAAGCAGACTAGTGTGGCAATTTCCACAGTTGAGTCTGAATATGTGGCAGCATGAAATTGTTGTGCACAACTGTTGTGGATTCAGCACCAGCTAGAAGACTATGGTATTCAGATAAGTAGAACACCTTTGTTTTGTGATTCTACAAGTGTTATTTCTATTGCTAATAATCCTGTTTCACATAGTAGGACTAAGCATATAGAAATTAGATACCATTTTCTTAGAGAACTTGTAGAGAAAGAGGACATCTCACTAGTATTTGTCAAAACAGATTATCAGATTGCAGATGTGTTTACTAAGCCTCTAGATGAAACTAAATTCAATAAATTTAAAATTGAATTAGGAATGTTGAACATAGATTAGTCTCACAAATTTGGCTAAGTAAATCTGTGTCGACACATTCAGAGAAGTGATGTCAACACTTCAGTAAATCTGTGCCGACACATCCAGAGAAGTGGTGTCGACACTTCAGTTAGTGGTGTCGACACAACCAGAGTAATGGTGTCGACACTTCCAGAAATTGTGTCGACACTTGCAATAAGAGTCGACACAGAATTTCTGATGAACTACTAAGTATGTCTAGTGTCGACATATCATCAATTGGTGTCGACACATAGTAGTCAATGTCGTGGTCGAGACAATAGAAGTATGTGTCGACACTTTTCAACAGTGCCAACACTGTTAGACAATTTTTGCCCGCCTGTTGACCTTCTTTGTTTAGAAGAGTATAAATAGGTCGAGAACATATTCTGTCGACACGCTCTCCAGATTTTCGAGACTAAACCCTTGTGTCGACCAACTCTCTTCTCTCAATTCAAGTTTTCTCTCCATCCCAATGGCGCCAAAGATTGAAGATAATATTAACGAAGTGTATGAGGTGGTTCACTATGCCTTTAATGATGCGGAGTCAGAAATTAAAGGAGTAATTACACTGTTTGCTGAAAGTGGTTTGGAGTTCCTGATATCTGAACCTACCAAGATTTTGAAGAAGGAGATTCTTGAGTTTTATGGCGCGGCAACAATAGACTCAACAGGACTTAAGATTAGATCTACAGTTCATGGAGCAAAAGTCAAAGTGACCTTGAAAAGTTTGAGAAAAATTCTTCATCTTCCAAGAACTTAGGATGAAGAAGAAGTACCAGTATCAAGAACATGGGAGGCATTACAATGGTGTGGATTGGATCCCTCCATGAAGATTGGATCAGCAAAAAACAGGAAAGGGATGAATCAACAAGATAAATTTCTTTCAAAAGTAGTTGGAAAGGTGGTTCTGTGTAAGCCAGGGGGACATGATAGGATTTCAGCCTATATGTTCAGCCTCATTACAAGGATAATCTTCACACTCCACACAGATTGATCTGTAGTACTTCTTGAGAAGATTAAGGAAAGCATCAAGAAGCCTAATTTGGCTAGAATAATGAGTCTATACTTGGCTGGAGCCATTCCAGAAGTAATAAACCAGATTCCTGGTTCTAAAATCAATCATATGAGAAGAATAGACATAAGGATCATCTAAAGATGGGATAGAGTCCTAACAAAGGACATACCAGATATAGAAAGATAGGAAGTTGCTGAGAAATCTCCTAGACAGGACCTTACTGACACTACACAAGTGCAGAAGGAAACAGTTAGTGCACAGGTGCAGGGGGAGCAAGAAAGTGTACAAGTACAGGACAATGCTGAGAATACACAAGTGCATGGGGAGACAGTTACTGCACAGGTATAAGGGGAAGAGAGAATTCACTTGGCAAGTGAAATGGATTCACAATCTGTTCTTAAAACACCTCATGTCAACAGTCCAGCACTAGATATGATCATGGAGGATACATCTGTAGTTGCTGATGCTCCTGAGACAGCTGTATCACCAGTTCACATTCAACAAGAATTCACTCTGGAAGAATTGTTTCCTGACATAGAGGGAGTAGCGAATGAGGGGGAGCAAGTTAACAATGAGGGGGTGCAGCATAGGACTGAAAAGGAGCTGCCTCCTAGTCCTACAGAAAGAGTTAATATTGCCAGTACCTCTGCTTCAGAGGATGAGGAGATTGCAAGTATAATGAAAAGAAAATTGATGGTTTTCAAGAGGAGAAGCCAGAGCTATAAGAAGGCTTTGCAAGCTACTACTTCACAACCAGCCCCAGAGACTGATTACAGCTCATTAATGGTGGCTTTGCAAGTTTAATTGGATGAGCAGAGAATGGCTCTTGAGAAATATGTGGATGAAAGCCATAAATCACTTCAATTTGATTTGACTCAAGATATTAAATCCATAAGGTTTGAAGTCAATATCCATAAGAAAGAGATGACAGATTGCTTCCACAAGGGGGGTAATGTTGTAGTATTTCTAGCAAAGCAGCAAGCAGAAGTAAAGAAACAAGCGGATGATATTGTTGTCAAACATGGCTATGTCCTTGAAAATCAGATTAGAATGAATGACAATCTGACTGAATCTCACAATGAGATAGTCACTGAAGTAAAGAAAACAGTTATTGCAATGACTGAAGCAAGGACTAAGAAGAAAGAGGAATTTGATCAGAAGCTACAGGAAGCCTTGGATTCCTTTAAGACAGCCATTACTACTTCTTAGAAAACAATTTCTGATCAGCTTCTAAAGTTAAAATCATTTTTTAAAGATGGTGTCAATTTTCTTGATGGCCAAATAAGATTTCAAAAGGATGACTTAAGAGATCACATTGTAAGATAAGACATAAAGGGGGAGAGAGTGTTAGTTAATGTTGGCTCAGATCATGCAAAATGGATATCTAATAGCATCAGAGCCACTCTGGGATATCCACCCCTTTGTGATGATGACAATGTTGCAGAATCTGGTGTACAACCTGCTTATGCTGGAGGTGATCTACCTAAAGTTGCTCAGATCATCTACCCTCCAGCAGATTTTGATATGATTCAACAAAAGGTTCAGACAATGTACAGTCCTCCACAGGATGCTGAAAATGTCATTATAGAGAAAGTTAATATGCCAGAAGATGCCTTGAGAGCTCAGCAGGAAGCTCAAATAGCTCAGCAGGAAGCTCAACTTTCAAAGAAAAGATTCAGAGAACATGCTGAGTTAAAGCCTGATTTTGAGTAGTGGAGCCCCACTTCAAGAAATATAATTTTGACTGCCTGAAAAGCTGTGAAAGATCAAGTTCATGAAAGGGGCAAGTGGTATAATGAACATGAATGACAGAAGTATGAGGCAAGACAGGAAGCTATTGTGCAGCATAGAAGAAAGGCTAAGATTGGGAAGCTACCTCCTAATGTTCAGGAGCCTAGCAAGTACTTTCCCAAGCCTTTTCATTATTTTTAAAGACAAAGGATTAAGGCTGAAGTTCAGAAAAAGGCAGAGTTGAAAGGAAAAAAGCCTATTGATGATGCAGAACCTCCTGTGCAAGCTCAGATTAAGCCAGGAAAAGGCATAGTCATTAGGGAGCCTGATCAGCCTAAGGATAGATTTACTAAATTTTGCTAGAACAATGTAATTTTTAGTTTTAAAAGAAATCTATATAATCAGTTGTTAAGAAACTTTTTGTTAATATAGACAAAACAATGTTTCATGCTCATTTAAGTTGCATTCTTATTCTGTGATGTGATTTTGATATATGTTTTGTCTATAAGTTGCCCTGTCATATAATGTTTATATACATCATAATATTTGTTTATTATAAGTGGTGTATATCATTTACTAAAGGGTTATGACTTCTCCAAATAGGGGGAGATTGTTGGGTACATTGGAAAATATGTACCTGATTTGGAGAAGCCTCACTTAGCTCAATGATATACATCAAGGTGTATTTGATGTTATTTTGAGTTTATATGTGCAGGTTAAGTATTGGCTAAAATGCAGAAAAAAGTTTCTAAGTCCATATGTCAACACTTAAGGAAGTCTGTGTCGAAACTTGGAAAAGCTGTGTCGACACCTGAAGCAACTGTGTCAACACACAGAATTTATTAGTCGACATCGACTGTGTCGACACCGGGATGCAGTGTCGACACGCAGAAATATTAGTCGACATCAACTGTGTCGACACCGGGAGGCAGTGTCGACACACAGGAGTATTAGTCGACATCAACTTTGTCGACACCTGGAGGCAGTGTCGACACACAAATTCTGAGACAATATCAACTGTGTTGACACACAGGACTTGTGTTGACACTCAGCAGAGTTTCAACAATGTTGATTGTTGTGTAGTGAAGAAGTGTCTATGTCGACACAAAGAGGCAGTGTCAACACATTCTACAGATGCAGTATCAAGAAGCTGTGTCGACACCAATGGAGTTATGTCGACATCACCAAAGCTTGTGTCGACACTTAATCTACTTGTATCGACACATAATGACAATCAGTCTCGACGCTTTGCTGACAAAGACAAATGTTCAAGAACTGACTGGAGACTTGACAGCTGTGCATTCCAACAACTTTAATGAAGCTGTCAGACTTGTCAGAAGTCGGCTAGAAACCGGATCAGCCGTTTACCATGTATGAAGTCTATATATATAGATGGATTCTGATGAAGAACAAAAACGACAAGAGGCACAACTATTGAAGTATTTATCATTGATCAAGAAAGTGCACATCACACTGAAGAAGATTTTCGTGAGAAGATCTAAGGAGAATTCAAGCAAGGATTCTGAAGAAACTTCATAAGTTCTGAAGAGTGAGAGAGATCTTCGGCTATTGAAGTAAAGGAGGAGACATTTACAAGTCTCCTGAGAAGTAGATCTTGAACCAATCTGCTAAGAAGGATTCAGATTTATTTCTGGATTCTAAGAAGAAAGCTGGCAGTCAGTCGACTTCAAAGGAGATCAACCCTACTGAGTTCAGATTCAAGAAGCTTTGAAGAAAGCTAAGAACAGGTTGATTTCAGTCATTAGTCTTATCAAGAAACTGATCAAGAAACCTCTTATCCCTTCTCTCTCAACAAGGGTAAGAGTCCATCTAAACACTCATCAAATTTTTTAGGATCTTTTCATAGATCTGAGTTGTAAGCCTATATTATAAAGGCTGAGTGTAGGAGATATAGATCTCTGAGTGGTAGGGCTTTTGAGCCTGAGTGTAGGAGAAATTTTTCTCTGAGTTGTAGGCCTTGTGGCAAGGCTGAGGTAGGGCTGTTAGCCTGAGTTGTAGGAACCTTATAGGGTTCTGAGTTGTAGGAACCTTTCAGGGTTCTGAGCTGTAAGATCTGTTGATCTGAGAAGAAGGAAGAAGTTAGGCCGAATTTAGCACACTGCTAGATAGGTGAAGGGGGAAAGTGGATGTACCCAGACCTTGGGGAACCACTATAAACCTGTGTGCAATCTGTGATGTGTGTGTGATTGTGATTTATGTGTTGTGATTACTGTAGAATAGTTAAATTCTATTTTAAGATCTGAAAAATATTCTGCCTTAAGTAAAAAAGGAAAAGAATCTATTCACTCCTCCCCTCTAGGTGTTTGGGTTATCTTGAAATTAATTATATCACGTCTGGGCCAAAATATACCCTAAGTCAAAATCGTCGAGTATACATACACTCACTTGACGAATCGTCGAGATTCGTTGTGACCACTCGACGCCTATAGAGTACAACACAGTTTTCTAAGTCAATTTGTCATTCGTCGAGTATTACTTGACAATTCGTCGAATGACGTCGAGTTTACTCAACGCACTCGATGCTTCATCAAGTGGCGTCGAGACCACTCAACACCTGCAAAGTCCAGAATAATTTCAAGTTAAAATCGTCGAATGGTGTCGAGTTTACTCAACGCACTCAACACTTCGTCGAATGACATCGAGACCACTCGACGCCAATAGAATCCAGAATTGTTCTAAGTCAATTTTTTGCTTATGCATTGAGTATCACTCAACTCCTCGTCGAATGGCGTTGAGACCACTCAACGCACTCGACGCTTCCAGAATGCAGAAATATTCTAAGTCCATTTTCTCCTGGTGCATTGAGTATCACTCAACGCCTTGTCGAGTGGCGTTGAGACCACTCAACGTACTCGACGCCTACTGCAACCAAGATAATTCTAAGTTAAAGCGTTGAGTTCGTCGAGTATCACTCGACGCTTCATTGAGTGGCGTTGAGACCACTCAATGCACTCGGCGCTTTCTGAGTCTAGAAGTATTCTAAGTAAAATTCTTCATATTCATTGAGTATCACTCAACGCCTTGTTGGGTCCAGAACTATTCTAAATAGATTTTGCCCTATTAGTCGAGTATCACTCGACGCCTGTTACTAGTACACCCCGAGTCTGAGTCAACTCTCTTGGCTCAAACACGTGCGAGGGGTCTAGCGTGAATCGGGATGTTACAAATCCTATAAACAAAATAAAAAATTTCATCCCCGAAATCAGGCTAAGGCTTTGGGAAAAGTAAAGCATGAAAATACAAAATATGCTTTTAAGTTACCTTTAGGAAACATCTCCGGGTAGTGCTTCTGCATTAAGTCCACCAGCTCCCAAGTATATTCCTCTTTCCCATGATTATACCACAAGACCTTCACCAAAGGAACACTCTTCTAACGCGAGTTCCTTATCTCGGTGTCCACTATCCGCACCGGCTCTAATCGAACAGACCTATTAGTTGCCACTGTTCTATTTGTGGTGGGGGCATGCTGATCGTGTCGTAGAAGTGATTTCTGAAGAATCGACACATGGAAGACGTTGTGCAGATTTTCCAGCTCTGGTGGTAGCTCTAACCGATAGGCCAAAGGGCCAATTCTCTCCAATATAACATAAGGCCCCACATATCTCGGGTTGAGCTTCTTACTACCACGCACTCGCAACACTCCATGCATCGGACTGATCTTTAAGAATACTTTGTCAACCACTTGAAACTCTACCATTCGGTGCTTCGCATTATAGTACTTTGCCTGTCGACTCTGAGCCTCAAGCATGCGGTCCCGCATCAATCTAACAGCAGCATCAGTATCATCAATATATTTGATTCCCAAAATCTTTGGATCCTCATCCTGCACCCATGACAATGGTGTTTTACACCTCCTCCCATAAAGTGCTTCGTGGGGTGTAATCCCGATGCTAGCTTGATAACTATTATTGTACAAAAATTCCACCAATGGCAAGAGCCTCTCCTATGGCTCTCCTCTATCCAGTACACACAATCTCGATAGATATTCCATAGTTCTGATGGTCCTCTCAGACTGACCATCCATCTGAGGATGAAAGGTTGTGCTAAAGGTAAGGCGAGAACCCAAGTACGCTTGAACTGCCTTCCACTCCTTGGAGGTAAAGTGACCATCACGGTCGGAGACTATTGTCTTAGGCACCCCATGGTACCGTACAAACTGTTCCACAAGGAGACGCACTAAAACATCAACATGCAACTCCTTCTTCATTGGTATGAATCTGGCAACCTTCGTTAAGTGATCCACAATTATCCAAACTGAGTCATTCCCCGACTGTGATCGGGGAAGGCCGTGATCAAAATCTATGGAGATATCTCCAAACTTCAACTCTGGAATGGGTAACGATTGTAACAATCCTCCAGTACTCTTACACTCAACCTTCGCCTTTTGGCAAGCCTCGCAGTGTGTAACATAATACTTAACTGCACTCTCATTCTTGGCCAGAACATGGTCTTTCCTAAGTCACTATACATCTTGAAAATCCCAGGATCCACCGAATACTTGAAGCAATATGTCTCTCTCAAGATATCTTTTCGGATTTCACCACCCTTGGGAATGTAGAGCCTGCCCCAAAAATGAACGAGGCCGTCCTTCAGAGTATACTTATCATTAGACCCATTCTCAATTGTCTTAATTACAAGGGCCAGAGCAGCATCCTTCCCTTGCTCTGCCCGAATACGATCTCGAATGTCACAAGCTATACTCATAGCAGTTAAGTACTCGGTATACTTCTCCGAATAATCATTGCACACCAACGTGATCTCCATCTCCTCGAGGACTCGAGCCAATTCCATACTCATCAACCGGGATCCAGGGCCCGACTCCGGTACCTTTCTGCTCAACGCATCTGCTACATAGTTTGCTTTCCTGGGGCGGTAGTTCAATGTAAATTCATAATCACACAAAAATTCTTACCACCGTCGCTGCCTCAAGTTCAGATCTTTTTGAGTGTGAACATACTTCAAATTCTTGTGATCCAAAAAGATCTCGCAGTGGACGCCATATAATTTGTGCCTACAAATCTTTAAGACAAACACCACTGCTCCTAACTCCAAATCATGTACCGGATAATTAACTTCATGCTTCTTCAACTGCCTTGAAGCATAAGCGATCACGTGCCCATGCTACATCAATACTGCTCCCATCCCTTGATAGGACGCATCTATGTAAACTTGAAATCCTTCTCTCCCTGATGGAAGAGCTAAGATGGGTGTGGTGGTAAGTCGATCCTTCAACTCTTGAAACGCAGCTTCACACTGAGGTGTCCACTCATATGGCACGTCTTTCTTTGTTAGGGCAGTTAGGGGAATGGCTATCTTTGAAAATCCCTTCACAAACTTACGATAATATCCGACAAGTCACAAGGAAATTCCGTATATCGGCCGCCGACTTCAAAGACGACCACTCCTTTACGACACGCACCTTAGCCGGGTCTACTGCTAACCCACCTCCACTAATCACATGACCCAAGAAGGCAACTTCTTAGAACCAAAATTCACATTTGCTAAACTTAGCAAACAGGGCATGCTTTTTAGCTTCTTCAAAACTCGGGCCAAGTTCTCAGCATGCTCCTCTTCCGTCTTTAAATAAACCAAAATGTCATCGATAAAGATGATGACGAAGATGTTTAAATACGGCTCAAATACCCTGTTCATCAAACTCATGAACACAGAAGGGGCGTTTGTGAGTCCAAACGGCATCACCGTGAACTCGTACAAACCATATCTCGAGCAAAACGCTGTCTTTGGGATATCTTCCTCTTGTATTCTTAACTGATAGTACCCCGAGCGTAGAACCAATTTGGAAAACCAATGCGCTCCCACTAACTGATCGAACAACTCGCCGATCCAGGGTAGAGGATAAGTGTTCTGCACCATTAATCGATTGAGTTCCCGGTAGTCTATGCACAACCGTAGTGACCCATCCTTTTTATTAACAAACAATACAGGGGCTCCCCAAGGTGATGAACTGGGGCGAACAAACCCTGATTCTACCAACTACTGCAACTGAACTCTAAACTCGACGAGTTCCTTTGGAGCCATTTGGTAAGGGGTCAGAGAGACGGGCTTGGCACCCAGTACTAATTTAATCTGAAAGTCCACCTCTCTATGTGGGGGTAATCCTGGCAGCTTCTCGGGAAATACCTCAGGGAAGTTCTGCACTACCCGAACATCCTCCATACTTGGTTCCTTCTCTTTTAATTCAAAACATATCATATATACTTTGTCTCCTTCCATATGGGCCTTAAGGGCCTAAATCGAAGACAACAACATACGGGGTGCAAATTTGACACCTTGGAAAATGACCTCCGAGTCTCTATACCTCAAGGTGATTTGCTTCGCCTCACAATCTATCTTAGCGTTGTGCCAATCCAACCACAACATGCCCAGAATGAGATCAAATTCTGGGATTCTCAACACCGTCGCAGGGGTTTCAAAAATTTTTCCTTCAATGTATGCTTCCAAATCGCACTTGGCAGACGATGCCATCTCAGAGCCATCTGGAAGGCGTACTCTCCGAGTGACACCGGTGAAATATCGCATGCCCTCTAAATCTTTTATGAAGTCTGCCGAGACAAATGAATGTGTGGCACCAGTATCAAATAGGGTGTAGACTGGTTTCCCACTAACATTCACGGTGCCTAAGTATTAATTAAAGAGACTTAAAGCTAGATTCCTAGCATATCTTAGGCAATTAAGGACGAATGCTTATAATGTATTGGTCAAATCATAACGTACCTGCAATTATGTCCCGAGGATTCCGCTCTCGTGCCATATCTAGAGCAAATGTCTGCTCCCGAGCAAGTCCGGGATTCCTTCCTCGTGGTCTTCGTCTTCTACTACGCACTTGTCCTTGTCCTCGCAGAGCTGTCGGAGGAAAGGTAGGGGATCATTCCCACGTAGTAGCGGGCAGTAACGTCGAATATGGCCCGACTAATTACACCAGAAGCAACCTCACTCGTACTGTTCTCTAGGTTGCTGATATATTTGTTGAGGTGGGGGTGGTGTTGGCTGCGGGGCCGGACGTTCCATCCTAAAATTCTGACGGAAGCGACCACTGCCTCTTTGATTTCCTCTACCTCTATTGTCATGCCTCCTTCTACAGCTAGGCCTTGGTCTCATTGCTCCCTCAGCGGGTCTCTTACTGTCGACATGGGCTCTCAAGTGGTCCGCCCTAACCCTTTCACTGTATCCACTATCTCTGCCAGGTTTGCACCCGCTATAAACAAAAGCGCTTGCCTTAGGGGATCTCGTAAGCCCGAGGCCCGTTTTTGCACCGGAGCCTGTTGAGGCCTAAAAGCATCTAAGATCACCGTAAGTGTCTGTCCCAACTCCGTCTGTTGGAACTGGTTAGGGATGAAAGGAGCGGGAGTGCCCGCTACTGGCTCTACACGCGCCGGGATCTACACAAAAACGTACAAACCTAAGGTTGTGTTGGCTAATCGTAGGTTAACAACTGGACATACTTAGTGTGAATTACACATGGGCACACCACTTCTTCCACTGTGTTAGTTTGTCCGCAAACTGACCAATCGAGTAGGGGTGGCACTATTGTTCAATGTCTTCTTTAGTTGAGGATCGTTGCAAGCAGATACCATTTGTAATACCCCCTCCCGGAACACAAGATACGACCGAGGGGAGTCTTATGCCTAGAACAGCCGCTTTGCGGTAACGCCAACATACGGGTTGACCGATACTACAAGACGCCTATCCTGCCGGCTAAAACCAATATCATCTATGGCAACCCAGCATAAATAATAAACATAAGTCAAAATCCACATAAGTATAAAAGTCCACAAGTACATCAATAATAAGAAGCATCAACATGCTTCTATAATATCAGAGTACATAAAAATTTTGCCCAAAGGGCTACAACTAGAATCTCTCAAAGACTCACATCTGTAACCAAAGGCAGCGATGATAACGTCACATCAGGCCCTGTCGCCCTAGCCTGGCTGCCCTCCTGCACAACCTGTTGATGCTCTATTTGTGGGGTTTCCTCCTAAAAAGAAAGACATAACAACTGTTAGTCATAAAGACTAAGTGGTTATCACATCCGCTCTCCCGACGACTCTTGGGCAACGGGCGGAGAAAAGGAACAAGGGTACAATATATACAAGTAATAGTACAAGCAGGTGGAGAATATATAAAATATAAGTAACAACAGTAGTAAAGGTATAACATTATTATTAACATTATATTCTAGCAGTTCTACTCAAAACATATCCATCCATCAAAGTAAATAAGTCTATAATAGGAAAGTAACTTAACTTATATGAATGCACATACAGATATATAAGTTAAGGGTCGGCTTAACAGTAAAGTAACTCATCATATAAGAGTGTCCATACAAACTTATACGATAATGATCTGCGTATGCAATGCAATGCAATGTTATGAATGCACTGCGATGACTCACCCATGCACACACACATGCACATTATATGTCGACACAGACTTGTAGTTCCCACTTTTCGAGCAGACAGCTAACCTCTCAGGCGTCATCCGTCGTGGCCAGGCGGTGACAGTAGAGCGGGCTTCTCCACTACTAGGCGGGCATCCACACTACCAAGCCTAGGCCTCCGTACGCCTCAATACTAAGAATATAATAGCGGAGCCCATGCGTACTACGACTCATAGGGGTCTCGGGTAGATGTGCACCAAGAACTCATCCCTAACTGGCCTATGCGGTAGCACAGAAGGAGCCTCGACAGTGAGCACTGAGGACCAAAGCCCCATCGTGCAAGTTTATCTGTCAACTCCCATCGGTGTGATGACTGGGGAGCCCGTAGACCTGCCACACTATCCTTAACCCAGGATTATGATACTGCGTGTCAACTCACGCCGCATGAAATTTTCACATCTAAAAGCTCCACACTGAGACCTGTTTTATTATTCAATCCTGTGCTCAACAACACACAAGGGTTCCACACCGAGTCCATTATCAACACATCCTTCCAGTGCAACAAACACCCATGCACTTCCAACCCTTCCACGTTTCCATACCACACAAGGGTTCATCATTCACACAGGTGGCAAGCCACCTTATACAACATACTCATCCCACACTACCCGTAGGGAGACTCAACTCTAAGCAGTGGACTACTATACACATTCCATTAATCATCATATCACATGGTCATGCATTAACCTCATCCTATTCCTTTCCACATGATCAAGCGTTCACAACTAATATACTCCATACGGTAACCACAATAATATATGATACTTCACATATCCATCAAACATGACAACATAGTTATAGGTTACACACACAATCATCGGGCGTCACACCCTCTTCGAAAACCTGTTTCATTCTCCTGATTATAATCATGCACATCCTTATCGGATTTCACAAGAATATCATTTGTACACCCAAATCGTATCAAGTCTTTTGTTCACCAAATTTTTCCAAACTATTTGTTTATTAAACTACTTCAAACCGTGTGTACAAATATGTTTCACTAAATCATTTGTTCTCTTAAGAATCTATCAACCAAATCCTATCAACCATTTGTTTATCACAATCACAAATAAACTAAGTACACCACAACCTCAACATCTTCCTATTACAACCTTCTACCGAGTCCAGATCCGATTATACACTAACCTGAAAACAATGTGCACTTAAGTGATATTGTGCAACAACTTCGACTGGACTTTCCGGAGGCTTTAGGACTCATATGAAAACATGTAACCATCTGTTGGAAAGTTCTTTCCAAGTACTACGACTTTCGTGTTTAGTCAAAAACCCAGATCTGGCTGTATCACACTCGAAAACGGCCTTGAAGTTCGATGCGCATAGAAAACATATTTATACACGCATCTTAAAGCAAGATGAACGACATCAATTTATCTTCTTCCTCTAGCTATTTGCTCAAGACTATATCCAGACTTTCCTCCTCCCTTATTCACCCTCAATAGACTATTCCTATTCACGAAACCAAGTCCATCAACTTCACATCGAAGAGAGTAGAGGTTGAAGACTATCAATCTCCAGGACAAGGTCCTAGCATGATCTCTTCCTAGGAGATCTTCATCTCTCACAAGTCAAACTCTTTTAAGTCGACATCTCTTCTAGAAATAATAACTAGAGATCTAGTACCAAAGGAGAGGGTAGAAAGCTCACCTCGTTTCCGGCCATGGATCTTGTTATCCATCTCGGCGGCATCTTCTCCTCGTTGGCGTTGTTCTTCACGGAAAGGAACAACCCTTCCTCCAGAAAATACGACTCTGGCAACTTCTTCACTTCCGATGGTTTCGACACAGGTAACGACTCGGCAAGGAGATGAAGTGACATCTAGGGTTTTCCCATAAATCTCCTTTTATAAGAGGAATTAGGGTTAGACTGTCTGCCACGTGTCACCCTAGTATTGGACCGCCCATTATTATTTAAAATAAGTCTTGTCGAAAAGACCGGGTCCAAATAAGTCATCTGCCGCGTTTCCAGAAAACCCGGTTCAACCCGTGTATAAGAATCAGAAAATAGTCCTGGCCGAAAAATACCCCAAGTCAAAATCGTCGAGTATACATACATTCACTCGACGAATCGTCGAGATTCCTCGTGACCACTCGACGCATATAAAGTCCAGCACAGTTTTCATTATTTTCTTCATGGGCTTATACTTGAATCTCATAAAGTTATTCATCTTTAAATTAGATATATCAATATCAACTAAAACAATAAATATGAGTATACTTGAAGGTTAATATGCAATCTTTTGTTTTCATTTTCAAGGTAGACTGCATCACGGACTTCTAAAATAAATGCATTTGTACGATTAGCTAATAAAAATAATATTGATTATCTTAAGATTTACTTATTTTTATTTTTATTTTGAGAATAAAACTTTAGCTAAGTACTCTCATACTTTAAAAATCCTAAGGTTCAATTTTCTAGACTTAAATAAATTATTGGTGAAACTCATTTGATTTCCAACTAAAACTTTAAATATATATATTTTAAAATATATAGTAAATTTTTTAAAAGTTTTTAATAAGTAAATTTTTTTTTTTGAAGTAATATATCTTAAAATATTTTCTTAAAAATTAAAGTGTGCACAAAAATTTCATATCTAATATTAGACAATATATTCATTTTTCATTGAATCAAAATTTGCACGTACTGGTCTAACACGTCACATATTGTTATGTGTCAAAGTATAGTAGAATCAACTTGATTTACTATAAAATTCATAATATTTAATTTCAATAAATTCAAGATTTATAAATTTCTAATATAATATGAATAGCAGAATAGTATTTAATAGTAATATTGATGATATAAATATTCCTATTATATTAATATCATTTATTATATAAAAGGTTTACATTTGTAATATTTATAATATAAATCTTTATTATATAACCATTCATAGTATACGTTCATTTATTAATATACATATATCATATATGCCACATATAGATAAATTTTAGTTATTAAACACATTAATTTATCTATTATATATTCATAATTATATTTATGTTAACGATAGTAAATAGTATTATAAAATAATACATTATTTAAATATATAATAATATATAAAAGTTATTAAAATAATTACATTAATATAAATAAATTTTTTATTACAAAATTTTCATGCACTAATAAACGTACTTAATAAAAATTCAAATATTTATTTATTTATTATTCTTGGACTCCTAAAGGAATACTCAATGACAGGCTCTCACTGGTAGCAGACGGTTTGTGGGATGACAGCCCAACACGGCCATTTCGCAAGAGATTAAGACGTGGAAATCAACTTTTTTAGATTGTTAGAAATTTTTACTTTTATAATAAAATTGTTTACAATTTTCCTTTTAAAATAAATAACACAATATCAAAAGCTAGTATTTCCAAAATGAAGAACAAGTTTTTAGAAAGACATGAAATAAAATATAATAAAAAATTAAGAATGAAATCAAACCTGGTTAAGACGTATGATTACTATCCTAAAGAAGTTGCACCACCCTCCGACAGGGCTTTCAATTGATGTTGATCACTTTTCCAAGGTATAATGTTGAGATTGTGCCACCTCACCGATCCGTGTGCCCTTTTTTATTCCTGTTTTGGGGGAGTCCTAAACATGGAAATGCTTTATGGGGAGATATAATCTAGGGGATGTTCTTCCTATTTGGTTGAGCTCTGTTTTGGCAACCCCCTCCATATGTGTTCATTTATATATATTGATGACTCTTGATCCTATTATAAATAGGGGCCAGCCTCGCTTAGACATGAGATTATTCGGTAATATACATCACTAGTGAGAATTCATAGAGGGAGCGCTTTGAGCTTTTCAGGCGGTTCTTCCGGCGAACGACGGCAGCAGGCAGCGACATCTGGCGCACAAGGTTGCGGCGCATCCGGTCACCTCAGGCGAGGCGACATCCGGTCGGCCACCTGCAGTAGGCCCCAGAGGTTCCGCGGAATCAGACGCGGCGACGGCGACAGCAGGCGCAGAGGCGGCGATACAGGCGGAGCTAACGGAGGCGGCGCATCTGGTCACCTCAGGCGAGGCGACATCCGGCCGGCCTCCAGAAGTTGACTCCAGGCGTTCGGCGACTTCAGGCGGCTGATCCAGGCGGGATCGGCATCAGGCGGCGGAAGCAGACGGTGATTCCAGCGGGGAAGATAGACGGTGCTTTTTTCAGTGTTTTCCATTTTCTCTTGTTGTATCTTGTAAACTCATCAGTTTTTAGTGGATCTTTCTGACGCGCTCTCCCCATGGACGTAGGAGCACAAACTCCGAACCACGTAATTATTTTGTCGTCTGGTTGTGCTTGCTTGGATTTAAATTTCGTTTATCATATTATTGCTCAGAATAGCTTCCGTTGCTAGATCCGCGACGAACTATCGTAGTTGTGGATTGGGTCCCAATTTCACAATAATTGGTATCAGAGCCAGGTTCGCCCCTTCGGACCCCAGTGATCAATAATGACAACAAAATTTGAAGTCCCCAAGTACGACGACAAAATTTACTTTGGCCTGTGGCAGAAACGGGCCAAAGTGGTTCTCGTCCAGCAAAGTCTTCATAAGGCTCTCCTCGAAAAGGAGAAGTCCGGGAAGAAGGACGACGAGTGGGATGAGCTAGATCTGAAGGCCATCAGCACAATCCAGTTGTGCTTGGCTGATGAGGTTATGTATAATGTAGTCGATACTGAGACTACAACGGATCTGTGGAAGAAGTTGGAGGAGCTTTATATGTCAAAAACCCTCACGAATAAGCTGTACGTAAAGAAACAACTTTACAGTTTGAGGATGTCTGATAGCACTCCGCTTCTTGACCACATGAATGCGTTTAATAAACTGATTTCTCAATTGCGTAGTATGGACATTAAGGTCGAGGAGAAAAACCAGGCTCTTCTCCTGCTATCTTCATTGTCAAAGTCCTTCGATCATCTGGTCACCACGATTCTATATGGAAAGGACACCCTGAAGATGGAAGAAGTGATGACAACGCTGTTCTCGAACGAAACGAGAAGCAATTCGAGCCCTAGAGCCGACGAGGGCTTATTGGTTAAGAGCAAAGACCCCACCCGGGGTAGATCGAGAGGAAAAGGGAAGGAGGAAGACCGACCTAGGTTTAAGTCCGGGGGCAGGAATACGAAGTGCCACTACTGCAAGGAGGAGGGGCACTGGAAGAATGAGTGCCCGAAGAGGAAGTTTAGAGAACAGACGTATGAGCCACATCAGGCTGCGGTGGCATCCGAGGATGAGAACGATGTCGACGTTCTTCATGTTTCACCCAGCGGTGAGACCTCGGGCTCCTGGATCTTGGATACAGGATGCACGTATCACATGTGCCCGAACAAAGATAGGTTCTCCAGTTTTAGGCAGTGTGAACGTGGTTGTGTTTTTATGGGGAACGAATCAGAGTGCGAGATTTTGGGAGTTGGTAGCATCAGGATTAGGATGTTCGATGGAGTGGTCAAGACACTCACCAACGTTCGGTATGTGCCCAGTTTGAGAAAGAGCTTGATTTCTCTAGGCACTCTGGAGGCCGTCGGGTATTCTTATACCGGCAACGACGGATGTTTGAAGGTCAGAAGAGGCGCGCAGGTAGTCATGGTAGGAGAGCGTTACAGTACTCTCTACAGACTAATCGGTACCACGATTGCGAGTGAAAGGGCGAGGAGAGAGGTCAGATTGCCTCTCAGGCTTCAGGACACGGTAGCATATGCCTTTCAGGCCAGTTCCTCAGATCCTGGTTCCTATGGAAAAGCTTTAGAGATCAGAGACCGCTCTCAGGGGAAAGCTAGGAAGGACCAGTGGAGGAACAAGGCGATATTCATGGCGGAGGAGTTCGCGCAAAGAAAGGGCCTTGGCGAAGATAAAATCTTCGCAACCGTGGAGAAGGAGGGCAGAGTGTTGTCTCAGAAGTGCCCAGGCACCGCAAGGGGAGCCATCTAGCTCAGGTGTCCCACCAAGGAACTCAGGTTCACTCAGGAGAAGGTGGAGCTGCACAGTTCTAGTTGTCTGGCAAAAGACACGGTCTTTCGTGCAAGGATAAAGCACATCAGAGTGCGCCATCAGGAGTCGAGGGAGTTCGCTGGAGGTGGAGGCGTGGAGTTGCGGAAGATCTCTACGAAGGATATCGGTGCGAACATACGGACGAAATCCATGACAGGAGTCATGTTCAAGAATGGTCTTGACTTGACTCATTCTGATGCATGTTAATCGAGGTGGACCCCAGAGAGAGGGGGCTTGTAGTCGCCAATAGGGGAGATCCAGGTTGGAGGTAGAGTTATGTTCGTTAGGCTTCGAGGTGGAGTTCATCGCGTGAGGTGTCAAGGTGGAGTTTGTTGAGATTGTGCCACCTCACCGATTCGTGTGCCCTTTTTTATTCCTATTTTGGGGAAGTCCTAAACATGGAAATGCTTTATGGAGGGGATATAATTTAGGGGATGTTCTTCCTATTTGGTTGAGCTCTGTTTTGGCAACCCCCTCCATATGTGTGCATCTCCATATATTGATGACTCTTGATTCTATTATAAATAGGGGTCAGCCTCCCTTAGCCATGAGATTATTCGGTAATATACATCACTAGTGAGAATTCATAGAGGGAGAGCTTTGAGCTTTTCAGGCGGTTCTTCCGGCGAACGGCGGCAGCAGGCGGCGAAATCTGGCGCGCAAGGTTGCGGCGCATCCGATCACCTCAGGCGAGGCGACATCCGGTCGGCCACCTGCAGTAGGCCCTAAAGGTTCGACGAAATCAGGCGTGGCGACGGCAGCAGCAGGCGCAGAGGCGGCGATACAGGCGGAGCTAACGGAGGCGGCGCATCCGGTCACCTCAAGCGAGGCGACATCCGTCCGGCCTCCAGAAGTTGACTCCAGACGTTCGGCGACTTCAGGCGACTGATCCAGGCGGGATCGGCATCAGGCGGCGGAAGCAGACGGTGATTCCAGCGGGGAAGATAGACGGTGTTTTTTCAGTGTTTTCTGTTTTCTCTTGTTGTATCATGTAAACTCATCAGTTTTTAGTGGATCTTTCTGACGCGCTCTCCCCGTGGACGTAGGAGCCCAAACTCTAAACCACGTAATTATTTTGTCATCTTGTTGTGCTTGCTTGGATTTAAATTTCGTTTATCATATTATTACCCAGACTAGCTTCCGTTGCTAGATCCGCGGCGAACTACCGTAGTCGTGGATTGAGTCCCAATTAGTATTTCCAAAATGAAAAACAAGTTTTTAGAAAGACATGAAATAAACTATAATAAAAAATTAAGAATGAAATCAAACCTGGTTAACATGTGTGATTAAAGCCCTAAAGAAGTTGCACCACCCTCCGACAGGGCTTTCAATTGATGCTCACTTTTCCAAGGTATAACATCGGCATAAATCCTGAAACTCCAATGTGCGCGGACAATGAAGAAGCACAGAACATCTGAACTTTCACTGGATGAAGCAAACGTAAAATAACAAAAAAATATAGTGGGGGGTATAATAGTTTAGGAAGAAAGATGAGAAAAAATTATGTACATATGATCATACTTTGAGAGCTATTTATAAGTTAAAAGATAAATCTCATAAGTTACAAATATATTAAATTATGATAATTAATAATAAATATTAATTATGTATTATTATTATTATTAATGTTTGTAACCTCAAACCTTTCCCTTTTTGGTAATATAATATATGATTATATATATATATAGGGTGGTATTAAAGGCACACCATCTTCGGCTTTGTGCACACCAATACTATGTGCACCCATTGGAATTTTATGTGCACACCATCTTCGACTTTGTGCACACCAATACTATGTGCACAGTCTGAGCAAACATAGCTGCAATGTATGTGAACTCGTTGGGCGCCGTTGTCGTCTCCTTCATCAGAGCAAACAAATCGACGGCAAGGCGGCCATGGTCGTGCATCGCGAGCCCTCCGATCATCACGTTCCAAAGCACGACGTCTTTGCTCGAAACCCGGCGGAACACCTCCAAAGCTGCTTCAACGCACCCGCATCTGCAGTGCATGCCCACAAGAGTTGTGGGGAGGATGACGTTGCCGTGATTGCATAGTTTTTTTTAAATGAAATACTCTCCTTTTTGAACTGCGTCTTCTACGTTCATTTTCAGGAGAAGTGTTCAACATGAAAGTTGTAGATCTCGACGATATCTACAACTTTCATGTTGAACACTTTTTGATTTAAAGCCGTTTAGGCCCCCGATTTGGCCCCCGAAAAATAACGCGGAACATTAAATGTTCCGCGTGATTTTTTTCCAGGGGCCAAATCGGGGGCCTAAACGGCTTTAAATCAAAAAGTGTTCAACATAAAAGTTGTAGATATCGTCGAGATCTACAACTTTCATGTTGAACACTTCTCCTGAAAATAAACGTAGAAGACGCAGTTCAAAAAGACGCGTATCGGAAAGGGTGAGGCGGGCTGCTTCTGCTTTAGTTGGGTGGGATTTAGAAAACCTAAATTATTAAGGATTATATTTTTGATGGGTGTGCACATAGCCAAAAATGATGTGCCTTTAACACCACCCTATATATATATGTTATAGTTAATTTTATAAGTAATATAATATTTATTATATATTTAACCTAAATAACATTAAATGTTTATAATATTAAATGAATGTAAGGTATTGTAACTTATATAATAATGATATAGATTTAGATTTTTAATTCATATATAATAAATGAAATAAATAACTTTACTGATAAATATATTAGGTAATATATATTGGGTGCTGTTATTAGCAAACCCTATTTGGTTTCTAGCAAATCATTACTATTAGCAAACCCTCATTTTTCGAAATGGCTATTTGAAAACCATTTTGTTACTAGCAAACCAACATAATTTTTTTTAAAAAAATTTAAAATTTTGTTTAAAACATTTATTCTTTCAAAATAACTCAGTACATATAATGACATTATAAATGATTTCAAAAGTATTCATTCAACTACTTATGTTAGCATTAGAAATGAGTTAAAATGCCGCAAAATTTTATTTAGTATGTCCAAAATTCTTTTTTCTGTGTATCTTTAAACAAAATATTGTCCGGTTTAGAAATATATTTGATTTCCAATTCCTATAAGGATGTGTTGTGCTATATATACGAGTTAAGTGCATATAAGAATATACGCGTCATTTTGATCTGCGTTTTATACGTGCATTTTCATAGGAAGTGTTCAACATGAAAGTTGTAGATCTCGATGAGATCTACAACTTTCATGTTGAACACTTTTTGATTTGAAGCAATTTAGACCTCCGATTTGGCCCCTGAAAAAAGTCATGCCGAAAATATGCACGGACGCGTGACTTTTTTCGGGGGACAAATAGAGGGCTTAAACTGCTTCAAATCAAAAAGTGTTCAACATGAAAGTTGTAGATCTCGATGAGATCTACAACTTTTATGTTGAACACTTTTTGATTTGAAGCAGTTTAGAGCCTCGATTTGGGCTCCGAAAAAAGCCACGCCGAAAATCTGTACGGACGACTCGTTCCGTGAGTGTCTCATTTCAGGTCCAAATTGGAGGCCTAAACGGCTTCAAATCAAAAAATGATCAACATGAAAATTGTAGATCACATCGAGATCTACAACTTTCATGTTGATCATTTTTTCAAATGAGAAACATTTGAGACTCAAAATTCAAAAATGCAAAAAATGCAAAAAAATAAGATTGGTTTGCTAGTAGTATTTTTTGGGAAGAGATAAAAATGCAAAAAATGGCTGAATCCATTTTTTTCTGGTTTGCTAGTAACCAAAGTGGGTTTGCTAATAACAGCACCCTATATATTTTATCATATGTGAGAGATTAGAATGCTCATATTATTATTTTGAGTTTTTCTTCATTAAGTGAAAAAAATTTCAACACTATTTATAAGCACAGAGGTGATTGCGGTGATTATACTGTTATCCGCAAACCGTAACCACTCGTATTACTAATTGCAGACCATTTTTAATATAGTTTAAGGAGCGCATTATTTTTATAATTTTACTACATGCACTGTAATTGTTTTGGTTATTGACACTCCGCCATGATGGTGGTTACACCGGTGGTTTGTTAGTGGTTTCCCGCGAGAGCCGGTGATTGAAGAGGGATGATTGAACGGCGGAGAGGGACCACCTTGGTGGTTTCTGGATAGCGAGCCCCCGACGGCATGAGGCCGGCCGCGCCTTGCGACCCCGTGCCTGCGTGGAGCGGCTGCGGCAGGTCGGGAAGGTTGGCCGCGGGGCTTGCTGCGCCTTGCAGGTCGTGATCGGTCGGGAGTCAGACCGCTGGCGCACATCCGAGGAGGTCGGTCATGGCGCTAGCCGCGCCTAGCGGTCACAGGTTTGCGGCGGCCGGCCGATGATGCATATGATGGCAGAAGGATTGCGTGCGCGGATCGCACATGAATGGGGAGCGCGGATTATTCCCACAACCACCATTAGGTTAGTGGGAGTCATGGGATTTCGGCTAATCGTAGTCCTGTTTTCCTATAAATTATGGGAGACTCTATCAACGCCCTTGGTGGAATTTCCTACTTGATCAAAATCACTTGTAAGATCGCAAACGTCGCCGCTAAAGCTATCACATGTGAATTCCTAATCCTCCATCGTAGTCTCCGGGAGATTTCTTTCAAATTTCACGGGTTTGTCTACGATGCGAAGGTACAAGCGGGCAGGTTCTAAGTCTTTAGACTTTTTTGGGACTTAAATCAAAGCAAGGACTGCCTTACAATATGAAATCTCCAAAAACTAACCTTTGAGACTGAAATCTTAAAGGTGCAAAAAAAAGAAAAAGAAATGAAAAGAGTACTTAGCCTTTTTTTTTTCTTTATAAGTTGTTATAGTGAAAGCTTCAAGACTCTTACCTATTTCTTTTTCCCATATAAATTTCTCATGTTTCCCTCCTAAACCCATGGCTGCCAAGCCAGACTCTTCCTTGTGCCCGCACCAGGCCGCCAACCCCTCCTTCCACCGGCGCCACCGTTCGAGAAGTAGTCCGCTTGACGGCATATGGATGCCAAAAACTGAGATGATGAATGCAACTTCTAGATATTCACATTGAAAGAGACGCAAATGCTATTCTGTGTCTTCTATGATTAATTTTATCCTTCAGGAAGCGTAGGTCATGAAATGGTCAAAATGCTAAATTCATTTAAAAGCTAACAAACTATCAAGTAGGACAAATTAGCACATTTCTAAAATCAGCTTTTCTTTTGTTATCATATTTATGTATTGTTATGACTTTTGGTGTACAAAATAATAATATATTTTTACTAATGATTTAAATATACAATTTTGAATTTGTCTATAACATCTTTTTTTCATTCTATAAATAAATAAATAACAGGTGAAAGCAGGATAGCTACAACCTCGTCTAATTATATAATTTATAGTCTAAAGTAGTCGGGCACATTAGAATTGTCGGGTCGGTTCGGAACCGGTCTTTTATCCTATCAGTTCCAGACCGATCCAGCTCAAATCGGTCTCAATTCGGGATCTAGACCCATGTAATTAATTGTAGGCCATTTGGATCAAAATAATGTGTGATTACAACCCTTACGCTCAAATCGCTCATTTGGTTTGCATATAGTAACGTTAAAGAGGCGATGGTTAGAAGCAATACTAAATTTGATATAAATAGTTTGAGGTAGAGTTAGGATCATAATATGATATTGGATGGAGTCATAAGGTATTTACCAAGATATGATGTGAGCTAGTGAACATGGAATCTAAGGGGAGTAGTTAAGCTCAAAGATCGACGAAAGATCGTCGTTTCCCTATAAGAGGTATAACCCACCCTAGGATAGTTCAAGAGTAACTTGAGAGAAGGGTAGCGTAAAAGGGTAAACACCAATAACAGTAAATATCTTGGAAAAGGAGGTTTGAGATTCAACTCATCATATTTCCTAATATCGATGCGAGCCTTTCACTGAGTAGATCTCGGGAAGTCCAAGATTCACCTTAAGTCCTAGATATATTTAACAATAGACAAGCGTAGTCTAAGTAGAATAGTAAAAATACAATGAACCTCATCCCTTATTATACGATAGAGTGGGACAGGACTCGTTAGTCCTGCGAGCTAGAGGCTTAGGATGGTTGTGATACAAGGACTGATTAATCCTGCGAGCTGGAGGCTCGGAAGGATTTGAGTGATACTCTGCTTGTGCATTTGATGTGGTAGGTCCTTGGTACTAACCTAGTTGTCACACCGACGATAGTACGTGGACTTGACAAGTTAATAAAGTCTAGAGGATCAGCTTAGTCTGGAGTGTGACACTTTCCTAAAGACTTATCAATTGGCGGTTAAGACCGGTTACTTCAATAAAGGGTACATGGAGACTCTAAAGTACACCAGAGATGTGTACAGAGGCGTACAAAGGGCTTATACCTGATAGTGTGTATACCCACCTAGGAGTGGGGAAGTTCCCGATCTCCAGCCATCGTTTGACTACGACGGGGGTGCCAAGAGGTTAGCTACCTCCAAAGAGTGAGAACAAAAGGTCTGTGCGCATAGAGTCGACATGTGTGTGTGTGAGTTGCACTTGCATGAATAATAAATATTACATTGCACATCTAGGCATTCATTTCTTGCAAACCCTCATCATATAAATTAGTATGAGCTCTTTTATATGATGAGTTAAATTAAATGGAAATCTTAACTTATAAGCTTGTATGAGCATTCATATAAGTTAAGATACGCTTTTTAATGGTAATATAGTTGCTCTTACGTACTTTACTTACTGCTTATTGTTTACTTACATACTGCTTCCATTATTATTACTTTTGTTGTTTACTACTTAATATATAAACTGTTAGATAGTGTCATATCACCAGTTTTTTCCATTTTTCTTTGTTGTCCTCCTCTTCCTTCCACCCATGCGGTGTGTAGGAATCACGGGGGTGAGGCGAGGATGATAATGACTTAGTCTTTTGACTAACGGTCGGTGTACCATATCATTTTAGGACCCCATGGTGACGCAACAGCAGCACGTCCCTGAGGACCAGCAGCACGAGGAGGCAGGACTTGAGGAGTAGTTGTCGCGCACTACTACTACTCGACGACATGTTGATGAGTGTTTTTTATTTAGCTTCTGCATTAGTTGAGTGAGAGAGAGTTTAGTGATTTGGATATGTAATGGGCATGAGCCTTTGTTACTCTTACTCATTTTGTATCTCATTGTGGATCATTTTGTTTTATATATTATTGTGATTGTGGACTTGATTATATTCTACTCTCGTTGGCCATGTGTATGATCATATCTGCCGGTAGGGTCGCCATCTTGTGGTGGCGACAAACTCATAAGTTGGTGTCATTGCAAGGCGACGGTCCTGGCCGGACACAAAATCTCTCTTCGGTCGTGATCAATTACTGGGAGGGGGGATTTTACACGGCAGGCCTCTCGGCCGGTCGCACCGCTCCCCAAGACCGCCCGCGCGCGGCCGCAAGGGCCGCTACCGGCCTCCTGGCTAGCAACCCAGCGCCAGTATTCTTTTCGCAGTGGCCTTCCATCCCCAATGACCATCGTCAGTCGGTCTTCCTCCGCCATCCGATCATCCCCGCGCAATCTCCACCGCCCAATGTGTGGATAACCATCGGCGTAACCACCGGTAATGGGTGGGAGTAGAAAGCTCAAATCATATCGGACTGTGCATAGCAAAATTATTAAAATAATATGTGTGTTAAACTATACAAAAGTGGTCTGTAATTAGTAAAAATGGTGGTTACAGTCTGCGGATAACAACATAACTATCGTAACCACTCTTGAGGCTTATACATAGGATCACATGCCTCCTTCATTCTCACATTTTCTCTCCTCCGCTTCTCCCCCTACGTGCTTAGGTTCTCCACTAGGAATCTCCTCCATCTTCGAAGCCGCTCTTAAATATCTGCAAGCACTTCGAAGCTCATTCGAAGATCATCATGCATCTTCAACCTCCCTTCATCCGTCTTCGTGTGTCACTGAGCGTTCCTCTCCATGCGCACTCCTCCTACCGCGCCAAGCAACCTGCCTGCAACATATCCAACATTCAGCATTCGTCAGTCAATCGCAAGCTCCCTCCGCTCCTGCCACCAAGTACAAGAAGATGTTCACACAGTCTCCAGTGCATGTGCTACTCCGCCGCAGACAAAGATAAATACTTAGTTTCGCTAGCTGTGGTTTGTCACCCTCCAAACATCTCTCTCTCTTATCCAGTTGTAACGAGCGGTGGTCTGTTGCCATCGCTTTCTCTTAAAATCCTTGTAAAACAACACCATATATTGGAAGTTTGATCGGCATCGATCTGGCCACGTGGTTTTTCACTGTATTCACGGGTTTTTCTTGTAAAAAAATTCTCTTGTCAGTTTTCTTTTTTTGAAATTGTGTTCATGTTCGGTCGCTCTTCGGGCAAAGGCGGTTAAGATAGTCCGTTCTACCTAGAGCCTCAGGCGATCTGCAACAATCCTCTTCACTTTTCTCAGCACAGGGAGAGATTAACCCTAACTTATCTAAATTTTTCTAAACAAACCCTAGCTATCTAAATATTCACAAACAAACCGAAATCTCATGAACAACAAAGAAAAACCTTTCTTTCTCAACTGTCTCTATTCACACATTCATTCTATGAATCATAATATGTGCACACATTAAAGTGCTCAGAAGGTCGTCGGATATGTTCATTTGTTATCGGGTCCAGCTCAAGAGAATGAAGACATTGGCTGCTCACATTTAAAATTGGTCCGCGAATAACAATTTGTAAATTTAAATAAAGTGAGAAAATTTGATTTGCGAATAGGCATTTATGATCAACAAATAACAACTGATTTTTTAAATAATGACTTTAAAAGGAGAAAGGAGAAAAGACAGAAGAGAGGGAGGAAAGATGAGAGAGAGGGGGTGTCACGTGTGAGGCTGCAAGCCACGGGAATGTCATGTTATGACATTATCGCCAGTGGCGGAACTATGTTTTTTTGTGTGACCCGAGTACTAATTAAAAATTAATTAAAATGATGTTTTTCCATTAAAAATATCAAATTGAATGAAAGTTTGTTCAATGATCTTATAAATTAGGTCCCGGGACCAAGAGACTATCACGTGCCCCACATATTTTTGGATCTTTTTACACTTTAAGCTCGAAATGAGAACAAAATGATCTGTCGGATCAGATTTTCGGGAGATCGAAATGATTTATGGAGATCAAAATAATTATTTAAGAGTCTCCACTCTTGCCCTTTAAATATGAATGAAAAGTTAAAAGAGATAAAGAATGCAAACATGGGCATAAGGGCTTTGCTAGGTTACTAGCTTGTTGCAACTCAATAGCGGAAACATTTTTAACACAACGTCGCTAGTGATATGACCATCATTATATTTATAGAAGTTGGGGGTGCACTTAGCCCACTCCCCCCATGATCTCCATCAAATTAGTGGGATCATGGATTTGACCGCCGCGCACGCGATCACCACACACGATCGCCGCACGTGATCCCACTATATGCGCACCGCCGCCACAACCAATCACCGGCATCATCCCTCCAGCATCGGGCGGCCTGCGCCCGTCTGCCTCTCCCCACGACCGGGAGGCTCCACCCGCTCAGGCAACCGCGCTCGGCCTCCCCGCCTCCCGTGGCCGCCTCCTGTGGCTACGAGGTTCCACCTGCTAGGGTGGTCGTGCCCAGCCGCCCTGCCTTCCGCGGCTGCGAGGCTCCGCCCGCTCGGGTGGCTGTGCCTGGCAACCCCACCTCCTGCGGCCGCGAGGCTCCGCCCGCCGGACTGCCCAACCTCTTGCAGCCGGGAAGCTCCCCCCCCCCCCGTTTGGACGACGTACTGCGTCCGGTCACCCCTCCTCGCAACCGTGGCTTCATTCGTCGGCAGACGTCGCAGGCGAATTGGTCGCCCATGCATGGCGGCCCTTCCCTGCTATTTGATCGCTCTTGTGCGATTATCGCCATCAATTTTATGCATAACCACCCACTAACCATCATGATTAGTGGGGGAATATTTTTTATTAAGATATCGGTCTGCAAAAAGCGGATTTAATGATCAAAATGTACATATATAACTATATTAAAAATAATTATGATGGTGGTTACGGTGTGTGGATAGCCGCATAACCACCATAAGCATCTCCTGAAGGCTATAAAAAGATCCACAAACCTCCTCATTTCTTACCTTTGGCTCTTCTGTTTCCATCTTTCGCAAGCCAGAGCTCTGTCGGATTCCTTCCACAAGCCACCTTCAAGCCATCTTCAAGCCTCCTCAAAGCAGTCTTTGATCCACTTGCAAGCCACTGCCTCACTGCCAAAACCCGCCCGAGTCCGCGACAAGCAGTGAGAAGGAGATTCCTGCTGCAACAAGCGCCTCATTCGCCCACAATTCCCTCGTATACAGTCTCGCGTGGAACAACCTATTGCCCGCCACGAGCCTGCAACTCTCTCTCTCACCTTCAAAGTGTAACGAAGAGCGACCTGTCACCCTTGATTCTCTGTGAAAGAGTTAACCATAAGCAAATAGTGGAGTTAAACCGACACAGATTTGGTCGCGTGGTTTTTTATCCAGTTAAGGATTTTCCACGTAAAAACATCATGTGTACAATCTCTTTCTTATTAACTGTGCGCGCGCTCGACCGCTCCGAGAGCTAAGGCGGTCCAAGTTATTCCGATTCGACCGGGGTGTCGAGTTTGACCACAATAGTTTGGCGGCGTCTGTGGGAAGATGATTCCCAACATCCTCTCAAGAACAGTACCCTCAACTCAGTGGTACTCAAGGTCAACTTCAATGGCGAAAAGAAGTGTCCAAACAATCGAAGGATCCGTCCCTGGAGGACGCACCGAGCCAACCCACTCTCATTTGCTCGTTAATGTGCCACTCGAGGCCGAGGCTATACTCGCTCCCGTAACAGCTTTGGAAAGACGTGTTCGACAGATAGAGGAGCAATAAACGGAGATGCTTGCTCTCCTCAGGAATTTAGGAGCACCTCCAACTCCTCTCCATCCATTGGCTTCAGTCAACCCCCCGCCTCTACCAAACCATGGTCTGATGCAAGAAGCTCTTCATAGGGAAGAAGTGTCAGAAGAACTCTTTGACGCCGCTAGTTTCACTAACCCAGTTCTTAGGGGAATCAGAGCCGATCACTGTCGTCGTTATGTAAAAGAAGAGGCTCGACTGTCGCCAGGCAAAAGGAACACCCGGGTGGAGATACGTGAATTAATTATAGAGGAATATAGACAGGTCGGGCGGCGGGACGCACCCGCTCGTCATCCTCTTTGTTGAGTCTCCCCGCTCGTACGCAAAGTTCTAGCTCATCTGATCCCGCATGGTTTTAAACTACCAAATATCGAGACGTTTGATGGGACCGATGATCCGCTGGAGCATATCAACCACTTCACTTCCATTATGAGAATCTACAATGCTCCATATCAACTGCTCTGCCAAGTGTTTCAAGCCACACTGAAAGGGCAGGCTTGTACCTGGTTCCATTATTTGAGAGAGGGGACCATAGATAATTTCACAGAGCTGACAAAACAATTTGTTGGTACCCTAGTTTGGATTTGAGTTAAGTCTTCTCAATTAGTTTCTTGACCCAAGATTTATCTATGGTCAAAGGTTAGATTTAGGTTAGATCCTATCAGTTGTGTAGAGTTGTTGTTTATCCAGATTGAAAATCTGGTTAAGTGTTTTTAGTTCGACTATGGTCGAACGCCGCTCGACTATCGTCTATCAGTTGATCGACTATCGTCTATCAGTTGATCGACTATCTTCAGTCAGCAGATCGACTATCTCTGAGTTAGTTCTTTTCTGTTAAGCTCGACGATCTGTGTCTCAGTATCGTCGATCGTCGAGTTCCGCTCAATTTTTTTGTCCCGACAGATTTCTTGTAGGTCGACTATCTGCTCTGATAGTTCGACTATCTGCTTTGATAGTTCGACGATCGTCGTGATTCGTTTGACTATCTTTTTGTCTGCATTTAGAGATATTGTACTCTTTCTCTTCTGTGAATTATTTCTTATATATCTGGCTTATTTTATTAAAGATTATTTCATTGATTTTATGCTTATATATCAAGGAAATCTTTGCCTCATTCTTTATGCATAAGTCAAGTTCTATCTGACAAAGTCTTTTGTCCTATTAGTTGATAAATCTGTGTGCTTTGTCTGCCATGCTGTCCTTTATAGCCGTTAGACACAGATGTCTTTCTTTGTCCGTAAAGAGTTTGTTTTTGATGTGACTTTCTCTAATATCCTTTGGACTTGCAGAATGGATAAGCAGCTTCTAAGAAAGCTTTATTTCTTTATAGAATGTCCTTCTGCAGGCTATTTGTACTATGTGTTATTTGCAGCCCAGATTGCAGATCTCAGAAGAAGACAAGATTCAAATCAAGAGAAAGTTAGAAGCCGTTACAAAGGCTGATATATAAAGAGCTTTTGAAAGAAATACACTCAGTCAATATAGTAAATAGAGATATACAGATACACAGATTCACAGATTCAACAACAAGAACAAGTGTAGAACAACTCTCTTCTTCAATCCTGAGTTCATCCTGCTTACAAGAACATTCATACTCAGAGCTTCAAGTAGAAGAAAAAGAAGAAAGAAAAGCTGTTAAAGAAGAACAACCATTCCATATTAAGAGTCTTCTTCAAGCTGCTCCTTCAAGAACTTCAAGACAACAGATCTTCTCTGTCAAGAGTTCTGAAGAGAACCTGCACTCTGAAGCAAGGCTTCTTCCTAGATATTCTCTAAGCCAGGGGGAACTTTGATTCCTTCAGAGATTTCTATAGCTCAGTGCAATCCACTAGCTTCTCTAATTTTGTTTAACAATAGAGAAGACATTCTAACTCTCTCAACCTCCTGTACAAAGGGTTATTACTCCCTTCAAAAGTGAACCTTGGTGGCAGGGCACCTTAGCAAAAACCTGTGTTGGATTTTGAGCTCCTGATCAAAAACTCAAAGGGTTTACTTGATCTACCTGAATCAGATCAGTTGGTGGCAGGGCACCTGAACAAAAACCTGTAGTGGATTCATACCAGGGTGGTAGAAGAGTGGATGTACTTATTGAGAGGGAACCACTATAAATATTCTTGTGTTGTCTGTGTTGCTTATCTTAATTACTGCACTGTGACTGTGAGTAGAATTAACTAGGATTGCTAGTTGCTGTGTTAGGACTAAAGCTTAAACTGTAATTACAGTTAGCTTTCTCTTGTGCACCTCACTTTGTGTTAGGCTCTAGGGTTTCATATATCTATATACTTATTTCGCAAATTTACTCTAAGGGAGTTGAGTAGATTGTCATATTTTTGATTACTCTATTCACCCCCCTCTAGAGTTGTATCTATCGTCACTTTCATAATTCCCTAATCAGTTTATTGCTAAATGAAGAATTGTTCGAGACCCCTTACATTTGTCTGGAATTCGTCAAAATGAGGGTGAGTCCTTAAAGGACTTTTTCCGCCGGTTTACTGCCGAAGCCCGACAAATTCTGGGGGTTGACCCTGAACTCTTAAGGGGTTTATTTTTTGGAGGACTTCCCCGTAGTGGCTTTTATTCAGCTCTAATGAGAGAAACTGTGCCTAGTTAGCTGGACCTGATGTACCAGGTTGAGGCACAGATAACAGTTGATGAAGCGATCGAGGCACAACATCAATAATTTGAAGGCATTCAGAAGAGTAAGAGGTGGTATGACCAGGCCCCCAGGGGGCAAGAAAATTGACGCAATGAGGAGCGTCGCGGCGACAAGTATCATTGTAACCCCCAAAGAGATATGGGACAACAACCTCCGCGGAAGTACACTCCGTTAAATACCACACAGGATAATGTGCTCTACGTGATTCAGGATAGTCCAGCACTTCATCGACCAAAAGTGTCGTTACCAAACCTCGGGAACGATCAATCAAAATATTGTGAATACCACCGCGGAGTTGGCCACACTACTGAAGAGTGTGCCAGGTTAAAAGACGAGATTGAGCGTCTGGTCCACCTAGGGCTTCTTGGAATATTTCTACAAGGATATGTGCAAGAGCCACAAGCACTACCTAAGCAACCAAGAGAGCAGCAAAATGTGCCACAGGGAGCCGTAGACGGAAGACAGATGGTGGGAAACACTGAGACCATCGCCGGTTCCCCAATTCTCTCTTCTTTGATATTCTCAGTCAGTATAACAAGAAAAAGTCATGAAGATAAGACACTCGTTAAAGACACCTCCATCATGTTCGATGATAAGGATCTCGAGGGATTACAGTCGCCTAACAAGGACCCGCTCGTAATCAGCACAGGAATTGGGGATCCTTGCTTCAATGTTAAGAGAGTTCTGGTAGATAACAGAAGCTCCATGGAAGTATTGTTCCTATCTACCCTCGAGAGTATGAAGCTTACCAAACAACACCTTACCCCGCAGTGGGACTCGTCTACGATTTTGATAACCACCTAGTTCCGGACCAGGGAATAATAACCCTGTCCGTCATTATGAGTGAATTTCCAAGGGAAGTTGCACACAATATCCACTTCGTCGTAATAGAATCAAGCTTGGCCTACAATGCCATCTTCGAAAGGCCAGTCCAGTCTATCTTTGGGGCAATCACATCAATTCCCCACATGATAATGAAATTTCCAACCGCCAGAGTAGGAGTTGTTTATGATGATCAGGAAGAAGCTCACACATGCTATACAAAGGATTCACAACCAGCGGCTATCACCGCCTTCAATATCGACGACATTGATATGCACAATGCAACAAACCCCCATAAATGGTGTTCTCACTGAAAGAAAAAGACCCATCCCCGCACGTAGAGCGTGAAAACCCTTTGATACATTTATCCTTGATTTCTTGTTTTTAATTCCTATTTTTTAAATATTTCTTGTTTCCTGTTTTTCATTTCGTATTGTAAAAACCGCGAACTCAGACTCGCGCAAACTATCTTTTATTTAAATATTATATTGTGTTTCCTTCAGCAGAGCATGATCAATTCAAACAAAGCCGCGAGCCCGACTCGTGCAAATTAGGTAAGAATGTGCATACGGTTTGAACGAGCAAGCTCTTCACTGACCCTGCCTTTCTACATCTCATCATCTTCCGGGCCTTGCCCCCCTCGCGATCGATTTCAAACAAAGTCGCAAGCCCGACTCGTGCAAATTAGGTAAGACTGCGCATGTAGTTTGAACGACCAAGCTCTTCACCGACCCTGTCTTTTTACATCTAATCATCGTCCGGGCCTGCCCTCCTCGCGATCGATTTCAAACAAAGCCGCGAGTCCAACTCGCACAAGTTAGGTAAGAATGTGCATGCGGTTTTAACGAGCAAGTCTTTCACCTACCCTGCCTTTCTATACCTCAACATCGCTCGGGCCTGCCCCCCTCGCGATCGATTTCAAATAAAGCAGTGAGCCCAACTCGTGCAAATTAGGTAAGAATGTGCATGCGGTTTGAATGAGCAAGCTCTTCACTGACCCTTCCTTTCTACGCCTCATCAACGCTCGGGCCTGCCCCCTCGCGATCAATTTCAAATAAAGCAGCGAGCCCGTCTCGCGCAAATTAGGTAAGACTGCGTATGCGGTTTGAATGAGCAAGCTTTTCACTGACCCTTCCTTTATAGGCCTCGTCATCGCCCTGACCTGCCCCCCCTCACGATCAATTCCAAACAAAGCCACGAGCCTAACTCGCGCAAAGCAGCATTTAAGCAAAAATAGGAAAACATTATTAATGCCACAATCATATCATACAAATATGCGCAAACGGACTATTGATAACCGTCAAAGGACTACAACGAACATACATAAGATTTAACTGGAGAAAGCAAATGTATACAAGCATACAAAAAAAAGCACAAGCCGCTACCTGATGGTCGCGTCTACATCAGAGTCAGAGCTCAAGTTCTCATCATCAGAGATATCATTGAAGCTATGGCTAGACACGTCACACTTCGGCGCCTGGTTACAAGGCGGAAGGCCTTCGATACTTCATGCCTTAAAGCTACTTTGCGAATGTATTCTATCTGATACTCCACCTCCTTGGTCCAGACCTCATCACAGATCTCCTCACCACTAAAGCATCGATCACGCATACAGTCCAAGTACTCTACAAGCCTGACAACCTTCAACTCTGAGATACGATCGTCAGAAGAAAACCGCTCCACCTCTGTCTTCGAAGCCGCGAGCTCCGCCTCCAAGCATGAAGTCTCCTCCTCGAAAGCTTTCAACAACTGTGTTGTCTTCTCTGCCGGAGACTTTTCTATCTGCAATGACACTCGTGCCTCCTCCAACTCCGACTTCTGCTCCTATCCAATCCGGTGGAATCGGGATACGTCTCAGCTATGTTCCTCTTCCAAGACAGCAAATGAATTCTCCACTGTCCGGAGCTTCTCCTGAAGACCCAAGTACTCATCCTTCAAACTCACATAATGATCATTCCACGTAAGCGCGATGTGAGCTTGGACTTCAATCTACAAGACAAAGGATCAAAATCGATCAAAATATCCAAACTGAAAACCAAGTACTAGTTAAACTCACTCACCACATCACTCATCGCCTTCAAGGAAGAGGACACTTGAGGAGCAAAACCCTCTACAGGAGGGGCCCGGGGGTGGGGGGGGGGCGTGCAGAGGATCCTAATACCTCCACCACAGGATCAACAGGAGCAACATCATCTTGAGAGTCAAAAAAAGCCTCCTCACCTGAGAATCCTTCTACTTAAATGAGGATGGAGATGCCACATCTGCATCCCTATGCCTTGTCAAAACAAGCTTTCTCTTCCGACCATGTGCTAAAGACACCTTGGCAGCAAGCTCGGGGGCACCTGATATTCCACACTACAATAGCCGCTTCTCTTCCACGAATAAAGAAATGTTGAATAAATGATTGGCCAATTCTCGAGGCTCAGTAAACCCCAACACAGGGATGAAGTCCTGCTCTCGGCCTCTTTGACAGCAGCAATGATCAGGCAAGGAATTCCAAAGCTCTGATAGGCCCCAAGGATTCCAAACATAGCCAAACAAAGTATTTCCATAGCGACGATCAACCTGACTCTCAAAGTTGAGCCAACTCTTATTGCTATAAATCTTAACACGGCCGCCACAGTCGACTCAGACGTCGCACCAATCTCTGAACTAATTAAGGGAAAGTTTCGAGCCATGCTCTCTGAAGAACGCAACTAATCTCATAAGGCGTGTCATCCCGAGAGGAGTGAATTGCGACATAGGGATGTCACAAAATTTCAAGATCTCCGCCACCTCATCGCAGGGTGGAAATCGAAATTCCGCTCGAAGCATCATCTCACACACTGTTAACCAACCTTCAGCGGATTCTGAACTCTTTCCTCAGCACAAAGAATTCAACATTCAAGATCGGCAGGTAACCTGTATCTTTTACTCCAAATCATAATTTGCTCTATGGAAAGCGTAGAACGAAATTGCATCGGTCGAACTTGCATACTGGCCCTTGAAACCTGCAAATTAAATCAAAGCAAAGTTAAAGATAAGTCCCCAGCTTCGCAGTTAGCACACAGACACGCAAAAAAGCACGTTCTGTAATACATGAACATGCACGCCTAAAAGAGGCAAGACGCCTGACCGAAGGCACGTGCTGGTGCGCGGTACGAGTACGCGTGCACAATGTCGTGTGCGCCCAAGGGCGTGCACGGGCGCTCGCTCCCGAGCACCCGTGAACCCCCATGCGCGCCCAGGTGCGTGCTCCAGGTGGGGGCGCACCCTCGCGCTCACTCAGGTGCGTGCGCGCGTTCCCAGGCGCGCGTAGCCCCGTGAGCACATCCACCCCCGGGTGCGCTCTTGGGCACGTGGTCCTGAGTGCGCTCGCCCTGCCGCACACACTCCGCTGCGTGCGCGCCGCCTCATGCTCTACTGTGCACTCTACACGCGGTCGGGCGCCGCCTTCGCGTCTCCGCCTTCTCTTTCGCGTATCACCGCCTCTGAACCCCTCTTCCCAAACAACAACAACGTACCTTAGCGTGCGCATTGTCACTAAGCGCTCTTGCAAGCGCCTTTTCCATTCACCGTCGTCATAGTCACCACAAAGAAAGACACAAAAATCCTCGCACTTGTTCTAAGCACCGAGAATTTTAGGGGCATATGATATGAACATCATTATATTTATAGAAGTTGAGGGTGTACTTAGCCTACTCCCCCCATGATCTCCATCAAATTAGTGAGATCATGAGTTTGACCGCCGCGCACGCGATCGCCACACACGATCGCCGCAGGCGATCCCACTACAAGCGCACCGCCACCACGACCAACCACTGACATCATCCCGCCGGCGCCGGCGGCCCACGCCTGACCACCTCTCTACACGACCACCTCTCCCGGCGGCAGCCTCCCACGACCGCGAGGCTCCACCCGCCCGAGTGGCCGTGCACGGCCGCCTCCCGCGGCCGCAAGGCTCCGCTTGCTCGAGCGGTCGCGCGCGATCGCCTCCCGTAGCAGCGCGGCTCCGCCCTCTCGGGCGGCGCGCCCGACTGCCTCTTGCGGCCACGAAGCTCCACCCTTTTGGAAGGCCGCGTCCGGCCGCCCCTCCTTGCGGTTGCATCCCGCAGCCGCGAGCTCTCCTGCCATGACCGGCCTTCCCGCCGACTGCGACTTCCTTCGCCAGAGGACATCGCCAATTGGTTGGTCTCCCATGCATGACGACCCTTCCCCGCCGTTCGATCGCTCCGGTGCAATCGCCGCCGCCCATTTTATGAGTAATGACCCAATAACCATCATGGTTAGTGAGGAATATTTTTTTATTAAGATATCGATCTAGGAACAGCGGATTTAATGATCAAAATGTACACCCTTAACTATACAAAAAATAATTATGTTAGTGGTTACGGTGTGCGGATAAACGCATAACCACCGTAACCACCTCTTGGAGGCTATAAAAGGAGCCACGTGCCTCCTCATTTCTCATTTTGTCTCCTCTGTTTCCTTCTTCCTCAGGCCAGAGCTCTACCGGATTCTTTCTACGAGCCACCTTCAAGCCATTTTCAAGCCTCCTCCAAGAAGCCTTCAAGCCACTCGCAAGCCACCGCCTCACTACTGAAACACGCTTGAGTCTGCGACAAGCAGCGAGAAGGAGATTCCTGCTGCAACAAGCGCCTCGTTCGCCCGACAGAGATTTGGTCACGTGATTTTTTACCCAGTTAAGGGGGCATTTCACATAAAAACATCGTGTGCATAATCTCTCTCTTATTGACCGTGTGTGCACTCGACCGCTTCGAGAGCTAAGGCGGTCAAAGTTATTCTGATCCGACCGGAGTGTCGAGTTTGACCGCAACAGCTAGCTCGCCCCTTCTCATTGCATAACAGAGTCGACACTCGGCAGGAGAAAACAAGATCGTTTAGAGGGAAAAGGAAACCGCGCAAGTAGGGCACTCTCGTTGCTCGCTAAAAAAGAAATCAAGGAATTTCGATCCCACGTCTATAGGAGGCGCCAAGGCAGGTTAGGAAATAAATTAATTAGTTCACATACGCTTGAAATTGCGAGTCGTGAACCACACCCCATTTTTGGGGAGTTTAGACTATCAATTTGGTGTCTATAAAAGTAAAAATTAAATGACAAACATTAATAATGGACATAACATACTGAATATGATATTTTTTCCCGTAAAATCGAACCCGGACACATGACCTCTACATAGATCCGCCCCTGATTGTTCCACTCAGGGCACTATTGCAGCCAGACGAGAGACTCATGTAATACACTCGTGTGTGTGTATATATATCTATATTATATTAAAAGGGAAAACGCCATTTGGTTAAATATTTACTTTCCGATTTTATCCCTCATTTTTAAATAAATTCTAGTTTAAAAAATCTATGTATTTTTTATTCTAAAAAATGTGGTCTCATATAGACAAAGCCCTCTACCAACAATAAAAATGTATTGTCCCCGCAACTCGCGGACCCCATGCACACCACCAAAAGAGCGACGAGTAGAGTATAACACTCATGAATTTGCGAGCGGCGGGCGCGCCGTCGTGCCGGGTCAATGTCATGATCGGGATAATGTAGGCGGGCACGGGGTGCCTAGTGCACTATCATAGCTGTGGTACTGTCGCGATTGGTCTTAGGGGAAGCCCCATGTCTGTCAATCGTGTGTATATATATAAATAAATAAATATACTTTAATTTTTTTTTGTCTTTATCTGCTGGAAGTATTTTTCTTAATCATAAATTTTGTTTTTTTGTAATGTTCTAGTTTTTGACTTTTAGCTGCCGGGCCTTTTGACATTTTGCACCTCCAAAAATATCATTTTTGTCATTTTGCATTCTCAATGTTTAAATATTGCACCTTGAACCCCTCATTCTCATATTTTTTTTGGCATTTAGCACCCTAATAAGGATAATTCTGAAAGCTGAATTCAAAGGCCTAGAATATAAAGTGTCAAAAATATGAAAATAAGGAATGCAAAGTATAATATTTAAATATTGAAAATGTAAAGTGCCAAAAATAATATTTTCAGCTGTGCAGGCCAAAAGCCCTCCCTGCCGCCTAAGTTCTCCAATTCTGGACATCACCGGCGTGTCCTACACTCCCCCACTTTCCCATTTCTGATTCGTGAAGATATATTTTCAGCCCGCCTATAAGAATCCCTCCTCCTCCTCCTCCTCCCAGCGAAAACCAAGCAAGGGCACTCTGAGGATCTTCCCCTGCAGAGAGGTTCTTAATCTAATCCCCTTTTTTCCCCTTTTATGTTTTCCGAAAGGTCTAGATCCGCTGCTTTTCCGATTTGTTGCAGTTTTTTCTCTCTTTTTTATGATTTGATCAGTATCTGTTTTCTGAATAAAGTAGTTCTTCTTCTTCAAAGCTTCATAAAAATAGTTGTTTTTGCACTTTTTATACTCGCTGGTGAATGAAGATCAAATTTTTTTGTCTATGTTAAGAGCTAGAGGTGGTTTATTTTTTAAATTTTTTACTGTTCTTCAATGTTCTGTTTACCCATCCTTGCAGTTTTGTTCTTTTCTGCTGGGTCTGCTAATTTTTTGCCCTAATACTTTTTTCACAATATGCATTTGATTGCGGTGTGCGAAAATATTGTATTTTTTATTTTGGAGTTTGAATTCATTTTTTATTTAATTTAGATGCTTGAGTAAATTTTGGATTACTGTTTGGATTTCTTGTGGAATCGGTGCATTTTTAGGTTGATTCCATTGAATTCATAATCTGCAAGGAGTTTGGATCATTACAACAACAACATACAACAACATTCAAGCCTTTATCCCACTATAGTGGGGTCGACTATATGGATCCTTTGTCGCCATTGTGCCTTAACTTTTGTCATAATCTCACTAATGCCTAAGTACATCATGTCTTTCATTACAATTTCATTCCAAGTCTTTATTGGTCTACCCCTCCCTCGTTTAACATGCCTAGTGACTAGACTCTCACAACGCCTAACAGGTGCCTCTATGGAGTTTGGATCATTTTGAGAATAATTTTATGTTACAATTCAAAATAGAGATAAGACCCAAAACAATTCAAAGGATAAAGTTCAAAATATAAAAACAATTATATCTCGTAAAGTGAAAAAAAATCTTAAGAGTGCATTAGTACAAATCAGTTGTCGTATGATTGATATAAATGTGTTACATCTCGTTCGTCTTTTCCCCGGTACAAATATATGTTGAGAGTATTTGATTATTTTTTCCTAAAAGGATCACGACATAGCGATCGAATTTAGTTTCAGCCCGAAATTTTAGACCAAGTAGTAGGGTTTATACTGGTAATTGATATATTTCATTCATTTGTTTTAGATTATTCAGGGTATCCTTCTTAGAATTGAGCATAGGATGCTTGACATGTTTTTTTTTTGAACTACAAAACAATTTCATATTTTGTGAGAAAATATGTTGTATTAAGATGCAAGAGATATCTTCTTGAAATGCAAGAGATCTTGCAAAATATAAACAATGTCCTTAGTTTGTGAAAAGTTGTCTTACATCTTAAGCTAAATTCTTAGGAAGATATCCTCATTGAATGTTTCTATGGCATTTGGAATTGCCGCAATTGCTTTATAACAAAATATTTGATTAGGGTGTGGCTCATGTGAATCATTAGAAACTTCGTAAGAATCTATTAATTATTATTGCTGTGCAAGTTGGATTCTACAGGATGTAGTTCTTCAGTGAGAGATGGAGATCTGGAGGTGATATGTGATGCATGTTCTCATGCAACGAGAGAAGTAGGATAGTTTTTACTGACTGAAACGAGACGCAATGTGAGGTGCTGCTCATACGATTTCTACGAGAAAATGATTGGTTGGTGGAGATGGTTCATGTTCAATAGGCCAACCTTCTATGGCTTGTAAAAATTTGTGAAACACGAAAAATGGAAAATTAGGTCGCAGAAACACTCAACCAAACCAAGCCAAGTAAACCAGCTACAAAAAGAAGAGCAAGAAAATCTTGTACTATTAATCTCTTTTACAGTGCGAGGCATACATGACGAGACATGATTCGTCAATGTACCCGATGAAAGCAAAAACAATAAGGCAAAAAACTAGATGCGCGGACTAAAAGAGTAACTGCTGACTCTGTCGAGTTACACTAAGGAGTCCGCTGAAGCCGTCAAGTCGCCAAACCGTAACCTAACCTTGCGGACACCCCGTTATTCCAAGCTGAAGAAACTCTGTCCGTAATTTGCAAGCCTCCTAACCACGAGGTCGCCTAGCCGCCTGATTATCAGCGAACAGTTGCTGCCGAACTGAACAGACCGGCAGAAGCGGACAAATTTATTAAACTTGGAAAGATTGCCAAAGAGAAGATCGCCTGGTCGCAAGTTGCGACCTACTGCTAACAGTTGATTGTATCCACAAAGTTCGCACTGATTCCTGACCTAAGTCAGAACGAAGTTCCTGGCTTCTCAGTGCTATCCGCACAATCTGCAACAACAAACACCGGTTAACTTCTCAAACCGCGCGGATACAAAAAACCTGTCCGCAACAACCGACTAAGCTCACTTACTGTTCATTCGAGTGTAATTATGATGTGACAGGGGGTCCTATTTATAGGCGCGGAGAGGAGTGTGGTCACCGCCCTAGCTAATAGGATCACCACCTATCTCGCGGCGAGCACAAAGCGTATCCGCACGACCCGGACACGAAACCAGTCCGCCTTGTCGCACCATCAAGGTCGGATATAAACCTTATCCGCCTTGAACACCACAAGGCCAAGGCCAAGACCAGTCCGCCACACTTGCGGACACTGTGGATACCGCCACCAGTCCGCAACATCCTGTGGACAACTTCAGTCTGCACTTCTTGCGGACACTGCTCCAGTCCGTACACTACGAGCCCACAACTAGAGCACCAAGCTGACAAGTTGTTGAGCTTGGCAGATAAAAAAACAGTCTGCACAACCCGACGAACTCTGCGGACTGAGCAACACCAGACTTGGTACAAATCAATACCAAGTCCACACCACCAAGAGTCCAAAGCGCGGACTCCAAACCGACGAACTCAAGAACCAGTTTGCACAATTTGGCGGACTCCAACACCAATCCGCACTAACTGGCAAACTCTGCGGTTTCCACCAAACTACTCCAAAGCAAGTCCAAGGTATAAGCCTATGCCGAACTCGCGAGCTCCAGAAGAGTTCACAATATACCGGACTCGGCGAACTCTAGATGAGTCCGCATTCCCGTGGATACCAATCCTATCCGCCCCGGGTTACACCCCGGGAACAACCTGATGCCGAACCTTGCTGACCTGACTAGTCGCCACTCCTGTTCGCCAGTTTGCGCGGACAGACTGCCCTGGTCGCCACTTCTATCCAACCAGTCCGCGCGGACAGTCCGCCCAGGCTGCCACTTTCACTTCAAAAATTTCAACACTCCCCCTTGAAGTGAGAAGTGGAAACCACCACTAACAGTCCCCGTAACCGTCCAAATGGCCCCTTCGACAGCGGCTTTGTGAAGATGTCCGCGATATTGTGCTTGCTCCGCACATGCTCGACCATAAGAGACCCCTCCAGCACCTTCTCCCGAATAAAGTGATGTTTAATCTCAATATGCTTGGTCCTCGCATAACAAACTGGATTCTTAACCAGTTTAAGGGCACTTTCGTTGTCACCGCGTTGCAGAGTGAGACCCCGCACTTCTTCATGGACGTCCTCTACTAGCCTCCTAAGCCAGATAGCTTCCCGAGCTGCCAAGGCCGAAGCCTTGTACTCCGCCTCCGTAGTAGAGACGGGCACCGAGTCTTGCTTTTTGCTGCACCACGAGATACCTGCTGATCCACATGTGAAAACATAGTCAGACGTCGACTTCCGATCATCTGAGTCTCTCCCATAATCAATATCTGTATAACCGTGCAGGTTGAAGTCTGTGTCACTCTTATAAAGGAGCCCCATATCAGAAGTGGTTTCACGTACTTCAGAATATTCTTCGCCACCACTAGATGAGGCTTCCGAGGCTTCGCCATATAACGACTTACTCGACATACAACATAAACAATGTCTGGCCTCGTAATCGTCGAGTAAATAAGATTTCCAACCAGTGCCCAAAACACTAAGGGATCTGGAAGAACCCTCCCCTCCTCACGTCGAAGCTTGAGACCAACATCCAGTGGAGTAGAACAACTCTACCCCTCCCACATGCCGAATCGTTGAATGATTCGTTCTACATAGCCTCTTTAGGAAACGTGTATGTCACTCTTTCTTCTCTCCACCTCGAGTCCAAGAAGGTGGTGGAGCTCACCCAAGTCCTTCATCTTGAAAGGAATAACCAACTCTGCTTTGAGCTTAGCTACCTCCTCCTCAGAGTTTTCCGTGACGATCATGTCGTCAACTTATAACAGCACCAATACATGAAGTTCCCCCTTTTTCTTTTTGAACATGCTAGAATCTGAATCAGAGGCAAAATAACCACAGAACTAGAGGTATTCTGCGATCTTCTCATACCATGCCTGTGAAGCCTGCTTCAAACCATAAAGGGCCTTCCGGAGCTTGCAGACGTTTCCTGGATGATCTTCAGACAACTTAACCCGGTGGCTAGACCATAAACATGGCTTTATCAATCTCTCCATAAAGAAAAACATTCTTTACATCAAGCTTCCACATCTTCCAACCCTGGCAAGCCGCCAAGGAAATCACCACCCGCATTGAAGTCATTTTAACAACAGAACTAAACGTCTATTAATAGCCTTCTCCGTACTGCTGAGAAAATTCTCGAGCTACAAGACGAGTCTTGTATCGCTTGATGCTTCCATCTACCTTCTTCTTCAGCTTGTACACTCACTTGCATGTCACAGGAGTAACGTCATCGACCTTGGGCACAAGATCTCAAGTCTTGTTTCTTCTGAGGACAGCTATCTGCTCATCTATGACATCATCGTACTCCTTGACTCCAGTGGCGTCTTCAAAGCTAGAAGGCTCCCGCTCGTCCAGAGGGCATATGAAGAAATAAGAGACAAAGCTCACCATGTTCCCTTCGCTGTACCGAGTCGATGGTTTGATGGTCTTCTTCGACCTCCGAAGAACCTGACCACGACTCACCACCTCCGCTGCTTTTTCTGAATCAGCTCTGATCCCAGGCATACTTGGAACATCGCTCCCCCTGCTTCCTGAACCAGAAGCCTCCGCCCCGGAGCTAGAAACCTTGGAGCTCCTGGTGACACAGACAGCTCCACCAAAAGATCCTTAGCAGCTTCCTCCTGCCTGCCATTCGACCTGCTTTCCTGTAGCTCCACAAATGAGCCACCTTCATACGCCGTCAGTTTGTCGAAAACCACGTCTCCGGAGATGACGAACTTCTTCGTCACAGGGTTCATACACTTTCGTCCTTCCTCTCGTCATAACACACGAAGACAAGCTTTCTTGTCTTCGCATCCAACTTAGTTTTGAGAGCATCGAGAACGTATCATAACAGATCGACCCGAACACCCGAAGGTGTGCAACGCTGGGCTTCTTTTTAAACATCATCTCATGAGAAGACTTCATATTGATCGAACTCAGGGGCATCCGATTGATGACATAAGTTGCGCAGGTCATGCCTTCCGCCCAGAAAGACCTAGGAATGTCTTTAACATGAAGCCAACACTTGCAGGTCTCCGTCAGATGACAGATCTTCCGCTTTACTATTCCATTTTGTTGTGGAGTATGCGCACAAGTGAGCTCTCTCCGGATTTTGTGTTTCCTGCACAAGTTAGAGAACTCATTTGAAACAAACTCACCTCTGTTGTCCGTTCTCAATTTCTTAATTCGCAGGCTAAGCCGGTCTGCCACTAACTCCTTGAACTCCACGAACAATTGGAACGCGTCCAACTTCTCCTTCATAAAGTACACTCAAGTATACCTCGTATAGTGATCAATCAACACCAGCATATATCTGCTGCCTTCAAGACTGGCGGTGACGGTCGGACCCATCAGATCACCATGGATGCATTCTAATAGTGCTTTACATCTGGTCTGTGACTTGCCAAACAGAAGGCGATTAGCCTTACCATATTGACATCCCGCACATACATAACCGTCGCTGAAGGATGACAATCTAGGCAAGCGTTTCACAAGGCTCCTTACCACCACGACTTTCAACTTGCCCATCCCGACATGTCTCAGCCTCTCGTGCCAAATAGCAGCGCTATCGTTGGCTCTCATCTGATTGACATAGGAACTTGTTGATAACACAAATAATTCTTTTACCCTTCTCCTACATGAGCAACATCAGTCTTCACTGCTGACACATTGCGGAGAAATTTCACTTCTGTCGGGCCGATCAGAACGTGATAGGCCGCATCCACCACATAGGTCACGAAGAAGAGGTTCTTCATGTCTGGTACGTGATAAATAGCATCATTACCTGAGTACGCTTGCAGAGAAGAAAACTTTGACTCGTCCCCGGTGAGGTGGTGATCACATCCCGAGTCCACGAACAGCTGCTGCCGAACTGAACAGACCGCCAAAAGCGGACAACTTTACTGAACTGGGAAAGATTGCCAAAGAGAAGATCGTTGGTCGCAAACTGCGACCTGCTGCTAACCGCCCATTGTATCCGCAGAGTCCGCACTGATTCCTGACCTAAGTCAGAACCAAGTATCTGGCTTCTTAGCGCTATTTGCACAATCTGCAACAGCAAACACCGATTAACATCTCAAACCGTGCAGATACAAAAAACCTGTCTGCAACAACCGACCGAGCTCACTTACTGTTCATTCGAGTATAATTATGATGTGATAAAGAGTCCTATTTATAGGCGCGGAGAAGAGTGTGGTCACCGCCCTAGCCGATAGGATCACTACCCATCTCGCGGCGAGCACAAAGCGTATCTGCACGGCGCGGACACGAAACCAGTCCGCCTTGTCGCACCATCAAGGATCGATAGGAACCTTATCCGCCTTGAACACCACAAGGCCAATGCCAGGACTAGTCCTCCACACTTGCGGACACTGCAGATACCGCCACCAGCCTGCAACATCATGCAGACAGCTCCAGTCCGCACACCTTGCGGACACTGCTTCAGTCTGTACACTCCGAACCCGCAACTAGAGTACCAAGCTGACAAGCTGCCGAGCTCGACGAATAGAAAAGCAGTCCGCACAACCCGACGAACTCTGCGGGCTGAGCAACACCAGACTTGGTACAAATCAAGATCAAGTCCACACCACCAAGAGTCCAAAGCGCGGACTCCAAACCGACGAACTCAAGAACCAGTCCGCACAATCTGGCGGATTTCAACACCAGTCCGCACTAACTGGCAAACTTCGCAGTTTCCACCAAACCACTCCAAATCAAGTCCAAGGCATAAGCCTATGCTGAACTCGCGAGCTCCAGAAGAGTCCGCAATATGCCGGACTCGGCGAACTCCATATGAGTCCGCACTCCCGCGGGTACCAATCCTATCCGCCCCGGGTTACACCCTGGGAACAACCTGATGTTGAACCTTGCCGGCCTGGCTAGTCACCACTCCTATCCGCCAGTTCGCGCGGACAGAACGCCCAGACTGCCAGTTCGCGCGGACAGAACGCCCAGGCCGCCACTTCTGTCCGCCCAGGCCGCGCAGACAGTCCGCCCAGGCTGCCACTTTCACTTCAAAATTTTCAACATGACTTAAGGACTTGAATGAATCTTTTGTGAACTATTATATTGCAAAGATAATATGTCAATTCAAGCAAGGTTGATTTCAGAGTCGACTTGTGTCGAGTGGCTGATGCCTCAGGGAGAGGCGGTGGCTTGCGCCCTTGATTGTTGATGGTTGTTCTTTATGTAGGATCGGTTTGACACGGTGTTTATGAACATGATAGTTATGAACCGTTGCCCAAAAAATAGTGTTCTTTCTTGGTAGCGGTTTTAAACATCGTCATGACAAACACATATTTTATGACGATGACGTTGATTGTTGATGGTTGTTCTTTATGTAGGATCGGTTTGACACGGTGTTTATGAACATGGTGGTTATCAACCGTTGCCCAAAAAGTAGTGTTCTTTCTTGGTAGCGGTTTTAAATATCATGTCAAACACATATTTTGACGATGACGTTTTTCTCCAAACTGACCAGAGCAAAAACACCGCGCCAAACAGGCACATAATCACTAGAATCTCGAGTCAAGGTGGTAATTGTTTCACAATGTCGCTCAAAAAGTTCAGTCATATTATTTCGGGAAAATGTTCCACATCTTTTCTTTTATCATATTTTCTGATGTTAAGTGTGCAAAAAACCATGAATTCTCTCCACGTCTCATGTATGGAATTCTCCGTCAAAAGCCACTTTGTTCATATCTGTCCCAAACTTCTTTATTAATTCACATAAAACAAACAAAAAACCTTATCCTAGGCTCAACCAACTAACAGCACTGCTTATGGCTTATGAGTCAGCCATAAAGCTGCACGTTTATATTTCAGTCTAAATATATAAAGCTCTATTCAGCTTTTTTGTCATCAGCTATCTGGAATTGACCATTCAAAATATATATTTCTCCCTCTTTCCTTCTGGTTATCTTCACTCTCAAGAAATAATCACATTCATTCATTGATTCTTGTGCTAACTTTGTATCTTCTTCTTCATAGATTGGTCTAATAATTCAAATTTTCTTCAAATATATATATATATATGAATGCTGACAGGATCTTCTTCTAGCTCTGCAGATGGAACAACAGTTCTCGCAGCAATCTCAGGCCAGCGAAAATGACAACCAAGTCCTGCAAAGTGCAGCGACGCCCTTTATAGACAGCAAGACCTGTGGAGGCCCCACATGTGGCTTATCTGATTCCAGTCCTGACTCAAAAGATGCCAAGGAGCGATCGGCTTCCATAAGAAAGTTGCTGATAGCAGTTGTTCTGTGTATGATATTCATGTGCGTGGAAGTGGTTGGTGGCATCAAAGCTAACAGCCTTGCCATCCTCACTGATGCAGCTCATCTTCTTTCTGATGTGGCGGCTTTTGCCATCTCCTTGTTCTCGATATGGGCCGCGGGATGGGAAGCGACACCTCGCCAGTCTTATGGCTTCTACCGAATCGAAATTCTCGGGGCACTGGTTTCAATTCAGCTTATATGGCTTTTAACTGGTATAATATTGTATGAAGCAGTCATGAGAATGATACATGGATCAAATACAGTGAATGGCAAGTTGATGTTTGCAGTGGCAACCTTTGGGTTGCTTGTGAACATCATCATGGTTGTCTTGCTTGGCCACAATCATGGTCACGGTGGACATGGGCATGATCATGGTCATGGGCATGGTCATGGTGGACATGGGCATGATCATGGTCATGGTCATGGGCATGGGCATGGGCATGAGCATGGTCATGGGCATGACCACCGCAACATCGAAATCGATATCACGGCTGAAACAGAAGAGCGAAGGGAGCAGGAGCAGCAGCAAAATCCGAAGAAGAGGCAGAATATCAATGTGCGAAGCGCATATCTTCATGTGCTGGGCGACTCGATCCAGAGCATCGGGGTGATGATCGGGGGCGGGATCATATGGTACAGGCCGAAGTGGAAAGTGGTGGATCTTATATGCACTCTGATGTTTTCGTTGATCGTGCTGATCACCACCGTCAACATTCTGAGGAACATTCTGTCGGTGTTGATGGAGAGCACCCCGAGGGAGATTGATGCGACAAAATTGGAGAAGGGGCTGTGCGAGGTGGAGGGGGTGGTGGCTGTCCACGAGCTGCACGTATGGGCCATCACCCTCGGCAAGGTGTTGCTGGCTTGCCATGTTACAATCAACCCTGAGGCGGACCCCAATAAGGTGCTTGATCTGGTGATTGGGTATATAAGGAAAGAATACAACATAAGCCATGTCACCATTCAAGTTGAGAGGGAGAAGAGTCCAAATTGATGTGATGCACAGGCAAAACTGGAAGGGAAGGGGCTGAAGATTTACCTTTAGATAGTAAATTATTTAGAATTTAGACACCATGAATAGGCCTTCAGGTCTTTTTTCTTCCTCTCTCAATTGTGATGCTTATAGGTGGAAAAGTGGGGGACTTGATTCATGTTATTGTAAGAGTTTTATTTCAGTAACATATGTAATCTGATCAGTAATGAATGTCAAAATTCAATTTTAACCTTAAATGAAATTTGCTTAAATTCTCATGCAGTTTATGTGGCTAAACTCTCATTCTGTAACTTGGGCAAGAATGTGCCGTTCACGAAAAATATATGTTGTCTTCAGATTTTGAATTTTCAGCGTCTTACTTCTTTCTTCACCTAGTATTCATTTGGCGTGGCGTTTTTCCCCGTGAGTTTGGACAAAAGCACCATTGTCAAAAAATGTGTTTTACATGACAATGATTATGACCGCCAGCAAAAGAAAACAGTGCTTTTGAACATAAAAGTGGAGGGAGTTCAGGTGTTCACTGACGATGGTTCATAACCATTATGTTCATGTCTGTGATCGTCATGCCAAGTAGATCGCTAGTCTGCAGAAGTCATCCCCACAAAAATAGATGAAGCAACTTGAATCTCTAAAATTTTTGGTCTGAGGGAAACAAGGAATCACCATTATTTAGGTTTTTTTATTAATTTGTTGTCGCTCTCTAAGGAGAGAATGAGGGTTGGCTCGCCTCCAATACGAGTGGCAGTTGCAACGGTCGAATAACAAGTAGTTTATTTTTCCATGTCTCAAAAACTCAACAAGGCACTGGCCATCATGTGAGGGGTGGCGCCTCAACATTTTGATGTTGAGCGTTGTTGCTGATCACCCAAGGCTCCTGTAGATCTGTTTAAATTGCACTGTCTTAGTCCGGGAGCGGTCGAGGGCGCAAAAAGTAACGGAAATTGAGTCAAATGACAAGACAATTTTTTTAACGTGGAAAACTCATCAACTGTGTGAGAAACCACGTGGTCGGGACCGTGTCAACCAAACCTCCACTAGTTTTGGTGTTATTACATGACTTTTTTAGAGAATGCAAGGGCAGCAGACCACTCCTTGTTATAATTATTAGGAAGAGAGAGAGAGTACTGGGCTCGGAGGGTGACAGACCACCACTCTCGGAGCCAATTCTTTTGTCTGCTACAATGGGGAGAATTGCGATTTGAGCCCCCCTAAAGTCTTTGACTGATGCTTAGAAACCTGTGCGGTGCATTTCGTCCACCTTATCTGTGTGGTTTGTCTCCTATTGCGTTCAGAGGAGTCTGGAGCGGTTGACTTGATGTTGGTCGGAGGGTTCATTACTGAGTTGAGGGTACCGGGAATGATGAGTGTGTTGCTAGAATGAATGTGGTCCATAGGTACTTTGTATGCTCTGAAGTCAGTCTTGTAATCTGCTGATGTTGTTTTGGTGTGAAGCGTGTTTTTGGAGGCTCTATTGACGGTAGGGTGTGTAGAATGAACACTTGGAGCGGAATGCGCGGGGACGCACTCGGAGCGGAGCGCGCGGGTAACACCCCAGGATTCACATGTTTGAAAACAACAAATTTTCTGTTTACTAGAAGCTACCGCTCGACGATAGCTAGGTACCATCAGCGATAGTGGGCATTGAGTTGATGGCGTCGAGAACAGCTAGCGGACGTCGAGTTGTTGGCGTTGAGAACCAGAGGCGTCGGTATGCTACCGCCAGGCGATAGTGATACCGCTGGCGATAATATGCCACATGTCGGATGAGGTTGAGGCGGTCGTTAAGCGGCAAAGCAGTGTTGACTGGGTCATGCGGCCACCGCTTAAGCTACCGTCGGGCGATAGCGTGCTACCGCACGACGGTAGCGAATTTAAAAAGAATGGTCAGTTAAATCGTGGTCATCCATTTCTTTTGGCCGGTCCGTGTTGTAAGTCCAGTGCGTAGGCCTCCAGGGGCGCTGCTCGGCCCTGCTAGCCTCTCCTGCCAGCTCTACCTCTGCGGCCTCTCTGACCCTGTCCCCGTGCTGGCTGTCCACCCTTAACTGCTCCTAATCCCGGTCTCCCTGTCGCCTGTGGGCAGAAAGCTCTTATATGTCCCGACTGCTGACATGAAAAGCAGTTCCCTGCGAAGGGAACATCTCGTCGAGCCACTGGTGCGGGCTGTGGTGCTGGAGCTAGTCTGATGCCTGGCTGCGCGGCTGGGGCTATTGGTGGGAGCCTATAGGGCTGTCTGCGGAGTCGCTGCTTGCGCTATTTATCCTGTCTTTGGGGAGCGACTCCTCCATCTCGCATCTGGTCTCAAGGAATCTCTACCTGGCCTCTGCGCTGTTGAGCCACTGTCCGCTGGTCCAACTCCAATGCTTCCGCATGGGTGGCTATGGTGTGAAAGGTGGCCTGATAGAGCATGATCAGGGCCTGCCTCAGGTCGTCTCGTACTCCTCGGTAGAACCGAGAAGCTCTATCTCTGTCGGAGGCAACCAGATTCCCGGCGAAGCGTGCCAGGTGTATAAACTCTCTCTCATACTCTGCCACTGTGTAGTTGCCCTGTCGAATGAGCAAGAACCTCTCCTGCAGTGCGGCTCGGTCTGCTTCCGTGATGAAGAACTCTAGTAGAGCCTCAGAGAACTCCCCCAAAAGGATCGTGCTCAACGGCCGACCTCGAAAAGTAGAGCGACTAGTCGCTCTCCACCAATCCCTCGCATATCCCTCCAAAAGGGTCACCACTAAAGAGACTGCAGCCACAGCTGGGCACATCATTCCCAATAATAGCTCCTCCACACGCTCCACCCACTCCTCTGCCTGGATGGCAGTACCTCTAAAAGCGGGCAGCCTCAGTCCTCGAAAAGTTGTCAGTAAATTGGTAGGTGCCGTCATTTCTCGTGGTGGCTGTGCCAAGGCTGTCAGAAAAGTGGCCAGAATGGATGTCAATGTCTGCACCAAGTCAGTCTCGGCAAACGGTACAGCTGCGGGAGCGACCGGGTCTGGAGGTGGGGTAGCTGGAACATATCCTCTGGACGAGAATCCCCCGTTACTGTACTCTGGTATCTGGAGAAGTAACAGGAAAGAGTGTCAGTATTTTGCAAAAGTATGGGCAATTTGCAAAAATGATAGACAAAGCGGAAACAACAGTGTATGGGCATACTATCGTATAGTCTAGAATCCTTAAGCCTCTATACTAGGGTCCACCAGGCTTCCGCTGCAAGGTTCGTCCCGAACCCAGAACGAAGCGAGGTACGGAGGGATTCTGAGACTGCTCTACAAGGATAAATCGTGATGGCTCTGATCCATTTGTAGCACCCCCCTCAAACTTTTGCCTGGGTCGGGCCGGAGGGGTACTACTGGCCCAAGACGTCCACCCAGTGCTCCTTAGGGGAAACAATCCACCCTATCTAAGCACTAGTTGGCCGCCTTACTCGGCTCGAATCACAACATTCACAACCCATCAGAGTATAGCAGAAGCATTAACAGGAAACCACTACAGATATATATATCATATCATATAATAATACATGGGTTCTAGGGCTGAATCCTAAGTATTTATATAAGTCCGTGGGCTTTACAAGTACTACATATAATCCTCACACTCTCTCTCCCTAAGCTACTCGGCGGTACTCACGTCTCTAAACTCTGAGCACGTCGGGGGTGCATCTGCTCGAGTAGTCCTAGCCGCTGGCGTAATCTCCGTTGGCGGCGAGTCACTACGATGCTCCATTTCTTGTGAATGGTTATTTAGATAACCGTTAGTCACAGAACTAAGTGGAAACAAATCTCCTCCCCGGATCTATATCCTAGGGACGAGCACACACCCGCCCAACAGAAGTAAATAGCCGAAGCAAGAGAGGGTTAGCACAATATTTCATATATGTATAGCTAGGACAACTATAAAAGAGTGCGGGATAGTATAACTGAGAAAAGCAGAAACAGTATAAATCAGTTATAACAAGGCTCCACTAGCACAAAAACACATCAGGTTTTCATATCCTGTACTCTATCGCAGGTATTCACAGTTGCGCAAACAAACCCTATGTCGACATAGTTTGGACCACTTCTGTTCTAGCAGGGTAGCGAGCCTCGCGAGCCTCACTGATGTGGCCGTCGGTGAAAATGGCCAGTCTTGCCACTTCTGGGGGTGGTCGTACCACACAACCCCAGGCCCTAATGCACAACCTTGTGTACTCTTGGATGTGAGCGACATCCGACGAATAGTTTTGGCCGACCAGCGGAGGAAAACGTGACGGGGAATAATATAACAGTCGGTTACCCATGGTACCCATCTCCCTGTCACCTTGAGTCGTCGAACTTCCCGCACCGGTACGAACGGTTTGCGGGAGGGACTGACCCGCCACTATTTCACCACAAGCGATTTACAATCAATCAAGCAAAAGGCAATCATAATACACACCGGGTCTACGTTGGCCTGCCCTATTAGGCTTTAGTCTTCGGTCGTCGGCACTTTGCTCTACTTTCGACAAGGAGCGTGGGAGCGCATTATTTGGGGCTAGACCTGGAGGACTACTTCAACTCCGGTTATCCCCAAATAAGGCTGAACTTTAACAATGACTGCTCGTCTGAGTAGAACCCAGGATTATAATAGTAAATTGCACTAAGGACAAGTGTGGTGATTATGCTGCTTATTTAGAGTGTTATAATAAAATGTGACCAGTACGAAACTGGAGTAGTACTGAATTTAAAGTACTTGACCAGTACGAGACTGGAGCAGAGCTGAATTAAAAGTGCTTGACCAGTACGAGACTGGAGTAGAGCTGAATTGAAAGTACTTGACCGGTACGAGACTGGAGTAGAACTGAATTGAAAGTACTTGACCAGTACGATACTGGAGTAGAACTGAATTGAAAGTTCTTGACTAGTACGAGACTAGAGTAGAACTGAATTAAAAGTACTTGACCAGTACGAGATTGGAGTAGAACTGAATTGAACGTACTTGACCAGTACAAGACTGGAGTAAAACATTAAGAAAAGGTTAGTAGTCCAATCACTTCATTCAAGAGGCTTCAGTTCCATCTCCGTTCTCAGGAGGTTTCCTTGGGTTTCACCCATTATTAAGGTTCGATAGAAATTCTGTTGCGCCTTTTAATCCTTGCTTAATTGGATTTGGGCTTGTTAGGTGTTACACCTTTATTATTCGTCGAGAATAATTCCCAACTCATCACTCGTACTCGCACCTTCCGAGCGTTTCCAAATTACCCGAGGGTCGAGGCGCTCGATGGTTTCACGAAGTCTCGGGATACCCGGAGCTTGGTCACTTGCCTCGGCCACTCTCGTCGATAAAGCGATTTGAATTCATTATTTAAACTAGAAGGATCGTCGCATGCTCCAATTTTTACTTTCGGAGAAAAACGAGCGTAATAATTACCGGGCGCGATCCCAGGCTTCTATAATTTGGGAAAATATCAAAACTTATCACCATGATCCCAAATTTTGACACAACTTTTAAAAGGACCTTAAAAGAGCCTAGTAATTTTTTTTATAAATTTCCCAAGTATTTTGGGTTTTAATTTGGCTAAACAAATTTTATTTTGGCTTTTAAAAATACTAAATCAACTCCAAAAATTCTCAAAATTTTTGTGGAAGAAGCCCTCATCATGGGGAATATTTTTATTGTTGATCACTTTTCCCTAGGGGCTTAGGTTTTGCCCAGAAATTTTTACAAATTTCTGTTATTAGGATGGTCTGCAATTAACAGATCAAGAGGGAATCCTGTGGCTGAGATTGAGCCGAACAGCACAACCGGCCAGCGCTTCCCCACAGTGGGTTGACCATGAATCTGCTGTGGGTGGCACAGAAGAGGAGGCAGGGGCGGGGATTAAGAAAATCCCAGCCGCCCGATCTTCATCACCAGATCGGGCTGCTGCTGCTCGTCGCCGGCGGTGCAGAGGATGAGCGGCCTATACCACCGCCAGCAGGCTGCCGCAGGACACCGTCGCCGGCCCCGATCAACATGTCGGGGGCCGGTGACTCTCTGGGCGGTGGTCCGGCGGCCTACCGCCACCGGAAAACTCCATCACGGGAGTTCGAGGTGGCGGTGGCTCTGCTCCCGGCGCCACCGCGCCACCCCCGCTCCCCGGGTTGTTGGCCGCTTACCGCACCACCCCCGGCTGATGCACCGGGGGTCGGGCTCTTCGCTGGCGGTGGTCCGGCGGCCCTGTGCCACCAGCCACCGCCGCCAGAAATAAACAGAGCTGTGCTCTGTTTTACGGGTGCCGCCGGAACGGCATTTTCCGGCGGCACCACCACTCTCCGCCGTTGGGGGTAGCCGCCCCCAGTGGTCTATTATTTCCCAGCGCCACCACCGGCGCTGGGGGAGGAGTTTTCCTCCTTGGGCACCACCTATCCTGAAGCATGGCTAGGGTGGCGCCGGCAGCGCTCCGGCCGTCGAAGGGCGCATGCAAGACGTCCAAAATAAGGAAGGGGGAGGGAGAAAGTATCCACTTGGGTCTTGTGTGCTCGGGAGGGGCTGGCCTGGTCGTTCATGCCATAGGTGGCTGTGGTGGAGGAGGTGGGCTCAGGTCGACCTTTTTCTGGCAACCTGGGCTCCAGCAGGGTTGGGCAGTGGTGGGGGGGGGGGGGTTGCTCTGTGATCTGTGAGGAGAATATCAGGGGGGAGAGCTCTTTTTATAGGCTTGGGGAGGAGGGCTCTCCTCCCCTAGCCAATGTGGGATTAATCCCACCTTAGGGAGGGATTAATCACCACCCTCCAGCTGTCCAATACTCCCCCCATGTGGGGAAAAGCTTAGCCCTTATGGGCTTGGGCTTGGGATAGAAGAGGGAGAGAGAGGAGAGGAGGGGTAGTGGGTTGGTGGGCCTCTACTTGAGCCCATAGAAGTGCTTGCTGGTTGGGGGGCCCAAAGTGGGTGATGGGAAAGACCCTAAGTGGTCATGAAGAGGGGGGGTAGGCTCCTCATTAGGAAAATTTTCCAAAAAATGGAAAAAGAAGGTTTTGACCAAAGTCAACCCCGGTGGTGGTCAACCCATGGAGGTCAAAGTCAAAATATTTCCAAATCATCGGGGTTGGGTCAAAGTTGGGATGTCGTGTCATAATTGGTGTGCGCACACTTTTCAGTGCATGACTGAGCTTGGTTTGACCACGGTTTGACCATCCATCATCGAAACTAGCCGGGACCAATTCCGTTAACTTTGTATTGACCAAACGTGTCCAATGCCACTAATTGGGGTTGAATCGGAGTCCGTTTGGCGAAGGTCTGAAATTTGCGCGTTACAGCGCGCTAAAATAGTCAAAGTGTCTAAATCTGTCGTTAGATCTTGAATCGTGACGCGACGGGTTCCGATGTACCCGTTTAGGTTATATGCGGTCACAGGAATCTACAGAACTCAATTCGGAGTTCTCTAGCTCGATATACAAAATCTTGCTCTCGTTGCGTTTACGAGGAATTGTCATATCCACTATATGACCACGGGGTCCAACTGAACGAGTTTCGATGCGCTCCTAGTGACTCCACGAGGCCACAGGAACTGACAGAACTCAATTCGGAGTTCTCTAGCTCTATTTCCTACCTAGGGTTACCTCCCACCGGGTTATGGGTAGGGTCCGGGCCACTTTTATTGGGCCTACTGGGGCTCTGGTGGCCCAATAAAAGTCGGGATGTTACATTAAGTCCCACACCCGAAGGGGATCTCATCACCCAGGCTCCCATTAGTTGGCATGGTAGGTTGTCCCCACATAGAGGCAGAGTATTTTCGCTCCAAGAGTGCTACACTCAACGAATATGTTGGGTTGGATGTTTCATTCTGAGCGTGGAACTCGCTCGAAAAGAGCGGGGATTGTGTCCAACCCCGTATTCGCGAAGAGGGATTCCAAGCAAAGCGTAAGACTTGCTACACAATCTTAAGCTTTTACAGGGTTTAGTACTCATGGAGGCCAATTTATGGTTGATCTGCATGATATACTAGTAGGGGATGAAGAATTTGCCTCCCCCCGACCCCTTTTAGGGGGCGAGTGCGGCGGGAGGCCGACACTTGCCCCGGCCCCTTTCAGGGGGCGGGTGCGGCGAGAGATCGGCACTCGCCCCGACCTGTTTCAAGGGGGCGAGTACGGCGGGAGGCCGACACTTGACCCGGCCCCTTTTAGGGGGAGTGTGCGGCGAGAGGTCAACACCCGCCCCAGCCTGTTTCAAGGTGGCGAGTGCAGCGGGAGGCCGACACTCGCCCCGGCCCCTTTCAGGGGGCGGGTATAGCGAGAGGCCGACACCCGCCCCAGCCTATTTCAAGGGGGTAAGTGCAGCGGGAGATCGGCACTCGCCCTGGCCCCTTTCAGGGGGCGGGTGCAGTGGGAGGCCGGCACCCGTCCCGACCTTTTTTAGGGGTGTCGCCTGGCGACATCACTGTCGCCTGGCGACATCACTGTCGCCTGGCGACACCATGGTGCTCGCCCGGCTTGAGGGTCTCGCCCGGCTTGAGGGTCTCGCCCGGCTTGAGGGTCTGTTATTTTGCCCCAGGTGGGCTGCGAATAGCTATTTAGAACAGCGGAATTTGGCTGTTGGCAGACCAGCCCCGAGGTATTTAAGGAATTTTAGAGCAGCATTATTGCGCTATTGACAGACCATCCCCAAATATCTATAAATAGACCCTTGGGGTGTCTTGGAGAGGGATCCGTTTTCACCAACTCTCATCTTCTTCCTTCATCCTCCAAGGCACCTAGCTCAGCATTGGCTAGGGAGGGGGAGATCTCAAAGGTCTTTTGGGTGTGAGGTGATACCTCTATGCTAGAGCCAAGGGTCATTTTCAAGTTTCAAGTCTCTCACTAAGGGACAGTTTAGAAGAAGTAGGTGTGAGTTGCACCCTAGGTTCGAACTCTAGGTGGAACCGAATTTTGGTTCCAACATCGAGAAGGGGGTGAGATCGTTATAAATTGGTCATTTAAAGCTGACCGTTACTTTGTTTTTTCACGTCTTGGTGATTGTCCCTTTGCAGGTGCTGGAGAACCGAGCAGGAAATAATCGGCTGAAGCCTTTTTTGTAATGTTGGCAGGCCCTCGAAGGCCCAAGTTCAAAACATTTATTGTTTTCATGTATGGTCGACCTATGTGTCGATGTATGTAAGACACATATGTAAATGAAATAGTTTGTAAGGCCTTAAAGCCAAACTCTTTGTGTTTGATAATGTCATTCCTATGTTTTAGTGGATATTCCTGTGTTGTGTTCTAAGTAATTTTAATGAATCCACTAGAATGCAACTCTGAGTTGGGATATGTGAATGATTTGGTTTCAATGCATAACTTCACTGACTGTCCATGAAATATGGTGTGAGGCCTCGACCGAAACTTCTGTTATATTCTATGTGACGGGTGGGCGTATTATAGCGCATGGGTGCACTTGGAAGGGGCGCGTATGGTATCGTGCTTAGCAAAATTCCCAAGGGGCACTCGAAGGCGCACCAAGATCTTCAAAAGATCTTCGAACGCGCAAGGAGATCTTCAAGGGGAGCCTCACACACGTAGGAGGAGAAGCAGAAGAAGGAGAAAAGTGCAGGAAAAATTCCGGGGAGGAGGAGATGAAAATGAATAAGGGTCTAGGATCTTATTTATAAGTCCCAGGGGTGGTTACAGTGGTTACACGGCAATCCGCAGACCGTAACCACTCTAATTACTAATTGCAGGTCATTTTAGAATAGTTTAATGCACGAATTATTTTAATAGTTTTGCTACACGCACACTAGTCTTATTTCAGATATTTGCACTGACACATCATGGGTGGTTACATAGGTGGTTACCCGCACGTCGAATGGTGGAGATCGTGTGGTGATGATCGAAAGGCTGAGGAGGGTTGGTTGGCGGTGGAGGTCGGCTGTCGGCGAGACCCGACCAACGAGAGTTGGCCAGTGGAGGAATTGAATTGGTTGAGGGTCTGAGGAAGACGACTGCCTGATTCGGGCGGAGCGGCCAATGGTCGTTTGCACTAGACGGCAAGATGGCTGCCCGAACTTGGCATCTAAGAGGCTGCCTGATTCGGGCGGCCGGAGGGCGGGGAGGCCATGGGGCCGCTCGCCTTAGGCTGTGATGGGTAAAATTTGCGATTAATAATATCTCCAAATTCTACGAACTATAGGTAAGAGCACCTATCATTCATAGTATAGGATATTTTAGAATATAATATCAAGTGTCGTATTTTTTCACGCTAGTTGGCTATTTATACTCACGCGAATTAATATTATTTTATCGAATATAAACAAGAGGTTAATTAAACTACAGAAAGAAAATAAAAAATAACACTTGATCTATAATCTCTTTGTAATAAAATAAACTTTCCTAAAATACAAGCTTCTAGATTTCCTACTTCGATCGTGGAGGTTCCTAAAATACAAAGCGTCTCTCTCGAGAATACGCTCTCGACTAAACTTAGGTTGATCGATTAAGACCCCTCAGCCAGTCGATACTAGGGGTGCAACTCGGATCAGTTCGGTTCGGTTCCACATGAAAAAAACTTTTTTGTATTTTTTGTTAGATTAAAAGGAATTTTTTTTTTGTATTTTTAAAGATTTTTTCATTTTTTTTGTTTTTTTTTTTAAAAACAACAAAGGAGATCTCACCCCATACTTAAAAATAAACATTGTCCATAATGTTTATAAGTCAAGTAGGAGGGAAAAAGAAAAAATATATATATAGAAAATTAAATTATAAGAATTAAAGGATAATCAATGGATGTCTCCCAAGAGCGCTTTTATTTTTCCCGTCTTTAAGCTGGACAGTTATGGTTAGGAAAAGGGAAAGTAAAAATTGAAGTGAACAGTCAACTCATTTAATTTACGCTTAGGTGAATAAGCCGAAGTTGGTCGTTCGGCTACTCTTCAGCTTGATTTTTGATTTTTCTTCTTATGGCGGTCGGCCTAAAAATGTAAATTCAAATCACCTATATATACCTGAGGTGATTTGAATTTTTTTAGATGAGTGACAAATGGATCTTGAATGATGTTTGATTACAACAGCTCATCTTCTACCTAAAATTTGTTAGTAAAGAAAAATAAAAAATAAACATATCAGAAAAATTTTTGTAAGGAGAGGGCTCTTGCGAAACTATATGATTAAGCTCGGTTATTTATTTTCCAAAATTAAATTATTATCATTAAATTCATTTATAAAATCATTGGACACAATATTTTCATGAATTTGAATTCCTAAGTATTTATAAGTTGTGTTTGAGAATTCATGAAGAGAATGAGAAAAATCGGGAGAAGAAAGAGGAAAAACATATTCTTCTTCTAGTTCACCTGATGTGCTCATACAATTAATAAATTCTTGAAATAATAATTTTTCTTCATCTTCTGTATAAGAAACTAATGTGGTACATGAAGATTCATGTTCCTCAATAGTTAAATTATCTAAAGATGAAAAAAATCATTAGAACAAGTATTAATAGTTTCTAAGTTCTGGAGAGGAGAAAGAAATTGAATTTGCAAAAACTCCCCAAAATTAAATGACTCAGCTTGCGATGCGGAAAAAGACGAACAATAAAGCGGATCTAAAGAATTGTTCTCATTACTCGGGAATTTTTCATGGTGATCTTGTGAACGAGGAAAATCAACATCCGAGTTGGAAGAACAATTATTTAAATCGAAAAAATTATTCTCGTTAAAGCTTGAAAAATTATTTTCATGAAAATTAGTAAAATCTGGAAAATTATCTTCATGAAAATTCGAATTATCATAAAAGTGGGAATAATTATTTTAAAAATTATTATTAAAATTATTTTCATAAGAAATTTTTTGATAATAATAATAAAGATAACATTCCTCATTTTTATGAGAAGCACCATAATAATAACAAAAATTTTGACAATTTCATACGGCTTCCAAAAGAAGTACTTTTTGAAGCTCGGCAACCTTAGCGATCAAATCAGATAACATTTTGTTTTTTTATGAAAGAAAATTAAAAGAACCTTTACTTAATAGAAGAGAATTTAAAAAGTAAAAAGAGATTTGTGATAGAGAAAAATAGAATGATAAAATTAATAAAATTAGCACTTTCAAAATATCAACAGTAATAACTCCCCGACAACTGCAAAAAAAACTTGATGGGTAAAATTTGCGATTAATAATATCTCCAAATTCTACGAACAATAGGCAAGCGCACTTATCGTTCATAGTATTGGATATTTTAAAATAAAATATAAAGTGTCGTATTTTTCCGGGCCTGTTGACTACTTCTACTCATGCGAATTAATATTATTTTATCGAATATAAAAAAAGAGATTAATTAAACTATAGAAAGAAAATGAAATAAAATATAACTCCTGATCTAGAATCTCTTTGAAATAAAATAAACTTTCATGAAATGCAAGCTTCTAGATTTCCTAGTTCGACCATGGAGTTTCCCAAAATACAAAAGCGCTAAGCTTAGGTTGATCTTGAATCCCTTGATTTAGAATCACTTTGGAACATCAGCTCTCGACTTAACTTAGGTTGATCGATTAAGACCATTCGGCCAGTCGAAACCCCTAAGCTTGCTTAAGGTGGTGAACCCCACTATTGGATTTGGCTCCAATCCGAAAGATTTATGTCGTCCTCTCTCGAGCAGTGTATGCAACTCCTTTTACCTTTGAGTGATCTGCTCGTATCCACAACCTCTTGGTAAATCTAGAATACGGATCTAGGGTCAAAAACATATTCATAAAATGTGAATTTAATACAACTAAAATCAAAAATAAATCAAAGTGAATAATAGATAGGTTGATAATTTGAGAAATATAAATATGTTTATTTCATCAAAAGTTTATGATGATCAAATGCTAATGAAATTAACTACTCAACATGATTAAAAAAAATACATAAAAAGATAAAAAAAGGACATGATTGATAAAAGGAAGTGCTCAAAGCAAAACTACACTATGAAATGAAAAAGTACAAGAAAGAAATGCAAAATACTGAAAAGTAAACTACTAAATCTAACTCTAATCTCCTCCCCAGCTCCTGACAATGTCTGGAATATATAGTGAAGGTAGTTGGTGAGTCACGCTCCTATATAATGCCCGTGACCTAGGGCATATAAGGTACGAAATCGACGTCTTGAAAGCCCAAGAACATTTGGAGAAAACCGCCAAAATCTATTAAATTGGGGGTTATCACACGCCCCTAGGTCATACCTATGACCTAGGGCGTGTCTTGAGTACTGTTTCAGGAAACGGTGGGAACTCGAAATGGTCGGAGTTAATCTTATGGTTACAGAAGAGGTCACGCTCGTGACCTAGGGCATGTAAGCTTGGAACGGCTCGGATCGGAAAGTGGCTTCTTAATGCTGCGTCACGCCCAGAGCTGGCTGTCACGCCTACGGTTCACACCCGTGACCTAAAGGTCATACCTATGACATTGGCGTGTCACTTTAATCTAACATGTTAATGGAATCTAGAGCTCCTTCGGTCAGTCATGCCCGTGACTGTGGTGACGCCCCATGTCATGCACGTGACTTGGGGGCGTGTAACTTTTAATGACCTGGAGTGCAGTTCTGGAACATCTGGCGGGAGGCACGACCGTGATATTTGGCACGCCCCATTGTCACGCCCTGAGTTGAGGGCGTGTACTTGGAATTTTACAGTTTTCCTCAGGTTTTTTTCCTGATCAATTCTATCAGCTTCAAATTGTTATTTATCATTCAGATTAACCTGAAATAAGATAAGAAACTAATCAATACAAATATTAATATAAACTGAATAAAATATAACTATTTATTAAATAAAAACTATATTAAAATAGCTAAAAATAATGCTTTATCAGGTAGCGAAGCGGCCGCCCAATTTGGGTGGCCAAGAGGTCGCCCGATTCAGGCGACTGATAAGGATATTTCATTTTAAAGATTTTCCAAACCAATATCCTTATGTAGGCAAGTACACCTATCGAAATATAGTATAAAAAAATATCGTAGCCCGGGGCCTGTCGAGTAATCATACTCACGCAAAATTTCAATTAATTTACCCATGGAAAATTGGATTTGTTTTTAAAAATTAAAGGGTTGCAAATTGAAATTTGATTAAGAGAAAATTCAAGATTAAAAATCTTAGCACTTGATTAGGTGTTCTTGGGAATTCGATTACAAAAGATACTTTGTAATTTTTAAAATTTCATTTCGATTGGAGGATTGAAAAATACGTTAGTAGCTCGCTAGAGATGGCTATCGCCTAATTTTAAAATACTTCAAATAAAATCTCTTAAACTTGAAATAAATCAAAATCGCATGAAAGATTAATCCAAAATTTCAAAAGAGTTTATATTTTCAATTCTCAAAGAAAATATAACTAGTTTTTTATTTCTGAGAGATCTAAGGTATCCACGAGACTTTTGACTACTAGGACGTACGTCAATCGGAACATGAAATTTATATACTAGCAATATAAATTCGCAACCAAAAATTAATCGGAAATAAATCAAAATGAAACTTCAAAAATTAGAGATGACAGATTATGATTTAATCTTCATCCCAATGCTAACCAATCAAGCACTAAGAAAGGAATTAGTTACTCATACTGAAGAAAAAGACAATGACAATAGAAAGAGAAATATTCATGTTCATTGATATAGAATAAGAACGAGTACAAAATAAAAACAACAACTATAATACTAAGAAGGGGAAATCAAAAACATAAAAACCTTCCAAAATTAACTCTTATCAAGTAGCACTCATACAAATGGAAATTCTTTCTATAAAAAAAATTAAGAAATAATTATGAAAAGGGGGGAGATGAATGGTTTGAAAGGGAAAATAATTGCATTGATTGAAGGGGGGAGGCCATGCAATGAATGAGTTAAAAAGGAGGGGCCGGCCACGGAAGTGAGGTGGCATGCTACATGTATTAAAGATGGTGAAAAAAAGGAAAAAAAATTCTGTACAAGTACTGTACCATGCTTATGGTCCCTAAATAAATACCCCCTTCCATACATAATTACAGAAATACCTCCCCTTTTATTTCATTTTCGCGCCTCGTCCTTTCTGATTTCGCGACCTAGCAGCCCCTTCTTCTTCGCGTCTGCCCTAGCTGTGCCTTTTCTTCTTCATTTGGGCCTCTTCCTCTTCGTTCTTGCCTCTTCTTCTTCGTTCGCATCTTTTCTTCTTCGTACGCACGTCTTTTTCGTTGTTTGCGCTTATTCTTCTTCTCCGATCCACCCCGTTCTCACGCCTCTTCATTACCAAAATGGTAAACAAAAACCTAGAGCCACCTTCTCGTCTTTCTCCCGTTGTCGTTACTGCCATCTAGGGAGTCTTCATTCGCCATTACTGTCTTCGAAGTCCAAACAAAGCAAATACAGTGAAGGTATAAAATCATAAACTCAATACACTGAAATTTAGGGTTTATGTTGTTTTCACAGCAAATGAAAGTTGTTTGATGAAATCTTCCAGTTGTAAGCTATTCTTTCTCTTGCAAATTAAATCTAGTTGCGGGTTTGTTAATGTATGTACTATTTATAGTCGTAAATCGAGTTGAAATTGCCGTCCACAGTTTATATTGATAAACAGTACTCTTTGAAATTACAGTCGTTGTTCTAGTCCAAATTAGAGCCACATTATCTTTGTTTTTGAACTGTGAAGTTTTGTATAGTTAAATTTTTTTTGGATTTTGTTACTTTAATTCCAGTTGTAACTTTTGTACTACATAGAGTTTTAATTTCTGTACAACATTGTTACAATGCCTTCTTGCTCTGTTTGGAACTCGAATTTTTTGTATGATTATGACTGCAGGTCAAAAAACAGTCGTACTCATAGTTCTAATCTGTGTAGAAAATTTTTACAATTTATTCCTCTCTATTTGAAACTTCAATTGTTTGTATGATTACAGATGTAGAACCCAAAACATTCTAAATCACAGTTCTATTGGTATGGAGTCAATGACTTAATTTTTTTTTGTTCTCCGTCTCATTATTCCAGTTGTAACTGCTTAAATATTTAGGGTTCTAATCTGGGTATATAATTTTTACAATTAATTCCACTCTTTTTGGAACTCCAATTGTTTGTGTGATTACAACTGCAGAATCCAAAACAGTCTAAATCAAAGTTCTATTTACTTTGTAACTAGTTGTTGTTATTTTTTGATTTTCTATTCTATCTTGCATATTTAAATGAAGTTACACTTCTATTTTTTAAGTACATGTGGATCCAATTGTAATTGAAAGTTTATTGTATAGTTTTACAATATGCTTCTTAATTATATATTTTTATAATATAACTTTCTTATAGGTGACATTCAACGAAGAGAACATTCACGAACAAGTAAGATTATCTACACATTCCTTTGCATATTTTATGTATTTAAATATGCTAAATCAGAACCTCTTCTGTAGTGCCTGGGAGAAATTACTTACACTTCAGATGTGTTGTATCGACGTTCAAGTTAAATTCCCGTCCTTTGTTAAACACTTTAGAAGAGAAATATGAAAGTGAGAACAAGATCTATCTCAACTCTAGATGGGAGGTGAATAGAGTTTATTTAAAGTAAATTCACAATTTTAAACTAGTAAAACTTTTAAGATTTAACTTATATATAGGTGTAAGGTGCCTGCTATAGAATTAATAAGACAGTAAAAAGAAGAGCACAGCACACAACAAAGAAAACACACAAGCAAACCAGAAAACACAAGGAGCTATAGTGGTTCCCCAAAAACCTGGATACATCCACTCTTCTACCACCCTTGGTAGGAATCCACTACAGGAAGGGTTGATCAGGTGTCCTGGCACCAATGAGCTTTTGATAAGGTGCTCAAAAACCAAACTAGATTTTTTGATAAGGTGTCTTGCCACCACTGAGTTTTGACAAGGCTCTCAGAACCAGATTCAGAACTTTTGAAGGGAGTTTTGAAAACCCTTTTACAGAGGGAAAGGGAAAAGAAAAAGAGTGAAGTTGTCTTCTCTGTCTCAATCAAAGAGAGAAGCACAAGTGGATTTGTGTTGTCAAAGCTCCCCCTGAGATGTTGACTAGATCAGGAGTGAAAGCTTTGCTTTAGGGTGATAGGTCTTCAGAAGCTTCAGATCTCCAGCAGAAGATGGTTTCAGCAGATGCTGAAAGATGAGTTGTATGGAGTCCTTGAGATGAAGCTAAGATCACTTTTTCAGTATGCCAAAATGTTCAACTGATTCTTCAGAATTGATCTCTCTATGTTGTGAATCTGTACTACTAATTTCTTGTTGTTTTTTGGTTATGTATATCTATCAGACCAAAAAGAATCATTTATTCTCTGAAGATCTTTCATCTGAGATAGCCGTTTAGCAGACATTAAATGTCCTCCATAAAAGTCTTGTCTTCTAGAGGAAAGTCCAATAAACATTCTCAAAAAGAATTTCTTGAAACTTGCTCCAGAATAAAGGAAAACGGCTGGCAGATCTCTTGAAATAAATGCTGAAATAATTTGAAAAACATTCCAAAGTCTGACTGAATTTGAATCCTTAAAATCGTCGATCTATCAGGAAAAAACGTCGATCTGAGCTCTACGATCGTCGACCTGAGCTCAGAGATTGAAATGAAGATTAGACAGAAAACGTCGACCTGAGCTCGAAGATCGTCGACCGGAGCTCAGCGACCTGAAGAAATAAGCTGAAGACAGATCGTCGATCTGAGCTAGAAGATCGTCGACCGGAGCTCGATGATTCAGCCAAGTTGAGCTTAGAGAGCGTCGAACGGAGTTCGACGTTTCGTCGACCTAAGCTCGACGATAATTGTCTTTGCCTCAACTTTAAGTCTGATTTCTTGAATGGTCTTAGGGGCAGCTTCAAACCTAAATTCTAAGCCCTAGACTCATTCTAATGTTGACCTTTTTAACTATACATCTAGGTCAAACTAGATTCCTAAGACAAACATAGTGATCCTTACCCAAATTAGTAATAGGGTGTTCCAACAATCTCCCACTATTTGGGTTAGGATTACTATTTACAAATCTCAGAAATAAAAACTACAATCAACATATAGAAGAGCAACAAACTAAAACAAAATAGCAGAGCAAGCAATCATAGCAGTAATCAAAAGGAATTTTAGCAAATGTTCAGAGAGATTGTGCTGTCTGCTTACAGAAATTACTTCTTTTCACTTCCTTTCTTAAATATAATTTCTCTGTTAGGATTAAGGGCTTCCTTCTTTGACCTTCTATCATCATCTGCACCTAAGGAGGTTTGAGATCTAGCTCTGGGAACCACAGCCTCAGGATGCAACTTCATGTAGTCCACTGGGTCAAAGAATTTTCTTGAAGAATACCTTTCCAGTTCAGCTTTTCTTTGATCTGATAGAGTAGTAATATTAGAGGCGTCTTTCCCTTATTCTCTGGCTTTCTTCAACTGATCTAAGGCAGCCAGTTCTTTCATCCTTGCAGTCCATGACAATGGATTGTTCTCTGGATCTTCAAAAGGCACTGCAGGCTCATATCTATTGACAGTTTCTAAAGCAATAGGAGTTCTAGTCTCAACTTTTTCTCTGAGTTTATAAAAGAAAGGACCTTGAGCAGAGTCCATGTGTCTTTATCCTTCCCTTGCATGAAATCTATGTTCTCTTTGACTTCCTCTATACTGTCCCCTTCTAGACTGATAACCCCTTTGGTATTGCCCCCTAGGATGGTATCTTTGAGAGGACTGGGAGGAACTTTGCTTAGAAGCTGGGGTTTGAGAAGCTGAGCCTCCACCTGACCCTGAATCTGGAGGAGGAGGAGGAGGAGGCTGAAACTGAGAAGATCCCTTTTCATATTTATCCAACTTCCTTCTTTTCTTCATAGCTTTTAATTGATTTTTGGAATACTGCATCCAGGGCTCAGAGATGGGACATTCATGCAGAATATAGTATGGAATGTCATTTGAATCTTTAGCTTGAGCAGGAGGAACCTTCATCATGGCCTTGCTTCTGGCCTTCCTTTTCTTGGCAATAGTATTAGAGGAGTCATCAGATTCAGTGTGAAACTGATCACTGTCTGAACTTTGAGGTCTATCATATAAGTCATCAATACTCTTTATATACTTTTCTTGTTGTTTTACTTGATCAGGGGTCAGAGCAGGAGCAGTAGCAGCAGCAGCAGCAGGAATTGGAGAAGCAGTAGGGGCAGAAGTAACAGAGGCAGCAGGTTCAGATCCTTCCAGATATGTAGCAAGTTCTTTAGCAGTAGTATCCTCAACAACAGAAATCATCTCAATATCTTCTAATATAATTGTAGAAATAGCAGCAGCAGCAGAACTGAAAGCATCAACATCCACAGCCTTGAAAGAATTGACATATGAGGCAATTAGGCTGGGATCACGTACAGAGATAGGCACAATGGCCTTAGTGAGGTCTTCAGCTTGATGCACTGACAGAGAACTAAAATAAATAGAATCAAATATAGAAAGCAGACTCTGAAGGTCCACTACAAAAACAGGAGCAGGACTTGAACCTTCAGTAGCCTCAGGCACATCCAATGCTTCATAAGGCATCTCCCCCTGCCTGGGTTCAGTGGAAACTGAATCAAGGCACCCAGATGAAGGGATTGCCTGGGAGGAGAGGAAGGAAGAAAACTTGGTAGACAGCTCCTGAACATATTTCAGGAGTGGAGCCAAGGAGGTCTCCAGCAGTGAGGTTAGCCTGGGGGCTAGCAACACATAGAGCTTGTCTGCCAGGGCTGAAAGATCTACATGCTCAAGATTGGCTTGAGTAGAGGTAGGAGATGAAGAGACTGGAATGAGGGTGGCTGGAGCTGATGTAATGGAGAGTGTGGAGATAGGAGGTGTAGGGATGGATGGCTCTGAAGGAGGAATAATGGAGATAGATGTTACTGAGGTGGAGATGGATGAGATGGAAGAGGTAAAGGATGGGGTGAAGGATGGTTGAGAAAGTATGTCTTGAAGAAGTTATTGATAAGAGGATGTAGAGGGAAGCTCAGGAGGAGAGGGAGGAGAATCATCCATGAAGGAGTTATCTATAAGAGAAAATGAAGGAGTGGTGAAAGATGGATAAGAGAACAAAGGGTGGAATTGTTCTGAGGTAGAGGCTAGAGGAGGTGAAATTGGTGAAGAGATTGTAATGGGGGATGAGATGATAGAGGTTGAGATTGGTGAAGAAGTTGAGGTGGTGACTGGGATAGAAATAGCTGGAGGAGGAGGAGAAGAAGAAACAGGCAATTCTTCTACTGGGGCAGATACCTGAGGAGTGACTGATTTAGTCCTGGTGCCTGAAGCAAGTGGTGCTGCAGCATCCCTGCTGGGGTTGATGATCTGCCTGTCCCATCTACTGAAGAGGGCACAGGTAAGCCTCTTGGATGCATTGATGTACATCCCACTAGAGGTCAGCAGTTCAGGACACCTAGAGTGCAGGTAAACCCCTAAAATCCTCCCATAGCTTACACAGCTTTTGTTCAGCTTCTTCTTGATCAGATTGAAAAAGATGGATCCCCAATCTAAATGTTTCTTGTCAACCAATGCTCCCATTAAACAGAATTGGTATCTTGATATTATATCATGGGCTGAGTGCTTTGCCAGAAGCACTTTTCCAACCACATCAGCCAGAAATTGGAATTCAATAGAAAGGTTCTTTTTCAGCAGCTTGTTAGGGTTCATAGCAGTGTGACCCATTCTATCCAGTATAGAATCATACTCTTCTCCAGACAAATCTATGGAGTCATCTCCAGTACTAAGGAGGAAAACCTCTGTTAGAAGGGCTGCGGACAACGGTACCTGAGTCCCTTTGATTGAGCCGATTACAGAATTCTCATTCTCATTCGTGGCAGTAAAACACCATTCCTTTATCTCTTCTGCTGCAATCTTCATTCTGGTGGACATGATCTGAAACAGTTGCTGTTCTCGAAAAAGGTTTAGAATATCCTTGAATCTCTGATCACTTCCATCGAAAGAATTCATATCAATGTCGAAACCTGTATCAAATTTCATCTTTGAAATAGCAGCACTTGACACAGCCATCTATACCTGCAAAGATGAAACAAACACGACCAAGTATAGAAGGTTTGGAGGGAAAGAGTTGCAGAGAGTATGAAAGCGTAAACGACGAGCGGCGGCCGAAAAATGATTTTATATTAGGGTTCGATGCGAAAAAGGAAGGATCGTCGATCTCCGTTCGACGATCAGGACTCCTGATGGAAGCTGAAAGGGCTTCAATATCGTAGATCTCAGTTCGACGATCTAGGGAGGATGTCGAGCTCAGGTCGATGATCGAAGGCCTGAAAGAGATAATGTACAACTATCTGACACGCTCTGAACTCAGGTCGACGTTCTTGGGAAAACGCCGATCTCCGTTCGACGCTTTCTGGGAAAACGTCGAGCTCCGTTCGACGCTTTCTGGTTAAAACATCGAGCGTAGTTCAGAGTCAGAAAACTATCCTACAGACACAAAAAAAGAGTTGTTAGCCTAATCTTGGTCTGTTTTTAGCTTTTGAAAATCTTGTAACTTATTTTAGGCTTCCTCCATCTAACATGCCTAACTGATTGAGGAAGAAGTTATGCTTCTTTTCATCCAAAGGCTTGGTGAAAATATCTCCCCTTTGCAAATCAGTTGGGATGTATTCAAGTTCAATTTTGTTTTTCTCAACATTATCCCTTAGAAAATGATGCCTAATTTCTATGTGTTTTGTCCTACTATGGAGGACTGGATTTTGTGCAATGGAAATAGCACTGGTGTTATCCCAAAATATTTTAGACTTCTCTAAGTTGTAACCATAGTCTAGGAGTTGGTTTTGTATCCACAATATTTGTGAACAACAACTGTCTGCAGCCATGTATTCAGCTTCAGCAGTTGAGGTTGACACAGATGTTTGTTTCTTACAATACCATGAGACAAGTCTATCACCAAGAAACTGACAAGTTCCACTGGTGCTTTTCCTGTCTATTCTGCATCCAGCATAATCAGCATCTGAAAATCCAGTTAAGTCAAATGCTGAATCTTTTGGATACCAGAGTCCTAGATTTGGACAGCTTTTAACATACCTAAGAATCCTCTTTACTAAAGTTAAGTGTGACTCTCTAGGGCTGACTTGGAATCTAGCACATATACATGTAGCAAACATTATGTTAGGCCTACTGGCTGTAAGGTACAATAGAGAGCCAATCATTGCTCTATATGTTGTCTGATCAACTGGTTTCCCATATTCATCAGCATCTAATACAGTATTGGTAGGCATGGGTGTTTTCATACATGATGCATCAGACATCCCAAATTCTTAACCAATTCTTTTGCATACTTGGTTTGAGAATAAACATGCCTTCAGCATGTTGTTTGACTTGCAATCCTAAGAAGAAGGATAGCTCACTCATGCTACTCATTTCAAATTTAGAGTGCATAATCTTGGAAAACTTTTTGCACAAATTTGAATCAGTAGACCCAAGTATAATATCATCTACATAAATTTGTACTAGTAGGGTATGAGACTTATGGGTTCTAATAAAAAGAGTTTGGTCTACTCTCCCCCTAACAAAATCATTCTTCAGCAGAAAGCATGCTAGAGTCTCATACCATGCTCTAGGAGCTTGCTTGAGACCATATAATGCTTTGTATAGTTTAAAAACATAATCTGGATGAGTTAGAGAGATAAAACCTGGAGGTTGTCTGACATAGACTTATTCTTTGATCTCCCCATTGAGAAAAGCACTCTTCACATCCATTTGATAGACTTTGAATCCCTTGTGAGCAGCATAAGCCAGGAAGATTCTTATGGCCTCTAACCTTACAACAGGTGCAAAGGTCTGGTCATAGTCTATCCCCTCTTCTTGAGAATATCCTTGAGCAACTAGCCTTGTCTTGTTCCTTACAATAATTCCTTGATCATCCAGCTTATTTCTGAACACTCATTTTGTTCCAACAATTGAATGATCCTTTGGCTTAGGCACTAATTCCCAAACTTTGTTTCTTTCAAATTGATGCAACTCCTCTTGCATTGCAATGATCCAGTGTGGATCTTGCTCTGCATCTTGAAAGGTTTGAGGTTCAATCCGAGAGAGAAAGCAAGTGTGCATCAGGTTTTGATTGACCTGATTTCTGGTTTGCACACCAGCTGAGATGTCTCCAATCACTTGGGAGATTGGATGATCTCTTGGTGTTACTAGATCAACAGGGGGTGTTGATTATTCACCAACCTGTGTTGTTGTTTCCTCTTGTGGAACAATAACTGGCTCTTCAAGAAGATTTTCTTCCAGATGTGGAGCAGCTTCTTCATCTTCACTACTTTCATCCTTTTGAGTGACTTGTAATCTATCCAATTCTTTAGCTAGAGAATGCACCTGCAAATGTTCTATGGTAGAAGTATTATTCTCCTTGAAAGACATATTAGTTTCATCAAAGGAAATGTGGACAGATTCTTCTATTTTTAGAGTAGTTTTATTATAAACCCTATAAGCTTTACTGATCATGGAGTATCCCAGAAACACTCCTTCATCAGCTTTTGCTTGAAATTTTGCTAAATATTTCTTGTCATTATTATGAATGTAACAAGTGCAACCAAAAACTTTAAAATAGTCTACTTTAGGTTTCTTCCCTTTGAGCAATTCATAGGGAGTCTTGTCCTTCAGTTTATGTATTAGACTTCTATTCAACACATAATTGGAGGTGTTCACTGCCTCAGCCCAAAAGGATAGAGGTAGGTGAGCATCTGTCAATAATGTAGTTGCAGATTCAATAAGGGTTCTATTTTTCCTTTCAGCTACCCCATTTTGTTGAGGAGTTCTAAGAGCTGAGAAAGTATGCCTTATCCCTTCACTTTGACAGAACTCTTGCATGAGAAGAGAATCAAACTTTGTCCCACGATCACTTCTGATCAGGGCAATGTGAGTGTTGAACTCAATCTGAATGCATTTGAGAAACTCTGTCAAACACTTAAAGTTATCAGACTTCTTCCTCAGAAAGAATACCCATGTGAATCTTGAGAAGTCATCTACAATCACTAAAGTATAGGATTTCCCTCCTAAGCTTTGTACTATAATGGGTCCAAAGAGATCCATGTGTAACAGATACAAAATCCTAGGTGAATCACTCTTGTTAATTGATTTAAAGCTATTTTTAGTTTGCTTGCCTAATTGACAAGCCTTGCAGAGTCCTTCCTTCTTGTAGGGGCCAGAAGGCAGTCCTCTGACAAGGTTGTCCTTGGATAGCCTAGCAATGGTTCTAAGGTTAACATGTCCTAGTCTCTTATGCCATAGAATATTAGGTCTAGATATGGAATTAAACAGACAAATATCTACCTTAGATGAATGAAAGTCTACTAAGTAAATATTATCTTTCCTGTTACCTGTCAATACAGTTGTGTTGTCTTCTGACTTGATCTTGCATATTTCTTTGTTGAAAGTCACTTGATATCCTTCATCACACAGCTGACTAATGCTTATCAGGTTGTGCTTGAGTCCTTCAACATAGGCTACTTTCTTGAAGGTGACTGTACCAATTTGGACTGCACCATATCCTTTTGTAGTTCCAAAGTTTGAATCACCAAAAATTACTTTGGGTCCAAGCTTGGCTTTAAAGGATGTGAAGTTGTCCTTATTCCCTGTCATGTGCTTTGAGCACCCACTATCTAGATACCATAGCTGGTTTGATATTGGATAGGTCTTCACCTGCACATAAATAGCTTATATGTTTTTGACCCAGTTTACCTTGGGCCTAGGTTGATATCCCTTAAATTCAGGAATAAAAGACATCCCAGGTTGATTCTTATAACCTTCAGAATGGTATCTCCTAGGAGGTATTATCCATTCAGTATAAGGATTAAAGCATTGGGATGAAGCACTTCTAGGATTGAATTGAGATTTGCCTCTGAAAGAAGGTTCAAAGCTCTGAACTCCGTTCGACGATCGTCAATCTGGGTTCGACGATCTTGGGTAAAATCATCGAGCTCCGTTCGAAGATCGACTGTGAGGGAGTTCAGAGTTCAGGAATCGTTGAGCAGAGTTCGACGTTTCAGCCTGAGATCGTCGATCTCTGTTCGACGATCGTCGACCTCTGCTCGACGTTTTCTGTTGAACTTTGCTTTTCTTAGGTAGATCTGAATTCATCCTAGCTACCTCTACAACACCCTTCCCTTTATCAGAAATAAATTTGATTGGGGTTGTTAATACTATGGGTTGGCTAGATGAAGCACCCAAGCCCAGTGTACTGTTTAATCTTGAGTTCATTGTGCTTGTGATGTCCATTAATTTGATACTTCTCCCGTTGAGGGATTCTTCAAATTGTTTGGCCTTGGATAGTTCACTCTTCAGTGAAGCTATCTCCTCTCTATAGCATTCTAACTCTTCAGAGAGTTTGAGGTTCTCTGATTTTAAAGTGCTATACTCAGATAGTTGTTTTCTGAGGGAAGTGATTTCCTTCTCAAACTCCAAAAGATCTAGACATAGTACTTTAAACTCATGTTTAAAGTCCTCAGAACTGAAATCAAATGAATTGATTACCTGATCTTCTTCTAGTTGAGCTTCTGAATCTGATTCTGACTCTTCTGCTTCTGAATCTGTTTGAGAGGCATTGATAGCCATCATGCAAAATTCCTTTTCATCAGCATCATCCTCATCATCACTGGAGCTGGATGAGGCTTCAGAGTCCTCTTCAGTTTCACTCCATGTCTCAGCAACAAATCCCTTCCTTGTATGTTTGTTCTTTCTAGAGGAGGGTTTGTCTGAGCTGTTCTTTCTGAAGTCTTTCTCCTTTCTTCTTTCTATTCTATCTTTCTTGTCCTTGTTCTTATTTTCTGGACAGTCAGGCACAATATGGCCTGGTTTCCTGCAACCAAAACATATAATTTCTTTATTGTTATTTGATTTATCATACCTTGGCTTATCATGTCCCTTGTATGATCTTTTTCTGAAGTCTTTTCTGGCCATCTTGTAGAATCTTTTGGCCAGTAGACTTAGGAGCTCATCATTTCCTGTAGCTTTATCTTCAGGTTCCTCTTCTGTAGCTTTGAAGGCTATGGTCTTCTCTTTCCTTGTGATTGGAGAAGTAGCCTTTTGTTCTTCTTCTCTATTTTTAATGAACAGCTCATAAGATTTGAGCTTGCCCAGGAGAGCTTCAGTGGTAATCTCATTTAGACTTCTGGCATCTTTGATTGGCCAGATTCTTGAATCCCAAGTGCTGGGGAAGCACATTAGGATTTTGTCATTTAGCTCAGTCAATGAGACTTCTTTATCCAGAGTCTTTAACTCATTGACAATCAGACTTAGTCTATTGTATATGTCAGCCACTGATTCAGCTTCTCCCTTTTTGAAATTCTCATATTGGCTTATAAGATGGGATCTCCTGTCTTTCCTTTCATCAGCAGATCCTGAGACAATTTCAGAGAGCTTGTCCCAAATTCCTTTGGCTGAGTTGTATTCAGCTACCTTCTGAAATATCTCATCAAACATTGTCTGAGCTAAGATGTTCATGGCCTTGGCATCTATAGTCTTCCACTTCTTTATTTCAGCATCTGTTCCCGAAGGAGGTGGAATAGCATTTGTACTTGAGCTTGCTGGTGGACTTGGGCACACTGTCAAAACAGAATTAAATATGTCTTCATCAATAGAATTCATGTAAAGTCTAATCCTTGCTTTCTAAAGTGCAAACTTGGATAGATTGCACACTGGAGGCCTGGTGCTTGCATAATCTTTGTTCTGTGCCATGTCTTTATATAAAATTAAATATAATGAAAATAACCCTCTTAAAAGATTGATCTTATCAAGGATCTTTTGGTTCAGGTGTTAGCCTGTATGAACAACCAACCTCCCTCTGATACCAATTGAAAGTGAGAACAAGATCTATCTCAACTCTAGAGGGGGGGGGGGTGAATAGAGTTTATTTAAAGTAAATTCACAATTTTAAACTAACAAAACTTTTAAGATTTAACTTATATATAGGTGTAAGGTGCCTGCTATAGAATTAACAAGAAAGTAAAAAGAAGAGCACAGCACACAGCAAAGAAAACACACAAGCAAACCAGAAAACACAAGGAGCTATAGTGGTTCCCCAAAAACCTGGGTACATCCACTCTTCTATCACCCTTGGTAGGAATCCACTGCAGGAAGGGTTGATCAGGTGTCCTGGCACCAATGAGCTTTTGATAAGGTGCTCAAAAACCAAACTAGATTTTTTGATAAGGTGTCTTGCCACCACTGAGTTTTGACAAGGCTCTCAGAACCAGGTTCAGAACTTTTGAAGGGAGTTTTGAAAACCCTTTTACAGAGGGAAAGGGAAAAGAAAAAGAGTGAAGTTGTCTTCTCTGTCTCAATCAAAGAGAGAAGCACAAGTGGATTTGTGTTGTCAAAGCTCCCCCTGAGATGTTGACTAGATCAGGAGTGGAAGCTTTGCTTCAGGGTGATAGGTCTTCAGAAGCTTCAGATCTCCAACAGAAGATGGTTTCAGCAGATGCTGAAAGATCAGTTGTCTGGAGTCCTTGAGATGAAGCTAAGATCACTTTTTCAGTATGCCAAAATGTTCAACTGATTCTTCAGAATTGATCTCTCTATGTTGTGAATCTGTACTACTAATTTCTTGTTATTTTTTGGTTATGTATATCTATCAGACCAAAAAGAATCATTTATTCTCTGAAGATCCTTCATCCGAGATAGCCGTTTAGCAGACATTAAATATCCTCCATAAAAGTCTTGTCTTCTAGAGGAAAGTCCAATAAACATTCTCAAAAAGAATTCCTTGAAACTTGCTCCAGAATAAAGGAAAACGGCTGGCAGATCTCTTGAAATAAATGCTGAAATAATTTGAAAAACATTCCAAAGTCTGACTGAATTTGAATCCTTAAAATCGTCGATCTCTCAAGAAAAACGTCGATCTGAGCTCTACGATCGTCGACCTGAGCTCAGAGATTGAAATGAAGATTAGACAGAAAACGTCGACCTGAGCTCGAAGATTGTCGACCGGAGCTCAGCGACCTGAAGAAATAAGCTGAAGACAGATCATCGATCTGAGCTAGAAGATCGTCGATCGGAGCTCGACGATTCAGCAAAGTTGAGCTCATAGAGCGTCGAATGAAGTTCGACGTTTCGTCGACCTAATTAAGCTCGACGATAATTGTCTTTGCCTCAGCTTTAAGTCTGATTCCTTGAATGGTCTTGGGGGCAGCTTTAAACCTAAATTCTAAGCCCTAGACTCATTCTAATGTTGACCTTTTTAACTATACATCTAGGTCAAACTGGATTCCTAAGACAAACATAGTGATCCTTACCCAAATTAGTAATAGGGTGTTCCAACAAAATCTTTAAAGATTTTGAGGGAAGCTGGTGTGCTGCAGTTGTTTGAGATGCCCAGCTTACCACAAAATATTTCATTACTTTAAGTTCTTATACGGACCTTTAACAGACATAAACAGGCTTTTTTGCTAGGTAATAAATATTGTAAATTGACTGTTAATGAGGTTTCTTTGATCTTGGGTCTTCCAAATCGGGGAGAGAACTTTACGTTCATTAGACTATCATGTATAAATATATCCTACAAAGATTTGACTGAGGATCTTAATAGTCTCGCATTGGAAGTGGTCTCCCACTTTAGAGAGTAAGAGATTGGATAGCTTAATCCTCTATTTGGTCAACGTATTCTTCTTCCCGTTGAAAGAGATAAGATCCCAGCCTTTCTATACAAAATTAGAGGTTTCTCGAACTTTCTGAAGTACAACTGGCCAAAAGCAATTCAACGTTTTTTGTTATCACGGGTTGATGCACTAAGTTAAGCTAGTATAGTCAAGAAAGTTGGTGTTAATTTGGGATACTTGGAGGGTTGTGCAACCATACTTTAGGTAAGTAAGAAAATTTTCGATGCATTCTTTTTATATTAAACATTTTGTAATTATATTATTTTTGGCTCTAGTTATGGCTTTACGAGCACACAGATGTGCAGGTGATTGTTGATGAACTTGTTAGGCCTAGAATTTGTCGTTGGTCATCCAAGAAGAGTTATCGTGCGCAATTTTGTTTCGATCTCTTAACGAAACTACGAACGAGTTATAAGGTTGGTAATACCTAAATGGTTGAAACTGCAGTTGCAATTGTTCTTTCTGTTGAAAATTTAAAATCAGGTACAGTCATATGTTTGAAATGCATTTACAGTCGTAATTATAGTATGCATTTGCACTCGTAATTCTATTCTATTATGGATTTTAAATCACAATTCTAGTAGGCAATTGCAGTGATAATTGTATTATGCATTTGGTGTCATAATTACAGTAGGCCTTTGCAGTCGTAATTGTAGTAGGCATTTACAGTCGTAATTGTACTATACATTTACAGTCGTAATTCTGGTACACATTTGCAGTCATAATTATAGTAGGCTATTGCGGTTGTAATTCTATTATGCACTTACAGTCCTAATTCTGGTATGCATTTGCAGTCGTAATTGTAGTAGGCATTTGCAGTCATAATTCTAAACCGCATTTTCAATTGTATTTTGATGTAGTATATTTTTTTTGTTTGAACTATAGATAAAACCAAAATTCATGGACATTTTGAAGTGTGAGAAAATGTTACTTGCTGAAGAAGAGGAAGAGGATGATCAGACTTCGAACATGTTAAAAATAACAAGAATGTTATTGCAAAAAATAAATCTGACGAGAAGGTGCACGTGGAATTAAAAACTGAGTTAGATGATTATATGTTCACCGCTGAAGAACTGCGACAAAATTCTAAAAATGAGAAGAAGCTGTTGAAGAAAAGAGTTAAAGAAATTACGAAGAGGAAAGTAAAAAAGAAAGCAATAGTGGAAGCAGAGGAATATTTATTTGATGATGACGTGCGAGGACTGGAGGCCCGTCTCAAGAATTTTATTCAAACTGAAGTGCGGTTGGAGGTGCGCTCAATAATAGACTATTGTGAGTCATGGTTTGCCAAATTTGAAGCCAAATTAAGTGGTGAACCACAACCACAGCATGCTACACCTCCCCAGACCTCTCCACAACCACTACATGCTACACCTCCACATACCTCTCCGGGGCATTCGCAGCTCGTATCGCCAGTTAAGCCATTTATGCCGATTGTAAAAGTTAAATCAGAGGTCAATACAGACGATTTTAAAATTAGTAGTCTAGTTAAAAATTTAAAGAATAGACAAAGTCGAAAGAAAAATTTACCAAATACCCATTCAGAAGAAAAAGATAAGGTAAAAGAGAAGGTAAAGGAAGAAAACATTTACCCCGGCAGACCGTACATATCAGCTTTTGAGTGCAAGGTTATAGATGATATGATTAAAAAAATTCCAGAAAGGTATTGTCACTTGTCTATATAGCATGTATGTAATATAGTTATAGTCAAGTACATATTAATAATATGTAAGTGATATGTTTGCTATTTCCAACTGCGACACCGTTTTCAATAATAGAACCATTTTGATGACGCGAGGTGGTATGGATGAACTCCTTCATGGTCGATGGTTGCACAACACGCACCTAAATGTGCATGTTGTTGCACTCAGAACCAAGAAGACACTTTTGAAATCGAATATAAGAAATTTCCTTTACGTTTCATCTGACTATGCTGTATGTACACTTAAAATGCTTATACTTATGTTTTGCATTGCTCTCATGTTCACTAACATTTCTCCGCAGTACTACCGCAGAAACAATGCTAACAATACCAGATGCCTAATAAAGCATTTAACAAAAGTCAGTGTGAAAAATAGTGATTTAATTATCATGGCATGCCACCTAACCAATCTCTGGGCATTATTGGTGTGCCAATTGAAGCAACATAGATGGGATTTTTATGACTCAATGAGAAGAAAGCGTCATAGTAAGGGACTTGAAGCATTGGTGAGCTTTTAAATGAAATAATGATTTAACATTCAGATTTCAACCACTCTTTAATTTTCTGAGTTGTCTTGCAGGTTAAAATACTTCATGAAGAAGCAGCACGAGCACTTCCAGTCGGAATCGAGGATTGGCCTATTGTGGAAGTTCCAGGATTGCCACAACAGAGAAATGGAGATGATTGTGGGGTTTTCGTTCTAAAGTACATGGAGGCGGTTCTATCAACTGATGAGATATCCTGGGAAGAATGCAGCTCTTGGTCTGCTCAAACAGCCAAATTCCGTGCAAAAATTGTGGCTGATTTAATTACAACCTTTGCGGAGATATGTTCACATTGAAACTTTTGCTAGACGCATGTTCCTTTAAAGACTTTGAAATTTTTATGGTACGTTAATTTGTTGTTGATGTATAATATCTTGGGTAACATTTGACATGCCATAGGCTAATTATTGTGGTACATTGAAATTAATTTTTTTTCAGTTCAAAGGTGTTGTTGTTCCACAGTTTTAGATTATAGTACTAAAAAAGCTCATATTTTGAAAGTGCAGTTTATATGCTGCATTGTGTTTATACTAATTTACAGTTCAAAAGTCTTGTGCTTTTACAATTGCAAAAAAGACAGCCACGTACTTGACTAATCTTTTCTTTTCAGTGGTAAAAAGATATGACAGAGCTAATTGCAGCTCTAAAAAGAGTTAAATTATAGTTCAAAATCACAAAAACGCAGTCACAGACCATTTAGTAGAACTTTCAGTTCTAAAGGGCAATTAAATTACAGTTCCAATTCAGGTTTCTAAATTATTGTCCCTGAATTACATAAATAATTGCATCCACCATCTAGTGTATCAGCTGATTGGACCTCGGTCTTCATCAACAATGCTATAAGAAGAATTGACTCAAACCTCCTTTTCCTACAAGTTAATATAAGGAAAATATTAAGAGAACATTTCATAATAAATGACGTAAATAGATAGATGAAAAAAATTAAACATTAGTTATGAAGTAAACATATTACTTTTTTCTTTTCTTCCCACGTTCTCAATGGTCCTTCATACGAGAGCTACTTGCACCTTTTCGCCTCTTCATAGGTGGATTTATTATAGTTGGTGGATTATTAGGATCCTCCGCTTCCATGAATCCTTTCTTTTCCATATCATATTTGTCCAACATCTCATCTGTAGACTTTATCAACTCATGCATAACATTCATTACATGAATTTTAGCAGCCCGACAGTTCTGAATGTGGGTGGCTAAATTGTAACTGGATTGCATGAGATGATTCCTGAATATCTAGTTCGACTCAAACTCTGTCATAGATGGTATATTCGGAAGGTATATGCTTTTTTAGCATCAACGGTGAACCGCTTCAACACATATTTCATTGGAATTTGCTTCACATTCCTCCAATTATAGACTCTTAATATGTGTTGACATAATAGAACTTTTGTTTGAAAACCTCTACACGAGCAATCTGAGTCATAAGTGATTAAGTTGAAATTTACAAATCATCTCTTCTCATCCTCAGAACCATCACAGTTTGTTGTCACAAATAACATGTGTTCCTCATCATATCATCATCCACAATGCTTGATCCAAGTGCTCCCTCCGTGTATGTCTTCTCAAAAAACTAGTATATTTTCCTGGTGTACAATTTTGACGCTTGGTTTAGTAAGACAGATGTCTTGTGCCTTAAGGTAACCACTCCATGCTTATTTTTGAAATCCTCCTCACGCTCACCCCTACGCCAAGATAAAACAAGTTTTTTTATGCCAAGAAAACACTCAACTAAAGTACTAGTAGTCTTGGAACACCCATGAAAACAATTATTAGCGGATTCACTTCTTTGGGTCGATAAGATACCAAGGTCAAGCACATCCTTATTAAAGGCCGTAGACCACTTCCACTTGACATTGTGCAAATCATTCAACCATCTATTATCTTGTAAATTTTCTTTCATTATCATCTCATACCAATTTTTGTCAAATTAAGTTTCCCCATCACACTTCGACATGCATCTGTAGAAAAATCCACGAATGCCACTATTATGGTTGAAGCTAGGAACTTTAGAAGGGGCTTTTTTGCAAATGTGCCACTGATACAATCAATGTCGAGTCTTCATGAATACTCGCTTAATAGCAGCAGATATAGCTTGGTCTTGATCTGTAAAAATAGTTATTGGTTCCTTCCTACCAACACACTTCAATAAGGACTCAAAAACCCAACAAAACGACTCAATTGTTTCTTCAGCAGTGAAAGCTCCTCCTAAGAAAATGTTCTGCCAATGATGGTTGACAGCGATGAAAAGTGCACATGCAAGATTGTACTTGTTCAAACGATATGTTGTATCAAATATCAAAACGTCGCCAAAACAATCGTAATCGAGTTTGCTATTGCCATCCATCCAAAAGAAACTCGTTAAACGCTTTAGCTCATCTGTCTGAACATAGTACGAGAACATGTTATCATTCGACTGTTTCTCTTGTAATATATCAAGCAAACTAGCCGCGTCTCCGCTTTCAATTAAAGTTGCTCTTTCACGTTGTATGTAGTTGTAGGCATCTGTCTTGGAAAAACCAATATTTTCAGGTCCCCCTGCCTCATCCGACATAAAGTTGTATGCGTCAACGGGTTTAATCCCTGCACCAGTCATATTTTTTAGGAGACTACCCTGCATTTCTGAAATAGACCGGCGGGATCTCAATAAATGACTCTCCTTCTCGGTTGCCATCGGATGGTTGTGTTCCTCAATAAATTTGGTAACTGTCCAATTTGTGTCGTCCGAATCAGTATGAAAATTGATACAAGAAAGACAACCCGTGCGAGTATCTAATTTGTGGTACTTCTTTGGGGATGGTTTTATGTGTTTGCTTCCTGCTTTGGAACAACTATATCCTCTAACTTTAATAGTTGATGTATGAGTCCAATAAGTGATGTGCTGTTTTCGCACACTAAATCCTATTCGATGTGCATATTCACAGTACATTCTGTAAGCCTCTTCTTCTGAATGCACTATAGGGAACACCACAGGAATCTAAAAAAACAAAAAATTCTGTCAGTTATGACCTCCCACTTCAAATGCATTTATTTCCAGAGTTTTAAATGTGCATATAATGAAAAGTGAAATTTACGGTTCCAAAAATGAAATAATTACAGTTCAAAAAATTCAAAGTAAAACAAAACGATGTTCTAAAATAGGGAATCACTTATTGTTAATTACAGTTCAAATTAACAGTACTTTTTACAGTCCGGCTTTCTTCTTTCAATTAAAGTTAAAATCAACTTTGTTCTTTCAATTACAGTTCAAAAGACAGTACTTTTTACAGTCCGAATTTACGGTGCAAAAACATTAGTTAATTACAGTTCAAAAGACAGTACTTTTACAGTCCGAATTTACGGTGCAAAAACATTTGTTAATTACAGTTCAAATTAACGGTTCAAATATAAGAACATACAGGTCATATTGTTATAAATATACAAAACATCACATTTACAGATAATAACAGTCAAAAAATATCTCAAAACAATTTGAATGACAAATTTTACCATTTGAAGTTTCAGTAGACCCTAAATAATCATGATCACTCTGTTCTTTCAATTACAGTTCAAAAAACAGTTCTTTTTACAGTCCAAAATTTGACATACTAACAGTTCAAAAAAACTTATTATTTACAGTCCCAATTTACATTTGCTTCCGAGATATTTTACATCTAACAGTAATTACAACACAGATAGCTCACTCAAATACAATCTTAAATATATATGAACAAGAGAAAAAATAGAAGGAGAAAAATAATTACAGTTGTTTGGGAAGATATAAGGGAATCACTTATTTGGGCATTATGAGACTTGTTCAAATCACCTGGACACATAAATATAGGTAGATTAGAAGATTGAGTTATGTACTCTCTAAAAAACATCAAAAAATGGCCAACATAAACCTGCATTTTCCGACGACAAACTACCGCATGCGCTGGATCCTGCGCTGGAACCTAATACTGAAGAAAAGCGATGGTCTATAGTAGCAAAAGCATCATTTTCGTCGTCTAATACAGGAACAATGTGGACATCGGGATGCATCTCCGCGTGTTCTGACATGATCGGGAGGATATCGATGATCCAGTCGTAGAAAGGCGACGTTTTTACGGGCTCCGGAAGGGCGCGAATGAAGAGGAAGAGGCGCGAACGAAGAAGAAAAGGTGCGCAGACGCGTGAATGAAGAAGAAGGGCGGTGTGTGTTTCAGGAAGGAATGGCCTGCTAGGTCACGAAATCAGAAAGGAAGAGGCACGATAATGAAACAAAAGGGGAGGCATTTCTGTAATTATGTAGGGAAGGGGGTATTTATTTATGGACCATAAACATGGTACAGTGCTTGTACAGAAACTTTTTTCGAAAAAAAGAGGGTGACTGGCTACATGTATTAAAGATGGTTAAATATGGAGGTGGATGGGGGAGCTAGGGTAAGGTGGTGGTCAAGCATGTATGGAACTATTTCCACGTAAAAAGGTTTACAGTGGGCTTTTACGTCGAGACGTGCCGAAATTCCCCCAGACTCGCCAAAATAGAAATAAAATAACATTAATGAAAATTATATAAAAATAATAATGAACAGACAAATTAATTTATTTTTTTGAGAGAATACATATAATTTATATTAAAATTTAATATTTTAGTTATAATAATTTAAGTCAAAATATGCATCATCAGCGGCCAGAGGGAGGGACGGCTAAGGGGCCGCCCGCTTAAGGTGGAGAAATGGCCACCCGATCTGAGTGTCCAAGAGGAGCCTGATTCAGATGGCAGGAGGGTGGGGCGGCCAAGGAGTCGCATGCACTAGGAGGGAGAATGGTTGCCTGACTCGGGCATCCAAGAGGCTGCACGATCCGGGTGGCCGGAGGTTAAGGCGATAGGAATGCCACACGATTAAAGTGGCGGATCGTGCGCAGCCCTGCACGGTCAGGAGGGGCCACGTGCACGCTTGCGCGCAATCATGCAGGGCCACGCTCATACATGCGCGTGGCCGGGGGGGGCCTGCGCCGGTGGGGGCATGCACGCGCGGCCTTGTGGCCACGTGGTGGTGGTCATGGGAGGCAGTTCCACATGCGTGGGTGCGCACGGGTGCGGCCGACAGTGGAGGTTGCATTTAAAGAACTCTAGGTTCAATCGAACCCAAATTGGGTTAAAAAAGTATTACTCAAAGCACATCGCTTTATCGATCATTTGATTAAGAAATATTTGTTTTGCTAAGGCAAAACACGTATTTCAGTCTCTAAGTTTATGTTTCTTTAAGAATTCAGTACCAAATCTTTTTGTTATAGGATTTCACTCCTTAACTTTATGATTTCATTCCCACATAGCTCCTATGTAATAGGAATAATTGTTTTTAAATACCGAAAAAGATGTATATTAAAATTATTTTTTAAATATAATTGTTGCGGGTCGCTCGAGGCTCTTGGTAGACTAGACTAAACTAGGTCTCCTTAGCCCATAGAGTGGTCGAGCGCGGGCACGGTCACAGAGAAAGTACAGAAATAGACAAGCAAGTTTGTAACGTAAAAAACCCGCAAACCTGGTAAAAAATCACGTGACCAGTTCTGCGCCAGTCAAACTTCACTATTTTCAGTGGTTTACAGAGCATGTGAGGAATCAAGAGTGATAGGCCGCTCCTCGTTATAGCTTGGTGAGGAGAGAGAATGAAGAGCGTTTGGAGTATGACAAGTCATAACTCGTGAAGCTTAGACTTTATCTAATTTTGGCAGCATTGAATGCTTGGGGTAGCTGACTGGGCATTGCGCGTGAAGGAGACACGTAGGAAGATTGGTTAGGAGACTGATCAGAGTGCCTTGCATGTAAGAGAATTCCTTAAGGGCCGATGTTAGGTACATTGGTCACAATGTACTTGATTTGAAGAAGTCCTTTCAGCTCAATGATATACATAATTGTATTTGATGAATGTTAAGTTCATATGTGCAGACAAATAAAGCTAAGCACAAAAGCGTCGAGACACTAGACCAGTGTCGACACTTTTGTCAAAGATGCGCTGAGACAAAGAGAAAGTTGTGTCAACACTCAGGACTAGTGTCGACACACTTAAACTAGAAGTGTCGAGTCAAAGAGAAAGTTGTGTTGACACTCAGGACTAGTGTCGACACACACTACTCAAGTTGTGTCGACAGGAAGTAAATGTGTCGACACTAAGGACAAGTGCTGACACACCACACAAGCTGTGTCAAGACAAGGTGAAAGCTGTGTCAACACATTCTACATCAGTTATGTCGAGACAAGATAAAAGTTGTGTCGACACATTCAGAATTGTGTCGACATCACTACAAGAGAAGTATCGACACCCAGGGCTGGTGTCGACACATTCAACAGTCAAGTTTCAACACTTCAAGCAGAATTATTTCCTAAGTACAGAAATCAAGCCGGAGGTACTGACAACTGTCAGAACTGTCAGATGTCATTTTATTAACCGGATCAGCCGGTTACTCTTGACAAAGCCTATTTAAAGGGATCAACTCTTCAGAAAAAGTAAGAAGAATAATTTGGTGAAGACAGATCTAAGAAGCATCAGCTATAATTCAGAAGGTGGAGAGAAGCCAGATCAAGAATTGTCTTCAACATCCTCCAGCCTAGATCTACCCTAATTTCAACTTCAAGAAGCTTTGAAAAGCTAAGAAGGGTTGGATCAAATCTTTCACTACAAGATCAAAGGAAGCAAACACATCAGGATCAGATCAAGAAGCAGTCACCCATTTCTCTCTAGCTGGGTGATTAATTCTGAATTAATTTCTTTTATCTTTATTAATCTTGTAAAGATCTACCTGTAGATCTGTGAGTAAGGGATTTATCTTATCTGAGTTGTAAGCCTGAGTTATAAAGGCTGAGGTAGGACTGGGATTGGCCTGAGATAGGAGAAGTGGGTATTTCTCTGAGTTGTAGTGCAGGATTTGCCTGAGGAGTAGGGGTGTGGATTCACTCTGAGGTAGAGTTCTTGGGAAGAACTTAAGGTATAGGATCTTAGTGATCTGAGTGATAAGACTTGTATAGTCTGAGTTGTAGGAGCCAGCTGGGCTCTGAGCTGTAAAATCTGAGGATCTGAGTAAAAGAAGGAGTTTGGTTGAATTTAGTTCATTGTTAGATAGGCGAAGGGGGAAAGTGGATGTACCCATAAATTGGGGAACCACTATAAAACTGTATACTATGCTGTAATTGCTGTGCTGAGACTATTTTAAATTGATGTTAAGATTATATTATTTTATCTGACTGAGATAATTAATTCAAAGAAAGTGTAACAAATGTATCCAAGATTAAAATTGCACCTATTCAACCACCTCTAGGTCACTCTCAATCCTAAAGTAAACATTAACAATTGGTATTAGAGGGAGGTTCATTGAAAAAAAAGGTATAACAGCCTTGTGAGAATCCAAAGAATTGAAGAGAAAGATATATCATGGCTTAGAGGGAAAACAATTCCATTAAGCTCCCTGTCTGCTCCAAAGAAAATTTTGGAATATGGAAGGAAAGAGCCAGATTATTCATGGAGGCATCAGATTTAAGAATATACATCACAGTGATTGAAGGACCCTTCATTCCCATGAAAGTGTCAGTTCTTGATGCAAACATCAGGACACCCAAGACATATATGGAGATGGATAAGGATGAAATCATTCTGGCCTCTATGGATAAGAGGGCTCAAAATATTACAGTTAGTGCAATAGATGATTCCACTTTTCAAAATCTGATTCATTGTAAAACTTTAAAAGAAATGTGGGAGTCACTGATAATCTATATGGAAGGAACTGAAGAGGTCAGAGATGATAGAAAATCTCTGTTAAACCAACAGTACGAAGCCTTCAGACAGGATAAGAAAGACTCAGTTGCTGATTGTTTTGAAAAGTTCTTCAGAATTGTAAACAACCTGAGAACTTATGGCAGGAAATTTACTAATTATGAACTTAATGACAAGTTCTTGAGGTCCCTGAACAAGGAATGAGACATCGAGATCTGTGCTATAAGAGAAATGGGGAACTTAGCCAACATAGAACCCCATGATTTATTTGGCAAGTTATTGTCCCATGAGTTACAGCTCAATCTCAGGAAGTCTGAAGAAGATTCAGCTATAGCACACTGTATAGAAAAGACCTTGGCCCTAAAGGCTGAGTCATCCAGGAAAGTAAGAGAGAATTCAACACTCTCAGAAAGACTGGAAATAGCTTCTGAGTATTCAGTATCATCCTCATCAGAAGGAGACCTGACATAGGAGGAACTATCTCTCTTCTCTAGACAGTTCAAGAAGATGTTGAGAAGGAGAAAGCAAGGCAATTAGAAGGGACTAGCTGGAGACTCTTCTCTCAAGAAGATCAATCATCCAGATAAACCCAGGAAGAAGAAATCTAGGGACATGTATGGTTCTTCACAAAACAAATATACTAAGACTAATATAGTGTGTTATTGTTGTAATAGAAAAGGGCATGTCATAGCTGATTGCCCATCAAAAAGAAGGAGAAAAAGTCAGAGAACTAGAAAGATGGACAGCACAAGAAGGCTGACAAAAGCCTCTTGGCAAAGAGACAGTCTACACTATCTGACAGTGAGTCTGATTCATCAGAATTAGAAGAGGAGGAGGCTCTCATGGGCTTGATGGCTATTGAGGAGACCCAATCAGGAGAAGGAGATCAAGATTGTTCAGATCCTGCTAATATAAAATTAATCTCTCATAGCTTAGCCTCAGATTCTGTTTCTGCATAAAAATGAATCATGTTCACACTCCTCTAATAATAGTGAACATGATTCAGACCTGCAAACAGCTTGCTAAGGATCAGACCAGAGAATTAGAATCTCTGAAGGGGGTATCTTTTCAGTTGGAAAGAGCCAATATAAAGTTGGACCTACAAAAACTCAATCTCTCATAGCTTAGCCAGACATAGGTAATAGTAGAACAGGTCAAGACTGTCAAGGACCTGGAATCAAAGCTAACCCAGGAAAGAAAACTCCTGGCCCAATTCTCAAAACCCAAGTCAGCGCTACCTATCATAGACACCTTCTCTACACCATTTAGAAGTGGTGTGGGGTATGTCAAGAATAAAAAGTTCAAAAAGAAAAATGTACCTAAGGGTAAAGCCCCAATGGGTCTAGTTAAGCAACCAGTCAAGTATCTGCCTTTTAACAAATGCTTGAGATCATATGTTCCTAGACACATGATGTTTGAGTGCTCTACCAGTAAGGTCAATAAAGAGCATTGTTGGAAGGAACAGATATCTAAAGGCAATATAGGCCAAAAACCACCCCAAAGGGTTATCAATCCAAGAAGCCAAGGAATTCTTGGAGCTAGTCCCAGTGCACCTCACGTAAATCTGAAAGGTAAGGGTGTGAATTTTGCACCACTACCTTTGAAGTTGGATGATAATTCTGTGTTGCACAAAAGAATAACTTCAAATGTGCAACCAAAGAAAAGATACAATTGATTTGAGTGTTGGTGTTATGGGAAGGTTGGGTATTTTGCCCTAGATTGTTGGTATAATCCAACAACACCTTCAAATAAGATTCAACCAGCTTTGTTTAAAAAGCATGTTGTGTTTCACACAGCAAAACCTAACATGAACCAAGGCCCCAAAACTATTTGGGTGCCTAAGGTAAACTAAATTTGTGTTTACAGGTGGAGCCAAGTACCACAGGAAGGCCAATATGGTACTGGGATAGTGGCTGTTCCAGGCATATGACTGGAAAAAAGGAGTTTGCTAAGAGATTACACTCTAGTTAGGAATGGACCAAAAGTCATCTTTGGAGGGTCAGAGAAAGGACTCACCAAGAGATATGGTAACATTTCTAATTTCCTAGTTACCATCACTAAAGTGGCTTATGTGGAAGGATTGAACCACAATCTAATAAGCATAAGTAAGCTTTGTGATATAGGTTATGAAATTGTTTTTCACAATGACAAGTGTCTGATAAGGAATTCAAGTGATCAAGAGATCATCTTGTCAGGCACTAGGAGTGGGAATATTTATTTTCTAAACTTCTTAAGTATAAATGAAAAATCACATATATGCCTAGTAGCTAGTGAGAAAGACTCATTTATGTGTATAATGACACAAGAGGCTGGCTCACTTAAACTATAAAACAATGAGCAAACTATTCTCTATGGACTTAGTTAGAAATAGACCACAACTCAAATGCTCCAAAGAAGACTTATGTTTTGCATGTAAAAAAAGCAAACAGACAAAAGTTTACTTTAAAAGCATTCAGTCCAAAGACATTGAGAGGTGTCTGTACTTACTTCATATGAATCTATTTGGTCCTATGCAAGTTCTTAGTTTTGGTAGGAAGTCCTATACCTATGTGATTGTGGATGATCACTCTAGGTTTGCTTGGGTATTCTTCTTAAGAAGAAAGTCTGAAATACTAGACATCCTTGCTGATTTTGTTAGACAAGTTCAGAATGAGATGGGATGTTCTATGGTCAAGCTTTGAAGTGACAATGGTAAAAAATTTCAATCTGAAAAGATGACAAATTTCTATAAGGAACTAGGGATTTTTCAAGAGTTCTCCTCTCCAAGAACACCACAGCAAAATGGAGTTGCTGAGAGGAAGAATAGAACTCTTATTTAGGCAGCTAGAACAATGCTAAGTGATATATCTATCCCAGAATATTTCTGGGCTGAAGCTGTGAACACAGCATGCTATGTTCAAAATAGGGCCTTGATCAACAAGAATCACAACAAGACTCCCTATAAACTAATGAAAGGCAAAAAACCAAATTTGTCCTACTTTAAGATTTTTGGAAGTAAGTGCTATGTATTAGACAATGGGAAAACTTATCTAACTAAGTTTTCAGAGAAATCCTATAAAGAAATCTTTGTAGGGTATAGTGCTCATAGCAAAGCATACAGGATCTACAACTTGAAACATCAAGTTGTAGAAGAATCTATAATTATAGTTTTTGATGAAACTTCTATTTTATATAATGAGATTTCTAACAACACTAGTCTAGGTGATGTAGATTCTAGGATGGAAAAGTTAAATATAGGTGATTCACCTGATCTAGAGCTACACACTAGAGATAATATATAAATTACTATAGAAGATACTGTAACTGCCCAGGGGAGGAGGAAAATCATCCTAATCCTCCTACAAAACTAGGTGATGGTAGGCACCTCCCAGTAGCAGTTAGACATCTTAGAGATCATCCTATTAATCAAATAATTGGTGATGCCAGACTAGGAGTAACTACTAGAAGTAGACATCATAATGAGGTTCTATACTCTAGTTTTCTCTCACAGGTAGAACCTAAAAAGTTTGAAGAAGCCAATTCAGATCCCAACTGGATTATGACTATGCAAGAAGAGCTCAATCAATTTGAGAGATGCAAAGTCTGGAGTCTAGTTCCTAGAACTAGTGATCATAATGTCATAGACACTAAGTGGATTTATAGAAATAAACTAGATGAGCATGGGGTTATAGTTAAGAACAAAACTAGATTAGTGGCTAAAGGAAATAGATAAGAGGAAGGAATAGACTTTAATCAAACCTTTGCACCTGTAGCTAGGCTAGAAGTCATAATGTTATTCTTAGCTCATGCATCATACAAAGGATACAAGGTCTACCAGATAAATGTAAAGTCAGCATTCTTAATGTACAACCCCATATTCGCTGGGAGGGATCCAAAGGCTTCAATGGTCAGGATTGGGCTAGTCTCAGGCTAGCCTCGGGTTAACCCTAAGGCATACTTGGGGAGTTCTCGTCCTGTAGGAGCTCTCGCCAAGGGCAGGCGAAAGCTGAGGAAACCAGGGCAGATAGTCGAGCTCTCGGCATAAGAGATCGTCGACCGACCGAAGCAGAGGGCCTGACTGCGGAAGCTCCCGCCTTAGGGAGAGCTCCCGCCCAGGGCAGGCGAGAAGGCCTTAGGTGAACCTTCTTTCACATTAACGTCATGACTACCTAGCGCGAGAACCTTCCTGGCAGGAGTTCTCGCCAAGGCGGGCCTAGAGGGGATCCAGCGAGAGCCTTCTAGGCCGGGGGTCTCGCTAAGTGGGCCCACGGGGTGGGACCCGGAGTCCAGAGAAGATTATCTTATTATTATCCCGAGGTAAAATTACCCAAACGCCCTTATGAGAACAGCGGGATTTGGCTATTGGCAGATCCCTCAGGGGTATTTTAGTACTTTCAGGTCAAAGGAAGACTATAAAAAGACCCATAGGGGCTCTTTGGAAGGCAGGGCTCTCATTTTTCCTCCAACTCTAGTGCCTTCTGAAGAGCTCCCAGCCCAGCATTTGGCTTTGGAGGGGAAGCTCTCAGAGATCTTCCGGGTGTGTGGTGGGACCTCCTAGCTGAGGCTTTGGGTCTGTGTTAGGGCCTTAGCAGCCTGTCAGGGGTCGAGGTTTGAGAGAAGTAGGCATTGACTGCACTTTGGTTCGTGAACATTTGTTGAGGTTATTTTTGGCTTCAATAGTTCTGGTGCGGTGAGCGTGGAGTTGAAGAGAGTGCCCCCTCTCTCTTTTGAGGAGCTCATGGAGAGGGCGGCGAAGGAGATAGACTTTGAGAGGGCAAACCCTGCGTTTGCGAGGAAGCTGGCCAGGTTGGCCGAGGATGATGTGAAGGAGCCGGTAGTGGGAAGGCAGAGAGAGCAGAGAGAGCAGAGGGAGCAGAGGGAGCCGAGGGAAGATTGGAGAAGAGAAGAGCCCCGAGGGCAGGGACAGCAGCATGGGGGGGCCAGGGAGCCGAACAACCGACTGGGTTGGAGGCCTCAGGAGGGTCGCCCCCAGGGCCAAGGAGGACTTCAGGGAAGAGATAACTTCCGGGAGCAAAGAAGGCTGGAGCAGGGAGGATGGCGACAAGGACCAAGGGGTCATTTCCCACCACCGCAGGAGGCCATGGAGGTGGGAAGAGGAAGAGGAAGAAGATTTCGGGGAGCCGGAAGAAGGGGAGGAGGAGAAGGAAGAGGGGGCAGGGAGGCGTTGCCCTATTGTGACTTCCATAAGGAGGAAGGTCACGCAACGGCCACCTGCCCAGAGTTTCTGGAGATTAGAGGGGCCAGAGTGGCCGGAAGGCAAGATCCGCCTGTAAGGATCGTTGAAGTACAGCGGGAAGAGGTGGAGGACAGATGTGAAGACAGGATTGACGTGGGGACCCGAGGAGGGATCAGAGTGATCCACGGGGGAGTGGGGATCGAGGCAACCCGCAAGGGGAGCCTTCAAACCATGTTCCGCCGAGGGGTTGCCTCGACCTCCCAGGCTCCACCCCCAGAGAAGAAGATCACTTTCTCATCCGCGGATATGCCAGACTACGAGGATCCGTTCTGCGACGCGCTTGTGATCCAGACAGCGATAGAAAACTACACCGTCTCCCGGATACTGGTGGATAATGGGAGCTCGGTGAACGTGATCTTCAAGAAGGCCTTCGATGAGATGGGGGTGGAAGGAAAGAGGGTCCTGGCTTCTGATGGACCGCTTTTTGGCTTCTCCGGAGAAAGGAAAGAAGTGGAAGGGGGAGTGGGCCTGCATGTGAGGCTTGGGGGCGTCTCACGGAACTGTCGGTTCGTGATCGTAGACGCCCCGAGTAGTTACAATGCCATCTTTGGACGTCCCCTCATCAGCACCTTTCGCTGCGTACCCTCCTCATATCACCAATGCCTCAAGTTCAACAATGGAGGGGTGCAGGTTAGGATCAGGGGGGATCCGAAGATGGCAAGGCAATGCTATGTGACGGCGGTTAATACCGTGTCGTGGATGGCGGAGGCAGAGGAGTTGGAGAAGGAGATGGCTGAGCAGGAAGGGGTTGAGAAAGGGGAGATAAGCCTGGGAGAGGTGATGGAGGTTGTTGAGGAGTTGGCAGAGGTGGAGGAGATCAGCCTAGAAGAGGCGAGAGGAGTGATGGATGAAGAAGAGCAGAGGCAGGAGGAGAGTCTGGAGGAGGCGATGGAAGTTGATGAGGTTGGGGGAGAGGAGCTCGAGTTTGAGCAGGAAGAGGCAAGGGTAAGTTGGGAGCGGTCGGGGCTGGAGCCGGCCGAAGAAGTGGTGGAGATGGAGGTGCTTACAAGAGCGGGGGAGGCGCAAAGGATTCGGATCAGCGGAGGCTTGAGCCTCGAGGATCAGGAGCGGATGCGAGCCTGCATCCAAAGCAACGTCGACATCTTCGCTTGGAGCGCGGCAGACATGCCGGGCATCGACGCGGACGTGGCCTGTCATCGCTTGAACCTGGATCCCAGAGCCCGCCCCATACGCCAAAAGATGAGGGCCATCGCCACCAAGCTAGAAGCCCCCATCCGAGAGGAGGTCAAAAAGCTCCTGGACGCAGGCTTCATCTCAGAGATCCAGTATCCAGGCTGGATCTCCAACGTGGTAATGGTAAAGAAGGGAGGAGGAAAATGGCGCATGTGTGTTGATTTTTCTTTATTAAATAAATCATGTCCCAAGGATTGCTACCCCTTGCCTCGGATCGACGCGCTGGTTGACTCAGCCGTTGGTTTTTCTCTTATGAGTTTTTTATATGCATTTTCAGGTTACCACCAGATCCGGATGCACCCTCCTGATGTCAAGGATGTTTCCTTCATCACGAGAGAGGGATGCTTCAGCTATAAGATGATGCCCTTCGGATTGAAGAACGCAGGGGCGACGTACCAACGCATGATGGATCGAATCTTTCGAGATCAAAGGGGAAGGAACCTGGAGGTCTATGTGGATGACCTCATGTTCAAGAGCAAGTGTGTTGATTCCCACCTGCGAGACTTGGAGGAGACATTGCCACCCTGCGAAGGTTCAAGATGAGGTTGAACCCCTTGAAGTGTGTCTTCGGGGCTAGTCGCGGGAAATTCCTCGGACACCTCTTGACTCCCGCGGGGGTAGAGCCTAACCCCGATAAGGTTAAGGCTATCCTAGACCTGGAATCGCCTCGCAGTGCCAAGGAGGTCCAGCGCTTGACCGGGAAGTTGGCCGGGCTAAGCAGGTTACTCTCTCGGTCAGGGGATAGATGTTCCTCTTTCTTCAAAGTACTTCGTGGCAACCAAGCATTCGAATGGACGGTCGAGTGTGAAGAGGCATTTCAGGGGCTGAAGAGACAACTCTCCCAAGCTCCGTTACTTCAAAGCCCGAAGGAAGGGGAGGACCTAGCCTTGTATCTCGGAGTGGGGGGAGAGGCAGTGAGCTCCGTCTTGGTTAGGGAAGAGGGGAAGAAACAGTTACCCGTCTATTATGTCAGCCGAATCTTAAAAAAGGCGGAGCTCCGATACCCCATCCTGGAGAAGCTAGCGTATGCTTTGGTCATCTCAGCTAGGAAGCTTCGCCCTTACTTTCAAGCACACTCGATTAGGGTGGTAACCGACCATCCCCTTCGCAAGGTCTTGGAGGGGGTGGAACATTCAGGAAGGTTGGCAAAGTGGTCCATCGAACTAAGCGAGTTCGACATTTCTTTCGTCCCGAGGCTCTCCATCAAGGCCCAGGCCGTAGCGGATTTTCTGGCGGACTATGTTACCGAGGCCGAGGTTGAAGAACCAAGGCCGCAAGAAGCGTGGAAGATGGTGGTCGACGGGGCCTCAGGAAGGCACTCCCTGGGAGGAGGTGTGGTGTTGGTAAGCCCTCAGGGAGTTACCATAGAGCAAGCAGTGACTTTCCATTTCCCTGTAACCAATAACCAAGCGGAGTATGAGGCTGTGATCGCTGGCCTTCGCTTGGCAAAGGAGCTGGAAATCCAGGATATGGAGGCCTTCACCGACTCCATGGTGGTAGCATCGCAGATCGAGGCGAGTTTGAGGCCCGGGAGCCTACCCTCGCAAGATATCTATCAAAGGTAAGAACTATTATTGGAGGTTTCCGTTCTTTTTCTATTCAACATGTTCCCAGGGAGGAAAGCATGGCAGCTGACCGGTTAGCAAAGTTCGGGCCTCGGGGTGGAGGTACCCTAACCGAACTATTTCGGCCAGCCATTGAAGAGGGAGAGGTGATGGAGGTGAATCGGCGGTCCTCATGGGTAGATCCGTTGGTGACCTTCTTGACCACAGGAGAACTGTCAAAAGAAGTCAAGGATGCAAAGAGCTTCAGGCACAAGGCGGCTCATTACCTGATGCTGGAGGGGAGCCTGCATCGGAAGATGTTGTCAGGGCTCCTCGCGAGATGCGTAACCGAGGAGGAAGTCCCGAGGATCCTGGAAGAGGTGCATTCGGGAGAATGCGGCAGTCATTCCGGGGGAAGGACATTGGAAGCAAGGGTGATAAGGCAAGGATATTTCTGGCGGACCTTAAGGAAGGATACAGCTGAATTCGCAAGGAGGTGTCGGAAGTGCCAAGTGCATGCTCCTCTGCAGCTCTTGCCCGCCCAAAGGCTTCAAAGCATCACGGCGCCATGGCCCTTCGCCATTTGGGGAATGGACCTGGTTGGACCCTTTCCTCCAGCTAGCGGACAGAGGAGGTTCCTCCTAGTTATGATTGACTACTTCTCCAAATGGCTGGAGATCAAGCCGTTAGCCAAGGTAACCTCCCAGGTCATCAGAAACTTCGTTTGGGGGGAAATCATTTGCAGGCACGGATTGCCCCAAGCGATAGTGACGGACAACGGTCCTCAGTTCGCCAGTGAAGAATTCATCAATTTCTGCACCCAATTGGGGATTGACCTCAGGTTCGCCTCTGTCCATCATCCTCGGAGCAATGGCCAGGTGGAGGCGGCAAACAAAGTCATCGTCAACTTGCTAAAAAAGAAGGTGGAGAACCTGAAGGGTAGCTGGGTGGAACAGCTCCCTTCAGTCCTGTGGGCCTTGCGAACAACTCCGAACACGGCCACAGGAGAGACCCCCTTCAAGCTCTCTCATGGGTGTGAGGCTGTCCTCCCCGTGGAGTTCGAGGTTAGGTCCCCAAGGGTCGCGGCCGCAGCTGAGGGAAGCGAAGCTTGGAGGTTCGAGAATGAGGAAGGGTTGCGCCTCTCATTAGATATGGTGGAAGAGCTGCGGGATGTTGCCGCCATCAGGCAAGAAGAAATAAAACGGCGAATGGCTCGGTACTTCGATAAGCACATCAGAGTCAAGCAATTCGCCGAGGGGGATCTAGTACTGAAAAAGGTCGACGCTGCGGGAAGGTCGACCGCGGTTGGTAAGCTCAACCCTAGCTGGGAAGGGCCTTACATAGTAGAGAAGGCTCTGGTTAACGGAGGCTACTATCTCCAGGACGCGGAGGGAAGGACCTTGAGTCACACCTGGAATGGTGATGACCTGAAGCGCTTCTACCCGTAGGAGGGAAAGAAGGATTGTAGTGTTGTAAACAACTGTTGCATTTTCAATGAGTTTATTTCAAAATGTTGACTGTCGCTGAATAGGCAATCTTTATGTTTTAGTTTTAACTGGCTATGATCCCTCATCTCAGTGATAGAATAGGCCTGGTTGAAGGGATCTTCATCAACACCCCGAGCTCGGCTCGGCCCCAGGTAGACCCGCTGCGCAGGCTCTCATCTAGCTGGCAGGTCCGAAGGCTCGCCTGTGGGGGAGAGGTTTGGTTATCTTCATCAACACCCCGAGCTCGGCTCGGCCCCAGGTAGACCCGCTGCGCAGGCTCTCATCTAGCTGGCAGGTCCGAAGGCTCGCCTGTGGGGGAGAGGTTTGGTTATCTTCATCAACACCCCAAGCTCGGCTCGGCCCCAGGTAGACCCGCTGCGCAGGCTCTCATCTAGCTGGCAGGTCCGAAGGCTCGCCTGTGGGGGAGAGGTTTGGTTATCTTCATCAACACCCCGAGCTTGGCTCGGCCCCAGGTAGACCCGCTGCGCAGGCTCTCATCTAGCTGGCAGGTCCGAAGGCTCGCCTGTGGGGGAGAGGTTTGGTTATCTTCATCAACACCCCGAGCTCGGCTCGGCCCCAGGTAGACCCGCTGCGCAGGCTCTCATCTAGCTGGCAGGTCCGAAGGCTCGCCTGTGGGGGAGAGGTTTGGTTATCTTCATCAACACCCCGAGCTCGGCTCGGCCCCAGGTAGACCCGCTGCGCAGGCTCTCATCTAGCTGGCAGGTCCAAAGGCTCGCCTGTGGGGGAGAGGTTTGGTTATCTTCATCAACACCCCGAGCTCGGCTCGGCCCCAGGTAGACCCGCTGCGCAGGCTCTCATCTAGCTGGCAGGTCCGAAGGCTCGCCTGTGGGGGAGAGGTTTGGTTATCTTCATCAACACCCCGAGCTCGGCTCGGCCCCAGGTAGACCCGCTGCGCAGGCTCTCATCTAGCTGGCAGGTCCGAAGGCTCGCCTGTGGGGGAGAGGTTTGGTTATCTTCATCAACACCCCGAGATCGGCTCGGCCCCAGGTAGACCCGCTGCGCAGGCTCTCATCTAGCTGGCAGGTCCGAAGGCTCGCCTGTGGGGGAGAGGTTTGGTTATCTTCATCAACACCCCGAGCTCGGCTCGGCCCCAGGTAGACCCGCTGCGCAGGCTCTCATCTAGCTGGCAGGTCCGAAGGCTCGCCTGTGGGGGAGAGGTTTGGTTATCTTCATCAACACCCCGAGCTCGGCTCGGCCCCAGGTAGACCCGCTGCGCAGGCTCTCATCTAGCTGGCAGGTCCGAAGGCTCGCCTGTGGGGGAGAGGTTTGGTTATCTTCATCAACACCCCGAGCTCGGCTCAGCCCCAGGTAGACCCGCTGCGCAGGCTCTCATCTAGCTGGCAGGTCCGAAGGCTCGCCTGTGGGGGAGAGGTTTGGTTATCTTCTTCAACACCCCGAGCTCGGCTCGGCCCCAGGTAGACCCGCTGCGCAGGCTCTCATCAAGCTGGCAGGTCCGAAGGCTCGCCTGCGGGGGATAGGTTGGCTCTTGCGATACTTTGTTCTTAGCCACTTCTACGACGCCCCGAGCCCGGCTCGGCCCCAGGTAGACCCGCTGCGCAGGCTCTCATCAAGCTGGCAGGTCCGAAGGCTCGCCTGCGGGGGATAGGTTGGCTCCTGAGATACTTTGTTCTTGGCCACTTCTACATTACAACGAACTCGACTCGGCCCCGGGTAGACCCGTTCCGCAGGCTCTCAATAAGCTAGCAGGTCCGACGGCTCGCCGGCGGGGTAGGGGTTTGATTGGTTGGAAAAATACGTGGGTAGGGCCCTGACCTAGACTGAAGGCAAGGCCCTAAAGGTCTCGGCCAGTAAGGGTCTCGGCTCAAAGGTCTCGGCCAGTAAGGGTCTCGGCTCAAAGGTCTCGGCCAGTAAGGGTCTCGGCTCAAAGGTCTCGGCCAGTAAGGGTCTCGGCTCAAAGGTCTCGGCCAGTAAGGGTCTCGGCTCAAAGGTCGCGGCTAGCAAAGGTCTCGGTCAAAGGGGGGGTTCTCGCAAAAAGAGGCTCCCGGCGGACCTGAGCAGGACAACTTAATTAACAACGCGAGGTTCCCGCCTAACGGATTTCTAAGAGGTTATCCTAAAGAGACTAAGGGTCTCGGCGGAAGTTCGCGCGAAAGCCATTCGGTAGAACAATATACTTTCAAGCACGCTGAAAATGAGAGATGAAACACTGCTTTACATAAAATTAATTACACAAAGTTGGAGCCTCTCGCTCATTACAAAAGAAACAAAAAGAGAAGTTTAGGGGGACGCGCTGTAACTCCCGCTGGTGCTTTCGCTTGAATCCTCGCCAGAGCCCTCTCCAGATGTCTCGCCAGCGGTAGAAGACCTCGGGATGTCTGAGGGAGGTGAGTCCGGCGCGCCCGGAGGTTTGGGAACTGGATCGTAGAGCCAAGGAAGAAGCTGGCGAGCGTCGATGGTCGCGCCGTCCTCCCGAAGCAGCTTGACATCTCGCAGCGTCTCGAGCGTCAGCTTGACGGTTGCCTGAGCGTTGGCCTGGAGCAGCTTGTCAACGTCGTACTCCGAAAGGTAACGACTCCGCAGCCTCGCATCTAGCTCCGGAGGCGGGACCTTCGCCAGCTCTGCGCGAAGCTGTTCCCTCAAGAGGACGCTCTCGCAGCGCGCGTTGGCCAGCTCTGCGCGAAGCTCCCTGACTTGGGCAGAATCCTGTGAAAAGAAAAGGAGAGTTCAGCCTGGAAACATCGCACCATCATAACCTTGAAAAACGAAAGCAAGGGTTCGGGAGGGTCTCGCTTACCTCAGCCGCAGGGCGTAGAGACAGCGACAGTCGAGCATCCGCAAGCTCTTGTTGAGCTTTCGCGAGTTCTTCTCCCGCGGCCTGCGCTCGAGCCATCGCGTCCTCCCTCGCCTTGCGCATATCGGTGAAATTCTTGTCAAGGGTGATGCTTCGGCGCGCACACATATGTGCAAGCTCGAACCCGCGCAATAGAGCCCGGATGGCATCGAAGGCTATAAGGCGGGTGGACATCTGGTCGAATGTGCTGGCATCCTCCCGGCTGTAAAGGCCGTATCCAAGCGAGAAGGCCTCGCCAGTCACATCTTCCCCCTCCGCCCAGCTGGGAAGGAGCGTCGTAACTTTGATCAAGTTCGACTCAGGGTCCCATTCCATCTGAGGCTTCCCCTCCGCGTCGACGTACTTCACGTCGAAGCCAAAGTTCCTGTGCCCTCTCGGCACCTCCTGGGGCGGGACGCTGGCAGAGGTTTCGGCGGCGACCACTCCTCCCCCAGCCTCGCTCGCGGCCGATGGGTTCCCAGTAAAAGCCTCGGCGTGGCTCTTGGCGGCGGCATCCATCTCGCTGGCCATCTGAAGGATCGCTTCAAAGGACCTGCCCTCTGGAGGAGGTTGGACAGGCGGGACGGCCGGGGCTTTTCCCTTCTCAAGGGCAGAGGGTTTCGGCCTCTTCAGCGTTCGGAGAGGAGGAAGGGTGACCTTCCGCTTCTTGGCTGGTGGCGGCAAGGGAGGGGCTGGATCTTCTCGGCAGGCGCTGGCGCTAGCTTCCGCGAGCGCAAGGGAGCCTCTCGCTGCCAGACCCTCGACACCCCGGCCTTCAGCGAAGGGTTGGCGCAGAGGGACCTCCCGCTCTCCTGCAAAGTTAAAACGCCTCAGCACTTCAGCGCAAGAAAGTCCTTGATAAAAGAGGGAATCTGAGGCGAGACCGTACCTTCGCCCGAGTGAACAAGTGGGAGGGAGTCGACGTCCCGCCGAAGATAGGGGACGTCGAACTCCTTGGTCCCGAAGAATTCCAGGATTGCGCTCTCGCGCGATCCCAGAGCAGGCGGCTTGTAGGCAGCGTCCTCATACTGGACGGGCTGAAGCGGGACGTTGCCGAAGTCCCCGCTGACATAAACGAACTTCTCGCCCCAGTGGTGGTGCTTGTTGGCGAGACCGGTAACCTCGAGCAGTTGCCCGGAGAAGAAAACCACCCCGCCCTTGGCACGGAAGTTGAATAGCTTCCGGAAGATGGGCAAACTGAACTCGATCCTCTCGGATCGCATATAGCATATGAATGCTATAAGGATCGCGACCGAGTTCGGGTTCAGTTGGGCGGGAACCACCCCATAATAGCGAAGAGCTAGCCGAACCTCCGGCCAAAGGGGGAGGCGAAAGCCCACCTCGAAGTGCTCGAGGGGGATGGCAAGCTCTCCCGCCCCCGGAGTATTCACCCTATCGTGATTCCCCGGGTTTCGCGCCGAGAAGCCGGCGGGGATGTAGCGGTCAACGATCATGTTGTATTCGTCGAGGGTGAGCTTGCAGGAAGGGAAGAGGTGTTTTTGAAAAGCTTCCGCGCAGTGGGCGCGACCCTTGCTCTCGCCAGGCATGGTTGGTTTGTGAGTAAGAGCGAGAGCTGAAGAGGGGTCGAAGCGAGAGCAAGAACGCGAAAGCAAGGAGGGAAGGCTGAGGTTCCGGATCGAAGAAGTAAATGCGGTTGGTAGACTTCTCTATTTATAAGAAAACGTAATCATCATGAATTCATCCGACAGAGAGAGAAAGTGACAGCGGAGTACAGCTGTCAGAATCCGGGCTAACGGCGCCTCGATTCTCCCCCTCGGGATGACAGCGGTCAACGGTCGTTTCGGGTTTCGACGCGACCTCCTAGATTGGCGCAAGCCTCCTAGATTAGCGCAAGCCTCCTAGGTTAACACAAACCTCCTAGATTGGCGCAAGCATCCCAGATTGGTGTAAGCGTCTTAATTGAAAAGCCTCGCAGAGCAATAAAAAGAAAAGGAAAAAGAGAGACATGGATAGAAGCGAGATCCTCGCTAGCGCAAGCTGGGTAAAACTTAGTTAGTAATAATGCTTATTACAGATACATTGAAAAAAGAGATACATGGAGATTCAAAGCGGGAGGGCTAATAGGGCTTCCAGCTCCATCGTCCTCGTTCTCGCCGCCTAGTTCTTGGGGGCGCCAACGGGTTGAAGTAAGACGATAGGGTGGTACACCCAAGGTTGATCCGCCTGGCGTGATCCCGGATCTGCGAGATGCACCTCCCTGGCGAAGACTCGGCAGAAGGCCCTCCCGGGCAATCAGTCTCGCCCAAGAAGAAGTCCCGCTCCAGAGCCTCCAGCCTTTGCTCCACGGATTCGCAGAATGCTTTCGCCGCGGCGGTATGGGCACGGTCTCGCCGGACAAGCTTGGCCAGGATGACCGAGATCTTCCTCCGTCTCCCCTTCGCGCTCCCAGCGCTGTTCAGGGTTTCTTCTATCTCGCCAGACGAAGGGAGAGGGGACTCTTCATCCTCTTCTTCCTCGTCTTCTTCTTCCTCTTCTTCTCCTTCCTCGTTGACTCCCGACCGCAAGCTAGGATCACCTGCGAAAGAAACGTGCGAGAATTTTGGTTAAAGCATGGCGATCAACGGTTTTAAAAGGTCTCGCATACCTGCGGTTGGGCGAGAACCGTCAACCAAAGTTGGATGAGAAGGCCCGGCCCCTCCGTTGGTCCCATAAAGAAGGTGAAGAGGCTTGCCCAGCCCCGGGCGGAAGGGCTCGCGCGCGATAATCCCGGCCTGGCCGGAAGCAGGAGGGGAGTTGTCTTTTCTCAGGGGACGATCAGCATCCTGGAGAGTAGCGGAAGGTTCAGAAGCCGCCCCTCCCGCCTGCAGGATAGGATTGGCTGCCGCAGGAGGCACTTCAACGGTTCTCGCTTCATCTGCCCGGGTGGTTAGACCCGGGTCGGCGGGAGTTGGCACTGCGAGAAGACGGTTCAGAAAAGAAAAGGTCGGGTCGAAATACTGACAAGGGAAAATGTACCTATCGTTCCGGTTTCGGCCGGAGGAATCCTCTCCAAGACTCGCGTTTGGTCCTTAGGTGAATGAGCGGGCAGGTTCGAAGAACTTGGCGGGATCTCGTCGCCATCGTTAGGAGCGGCTTCCTGCGAAAGCTTACGTTAACTGTCGGATCCAGCGCACAATCAGTTCGATAGGAACGGTTGAAAGGCTTACCTTCTGTGGAGAAGGATCCCCCGCAGGATTGGGAGTGGGGGAAGGAGGATCCCTGTTCTCGCGAGAAAGGTCCCGCCGGACCACCTTCGCCCTTTTCTTTTCCTTCTTCTTCGGCTCGGACGGCCCGGCGATGGAAGTCTTTTTCACTAACCATGGAGCCACCGCCGCACAGTTAGCCAAGGCCCGCGCTTGGGCAGCGGCTAACCGGTCTTGGAGGTCTTGCGGAAGCGGTTTGGCAGCACGTTTGGGATGCATGGTAAGCTCGCGCAAAAGTCCCGGGGGGCGAGAGCTCAGTCGTAAAAACAGTATTCCAAGGGCGAGGCATATGGTCGCCTATCGGTGCGTATTTATAGCCGCAGTAGGACCCACCAAAAGATTCCCCTGGTTAGTTGGCACGTGTCCAGCGAATATTTCGGGGGTTGGACTTGTCTTGTCGAGCGCAGGGCTAGCTCGAAAAGAGCGGGGATTGTGTACAACCCCATATTCGCTGGGAGGGATCCAAAGGCTTCAATGGTCAGGATTGGGCTAGTCTCAGGCTAGCCTCGGGTTAACCCTAAGGCATACTTGGGGAGTTCTCGTCCTGTAGGAGCTCTCGCCAAGGGCAGGCGAAAGCTGAGGAAACCAGGGCAGATAGTCGAGCTCTCGGCATAAGAGATCGTCGACCGACCGAAGCAGAGGGCCTGACTGTGGAAGCTCCCGCCTTAGGGAGAGCTCCCGCCCAGGGCAGGCGAGAAGGCCTTAGGTGAACCTTCTTTCGCATTAACGTCATGACTACCTAGCGCGAGAACCTTCCTGGCAGGAGTTCTCGCCAAGGCGGGCCTAGAGGGGATCCAGCGAGAGCCTTCTAGGCCGGGGGTCTCGCCAAGTGGGCCCACGGGGTGGGACCCGGATTCCAGAGAAGATTATCTTATTATTATCCCGAGGTAAAATTACCCAAACGCCCTTAGGAGAACAGCGGGATTTGGCTATTGGCAGACCCCTCAGGGGTATTTTAGTACTTTCAGGTCAAAGGAAGACTATAAAAAGACCCATAGGGGCTCTTTGGAAGGCAGGGCTCTCATTTTTCCTCCAACTCTAGTGCCTTCTGAAGAGCTCCCAGCCCAGCATTTGGCTTTGGAGGGGAAGCTCTCAGAGATCTTCCGGGTGTGTGGTGGGACCTCCTAGCTGAGGCTTTGGGTCTGTGTTAGGGCCTTAGCAGCCTGTCAGGGGTCGAGGTTTGAGAGAAGTAGGCATTGACTGCACTTTGGTTCGTGAACATTTGTTGAGGTTATTTTTGGCTTCAACACTTAAATGGTACACTAAAAGAGGAAGTCTATGTAGAGTAGTCACCAGGTTTTATAAACTCTAAACTCAACTCACATGTATTCAAATTTCACAAGTCTTTGTATGGGTTAAAACATGTACCTAGAGCCTGTTATGAGACCATGTCTATCTTTCTTATAGAGAATAAGTTCTCTAGAGAAAAGATAGATAAGACATTATTCCTTAGGGACATCAAAGGTTCAAGTATCCTTGTCCAGATATATATAGTTGACATAATTTTTGGGTCTACTAATGAGATGTTGTGTAGAAAATTTGTCAGGCTTATGCAAGACAAGTTTGAAATGAGCAGCATGGGTGAGCTAAAATTCTTCTTAGGATTCCAAGTTAGACAATCTGAAGATGTTATATTTATCTTTCAGTCCAAGTTCACTAAGGAGTTGGTTAAGAAGTATGGTATGGAGAATTCTTCTACCATGAGAACTCCAATAGGTTCTTCTATGTCACTGCACAAGGATGAATTTGGGAAACCAGTTGATGCATCCTTGTATAGAGGCATAATTGGATCACTCCTCTATTTGACTGCCAGTATGCCAGATATTATGTTCTCAACATATGTCTGTGTTAGGTATCAAGCATGTCCCAAAGAGTCTCATTATACTGCTGTAAAGAGAATTCTTAGATATCTGAAGAGCACACCCAATCTTGGGCTTTGGTATCATAGGGATAGTGATTTTGAACTCACAGGGTACATAGATGCTGATTTTGCAGGGTGCAAAGAAGACAAAAAAAAATACATCTGGAACTTGCCAGTTTTTTGGAAAAAGACTCATAAGTTGGAGTAGCAAAAAGCAAATAAGTGTTACAATTTCTACAGCAGAATCTGAGTACATATCTGCTGAAAGCTGCTATGTACAGTTGTTGTGGATTCAACATCAACTACTGGAATATATTGTACAGCTAAGTAAATCTATTTTGTTTTGTGATTCTACTAGTGCAATTTCTATTGCTAATAATCCTGTTTCACACAGTAGAACTAAATATATAAAAATTAAATATCACTTTCTTAGAGAGAATGTTAAAAAAGAGAATATTAGCTTACAGTATACTCCAATAGAAAGATAAGTTGCTGACATCTTTACAAAACCCTAGATGAAAGAAAGTTCAATTACTTTAAATTTGAACTAGGTATGTTGAATATTGAGTAAACATTTTCTATTAGTAACTATAAAAGACACCTAACCATGTCAACATATCTAAACAAATAAGAAAGACTTGATATAATTTCAAGAAATTATAGTCAGAACACAAATTTTATCTAAGTCCAGTAATTATGTCGGGACACCACAGTGTATGTCAACATTGTTGGGTCCATTGATCCCAATATCTTAGATTTGTAAGAATTCAAACAAGTCAATAGTATACATATAATTATATTTGATGTATGTTTAAGTTCATGCATACAGGTTGGTCTTTGTCACAATGATTGGACATATAGTTCAAGAGACAATGACAGGTGGACTCAAAGTGATAGGTTGGAAATTCAGGAAATGCCTAAGTCTAGAAGCATTAAGTGAGGCAAGCTTACTTAACGCCATACAGTTAATAACATTGAGAGAAGGCTGACAATCAAAGCTTATAGTATTGACAAGATAGAAATGTGGCTAAGTCCACAGGCGTTGAGTGAGCTTAATTCACTCAACGCCATATGGCCAGAATCATTGAGTCAAGGATATCATGTCAAAGCCTAAGCAGTGGAAGCCAGAAAATCAACTAAGTCCAGAAGCGTTGAGTGAAGCTTCATCACTCAACGTCATGCTGAGTTTGTCAATGCCAAACTTCAGCAAGAAGGAAAGATTACAGAAAATTAGGCTAAGTATAAAAGCGTTGAGTGAAGTTTATATACTCAACGCTCTCAACGCCATCAGACAGAAAGTTGAAGAATATGGCTAAGGCAGAAAGCGTTGAGTGAGGCACATACACTCAATACTCTCAACGCCTAGCAGAGCTGAAATATTTCTAAGTCTAGATTTGTTGAGTATGGCCTATTCACTCAACTCCTAGCAGAGCTGAAGAAAATTCTAAGTCCAGAATTGGCGAAGTATTGCTTCTCCATTTTTCATCGAGCTGAGCTTTGATTTCGTCAAACTCAGCTCTCACCTGCTCGTCGACCTGAAGATTTCTAGAATGATGCTTGCTTTTTCCGAACTGAGTTTTGGGTTCGTAAAAATTAAGTTTTGAGTTCGTCGGACTAAAGATTTCTGAAATGATGCTTGATTTCATCGAGCTGAGCCCTGGGTTCGTCAAACTGAGTTTTGAGTTCGTCGAACTGAAGATTTCTAAAATGATGCTTGATTTTGTCGAGCTAAGCTCGGGGGGAGTTTGTCGAACTGATGATTTTTGAAATATTGCTTGATTTTGCTAAGTCCAGAATGATTCTGTTGTCAACAAAGTCAACAAGTCAATGATTTCCTGATTCGTTATTTAAATGCTGCAAATCGACATTAACATCGTCGTCAGTCTATAGTGGATCTCAATTTTATTAAGCTGAGGTTTTAACCACCATTAAAATTGGGACACTGTCAATCATCCCATAAATCGATGGGGTTATAAATAACAGCTGAGATCAAGATCAAACAAGTTTTTCTGATTAACATTCTAAAAATGAGAAGCGAGAGTTCGTCGTCTTCATCCGCCATTGTTATATAACCAAGAACTTCAATTGATAAATCTGAAGGGTTTCTGAGTTCGCTGGTGCAATCAACATCTGCTACAGCAAAAACAGTGGATCTCTCTGAGGAAGACGAATTAGTATAGGCAAGCCCTAGCTGAAGTTGATTCATGATCCAAGCCGAGCCGAATATGAAGATATATCTCTGGATTGTTGAAGAAGAAGAAGATATTTGTATAGAATTTTCTCTGGACAGAAAGAGAAGCAGAGCAATTTATTTCCAGCCAATAAAGGTTAGCTGATTGAAGACATTCATTCTTAATCTTCCCCCTTCATCAGCAAGAACAGAATCAAGGTCCTGAGGAACTTCCAGCATAAGCCACAGATAGTTGTAGATTGTCATTCATGTTGCTGGGAAGCAGATAGGGCTGAGATTTACTTAGCCCAGGAAGAAATTGACTCAGAGAATAATTTCTCTTGAGTCAAATCAACAACTCTTTCAACATCAGTGGATCTGTGAAAGATTTGTGTTGAGGCTTAGATTGATTAGGCTGTGTGAGAGATCTGTGAGATCTTATTATAAAGCCTAAATTATAAAGGCTGTGAGTAAAATCTGTGAGTTCTATGTTAGGTTCGTGGTACTGTGATTGGATTCCTGTGTGAATCAATATGGGGTTGTTTCTCCCAGCCTGTGTAAAAGGCATTTGTGTCTGTGTATGGTTGTCAGGTGATCACTATGTGGAGGGCTGTGAGCCAGTGTTGCAAGTCTCAGTGGAGACTGACTGATCCGGTGGGATCGCGCTGTAATCTCTGAGGAGTTTTTGGAGAAGAGCCTTGTCTAACATACTGTTATAAAGGCAGAGAGGGACAGTGGATGTACTCATATACTAGGGAACCACTATAAAATCTGGTGTGTTGTGTATTGTGTTTTGTTTTGCTGAGTATTATTTTTTTGAAAGCTGAATTAAGTATACACAATAGGACTTAATTCATAAAAGATTTTAAAGAATCTTAAAAAGACTGCAATAACCTATTCACACCCCCTCTAGGTGATTAGCTAACCTTGTAATCAAAGGCTTTCAAGTGGTATCAGAGGGAGGTTACTCAAGAAAAGACTTAACAGTCTAAGGAGATATCCATGGTATCTGTTAGAAGGTTAAGATGGGTTCAGGAGATAATCATAAAGAGTTTGGATCCATGAAACTTCCTCTCTATAGGAAGGAGAATTTTGGCATATGGAAAGAAAGGGTCAGATTGTTCATGGAAGCATCTGATTCTAGGATATATATCACAATTCAAGAAGGACCCTTCATCCCAATGAAGATATCTATCCTTGATACAAATATTTAGACTCTAAAGAAGTACACTGAAATGACTAAGGATGAAGTCATCTTAGCAACAATGGATAAGAGGGAACAAAATATCAAAGTTAGTGTCATAGATGACTCTACCTTTCAAAACCTAATGCACTGCAAGACCTCAAAGGAACTGTGAGACACCTTGATAATATATATGGAAAGCACTGAGGAAGTGAGAGATGATAGAAAGTCAATGCTAAATCAAGAGTATGAAGCTTTTAGACAGATCAGGGAGGAGACCATAACTAGTTATTATGAAAAGTTCTTTAGGAAAGTTAATGAGTTAAAGACCTATGGCAGGGCATTTAGTAATTATTAACTAAATGATAAGTTTCTTAGGTCTCTTACTAGAGACTGGGACACTAAGATATGTCTCATTAGAGAAGTGTCCAAGGTGGTATATACTCCACCATCCATACTATATGGTAAGCTACTTTCATATGAGATGCAGCTGATAGCAAGGAAGAAGGAAGAGAAGACTAGCAGAGGCCAGGCCAAAGAAACTACTATGGTCTTCAAGGCAGATAGCTCCAAGAGGAGCAAGAAGAAGAATCCTTCTCCACTAAGAAGGCCAGCTGAGTCAAAAGATTCAGATCAAGAGGAATCAGGTTGTAATGTGTCTGATGAGGAGTTTGCTGCTTTCTCAAAGCAGTTTATGAGGCTGATGAAAAGAAGGGGTGGGGGAGCAAACCTACCTCTTCCTTCCAGCACAAAGAGGACTACTACAGAAATAAGAAGAAACCCTGCAAAGAGGGCAGGTATGATTCAAAACCTGGTAAACATTTTTCTAAAAAGGTTGTTTGTTTCTGTTGTAGCAAGCCAGGTCATGTTGTGGTTGATTGTCCTGAGAAGAAAGAAGCTGGTGAAAAGAATCATCACCACAAGAGAAGCAAGAAGGAGAAAACTTTCATTGTTAAGAGGGAGAAAAGCTGGACTGAGTCTTCCTCATCAGAATCAGAAGAGAATGATGAAGACTACATTGGGCTGATGGCAAGATCACATGCGGAATCATGCCAGGATCATCCTGGACCATCTAAGATACACTCTTCATCCAACTCTTCATCCAAGTCCAAGTATGTGACTGGTTTAGATTCAAGTGCTTCTTCATTGAGAGATGAAGATGGCTCTGAATCTGAGGAAGATAGAAATCAAATGATTGAAAGATATGGTGAACTTCTGGAAGCATTCAGAAGGAGTAAGTTGTTGACCAAACAACAGGCTCAGGAGATTGCATCTCTGAAGCTTGTTGCTTACCAACATTCTAAAATAGCAATTTTGCCAGAGCAAAAAATTAGGGAAGTTAGCCAGCTGAAGAAAATTACTGTTATTCAGATGGGCATCATAACGTTTAAGAATGATCTTATCAGGAATCTAGAAGGTAAACTCTGAAAGGAGAAGGAGCTAGTGGCTAAGTTTTCAAAGCCATGTACTGTGTTGCCTTTGATAGATTCCTTCTTCTTCCAAAAGGATAAGAAAGGAATAGGCTTCAAAGGGAACACTAGAGCTGGTAATTCCAAAAGGAAGAACAAAGTTGTTTACCACTATGGTGGTAGGAATGGCAAGGGTGCTAGTGGCTATAAGGCAGCCCATGAGGATTTCAAATGGCCCATCATGGACCATTTAGGTTTGGTGTACCAGCCCCAACACTCAAGAAAAAATCTGTTGTTGTACCTGCTGAACTGAGAGCTACTGACAACAATACTGTTAAACATCTATGAGTGCAACATCTATGAGTGATGGTATTGTGGCAAAGTGGGCCACTATGCCATTAATTGCTGGCACAATAATAGTGTACAGAGAGCTAATGCATGCTTACCTGTCAAAAGAGCTGTAGGCAGGCATGTTCATTTTCATCCTAACATGCACCTAGGACCCATTGAGAATTAGAGTCCTAAGGATAAGTGATTTATTTATTGCAGGTGAGTCCAAGTTGTCATACCCCTATATGGTACTTGGACAGTGGTTATTCTAGGCACATGACTAGAACAAAGTGCATCCTGAAGGATTTCATTCCAGTAAAGGATTGACCTAAGGTGATATTTTGTGGATCATATAAAGGGATCACCAAATGCTATGGTAAGATCACTAATGGCTTAATAACTTTCACAAAAGTTGCTTATGCGGAAGGTTTGCAACACAACCTTATAAGCATAAGTCAACTATGTGATCTTGGTTATGTCATTTTTTTACACAAGGATAAGTGTCATATAAGAAGATCAAGTGACCAAGAGGTCACTTTGACTGGCACTAGGAGTGAGAATATCTATTGTCTTAATTTTCTTTGTTTATCATCAGACTCTCTCATTTGTCTAGTTGCAAATGAGAAAGCCTCATATTGTGTCAAATGGCACAAGAGGCTAGCTCATTTGAATTATAAGACTATAGGAAAGCTCTATAGTCAAGAGTTAGTTAGGAATGGTCCTAACATGAAATGCTCTAAGGAAGGTATTTGTTATGCATGCTAAAAGGGTAAGCAGACAAAAGCTTCCTTCAAAAGCATTGAGACTAAAGATTATGTGAGGTGTTTATACCTCTTGTATATGGACTTATTTGGTCCAATGCCAGTTCATAGTCAAGGTAGGAAGGTCTACACCTTTGTGGTGATTGATGACTTTTTTAGATTTGTTTGGGTATTCTTTTTGAAGAAAAAGTCTGAAACCTCAAATGTCTTCAAGACATTTTTCATGCAAATATAGAATGAGTTGAACAATACTATGGTAAAAATCAGAAGTGACCATGGGACTGAGTTTAAGTCTAAATGCATGACAAGAATCTGTGGACATCACGAGATTCAACAAGAGTTTTCCTCTCCAAGAACACCCAAGCAAAATGGGATAGCTGAGAGGAAGAATAGAACTCTCATAGAGGCTGGTAGAACACTACTAAATGACACTTCTCTCTAAGAATATTTCTGCGCTGAGGCTGTAAATATAGCTTGTCATGTCCTTAACAGGGCTTGTATTACCAAGAGCCATAATAAGACTCCCTATAAGATTATGAAGGGTAGGAAACCAAACCTTGCATATCTCAGAATTTTTGGAAGCAAGTGTTTTGTACTCAACAATGGGAAATCCTATAAAACTATGTTTGCTGCCAAAGCCTATGAGGGGATATTTGTTGGGTACAACAATCATAGTAAGGCTTATAGGATCTATAACTTGGCAAGTCAAGTTGTAGAGGAGTCAATTAATGTAGTATTTGATAAAATAAATATGATTAATAATGAGCTATCAAGCTCTTCTTCTAGTTCTACAAGTACTGAACTAGTGTTGAAAAAGCTCACTCTCAAGAGAAATGAAGAAGATGCTCCAACAATGCAAGACCAAGAAGAGGGTGTGTGTATTCCAGAGGAAGCATAAGGATCACAGGAAGTGGATGAAGATTAACATCATGAAGAATATGATGTTGAAGCAATACTGCCTCCAGTAGTAAGACATCTGAGGGATCATCCAGACCATCAGATTATTAGTGATGCAAGACAAGGAGTAGTGACAAGGAGCAGATGTCTCAACACAGTAATGTACTCTTGCTTCCTATCACAGGTAGAACCTAAGAAATTTTAAGAGGCTAACCAAGACCAATTTTGGATTGGAGTTATGCAAGAGGAATTGAACCAGTTTAAAAGATGTAATGTCAAGAAGCTGGTTCCAAGACTTCAAGGACATAATTTCATTGGAACTAAGTGGATCTACAGGAATAAACTTGATGAAAATGTCATTATAATTAAGAATAAAGCAAGACTGGTGGCTCAGGGGTACAGACAAGAGGAAGGTGTTAACTTTGATCAAACATTTGCCCCTATAGCAAGACTAGAAGCTATTGGGTTATTCTTTTCATATGTTGTATTCCATGGGTTCAGAGTCTATCGGATGGATGTGAAATCAGCATTTTTGAATGGAGATTTGAAAGAAGAAGTCTATGTAGAACAACCTCCAGGTTTTGTTGTTTCTTACCATACAAATTTTATTTATAGACTAAGGAAAGCTCTATATGAGCTAAAGCAATCCCCTAGAGCTTGGTATGAAACATTGTCTAGCTTCCTCATTGAAAATAAATTCTCAATGGGGAAGATAGACACGATTCTATTCCTTAGGGAATCTAAAGGCAAGATCATCCTAGTCCAGATATATGTTGATGACATTATCTTTGGGTCTACTGATGATAACCTTTGTAGGAAGTTTGCCAAACTTATGCAAGGGAAGTTTGAGATTGGTAGCATGGGTGAACTTAAGTTCGTCTTGGGTCTCCAAGTAAGACAGACTGATAATGGATTATCCATATAACAGTCTAAGTTTACCAGAGAGTTACTTAAGAAATTTGGGATGGAGAATGCTTCCTCCATGAAAACTCCCATGGGATCAAATATGTCTTTAGACAAAGATGAGGCAGGGAAACCTGTTGATCAAACTTTGTATAGATGGATAATTGGTTCTCTTTTATATCTTACTGCTAGTAAGCCAGACATCATGTATGTTACATGTGTTTGTGCTAGATATCAGGCATGCCCTAAAGAGACTCATTTCTCAGCTGTTAGGAGAATTTTAAGATATCTAAAGGGCACACCAGATCTTGGCCTTTGGTACCCTAGGAATAGGGATTTTGAGCTAATTGGCTATTCAGATGCAGACTTTGCAGGCTATAGAGAGGATAAGAAAAGTACATCAGGTTCCTGTCATTTTTTGGGTAGAAGGCTAGTGTCCTGGAGCAGCAAGAAGCAGACTAGTGTATCTATTTATACTGCAGAATCAGAATATATAGCTGCAGGAAGCTGCTGTGCACAGTTACTGTGGATTCAGCATCAACTCCAGGATTATAACCTCCAGATAAGTAAAAGCCCTTTATTTTGTGACTCTACAAGTGCAATCTCTATAGCTAGGAATCTTGTATCACATAACAGGACAAAGCACATAGAGATTAGATATCATTTTATTAGAGAGCATGTGGAATGTGAGGATATTAGTTTTGAGTTTGTCCCAATAGACAAGCAAGTGGATGATATTTTCACTAAGCCACTAGATGAAGCAAAGTTCAACACCTTCAAATTTGAATTAGGTATGTTGAATTTTGTATAGCTTCAATTGTTCTTATTAAGGGGGAGCAAGTTCTGCTCTAGGTGTTTCTCTGCTCTCAAATAGGGGGAGTAGATAGCATGTTGCTCTTAAGCTATTTCACAGAAGTCAAAAAGGGGGAGAAGTAGTACAAGAAAAAAGTAGTAAGGGGGAGTAGTAGAACAAAGAAGCAGCTATAGGACAGGCTTCACAGGTGAAGCAGCTTGTAGTAAAGCAAGGGGAGCACAAGGGAAAATGTAGTAACTCTTGTTGGTAACTTTTGTTGCTCTTAGATTAATACAATATTAATATTTATACATATTTTTGGTTCTTATGTTAGTGTATATCATTGAACAAGAATTCTCAAGTGGTGTTTTGACTTCTTAAAATAAAGGGAGATTGTTGGGTCCATTGATGCCAATGTCCTAGATTTATAAGAAGTCAAACAGGTCAATGGTATACACATAGTTACATTTGATGTATATTTAAGTTCATGCATATAGGTTGGTATTTGTCACAAAGATTGGACATATAGTTCAAGATATAATGATAGGTGGACTCAATGTGATAGGCTGGAAATTCAGGAAAATGCCTAAGTCCAGAAGCGTTAAGTGAGGCAAGCTCACTCAATGCCATACAACTAATAGCGCTGAGAGAAGGCTGACAGTCAAAGCTTACGGTATTCATAAGGAGGAAATGTGGCTAAGTACATAGGCATTGAGTGAGCTCAAATCACTCAATGCCATATGGCCAGAATCATTGAGTGAAGGATATCATGTCAAAGCCTAAGCAGTGGAAGCCAGAAAATTGACTAAGTCCAGAAGCGTTGAGTGAAGCTTCATCACTCAATGCCATGCTGAGTCTGTCAATGCCAAACTTTAGCATGAAGGCAAGATTGCAGAAAATCAGGCTAAGTATAAAAGCATTGAGTGAAGCTTATACACTCGACGCTCTCGACGCCATCAGGCAGAAAGCTGAAGAATATAGCTAAGTCAAAAAGCGTTGAGTGAGGCATATACACTCAACTCTCTCAACGCCTAGCATAGCTGAAATATTTCTAAGTCCAGATTCATTGAGTATGGCCTATTCACTCAACGTCACTCAACGCCTAGCAAAGCTTAAGAAAATTCTAAGTCCAGAATCGTCGAAGTATTGCTTGTCCATTTTTCGTCAAACTGAGCTTTGATTTCGTCGAACTGAGTTCAGATTTCATCGAACTTAGTTTCACCTGTTCGTTGACCTGAGGATTTCTGGAATGATGCATGCTTTCGTCAAACTGAGTTTTGGGTTCATCGAACTTAGTTTTGAGTTTGTCGAACTGAAGATTTCTGAAATGACGCTTGATTTCGTCCAGTTGAGCCCTGGGTTCGTCGAACAGAGTTTTGAGTTCGTCGAACTGAAAATTTCTGAAATGATGCTTGATTTCATCGAGCTAAGCTCGGGGTTCGTTGAACTGAGTTTTGAGTTCGTCAAACAGAGGATTTCTGAAATATTGCTTGATTTTACTAAGTACAGAATGATGCTGACATCAGCAAAGTCAACAAGTATGATTTATTATTTAAATGCTGCAAATCGTCATTAACGTCGCCGTCAGTATACAGTGGATCTCAATTTGATTAAGCTGAGGTTTTAACCACCGTTAAAACTGGGATACGTGTCAATAATCCCACAAATCGACGGGGTTATAAATAACAGCTGAGATCAAGATCAAACAACTTTTTTTTCTGATTAACATTCTAAAAATGAGAAGCGGGAGTTCGTCGTCTTCATCCACCATTGTTACAGAACGAAGAACTTCAATTAATAAATCCGAAGGGTTTTTGAGTTCGCTGGTGCAATCAACATCTACTACAGCAAGAACAGAGGATCTATCTGAGGAAGACGAATCAGTCTAGGAAAGCTCTAGCTGAAGTTGATTCACGATCCAAGCCGAGCCAAATCTGAAGATCTCTCTCTGAATTGTTGAAGCAGAAGAAGAAGAAGATATATGTACAAAGTTTTCTCTGGACAAAAGGAGAGGTGGTGCAATTCATTTTCTGCCAATAAATAGTTTAGCTGATTGAAGACATTCATTCTTAATCTCCCCCCTTCATCAACAAGAACAGGATCAGGGTCCTGAGGAACTTCCAACATAAGCTACAGATAGTTGTAGATGGTCATTCTTGTTGCTGGGAAATAAATAGGGCTGAGATTTACTTAGCCCAGGAAGAAATTGACTTAGAGAATAATTTCTCTTGAGTCAAATCAACAACTCTTTCAACATTAGTAGATTTGTGAAAGATCTGTGAGATCTTATTGTAAAGCCTAAATTATAAAGGCTGTGAGTAAAATATGTGAGATCTATGTTAGGGTTGTGGGCCTGTGATTGGATTCCTGTATGAATCAGTGTGGGGCTGTTTATCCCAGCCTGTGTAAAGGGCATTTGTGCATGTGTGTGATTGTCAGGTGATTACTGTGTGGAGGGCTGTGAGCCAGTGTTGTAAGTCTCAGTAGAGACTGACTGATCCGGTGGAATCGTGTTGTAATCTCTGAGGAGCCATAGTTTTTGGAGAAGATCCTTATCTAACATACTATTAGAAAGGCGGAGAGGGACGTGGATGTACCCATATACTGGGAAACCACTATAAAATCTGGTGTGATGTGTATTGTGTTTTGCTGTGCTGAGTATTTTTTTTCTTGAAAGGTTAATTAAGTATACATAGTAGGACTTAAGTCATAAAAGATTTTAAAGAATCTTAAAAATACTACAATAACCTATTCACCCCCCTCCCTCTAGGTGATTAGCTACCCTTGTAATCAAAGACTTTAAGACACTATAGACAGTATTGTGTTGAGACACCAGAATGTGTGTTGACACAATAGATAGTCATGTGTCGAGATATTAAAAATAAGGGTGTCGAGACCCCGAGGGCTGTCGAGAGACATGAACCTTGCGTCGACTTAAGTCGACACATCTCGACTGAGTAGGTTTTCAGTGTTGATACCAGACATTTCCCGAATTTTCAGAAAAGTCTAAAAGCAGTGCACCTTATCATCTTCCGTATTCAGTTACTATAAATCGGTGGTGTAAGGAGCTGTCGACTACGCTTACCAGAAAACTTGAGTGACAGTTCTCAGAGTGTCGATACCTAGAAATCCTTAGTCGACTCCCCTCAATCTCAAATTCTCTCGATTTCAATGACACCCAAGATGGACGAAAACATCAATGAGGGTTATGAACTGGTGCGAAACACCTTCATCTCCGCACCAGAAGAAATAAAGAATGTTATTGACCTTGTCAATAAGGCAGGTCTTGAGTATCTACTTTCAGAACCAACCAATATATGGAAGAGAGAGGTATCATGATTCTATTCCAATGCCTCACTAAACCCTAAGTCAGGCAAGATCAAATCCAGTGTTAATGGAGCAAGAGTAAATATCATAATCAAAAGACTGGCTAAAGTATTTCAGATTCCAAGAACTGCACAGGAAGATGAATTGGATTCAAGCAAGACTGCTGAGGCCTTAGAATGGTGTGGACTAGCTCCAACCACTAGGTTTGGCAGTTCCTTAAACAGGAAGGGAATGAATTCCCAGGGAAAATTTCTATCTGAAATAGTTGGAAAGGTGATCCTCTGCAAGACTGGAGCACATGACAGGATTTCCACATTTATGTTTAGCCTGAAGACAAGGATTATCTTCAGAATCAAGACTGAATGGAACCAGGTAGTCTTTGATAAGATTCCAGAAGGGATTCAGAAGCCTAATATGAGTAGAATAGTTATTTTGTATCTGGTAAAGGTAATTTCAGATAGTATCAATCAGAAGAATAGATCTAAGATAAATCATATGAGGAGAATGGACCTGAGAATTCTGTCTAGATGAGACAGAGTCTTGTTTAAAGAGACACCAGAACCTAAGAAGACAAAGGAGGTAAAAGGCAAGAAATTTGAGGTAGTGGAAGTTGACTCCACTAGTGATTCTAAAGAAGAGGTGAACTTCAGTTCAGATAAGGATGCTAAAGAAGAATAAAAAAGATCTCCAAGGTTCTCACCTGGAACTAGTGTACAGGTGTAGGGGGAGAACATTCCAGAAAAAGAAACAATTGAGGGGGAGAACCTCTATGAATTGCCAATGGATACAACTACTATTATAATAATGGATGTTGTATAAGAACTAGAAAAATCAAAAGATCATGTACAAGAAATGTCTGAGAAAGAGATGGAGGAAGAAAATACAAAAGAGATTGAAGAAGAAATTCTTTTGTCTAAAGTATCTAACATCTAGGGGAGTTAGCTGAAAATTCCCAGATTAAGGTGTCTAATGCTGAGATTCAGCATGCAGATGTTACCTTGAAAAGTCTTAATACAAATACTGAAGGTACAGAATAGCAAAACTCTGTTGAGATGGTCAGATCATCAGATTCTGAGGAAGAGGAAGCTTCACAGCTTAAGAAAAGGAAACTATCTGAGTTAAGGAAAGGAAATAAGAGTTATAAGAAGTATCTCCAATCTGGACCACAATCAGCTCATGCAATGGATTCTAGCTCCCTGCTAGTCCTAATACAGATAATGCTTGATAAACAAAGGCAAGACCTAGAAAAGTATGTTGATGAAAACAACAAGGAGTTGCAATTTCAGCTGGCACAAGACATAAAGTCAATAAGATTTGAAGTAAACTTATTAAAGAAATATATAACTGATTTCTTTGAGAAAGGAGCAAATGTTATTGTCTACCTGACCAAGCAACAATAAGAAGCTAAACAACTAAAGGCTGATATAGCAATCAAGCAAGGCTATGTCCTTGAGAATCAAAACAGAATGAATGAAAATATGATAGTTATTCTTGATACAACCTTGGGAGAAATAAAGAATCAAACCACTGCTTTGGAGACCAAACTTGATTCAACTGCCAAAGATATAGAAACCAAACTGACAGATCATTCAGATTCTCTGCTTAAGGACATCAAGGCTTCTGACAAACCTTTGATAGCAATTTACTGAGAGTTAAGAAGACTGTAACATTAGGAATCAATTATCTAGATGGTCAAGTAAGGTTTCACAAAAATGATTGGAGGGACCATATTGAAAGAGAAATCATAAAGGGGAAGAGGGTAATCATAAGGGCCAGTTCTAAACATGCTACCTGGATATCAAATAATATCAGAGATACTTTAGGCTATCCTCCCCTATGGTATGATGAGGATCATACTGCTGAGTCTGGTTATCAACCAGCTCAACTTAAAGCACCTCATGCTACTAGAACTTATGATGCGGAGCAAACTATGTAAAATCCTACAACACAAGCTACATTTGAGTCTATCCAAGCAATTGTCCAAACATATATAGTCCTCCTCAAGTGTTAGAGCAGAATTAATGTAATCTGTGAGAAAGTGGACAAGTCTTCTACTGCTCAGGAGATAGAGGCCCATCTATTAAAGAAAATGTTTAGAGAATAAGCTGAGACTAGACCAAATTTTGAGCAGTGGAGTCCAACCTGCAGATCAATAATTCTCATTGTATGGAAGGCTGTAAATGCAAATGTGATAGATAGGGGCAAACGATACAATGAACAGGAATGGGACAAACATTTAAAGCAGCAAGAGGTTATCAAGAAGTTCAGACATGATCTGAAGAAAGGAAAGCTTCCTACTAATTCTGTTGAGCCCAATAAATATTTCCCAAAGCCATACCATTATTTTGAAAGACAAGGGCTGAAAGAAGAAGCAATTGCAAAAGCTAAAGCTAAGGATGACAAAGGAAAGAAGATTTTTGATGATAATGTGTCTGAGGTGAAAGCAAAGATACAATCTGGAAAAGGCATAGTCATCAAAGAACTAGAGCTGCCTTAGAATGTTACTAGTTTTAAAATTCATAAAAAACTTGATCTATAACTATTGTATAACCAAAGCTTGTAGCAGTAAACTTTGTAATAAACAATCAATAAAATTTTGGTTTACTCAATATTTCATGTGCTATTAATTAGGATTACAATTGTTTGTCTTATTATTCAGTAGTATTGATGTTAAATATGTGTTTTATCTATGGTATTTCACATATTGTACTGCTTTGTACTCTTAATGTCTTTATCATAATATTTTGGTATCATGTTGTATATTATTGAATTGGAGTTATGACTTCTCCAAATAGGGGGAGATTATTGGGTACATTGGTCACAATGTACTTGATTTGAAGAAGTCAAAGAGAAAGTTGTGTTGACACTCAGGACTAGTGTCGACACACACTACTCAAGTTGTGTCGATAGGAAGTAAATGTGTCGACACAAAGGACAAGTGTCGACACACCACACAAGCTGTGTCGAGATAAGGTGAAAGCTGTGTCGACACATTCTACATCAGCTGTTTCAAGACAAGATAAAGGTTGTGTCGACACATTCAGAATTTTATCGACATCACTACAAGAGAAGTGTCGACACCCAGGACTGGTGTCGACACATTCAATAGTCAAGTTTCAACACTTCAAGCAAAATTGTTTCCTAAGCACAGAAATCAAGCCGGAGGTACTGACAACTATTAGAACTAGGGGTGTGCAAAAATAACCGAAGAACCGAGAATCGGACTGAAACCGAACCGAATTGAGCGGTTCGGGTAGGTTCTTATGTTTCTCGGTTCGGTTCTGGGTCCAAAATTTTTCAGAATCGACCACTTGGTTCGGTTCTCGGTTCTTACACTCGGGTACCCAGAACTGACCCGAGAACCGAGTTATTGAATTTAGGTATCAATAATATATTTGTGATGAGAAATATGCTTTTGAAAAAGAATGATGAATAATTAGCTAGATGAAGATATTTCGTATGTAACTTTATAAACGATTTGCTTATGTTTTGAAAATGTTGAACTTTTTCTTAATTGTTTGAATCTTTGAATATGAAATGTTGTATGATAAGATTATTAAATGTATTTAGTAATGTAAGAAACCTTGATGATTTTGGATTCATGCAAGTTTAAGGTCTTCTAGTTTCTTCGATATATAAACATTGATTTTGCATTTATTTTTTATAGTGTAACACATTTACACCATAAATTTAAGGAACCGAGAACCAAACTGGAACCGAACCGATATTTTCGGTTCGGTTCCAGTTCTATAATTTAGAACCGTGGGCCGGTTCCGGTTCCAAAAATTTGGAACCGAACCTATACGGGTTAGTTCTTGGTTCTGAGTGAAACCGAACCGAACTGATCTGAGTTGCACCCCTAGTTAGAACTTTCAGATGTCAGTTATTAACCGGATCAGCCGGTTACTCTTGACAGAGCCTATTTAAAGGGATCAACTCTTCATAAAAAGTAAGAAGAACAATTTGGTGAAGTCAGATCTAAGAAGCATCAACTATAATTCATAAGGTGGAGAGAAGCCAGATCAAGAATTGTCTTCAACATCCTCCAGCCTAGATCTACCCTAATTTCAACTTCAAGAAACTTTGAAAAGCTAAGAAGGGTTGGATCAAATCTTTCACTACAAGATCAAAGGAAGCAAACACATTAGGATCAGATCAAGAAGCAGTCAATCATTTCTCTCTAGCTGGGTGATTAATTCTGAATCAATTTCTTTTACCTTTGTTAATCTTGTAAAGATCTACCTGTAGATCTGTGAGTAAGGGATTTATCTTCCCTGAGTTATAAGCCTGAGTTATAAAGGTTGAGGTATGGCTGGGATTGCCTGAGGTAGGAGAAGTGGGTATTTCTTTGAGTTATAAGGCAGGATTTGCCTGAGGAGTAGGAGTGTAAATTCACTCTAAGATAGAGTTCTTGGGAAGAACTTGAGGTGTAGGATCTTAGTGATCTGAGTGGTAATACTTATATAGTTTGAGTTATAGGAGCCAGCTGGGATCTGAGCTATAAGATCTAACGATCTGAGTAAAAGAAGAAGGAGTTTGGTCGAATCTAGTTTATTGCTAGATAGGCGAAGGGGGAAAGTGGATGTACTCATAAATTGGGGAATCACTATAAAACTGTGTGTACTGTGTTGTGATTGTTGTGATTGCTGTGCTGAGACTATTTTAAATTGATGTTAAGATTATATTTCTTTATCTAGCTGAGATAATTAATTCAAAGAAAGTATAACAAAGGTAGCCAAGATTAAAATTAGACTTATTCACCCCCTCAAGGTCACTCTCAATCCTAAAGCAAACATTTACAGCCGATGAATCGCCTTGCATGCAAAAGCATCGTGGACTTAGATGAATCTTCAATACGCTCGGAGGAATATAACTCGAAGGAAGATTTTTGCAGAGCCCTAGCCTATAGGAGAAGAAAGATGGGAGGAGAAAAGTTAGAAATGAGAGAGAGTACGGGGTCCTATTTATAGGCCCCAAGGGTGATTAAGGTAGTTATGCGGCTATCCGCAGACCGTAACCACCTAAATTACTAAGTGCAGACCATTTCAGTATAGTTTTTAGTACATATTATTCTTATGTTTTACTATACATAACTGTAATTATTTTATTTATTTGCACCCACCCATGATGGTGGTTACTTCGGTGGTTACGCGGGTTGTTACCCACGTAACAGACAGTTGTGATCAAGAGAGCGAGATTGAACGATGAAAAAGGGGCCATTATGGGCAGTTTGGGGGCTTCAGGTGGCCTCTAGGGAAGGAGGGAAATTTGTGACCGCCCTTGGGTATGCCGACCGGGCGGCTGGCCGCTGATATGCCAGTCGAGCCGCCGACCGCGGGTTCGCAGGGTGCGTCTGAAGGATAAAGCGCATACCCAACTGCACCAAAAGCCCAGACTGTTGGAGAGGGCGCTACTTAATTTTTTATATAAGTAGCAGAGCGCCACGGGTCAAGTGAAGGAACGCTGGACCCAACAATCCCCCCTGGCGTCCAGCATAACCCGTCGGCTCAGAGGTGGGGTTATTACATGTCCCACACGGCTCAGAGGTGGGGTTACCACATGTCCACAGTTGCCTTACCCACCGGACCCACACAGGTAGAAGGGAAAAATCAGGATTTAATAGCGCCCCCCCCGGTCTTGAACCCGTAACCTCTCTCTGATATCAATTGAAGGATCAAGCGCATACCCAACTGCACCAAAAGCCCGGACTGTTGGAGAGGGCGCTACTTAATTTTTTTATATAAGTAGCAGAGCGCCACGGGTCAAGTGAAGGAACGCCGGACCCAACAGCATCTACCGACCGGGGTCTTCCAGTCGTGAGGCATAGTTGCAACCGACCGAGGAGGCTAGTCGTGCCCTGCGGCCACGACCTCATGGCTGAGAGGCATGGGAGCGACCAGCCGGAGTGTCCAACCGCAACGCAAGCCACAAAGCAGGATGCTCTTTGGGGTCCCGGTCTTTTTGGTGTGAGGCGTGGTCGCAAATTCCGGTCGTACCTTGCGGTCGTAGGGATGCAGTCACTAGGCATTGGCCGATGTGGCCAGTCGCGCCTCGCGGCTACAGAGACATGACCATGAGGCATTGACTAGGGAGGCTAACCATACATTATTATTGCATGAACACGACCGTGAGGCGCTAGTCGGGGAAGCCAGATGCACCTCGTGGTTACGGGGACCCAATCATTAGGTGCTGGTCGAGGATGCTGATAGTGGCTCTGGACGGGAGGCCTCTTATGGGCGCACCGACCAAGGAAGAGTCGTCGTCGCCGATAGTGGAGGTCGGCCATTTCGGCTGGCCGCGGGCTATCGGTGGTGCACATGATTGTGGGCAGATAATGTGCATAGGTCATGCATGGATCGAATGCGATGGTCGCATGCAAGGTGGTTACTTTCATAACCTCCCACTTGATTAGTGGGGGTCATGGTGTTTTGGCTTTCTATAGCTCAGTATTTTCTATAAATTGTACGAGACCCCATCTTTGCCCCCCAAGTCCTCAATCTTTGGAGCCAGAGAAGGAGAAAAATGGGGACTTTCATGTAGATCCAAGTTGCAGTATCTATCATAGAGGAGAATGAAGGGGCGCCGGAAAGTGCGAGTGGAGGTAGAAAAATTAGCAAGGTGGAGCGTGAAAAAGAGCAAAAGTAAAGTATGGGCGAGACTCAAGCATAGCGTGTGTGCATACTAGGAGGATTTGTTCCTTGTGTGTAGGGAGAATCTGTGCCTCATATACGGGCGTGTGAGATGGACCCGCACACTAAGTACACACACGCGTGGGGAGGACTCGCGTGTTGTGCGCCCACGTTTACATTCCCCTTTTGTAATCTAGTGATTGAAGGATGATACCCAAACGATGTCTTAACCTACTGCCAGGGTGAATAGCGAACACTTCTAGTCGAGTAGTGAGAGGTTAGAGCGTCGAGCTGGGGGTATCGTTGATCGGTTGATGGTAGAAGGACGATACTCGAGGACATCTCAATCTACTTCCAAGGTGAAGGGTATCCAGGTAGAGATTAAGATATACAAATCAAGGGTGTTGTTGATGGTGGTGAAGGGCAGGCCTTCAAACCTGGGCAACCGCAAGGGGGCAAGACCTGACGGCTCAGTGACCTATCGTAGGGTAGAAGGGCAAACCTTCGATCTAGGGACATGAGAGGACACAGGGGTAAGGCTCCAGAGACAACGAGGGGTAGACCATACCAGACATTGGTGGATGTGAGGGGGCTTACCCTAAAAACTTTGTGACCTACCGTAGGGAAGAAGGGTGAACCTTCAATCTGTGGCAGTGCGAGGTTGCTAAGGCAAGGCCTTGGAGATGGCGAGGGGTAGACCCTGCCATCCATTGGCAAACACGAGGGGGGACTTGCCCTAGCAACATTATGACCTACCACAGGGGAGAAGGGCGAACCTTTGATCCGGGGCAGTGCGAAGTCACTAGGGCAAGGCCCCGGCGACAAGTCCTCGGCAGCATGCCATTATCACAGTTATTTGCTTAAGTTGTTTATTTTTGAATCTGCTAATAAAGCTTGTTGACAGTCAGACAAAAATTTATAAATGCATAGATATTATGAAGGTACATACATTGAAATTCATGTTGGCATTTTTGAAATGATCATTATAGAAGCCTCATATATTCAATTGCCTTTTATATATATGTCCTTTATGATTCTTATCTGTGATGAGTACATGTTCAGTTAAAATTTTGTATTTTTATTGTTGTATATTGTTAGAAGGGAGGTGCGGCAGTATCCCACCTCGTAAGGTATCCAGGCGGCCTTCCTTAAACTCCATTATAGGGCTGCAGCCCAACTAACCCAACCCATCTCCATGTGTTGTGTTCGGCCCAATCCCAACACTAGGTGGCCTACCTTAAACTAGCTATGTGGATGGTTGTTAGAGGTCACATCCTTCCTTAGATGAGCGAAACTCAATAGTCAAGAGCACACCATGGGGACTTCCCAGAAGGTCACCCATCATGTGACTACTCCAACCCGAACACGCTTAACTATGGAGTTTTTTCACTTCTCATCACCAATTCAGCTGCAGTTTTTGTTGAAAGGGGCCAACCCACTCATGTGAGTATCCTAGGCCGTCCCCAACCAGACTGCAGTCCACCAGCCCCAACTCGCTCTCCACACAATCGCGTACTGTCAATCTCCCAAACCGAGCTTACCTCCCTTTAACTAGTTTGTGGCGGTTGTTGAGGTCGGTGAGGCATTGTGCTTTCCCAGCCTCAATCCCCTGACCTCCTTTCAATGAGAAGTGATCCAATTAAGCACCCCTATGGGGACTTCCCAGGAGGTCACCCATCCCGAAACTACTCCCACCCGATCATGCTTAACTATAGAGTTCTTTCACTTCCCATCACCAATTCAGCTGCATTTGTGATGGGAAGTGAAAGAACTCTATAGTTAAGCATGCTCGGATGGGAGTAGTTTTGGGATGGGTGATCTCCTGGGAAGTCCCCGTAGGCTTGCTTAACTGGATCACTTCTCATCGAAAGGAGGTCGGGGGATTGAGGTTGGGAAAGCGCAATGCCTCACCGACCTCAACAACCTGCCACAAACTAGTTAAAGTGGGGTCAATCCGATTTGGGAGATTGACCACACATGGTTGTGTGGAGAGCAGGTTGGGGTTGGTGGACTGCAGTCCGACTGGGGGCGGTCTAGGATACTCACATGAGTGGGTCAACCCCCTTTCAACATATATTTGTAAAATCACTTTTGAAGTTTTGTAAAATTTGTTAAGTTAAATAAGAGGAGATTGTTAGGAAAAACCCTTATGATTTATCTCAACAAATTATTTTTAGTGATTTTACATCCTACGTTTATTACTCATAATGCATAGTAAGGGTAATTGGTCTTAGAAGTCCTAGGATGTTATTGATATAAAGGATATAAGAAAGACATAATGAATTTAAGAGAAAAATCATGATTTGCCAACATGCGTCGACTAGAAGTTTACATAACTTCGACTGGAAATTGATGTTACTTTGAATAGAAGTCAGAGCAACTTAAATTAATAAGTCAACGACATTCAAAGAATTATATTGACATATACTTTGACATGATATCGACGGAACGTCGACTACATAAATATTCTTACAGTCAGTCAGAATTTGATGTTATTTCGATTAGAATTCGACATTACCTCGACTGAATCTCTTAATAGAAATTATTTTGAGGCTTTCAATCAGAATTATTTCAAGATGGGATTTGCATAACAGAATCTTGAAGACGTTAGAAGATGTCGATCCATATATATATGATGAGATACAACAGAGAAATAATGATGATGAGTTATTATTGAATTCACATATCAATCATCAACTACAGACAATCAAGAAATTCATATAAGATCGTGATAGTTTGATTTCGACCGAGAAAGTTTGGAAGATCATCATCAATGATTGTTGAAAGTTTGGCTAATAATCTTTGTGATTTTGATATTCAGAAATTCATCAGAAGTTTCAGATATCATCATTGCTAGTCCTCAAAAATCTACTGAGAGGATACAAAGAGAAGATTAATTTTATCACAAATCTTCTTTCATTCTCTTCTTACACTTTGTGAAAAGAGTTTTGAGAATCTCCCCTCAAAGTATTCAGTGAGAGATTTTGAGAGTCTCTACGAGAAAAGACTTAGATTGTATTGGTTCAAGATCTCATTATCAAAAGATTTGGTGTTGGTTCTAAGAGTCTCATGATCAAAAAACTCAGACACTATGATAGTGAATTCCTATCAATGAGGTAGAAGAGTGGATGTACCCAGATTGAGGTGAACCACTATAATCTTTGTGTCTTTTGTGTTTCTGTGTTTATTTTTAATTCTGTGCAGTGATTTTATTCATCTGCATCTATTTCTGGTTAATTGTTGATGTATATGCAAATTCTGTGAATTAAACTAAGTATTTGAAACAAAATTTTAATCTCTATTCACCCATCTCTAGAGAAAACTCTGATGTAAATAGCAACTGTTTCCTATTTCAGTGGTCTTTATGTACTTCTTAGGAAGAAATCTATCTTAAGACATTCTATGACCACATTTAATAACTATCATCAAATTTTAAATGTTGGGCTCATTTAGTAGGTCGGATCCTACGCGGTCGTGGCCATGATCGCTGCTCATTTAGTGGGGTCGCAGTTGCACGGCGGGATCCACCCTGCCCTATATTTTTCCCAGATTTCCACAGATATCATCTGTGACGGTGCAGCTGCAGTGGAGGTTATCTCCTGTGCAGATTTTATCCGCAAGAATAAGCGGTGCCAAATGAGCCCTTTATGTGTAATTTTTTCCATTACTTGTGATGTTCTCAGTTTTTTGTTAGTCAGCAACAACACTCAAGCCTTCATCCCACTATAGTGGGGTCCTCTATATGGATCCTTTGTTGTCATTGTGCCTTATCTTTTGTCATAACCTCACTAAGGCCTAAGTACATCATGTCTTTCTTTATAGTTTCACTCCAAGTCTTTATTTGTCTACCCCTCCCTCGTCTAACATGCCTAGTGACTAGACTCTCACAATACTTAATAGGTGCCTCCAATAGTCTCCTTTGTATATGTCCTAACCATCTTAGACGAGCTTCTCGCATCTTCTCTGAAATTGGTGCTACTCCTGCCTTATCTCTGATACTTTCATTCCTAATTTTATCCAATCTCGTGTGTCCACACATCCACCTAAGCATTCTCATCTCCGCAACTCCCATTTTGTGCTCATGTACACAATACTGCCCAACATTCAAAACCATAGAGCATCGCGGGTCTAATTATAGTACAGTAAAACTTGCCCTTAAGTTTTAGTGGTACTTTATGATCACATAAGATCCCTGACGTGCCTCTCCACTTCAACAATCCTCTTGGATTCTATGTGTTATGTCTTTATCAATACCTCCATCTTTTTGAACTATCAATCCAAGATATTTAAAACACTCACTACAGGAAATATTGTAATCGCCCAACTTAATAACGAAGTCATTTTTCCTTCTTGTATTACTAAATTTAAGTTCCATATACTCCTTCTTTGCCCTGCTCAACCCAAAACCCTTCTTTTCTAAAGTATCTTGCTAAGATTAAAGTTTTAGTTAGTCGATTCTAAAATTAATTATACTATGTTATTCACCCCACAAGAGAAGCATATGTTGGTCCCAAGCCCAAATGAAAAATGGTGAGAGTTTTGTTAGGTAGACGGCCATCATAAAATTTAGTCACCCTTATGAATATGGATCATTTGATAAATTATGCAAAAACTAGGTTGTTCCCTATCTTATGAAGAATTGTGCAAAAGATAAACATATAATAAGTAAAGCAAGAAGTCAAGCTTATGAAGAATATTATAAAATGGAGAGCGTGACATATATACCAAAGATGGAGAGCGACTAGATACCAAAGATGGAGAGCGCGACATATATAAAATTGCTCGGCTAGAGAAATAAAGACAAGAGATTTAAGTCAAGTTAAATGCATAAAATATGAGACAGATATAGTTTTAACGAATGATGTCGATAGTAAAGAGCGATGAAAAAAAATATTTTTTTTCAACTCTATAATGAAACAAAAAACAATTAATTGAACTTGGAAGAGTTAAGTAAATCGGAGGAGTATAGAAATAGAACGTTTTATCGTAAAATTCAAGTATCAGAGGTAAATGGTGCTATAAAAAGATGAAAAATGGAAAGGCGGTTGGGTCAGACGATATACCCATCGAAGTATGAAAATGTTTAGGGAATGAAAGAATTTTATGGCTTACATATTTTTTCAATAAGATACTGGAGTCAAAGTAAATGTCAGACCTATGGAGAGAAAACATCTTGGTACCTTTGTATACGAATAAAAGAGATTTATAAATTATGTTAATTATAGGAAAATTAAATTGATGAGTCATATCATAAAATTATGGGAACGAGTAATAGAGAGAAGAGTATGACGTGAGACTAACATCTCGGAGAATCAATTTGGATTCATGTCAAGACTGTTGACCATGGAAGCTATACATCTCTTGAGAAGACTCATTGACAACTACCGAGAAAGAAAACAAGATTTGCATATACTGTTTATTGATTTTGAGAAGGCTTATGATAGAGTTCCTAGAGAGATCTTATGGAGAGTCTTGGAAAAGAAAGGTGTAAATGTATTATATATTGATATAATCAAAGATATGTATACAAATTCATTGACAAGGGTGAGGACATCTGGAGGATTAACATAGGAATTCCCTATCACTGTTGGCTTACATCAAGGTTCAGCTTTAAGTCCTTATCTCTTTACCCTTATCTTAGATGAGCTTATCGGACATATCCAACAAGCAATACCTTGGTGTTTATTGTTTGTGTATGATATCATTTTATTTAATGAGATGCGCGAGGGTGTAAACACAAAACTTGAATCTTGACGAGACATTTTTAAAAAGAAGGGTTTTAGGTTGAGATGAGCAAAGACAGAGTATATAAAGCTTAAATTTAGCAGTACAAGAAGGACAGATGGCGTCGTTATTAAGTTGGGTGATCAAGATATTTCTCGTAGTGAATGTTTTAAGTATCTTGGATCGATAATTCAAAAAGAAGGAGGTATTGATAAAGATGTCACATAGAATCCAAGCGGGTTGGTTGAAGTGGAGAGGCACGTCAGGGATATTATGTGATCATAAAGTACCATTAAAACTCAAAGGAAAGTTTTATCGCACTGCAATTAGACCATCAATGCTCTATGGTTCTAAGTGTTGGGCAGTGAATTGTGTACATGAGCATAAAATGGGAGTTGCAAGGATGAGAATTCTTAGGTGCATGGGAGATCGGTGATGGACCTTTTTTTAGTTCAAAAATACAACTTGATTTTTATTGATTGTAAAAATGGACTGGATTTTAATTCAAAAATGGACTGGATTTTTAGTTCAAAAAAAGAACTTTTTTATAGTTGTATTTTCACCCTCAAAATATAGTCACATGAGTACTTAAAATTAGCGTTAAAATACATAGATCAAAATTTCGTGACTTATTTTGTGAAAAAATAAAAATCATAGGCGAATTTTGTACTTCCCCCATGATCCTTTCCGTGGGGGTACCGCACAGAAAATTTTTCGGAAAAAGAATGGGGGAGAGATAGAGAGAGAAAGAGAGAGGGGGAGGGAGGAGTGAGAAAAATAGAAAAGATAAATTAAATTTTTTAGGTAAGAATGTGCAATGTTTATAAAATAAAATTAGAAATATGAAGTCATATTTTTTACGCTTATTTTAAGTACTCATACTTATATGTTTTGAATAAAAGTAAGGGTGCAGACACAGCCCGCTCGAATTCGGTCGAAGCCCGCAAAGAGTCAGCGAGCAAGGGCAAAGACCGTGCGAAGGCGGCCGAAGCCCACCCTGAAGTAGTGGTGCACAAAAAGACTGAGTTTGGAAAGCCTGTTTGGGCATGACCTAACAAAAGTATGGTTAGGTCTGGGCCCGGATAAGTCTGGACCGGGCCCAGGCCGGTCCTGGGGGCCTAAAAAGGCCCCAATATACGTGTTTTACCTGTCCTGGTGCTCGGCCCGGGCCAAGCCTAGGCTAAGCCCGATCCTAGGCTTTGCCTAGGCCCGGGCCTAGGCCTTGTCTGGGCCTGGCCCAAGACTGGGCCAGGCAAGGCAGCGCGGCAAAATTTCATAGGGAATAGTTCATATTCATGAATAAAGTATATTAATACTACTTCTCTCATGTGACCATGTCATTCGTGTCTTTGCTTACAAAGTTAATTCTTTCTTCATTGTCTAAGAATTGGATAATTAAAATTTGCATGCACAAATATATCTTCGCAAAATTAAATGATATTCTATGACATGATTCTCTTTATTCCAAGACTATTGGTGGTGACTGTTATTCAATTTAATGGTCAAATGTCCCGCAATTTCCATCAAAATATTATTGTCGAAAGAATTAACTCGTTGGATCATCGAATCTCTTGCAATTTTCGTCATAATATTATTTTTATTAGCATTCATATTCGTTGTCATGTCAAACACATATTTCATGGCGGTAACATTTGTCTAAACACACCGGAACAAAAACATCGCGTCAAACGGATGACAGTTTATAACACCGCGGTTTAGTAGCATCACCGTCATGTCAAATGGACCCTTAATTGCGTCCCTACTTGTAGCTTGAGAAAATTCTTAATTTAGTCTTTTGCATAAAAACAATTATTTGTTTTTTAAAAAATTTCTTAATGACTAATTATTTTTTATAAAAAATTTAATTTTTTTCGAAAAGATCGGCCTAGGCCAGGCCTTGGCCTGGTTAGGCCCTGCCTGGGCCTGGACTAGGCCTGGTTGAAGAGGCCCAACTAGTCCCCTTTATATAAGGGACCCGGGCATGGGTCTGGGCCTGGCAATTGTCAGGCCTAAGCCCGGGCCTGAGTAGAAAATTCATGGGCCCGTTAGGCCCGGTCCTGAACTAGGCCTACCAGGCTTTATGCGCATGACTACCTGGAAGCAACCGAAGGCTGCTTGAGAGCATCGAGTATGGGCGTATCCCGTGCAAAAATGCTTGTGTGTGTGTGTGTAAGTGACAGTCCACACCCCCCTCTCTCGTGCCTCACGCGACAGTACCCGACTCAATGCCCCCGACTGGCTTCGCCCTCCCCCCTGCTTAGAAATATTTGGCCTGGCGAAATTCACCGCCCCCCCCCCCGACGGGCTGTAAAAATTTGTGAAAGCCGAAAATGAGACACCAGGCGCAGGAACACTCAACCACACTGAACCCAAGTGAAAGTCTTTGAATATAAGGATAGCTAATCACCTAAAGGCGGGGGGGTGAATATGTTATTAAGGTATTTTTGAATCTTTTTAAGTTCTTTAAGATTTTTAACTTATTTTGGACCTGTTGTGATTGATTAGTTCAGCTTTCAAGACATTCACACAACACACCATATATTTATAGTGGTTCTCCAGTATATGGGTACATCCAATATCCCTCCCGCCTTTCAAACAGAACGTTATACAAGACACTTCTCCAACAACTTGGCTCCTCAGAGATTACAACACGATCCCACGGGATTACTGTCTCCACTGAGACTTACAACACAGGAACTCAGCCCACCCACTCAGTAATCACCTGATCACCTACCACAGGTGTACAACCCCATATCCAGCGAGTGGGATAACAGGAGCCAAACTGGCCGGCTCAGACCGCCCCAGAGCCCCAGGCGAGTTCAGCAGGGGATGCCGAGCCCAGCACGTCAAGTACGTGCTCGCCCAGGGCCAAGGGGTTGGCGAGTGCCGACACGCCCGTCATCCGCGAGCAGGGGTTTCAGGGGCAACTCGCTAGGGCCCAAGGCGAGGCGGGTCAGGCCGGCGGCGCTGAGAGAGGTGAGCTCACTCAACGCCTTCTCCCGCGGCGCAGAGAAAAGCGAGCTCACTCAACGCTTTTTCCCGTGGCACTGAGAGAGGCGAGCTCACTCAACGCCTTCTCCCGTGGCGCTGAGGGAGGCGAGCTCACTCGCCGCTTTTCACCTCGGTATGGGGTGGAGCCTCCTCGCCCCTGTACTTGCTGCCCTTGCCTAGCGGGCGTTATCCCAGGGCCCGCTCGCCCTTCAGTTGTGGGGTGTTTTTTACCATGTTACCCCTTTCGAATTGACTTTAGTCCTCGAAAACAGTGAAGTTTGGATATTTACAGACCGTCTTTTCCTATAAATAGGACCCAAGGGGTACCTTAGAAGGCGTGCTTTCTTGTGCCCGGTCTTCCAGCGCTTTCTGAGGTACCTTAGCTTCAGCACTTGGCTAAGGAGGGAAAGCGCTCTAAGATCTTCCAGGTGTGTGGTGGGACCTCCGTGCTGAAGCCTTGGGTCTGTCCCCGGTCCTTTTCCCTTGTCACTTAGGCTTGTGAGGAGAGAAGTAAGTGTGCGATCACCCCTTCCGCAAGGGTCAAACTCCTCAGGAACTGATTTTTCGGTTCCAACACTTAAGTGCGGTGAGCGTGGAGCGTGGTTAGCAAAGAAAATATTCCGCAAGACCGATGGCAAGAGACGAAGGGCAAGGTTCAGGCAGGGCGAGCTCGCCACCCCCTCCCCCTCCCGCAACGGCGGGGATGTCCGCGGAGCTCATGGAGGAAGTGCTCGGACTCGTCAGGGTCGCACTCGGTATGTGAGCTGAGAGCACGACGCCAGCAGTTCTCGTGATTGCCGATCCAGCACTAGGCAGCGATGCGCCCCTCAGGCGAGCGGGGAAGGAAGTCGCGAGCGAGGGGGAGCGTGAGCCGAGGGGGCGAGTCCTCTTCCCAGGCTCGGCAGGCGAGTACCAGTTCGGCAAGACGGTGGGGAGGGAGTTCCCAACTCGCCCGGCTAAGGGAGGAAGCCCTTTTAGCGAGTTCGTTTCGTCAGCTCCAGTTCTAGAAGGGTTCCGAGAGCCGGAGATGTCCTACTACTCAGGGAAGGGAGATCCGATCCAACACGTCCAGTGGTTTGAAGACGTGGTATCAATCCGACAGATGTCGGATGGCTTCAAGTGTAGGCTCTTCGCCATCACCCTTAGGGAGAAAGCGAGAGAGTGGTTTCATCAGCTCCCGGCCGGCTCCATCTACTGCTTCGCGGACCTGCGCAGGGGGTTCATGTTGAGATTCACCACCTCAAAGAAAAGGAAGAGGGAGGCCGAGTCCTTGTTCCGTATCAGGCAGAATGTAGGGGAGACCCTGGGGAGTTACCTGGACAGGTTTCAGGAGGAACTGTCCCAGGTACAAGAGATGCCAGGGCATACCATGATGGTGGCCTTCACCCTGGGTCTCCAGCCCGGGTTCATTGCCATAGAGTTGAATAGGATGCCTCCGGTGTCTTTTGAGGCGCTCCTGGAAAGGGCGGCAAGGGAGGCCGACATGGAAGCAGCACACCCAGAGTTCGCTCGGATGTTGGCCAGGTGGGCCGTAGAGGAGGAGAAGCTAAGGGGAGGCCGAACCCAGGAGGAGAGAAGGGTCGAGCCTCGGCAGAGAGAGCAGCAGCCCAGGTGGGGGGGTCAGGAGCCAAACAACCGATTGGGTTGGAGGCCAGAGTGGCAGGATCAAGGGCCACGAAGGGGTTATCAGGGAGGAGATAACCGCCAAGATGGGCCCGACCAGTTTTACCCTTAGGGGGGAGGTAGGGCAAGAGACCCCCCCCCCCCTTCCCGATCAGGAGGAGGCCATGGCCATCGCCCTGGGGGGGAAAAGGAGAGGACAGCTAAGGAGGAGGAGGGAGGTCAGGGTATACCTGCCCTATTGTGACTACCATCAAGAGGAGGGGCACACGACGATCACGTGTCCGGAGTTTCTCGAGATACGGGGGAACAGGGAACAGCAACAGCAGCAGCAGCATAACTGCTAGGAGGTACGGATCGAGGAAGTCCGGCCTTATGCGGAGGGGGATCGTTGCGAAGACCGGGCCGATGTGGGGACCCGAGGAGGGATCGGAGTGATCCATGGGGGGGTGAGGGTCGAAGCTTCCCGAAAAGCAAGCCTCCACACCATGTACCGAAGGAGCATCGGCTCCACGTCTCATACTCCACCCCCAGAGGAGAGGATCACCTTCTCAAGAGAGGACATGCCGGGTCATGAGGACCCCTTCTGCGATGCGCTAGTCATCCAGACGGCCATCGAGAATTTCACAGTCTCCCGAATCCTCATTGACAATGGGAGCTCCGTCAACATCATCTTCAAGAAGTTTTCGACGCCATGCAGGTAGAAGCCAAGAGGGTGCTGGCCTCCAATGGGCCTCTCTTCGGTTTTTTGGGGGAGAGGAAAGAAGTAGAGGGGGGAGTGGGACTCCATGTCAGCTTAGGGGGCAATCCAGGAACTGCCAGTTCGTCATAGTGGAGGCCCCCAGCAGTTACAACGCCATTTTTGGACGGCCCCTCATCAGCGCCTTTCGATGCGTCCCCTCCTCCTTCCACCAATGCCTTAAGTTCAACATAGAGGGGATCCAGGTCCGAGTTCGCGGCGACCCCAAGGCAGCTTGGGAATGCTACGTGACGGCAGTGAATTCTATTTCTTGGCAGGAGGAGGCCGAAGAGATGGGGAGAAGGATGGAGGAGGTGGAAGGGCAGGAGGCCGGAGAAGAAGGCGGGGAGGAAGGAAAGCTGGAGGGGGAAGCCCGCAAGGAGGTACTCCCAGAGAAGTCGGTTGAGGCGATGACCGTAAAAGGAGGGGAGGTCCTTACTCCAAGAAGGGAGGACATTGTAGAGTGGGAGGAGCAGTCGCGGTTGGAGACCGCCGAGGAGGTGGTAGAGATGGAGGTTCTCACCCAGGATGGCAGGGTGGACAAGGTCCGCATCAGCGGAGGGCTGACCCCGGAGGATAAAGGCAGGATGCTGGAGAGCATCCAAAAGAATGTGGATGTCTTCGCTTGGAGCGCGGCCGAGATGCCTAGGATCGATGCTGACATCGTCTGCCACCGTCTCAACCTAGACCCGGAGGCTCGCCCCATCCAGCAGAAGAAGAGGTCCATCACGGACAAGCTGGCCGAACCAATCAGGGAGGAAGTCGCCAAGCTCCTCAAGGCTGGTTTCATTTCCGAAATTCAATACCCCGGCTGGGTCTCGAATGTTGTAATGGTGAAAAAAGGGAACGGCCGGTGGAGGATGTGTGTAGATTTTTCACTTCTTAATAAATCATGTCCGAAAGATTGTTACCCCTTGCCTAGAATCGACGCGCTGGTAGATTCAGCCCTTGGTTTCTCTGTAATGAGTTTTTTAGATGACTTTTCAGGTTATCATCAGATCAGGATGCACCCTCCTGACATAAAGAATGTCTTGTTCATCACAGGAGATGGATGTTTATGCTACAAGATGATGCCTTTTGAGTTGAAGAATGCAGGGGCTACATACCAGAAGATGATGGACCGTGTATTCCAGGGACAGAAGGGGAGGAACCTAGAAGTGTACGTGGATGACTTGATGATAAAGAGTCGGGAGGTCGACTCTCACCTCCGGGATCTGGAGGAGACCTTTGGCACCCTGCGCAAATACAAGATGAGGTTGAACCCCCTGAAGTGCATCTTCGGGGCGAGCAGGGGAAAATTTATGGGTCACCTCCTCACCCCCGCTGGAGTCGAACCCAACCCTGATAGGGTCCGGGCGATTATGGAGTTAGGGTCGCCTCAGGATGCAAAGGAGGTACAGCGACTGACGGGGAAGCTGGCAGGGCTGAGCAGGTTTCTCTCCCGGGCCGGGGAAAAGTGTTCTCCCTTCTTCAAGACCTTGAGAGGAGTTCGGAAGTTCGAATGGACCTCGGAGTGCGAGGAGGCGTTCCAGGCCTTGAAGAGGTAGTTGACTCGGGCCCCCTTGCTCCAGGGGCCGAAGGAGGGGGAGGACTTGTTCTTGTATTTGGGGGTCGGGGCGGAGGCCGTGAGTTCTGTCTTAGTTCGGGAAGAGGGGAGGAAACAGCTGCCCATCTATTACGTGAGTAGGGTTCTGAGGAAGGCGGAACTCCGCTACCCCATCTTGGAGAAGTTGGCCTTCGCTCTAATCATCTCGGCCCGGAGGCTCAGGCCCTACTTCCAGGCACACTCCATCTAGGTGGTGACCGACCACCCCCTCCGCAACATCTTCGAGGGGGTGGAGCACTCAGGAAGACTAGCCAAATGGTCGGTGGAGTTGAGCGAGTTCGACATCTCCTTTGTCCCTCGACTCGCGATCAAGGCACAAGCAATGGCTGACTTCCTGGCTGACTATGTGGTCGAGGTAGCAGAAGACAAACTCACTTATCCCGTCCCTTGGAAGGTGATGGTGGATGGGGCTTCAGGGAAACACTCCTTAGGGGTTGGGGTCGTCTTGGAAAGCCCTCAAGGGACCCGGATTGAGCAAACAGTGGTAATACAATTTTCCATAACCAACAACCAGGCCGAGTATGAGGCAGTGATCGCAGGGCTGCGCCTGGCCAGGGAATTGGGAGTGCATGATGTGAAGGTCCTCACAGACTCCATGGTAGAGCCTCCTAGATCAACGGGGAGTTCGAAGCGAGGGAGCCTACCCTGCAACGGTATCTGGCCAAGGTCAAGGGAATCATTAGCGGGTTCCAAACCTTCTCCATTCAACATGTGCCACGGGAGGAAAATGAACAGGTCGACCATCTTTCCAAGCACGACGCTCGGGTGGGGGGCACTATCACGGACCTTTTTCACCCATCCTTGGAGGAAGGAGAGTTGATGGAGATAGATCGGCGATCCACATGGATGGAACCCTTCACCACATATTTGTCCACTGGAGAGTACCCAGAGGGGATGGATAGAAAGAAGCTCAAGTACAAGTCAGCATACAACCTCTTGCGCGATGGGCAACTATACCGCAAGACCCTTTCGAGATTACTGGCTCGCTGTGTGGCGGAGGGGGAGGTGTCGAGGATTTTTGAAGAGGTCCACTCCGGGGAATGTGGGAGTCACTCGAGAGGTTGGACCCTGGAGGGAAGGATTATCAGGCAGGGATACTTCTGGCCTACCCTGGGGCATGATGCCTTAGAATTTGTCAAAAAGTGCCATAAGTGCCAACTGTTTGCCCCCCTCCAACTACAACTTGCTCAGCGACTCAGGAGTATCATGGCCCCCTAGCCTTTCACAATTTTTGGAATGGACCTGGTATGGCCCTTCCCCTAGGCAAGCAGGCAGAGAAGATTCTTGTTGGTAATGATTGATTATTTCTCCAAGTGGATGGAGGTGAAGGCGTTGGCCAAGGTGACCTCGCAGATCGTTCGAAATTTTGTATGGGGGGAGATCATCTGCAGGCATGGAATGCCCCAAGCCATCGTCACCGACAACGGACCACAGTTCGCCAGCAACGAGTTCATCAAATTCTGTAGAGAGCTCGGGATTGACCTTAGGTTCGCCTCTGTCCATCACCCAAGAAGCAACGGGCAGGTGGAAGCGGCCAACAAGGTTATCGTGAATCTCCTGAAAAAGAAGGTGGAAATTTGAAAGGAAGTTGGGTGGAGCAACTCCCCTCTGTTCTTTGGGCCCTGAGGACTACTCCCAATACCGCCACGGGGGAGACACCCTTTAAACTATCTCATGGAAGTGAGGCGGTGCTCCCCATCGAACTCGAGGTCCGTACTCCCAGGGTCGCTGAGGCGGAAGCCGGGGGGAGGAATGGAGAGTTGAAAATGAGGGAGAACAGCGGCTCTCCTTGGACTTGATAAAAGAACTGCGCGACCTCTCAGCGGTTCGGCAGGAGGAAGTCAAGCGAAGAATGGCTAAGTACTTTGACAAACATGTTCGGGTTAAACAGTTTGTGGAAGGCGACCTGGTCCTAAAGAAGGTAGATGCGGCGGGAAGATCGGCGGTCGTGGGCAAGCTCCATCCAAACTGGGAGGGGCCCTATATCGTAAAGGAGGCACTAAGATCGGGAGGGTACCGCCTCCAGAATGTGGAGGGCGAGACTTTGAGCCACACCTGGAGTGGCGACGACCTGAAACGCTTCTATCCCTGAATATTTGTATGTGCCTTAATTTTTTCAAATACAATGTGTTTCACTCATTTGAGCCCTTTTTGCATGATAATCGCAATAGTGACATGAAATGTGGCGGAAATTTCGTAGCATAATATCAAAAACCCTCAAGAAATGTTCTAAGTCTTCTCGCTCTGGGGTTAGGTCTCGTTTCTCCCGCTGCCAGGCTCCCTCCAAGCTGGCAGGGCCGGGGTCTCGATGGACGTCGTTATGACCCTGGAGCTGAGCCCGGAGGATGTTCAACACCCGCCCTCAGGCTCCCATCTAGATGACTGGCCAGGTGGTAGCACCCGGGAGAGGCAAATGTTCTAAGTCTTCTCTCTCTGGGGTTAGGTCTCGATTCTCCCATTGCCAGGCTCCCTCCAAGCTGGCAGAGCCGAGGTCTCGATGGACGTCGTTATGACCCTTGAGCTGAGCCCGGAGGATGTTCAACACCCGCCCTAAGGCTCCCATCTAGCTGACTGGCCAGGTGGTAGCACCCGAGAGAGGCAAATGTTCTAAGTCTTCTCGCTCTGGGGTTAGTTCTCGATTCTCCCGCTGCCAGGCTCCCTCCAAGCTGGCAGGGTCGGGGTCTCGATGGACGTCATTATGACCCTGGAGCTGAGCCCGGAGGATGTTCAACACCCGCCCTTAGGCTCCCATCTAGCTGACTGGCCAGGTGGTAGCACCCGAGAGAGGCAAATATTCTAAGTCTTCTTGCTCTGGGGTTAGGTCTCGATTCTCCCGCTGTCAGGCTCCCTCCAAGCTGGCAGGACCGGGGTCTCGATGGACGTCATTATGACCCTGGAGCTGAGCCCGAAGGATGTTCAACACCCGCCCCCAGGCTCCCATCTAGCTGACTGGCCAGGTGGTAGCACCCGGGAGAGGCAAATGTTCTAAGTCTTCTCACTCTGGGGTTAGGTCTCGATTCTCCCGCTTCCAGGCTCCCTCCAAGATGGCAAAGCAGGGGTCTCGATGGACGTTTTTATGACCCTAGAGCTGAGCCCGGAGGATGTGCAACACCAGCCCTCAGGCTCCCATCTAGCTGACTGGCCAGGTGGTAGCACCTGAGAGAGGCAAATGTTCAAAGTCTTCTCGGTCTGGGGTTAGGTCTCGATTCTCCCGCTACCAGGCTCCCTCCAAGCTGGCAGGGCTGGGGTCTCGATGGACGTCGTTATGACCCTGGAGCTGAGCCCGGAGGATGTTTAACACCCGCCCTCAGGTTCCCATCTAGCTGACTGGCCAGGTGGTATCACCCGGGAGAGGAAAATGTTCTAAGTCTTCTCGCTCTGGGGTTAGGTCTCGATTCTCCCACTGCCAGGCTCCCTCCAAGCTGGCAGGGCCGGGGTCTCGATGGACATCGTTATGACCCTGGAGCTGAGCCCGGAGGATGTTCAGCACCTACCCTCAGGCTCCCATCTAGCTGACTGGCCAGGTGGTAGCACCCGGGAGAGGCAAATGTTCTAAGTCTTCTCGCTCTGGGGTTAGGTCTCGATTCTCCCGCTGTCAGGCTCCCTCCAAGCTGGCAGAGTCGGGGTCTCGATGGACGTCGTTATGACCCTGGAGCTGAGCCTGGAGGATGTTCAACACCCGCCCTCAGGCTCCCATCTAGCTGACTGGCCAGGTGGTAGCACCCGGGAGAGGCAAATGTTCTAAGTCTTCTCGCTCTGGGGTTAGGTCTCGATTCACCCGCTGCCAGGCTCCCTCCAAGCTGGCAGGGCCAGGGTCTCAATGGATGTCGTTATAACCCTGGAGCTGAGCCCGGAGGATGTTCAACACCCGCCCTCAGGCTCCCATCTAGCTGACTGGCCAGGTGGTAGCACCCGGGAGAGGCAAATGTTCTAAGTCTTCTCGCTCTGGGGTTAGGTCTCGATTCTCCCGCTGCCAGGCTCCCTCCAAGCTGGTAGGGCCGGGGTCTCGATGTACGTCGTTATGACCCTGGAGCTGAGCCCGGAGGATGTTCAACACCCGCCCTCAGGCTCCCATCTAGCTGACTGGCCAGGTGGTAGCACCCGGGAGAGGCAAATGTTCTAAGTCTTCTCGCTCTGGGGTCAGGTCTCGATTCTCCCGCTGTCAGGCTCCCTCCAAGATGGCAGGGCCGGGGTCTCGATGGACGTCGTTATGACCCTGGAGCTGAGCCCGGAGGATGTTCAACACCCGCCCTCAGGCTCCCATCTAGCTGACTGGCCAGGTGGTAGCACCATGGAGAGGCAAATGTTCTAAGTCTTCTCGCTTTAGGGTTAGGTATCGATTCTCCCGCTGCTAGGCTCCCTCCAAGATGGCAGGGTCGGGGTCTCGATGGACGTCATTATGACCCTGGAGCTGAGCCCGGAGTATTTTCAACACCCGCCCTCAGGCTTCCATCTAGCTGACTGGCCAGGTGGTAGCACCCGGGAGAGGCAAATGTTCTAAGTCTTCTCGCTCTGGGGTTATGTCTCGATTCTCCCGCTGCCAGGCTCCATCCAAGCTGGCAGGGCCGGGGTCTCGATGGACATCATTATGACCCTAGAGCTGAGCCCGGAGGATGTTCAACACCCGCCCTCAGGATCCCGTCTAGCTGACTAGCCTGGTGGTAGCACCCGGGAGAGGCAAGTGCTCTAAGTCTTCTCGCTCCGGGGATAGGTCTTGAGTCCCCCGCTTCCAGGCCCCTTCCAATTTGGCAGGGGCGGGGGTCACGATGGGTGTCATTACTGTAACACCCCTATCCGTCACATAGCATATAGCAGTAGGTCCGGCCGGGGCCCGACGCCATATACTACGGACAGACCGGTTGGTTACGCGTTGAAACCATTCAACCAATCATGTCGTCCTACCCAACACCTAGCGGAAGCAAATTATTAAGTTGCAAAAGAAAATAAGAACCCTGCTACAAAGCATGAATGTCCACTACCAACTCAGAAATGTAATCATACACAAAAGAGAACTGGCCTTAAGGCCTTACATTGTTCACTTAACAAAACAGTGTTTTCCAAACTTCGGCACGCAAGCCGGCCATACATGAAAACGGGAAAGATACATAAGCAATTAGGCCTTCGAGAGCTGGCACAGCAACTAGGGCTTTAGCCCGCTATTTCCCGCTCTGCTCCGCAGCACCTGCAAGCCACAAACCACCGCCCGGTGGCAAACAATAGCAACGGTCAGCAATGCTGACCAAATTATAACGATCCCGCCCCAAAATCGGGGCGGCGATGCTCTTTCCCTGCACTTCATTAGTATAGGCAATGCTATTAATGTGAACACACATCAACACAGGCGTAGGCTCGCACGGCCACACCCCGTGCACTCAGGGCACATTCTCGGCGAACAGACCAACGTCACGCCAATTCAAGTCATAGACGTTCCCAATCCACCACCGCCTCTTGAACGGTCGTCCATATGAGCATTTTGCCTTCCTGTCCTTGGTCACGGCAATTTAAGCCATAGACCGCCGAAGACCCTCATCCATGCCAACGGTCCTACCGAACGACATAGACCGGGTACGGTTCTGCCTGACCCGTGCTCATACCGCAACGGCAATTTAAGCCATATGCGCAGGTCAAGACTCACCGAGTCCCGTTTCCGCCACAACAATCACATAACCCGGTTATGTTCACGTTGGCTCCCCGGCCACCGTGTTGGCAAAACTCGCTTTTGCCCAGTTTTCCGGGTGCACCTTGGAGTTAATCCCCAAGGCTCCCTGTTGCAATCTACCACGTAGAAAACCCGAAAAACGCCCAAACACCCGGAGTCTTCCCCGATTCATATGCAATGCAACATCACCGATCCGGCTCTACTTGTCCGGATAGGCTTCACACACAATGCCTATGTCCGTTATCGCATACGGACTCTACACAAGGGGGACTTCACATATCTACCCCAAGGAACGCTCCAACTCTTCGCTCACTAGCGAGAGCGGGCTTCCTATGCAAAGGAAAAGAGGGCTTCACATGCCCAAGGATGAGAAATCGTTACCCTTGCATTCTTCCGCGGCGCCATCGAAAACTATGCGGTTGGAAAGCACCGCAACGGCGTCACCTCCGCGGATCTGGACTCGGATCGCGATTCGGAGCTCCGAAGCTCCTCCGGCGGCCGGATATTGGACTCCTCCTTCCTCCTTGCTCTCCCTTCTCTCTAAACTCTTAGAGAGAGAATGGCTAAGGGAAATGAGGATTCCCAACCCTAAATCCCGGCTAAAACCACCCAGGAGCAGCCCCCCACCGTCGAATCCAAAGTCAAGGAAACGAACGGCCCGGATTAAATCCAAAAACATAAAATCTGGGTCGAACACGGGTTGGCACACGGCCGTGTGCATGGCCGTGTAGTTCATTCGCCGTCTCGACCAGATCTGAAAACCAGCACACGGCATGTGACACGGCCTCCGACACGCCCGTGTCGCCTGTGATACGCCCGTGTCGGGACCCGTGTCACGCCCCCCCGTGTGCAATAAATCACCAGCTTGGAGTCAGAAGGGTACACGGCTTGGTGACACGGCATCGGACACGCCCGTGTCAAACCGGACACGCCCGTGTTCGTGCCCGTGTCACTACCCGTGCACCCAACCGCACAGCACAGGTGTGACACGGCCTGGGATACGCCCGTGTCAAAAATGCCACGCCCATGTTAGGGCCCGTGTCACGGCCCGTGTACACCTCACTCAACGATCGTTGAGTATGGGCTTTGAGGGACTGACACGCCCTGGGACACGCCCGTGTCCCAGGCCGTGTTCAGCCTCTCAACGATCGTCGACTCACGCCGACCACACGGCCAGCTCAACACTTCGAGCTCGACATGCCCGACACGGCCTCCGACACGCCCGTGTCGGGGCCCGTGTCACCTGCACCAAAAATCTGACTTGGCCAAAAACGATCCCCGTCGCTCCTACGACAAAATTGGGGTATTACAATTCTACCCCCCTTAAAGAATTTCGACCACGAAATTAATAAAGGAAAACAGGACTTAACGTAAAACAGTACCTGAGCGGAATAATTCCGGGTACTCCTCGAGCATAGTCTGCTCCCGTTCCCAAGAGAGCTCCTCACGCCCGCAGTTATCCCATCGGACCTTAACCATCTGGATCTCCTTGTTACGAAGCCTCTTGACCTCAACATCTTCAATACGAACGGGCTTGACCCTTGTCGTCAACCCTTCGTCCACCGGCACTCGGTCAACCGCGATCACCTGCGAAGGCTCTTGCACCGCCTTCCGCAACACAGAAATGTGGAACACATCATGTAATCCACTCAACTCCACCGATAGCTTCAAACGGTATGCCGCTTCGCCGACTCGCTCCAGAACCTCAAAAGGTCCAAGGTATCTTGGGCTCAGCTTCTTCAAGCGTCTCACCCGCGAAACCCCCTTGAACGGCTTCACTTTCAGGTATACCCAATCGCCTACCGCGAACTCCACGTTCCGGTGCTTGGCATTGTAATACTTTCCCTGCCGGTCCTGAGCGATCAACAAGCGCTCCCGAATGATCCGTACTAACGAGGTAGCACTCTCCACCTCCTGTTTCTTGTACAACCTTGCCTCACTCGCTTCAAGCCACGATAACGGCGTGCGACACTTCCTACCATACAGGGCCTCGAAGGGCGCCATTTGTATACTCGCTTGGTAGCTGTTGTTGTACGCGAACTCCACCAAATAATGGTGGTCTTCCCAATGCTTCCCGAAGTCTAGAACACACATGCGGAGCATGTCCTCCATCGTTCTATTGACCCTCTCGGTCTGCCCATCCGTCTGCAGATGGAAAGCTGTGCTGAACTTTAACTTTGTTCCCAGCATCTGCTGCACCAACCTCCAATCATTTGACGTGAACCGCCCATCGCGATCACTCACAATGCTACGAGGCACACCATGCAGTCTAACAATATTGTCGACATACAACTTTGCCAATCTCTCCACTGGATCATCCTTCCTATGCGGAATGAAATGCGACACCTTGGTTAGTCGATCTACGATCACCCAGATGGCGTCGTTCCCCTTCTGCGACCTTGGCAACCCATGCACAAAGTCCATAGATATATCATCGAATTTCCACTCCGGTATAGGCAAGGATTTCAGAAATCCTCCTGGCTTTTGGCACTCCGCCTTCACCAAGGCGCACGTTTGGCATTTAGCCACGTACAACGTCACGTCTTTCTTAAGCCCCGGCCACCAAAACAGCTTCTTGAGATCGCGATACATCTTCGTGCTCCCTGGGTGGATTGAGTACTTGGTATGATGAGCCTCGTACATCAACTCCGCCCGGAGGTTACCCCCACTCGGGACGCACAACCGATGATCCTTCCTTAACAAACCATCATCCACCGAGAACTGGGAATTTGACCCATCCAGAGCGGCCTCCATAAGCTCTTTCATGGAGTCATCTAACTCCAATGCCTGCCGAACCCGGTCAGCCAGGTCATACTGCACCTCTGTCTAGTTTAACATTGCTTTGGCGCTCGTCTGCTTGTCAACGCAACAGATCTCAAGCTCCTCCAACTCCCGTACTAGCTGCTCATCATGCACCGACAACCAGTTGGCTCGGGCGGGAGCCCTGCGGCTCAGCGCATCCGCAACTGTGTTGCCCTTCCCGGGTACATAATGTATTTTGAAGGTGTAGTCCCCCATGTTGGTACCCTAGTTTGATTTGAGTTTAGTCTTCTCCTTTGTGCTCCTTGACCCAAGAAATATCTATGGTCAATGGTTAGGAGTCTAGCTGTAGAGTCCTCACTTTTCCAGATTGAGAATTTGGTTAAGTAGGTTTTTCGTTCGACTATAGTCGAACGCCGCTCGACTATCGTCTATCGGCTGATCGACGATCGTCTATCAGTTGGTCGACGCTTTGTCTGCGCTGATAGGTCGACTATCTGTTGATAGGTCGACTATCTGTTCTGCGCTGATAAGTCGACTATCTGTTGATAGGTCGACTATCTGTTCTGCGCTGATAGTTCGACTATCTGTTGATAGGTCGACTATCTGTTCTGCGCTGATAGGTCGACTATCTGTTCTGCGCTGATAGTTCGACTATCTGTTGATAGGTCGACTATCTGTTCTGCGCTGATAGTTCGACTATCTGTTGATAGGTCGACTATCTGTTCTGCGCTGATAGTTCGACTATCTGTTGATAGGTCGACTATCTGTTCTGCGCTGATAGGTCGACTATCTGTTGATAGGTCGACTATCTGTTTTCTGAGGTAGGTCGACTATCTGCTTGATAGGTCGACTATCTGTTTGCGCTTGATAGTTCGACTATCTGTCCTGATAGATCGACTATCTGATTGTTCGACTATCTGCTCTGATAGGTCGACTATCTGCCGAGGTAGTTCGACTATCTTCTTCGATAGGTCGACTATCTGGATCGTTCGACTATCTGCCCGATAGATCGACGATCTCCGTGCGTCGGTCGACGATCTCCGAAGGTCGTTCGACGCTTTTTGCCTGCCTTTATATTTTGTATTTATTTATTATATTTAATTAATTAATACATTTTCTGGCACATTATTTTAAGCTGTATGATAAAATTACCAGGCAATATTTGCTCCATCTCTTTTGCCTGAGTCAAATCTTTTTAAGATAAAGTTGTTTGTCTTATTAGCTGTTATTATAAATTACTTTATCTGCTGACAGCCCTTTATAGCCGTTGGACTGAAAAGTCTTCTTTTTGCTATAAAGAGATTATTTTCTGATGTGACTTTATTTAGTCCTTCTGTTATTTGATTTGGTCCTGCAGCTTCTTAGAAAAAGGGTTATTCCTTTTATAGAATGTTTTGCTGCAGAGATGTTTTTGTCTTCTTGATATTTACAGCCCAGGTCTCAAGCCTCAGAAGAAGACAAATAATTCAAATGGAAGAGAGCCGTTGCTTGCTGCTATTATATAAAGAACCCTTTGAAGAAGGATTCAAGCTAGTCAGCTAGTCAATAGAAAAGAGAAAATAGTCAACAGTTGAGAGCTAATAGCTAACCAGTTGTTCATTCAAGCTTTCAAGCCTTCAAGCTTTCTGCTCTCAGCAAATTCCATCTAACTGAGAAGTGTTAAGATCTTCGACTCTTCTTCAACCTGAGTTCTCCTGCTTTCAGGAAGTTCAAACTCAGAGATCCTTTGAAGAAGAAGAAGAAGAAGAAGATAGCTGCTTGAAGAGATTTCATTTTATTATTTATTTTCTTCCTGTAGCTTTTTCCTTCAGAACTTTCTGAAGAGTTTTCTGCACTGAAGCAAGACTTCACCTGGACATCTTTGAGCCAGGGGGAGCCTTGATTCGTTAGAGCTTTCTAGCTCAGTGCAAGTTTTTGTGCTTCTCTAATCTATTGTAAAATAGAGAAGACATCTTAACCTTCTTCCCCCTCCTGTACAGGGTTATTACTCCCTTCAAAAGTATCCCTTGGTGGCAGGGCACCTGATCAAAAACCTGTGCTTGGTTTTTAGACACCTGATCAAAAGTCTAAAGGGTTTCTGAATCTACCTGAAGCAGATTCTGTTGGTGGCAGGGCACCTGATCAAAAACCTGAGTGGATTCCTACCGTGTGGGTAGAAGAGTGGACGTACCCAAGTTGTTTGGGGAACCACTATAAATTTCCTTGTGTCGTCTGGATTCCATTGTTTAATTCCTGTATTGTGGCTGTGAGTAGATATAACTAGGTTGCTAGTTGCTGATTAGGTTTTTCCAAGCCTTAACTGTAATTACAGTTAGCTTGAGTTTGTGCACTCCACTTGTGTTAGGCTCTAGGGTTAAATCTATATCTATAATCTTTCATTCCGCACTTCACTCTAAGGGAGTTGGGTAGACCATTAAGTTTTGTCTAGTGCAAAATTTGATAACTCTATTCACCCCCCCCCCCTCTAGAGTAGTATCTATCCCTTCACTTTCAATTGGTATCAGAGGGAGGTTGACTGACTGAATAGGCTAACACCTAAGTCACAAGATCCTGATAGATACCAAAGCTTATAGATATTCACTATCATGGCCCAGTCCAAGGATTACTCAAGCACCAGACCTCCAGCATGCAACTTAGCTAAGTTTGGCATCTGGAAGGCAAGGATCAAACTATATATGAATTCTATTGATGAAAGTATTTTTGCTTCTATTTTGTCAGGTCCCCCAAGAGCACCTGCTGCTGCCACTGCCTCATCATCTGATATGAGTGCAGTGCCTCCTCCAGATTATAATGATGAGTACAAGAAGGCCAAAATAGCAGATGCCAAGGCAATGAACATACTGGCTCAGACAATGTCTGATGAGGTGTTCCAGAAGGTTGCTGACTGCTCCTCAGCAAAGGCCATGTGGGACACACTGAACCAGATTGTAGCTGGTTCAGCTGATGAAAGGAAGGACAGAAGGTCCAACCTGATCTCACAGTACGAGAACTTCAAGAAAACTGATGCTGAATCAGTTGAAGCTATGTACACCAGGCTCAGCTCAATCATCAATGAGCTGAGAACCCTGGACAAGGACATATCATTGACAGAGGTCAATGATAAGATTCTTATGTGCTTCCCTAGCACATGGGATCTAAGAATCTGGCCCATCAAAGAAGCCAGAAGTACTAATGAGATCTCCACTGAAGCCCTTCTCGGCAAGCTCAAGTCTTTTGAGCAAGTGCTGAAGACCAGAGAAGCAGAAGCTGAAGCCAAGACCCCCACTCCAACAAGAAAAGAGCAATCTCTAGCTCTTAAGGTTGCAGATGTTTCTGAAGGCAGCCAATCTAATGAGGAACTTATGGCATTGTTTGCCAAAAGGTTTCTCAAGATGGGGAGAAAGGAGTTCAGAAAGAAGTCTTCACGTTATGAAGACAAACCAAGGTATGATCGCTCTCCTGCTAAAGAAATTATCTGTTATGGTTGTAGGAAGCCTGGACACATCTTGCCAGAGTGTCCAGAGGAGAAGAACAAAGACAAGAGAAAAGATAAAGAACAGCACAGGAAGCACTCCAAGCCATCCTCCTACAAAAACAAAAAGAAGGAGAGAGGTTTCATTGCTGAAACCTGGAGTGATTCTGATGAAGAATCCTCCTCATCAAGCTCCAGTGAAGATGAGGAAGAGAAGAAGGCAAAAGAAGTTTGCCTGATGGCAATAGATGCCTGCAGCAACCACTCTGCTGCAGAGAGTTCTGATTCTGATGAAGAGATGCCTACTGAAGATGAGGTACTTTCTTCTTATGATTTTACTTCAGAAGAATTTAAAGTAGAATTTTAATCTTTATGCTTAGATTTAATTAGCTCAGAAAAGGAAATAAAAGAACTTAGAAATAGGTTAGCTGACTCAGAATCAATAGCCTCTGAAAACATTAGGTTAAAGGAAGAACTCACTACTTGTAGTGAAGAAATCAAATTTCTTAAAATAGAGTTAGCTAAGTCTAAGAGATTAGAAGAATCCCTTAATGGTAGAAGCCTTAAGTTATTAGAAATTACCAGCATGACTAACACTAGGTCAGGTAATGATAAACTAGGCTTAGGAGCTTCTCCCAGTGAACCCCCAGTCATTCTTAAAAATAATCTTTCAACTCCAGTGAACTTCATTTCAGCTAGTGGAAAGAAGAACACTGAGCAAGTAAATCTGGTTAATAAAACCTTAAATAAAGCTAAGAGAGAAAAGAGAAAGAAGTTTTTTAAAGAAGTGCAAAGAGCGTCGAACGCAGCTCGACGATCGGAAGCTCAATGGTCGAACGAAGGTCGACGATCTGAGCACCCATCGTCGAACGTCGATCGACGATTTCAATATGATTTTCAAAATCACAATCAATTCCATAGAAACCTAAATGAGAATAGAAACCCTAGGTTTGTTGACCCATCATCTGCATGGAGAATCCCACCTAGGAGATCTCACCCACTAGGTTATCACCCTCAGCCTGCATTCTCATACATTTCCAGTTTTTCTTATGTGAAAAATAAGGGACCCAAGGTTACCTGGGTCCACTCTGTCTAAATAATTGTCTTGCAGGTGAAGGCCTATCCAATCACTCAAAATAAGTGGTATTTGGATAGTGGATGCTCTAAGCATATGACAGGAAATAAAGATCTACTGTCAAAGTTCAAAGCTAAGCTCGGCCCAAAGGTTATCTTTGGAGACTCCAGCTGTGGTCAGACAGAAGGCTATGGCAAGATCACAATTGGAGCAGTTACTTTCAAGAGAGTTTCTTATGTCAATGGACTGAAGCATAATTTGATTTCAGTCAGCCAGCTATGTGATGCTGGCTACCAGGTTTCATTTTCTAACTCCTCTTGCAATATTACTTTAAATAATAATGTTGTTTTAGTAGGTATTAGAATAGGTAATATTTATTTAGTAGATTTCAATTCATCTTACTCTGAAATCTGCCTGTTTAATGAAGTAACCCTTAATAATAATTCCCTATGGCATAAAAGGCTTAGTCATGTAAACCTTAAAAATATATCTAGGTTATCTAAGCACAACCTTGTTAGAGGTTTACCTTCTTGCCCTTACAAGAAGGAGAGCCTATGCAAGGCTTGTCAGCTAGGCAAGCAAACCAAGAATTCTTTTAAATCTGTAAATAAAAGTGATTCTCCTAGGATCCTGTATTTATTACATTTGGACCTTTTTGGCCCAATAAATGTACAGAGTTTAGGAGGGAAGTATTACACTTTAGTAATTGTAGATGACTTCTCTAGGTTCAGTTGGGTTTTCTTTTTGAGAACTAAGTCTGATAACTTCAAAGCCCTTACAGACTTTCTACTATGTGTGCAGACTGAGTACTCTACTCATGTGGCCTTGATCAGAAGTGATCATGGTACTGAGTTTGACTCTCTTCTCATGCAAGAATTCTGTGAGAGAGAAGGTATCAAACATAGTTTCTCAACTCCTAGAACTCCTCAACAAAATGGGGTAGTTGAAAGGAAGAATAGAACACTCATTGAAGCTGCTAGCACATTGTTGGCAGATGCTAACATGTCTCTATCCTATTGGGCAGAAGCTGTTAGTACAGCCAACTATGTCTTGAATAGAAGTTTGATACACAAACTTAAGTGTAAAACTCCTTATGAGTTGCTTAAAGGAAAGAAACCAAAAATTAATTATTTTAGAGTTTTTGGCTGTATTGTTTATATTCATAATAATAATAAAGAATATATTAGAAAGTTTGAAGCAAAAGCTTCAATGGGAATCATGCTTGGATATTCCCAAGTAAGCAAAGCTTATAGGGTTTATAACAAATCAACCTGTAAGATTGAAGAATCTGTGCATGTGACTTTTGATGAGTCTCAGATGTTTTACAAGGAGAAAGAAAATTCTCCTTCTTCAAGTTCTTTGCAGGTACATGATGCCCCTCAAGAAATTCTTCAACTATCAACTCTTCAGATCACTGAATCAGACAGTGATGAAGACATTGCTGAAGCTGTTGAAGCTGTTGTTATTCCACCAACAGTAGATCAAATTCCTCCTGAGGAATTAATCCCAACTGTTGCTGAAGATCACATCCCACCTGCTGATATTGTCACACTTAGAGATCACCCCACATCTCAAGTGATTGGAGACATATCAGCTGGTGTGCAAACAAGACATCAATTAAGACAGGATGTGATGCATGCTTGTTTCCTCTCACAGGTTGAGCCCCTCACCTTTAAAGATGCAGAGCTAGATCCCCACTGGATCATTGCAATGCAAGAGGAGCTCAATCAGTTTGAGAGATGTAAAGTTTGGACTTTGGTTCCAAGACCTAAAGGCCAACTGATCATAGGCACCAAGTGGGTGTATAGAAACAAGTTAGATGCAAATGGAATTATAGTAAGGAATAAAGCTAGGCTTGTAGCTCAGGGCTACAGACAGGAGGAAGGTATAGACTATGACCAAACCTTTGCTCCTGTTGCAAGGCTAGAAGCAATAAGGATCTTCTTGGCCTATGCAGCCTTCATGAAGTTTAAGGTGTTCCAAATGGATGTCAAAAGTGCATTCCTAAATGGTGAGCTTAAGGAAGAGGTGTTTGTTGAACAACCACCAGGGTTTGTTTCTTCAACTCAGCCCTCACATGTTTTTAAGTTGCAGAAAGCTCTTTATGGACTAAAGCAAGCTCCTAGGGCCTGGTATGAGACCTTAGCTAGTTTCTTGTTAGAGCACAACTTTACTAGGGGAGTAGTTGATAGAACCCTTTTCGTCAAGCATCACAAGGACACAATCCTGTTAGTTCAGGTGTATGTAGATGATATTATTTTTGGCTCCACTGATCCCAAACTTTGCAAAAGGTTCTCTGACCTGATGCATTCCAAGTTTGAGATGAGTAGTATGGGTGTGCTGTCTTACTTTCTTGGTCTCCAAGTTAAGCAAGATGTTGATGGTATCTTCATCTCCCAATCCAAATATGCCAAGGAATTGGTAAAGAAATTTGGGATGGCTGATGCTTCAGCAATGCCTACACCCATGGCTACTAATGTAGTTATTGATTCTGATGATCACGGCAAGCCAGTTGATCAAAAGAATTATAGGGCCATTGTTGGTTCCCTATTATATCTAACTGCAAGTAGGCCAGATATAATGTTTGCTACATGCCTTTGTGCTAGATTTCAGGTCAACCCCAAGGAATCTCATCTGATTCTTCTAAAGAGAATCCTGAGATACCTGAAGGGATGTCCAGATCTAGGACTTTGGTACCCAGCTGAGTCAGAGTTTGAATTAATTGGATATTCTGATTCTGATTATGCTGGTTGCAGAGTTGACAGGAAGAGCACCTCAGGAACTTGCCAGTTCCTGGGAGAGAGATTGGTCTCTTGGTTCTGTAAGAAGCAGACTTCTGTCTCAACTTCAACTGCAGAGGCTGAATATATAGCAGCTGCCAGTTGTTGTTCACAGATCCTGTGGATTCAAAACCAGCTTGTGGATTATGGTTACTCACACAAGAACACCAAAATCATGTGTGATAGTACCAGTGCTATCTCAATTGCACAAAATCCAGTGCACCACTCTAGAACGAAGCACATTGAGATTCGGCACCATTTCCTGAGAGATTGTGTGGAAAAGAACAAGATCTGTCTTGAGTTCATATCTACTGAGTTTCAGAGAGGTGATATATTCACCAAGCCTTTAGATGAACAGAAGCATCTGCTCTTTTTAGTTCAACTAGGCATGATTAATGGACGAGACTAAGTGTGACTTTATCTGCCTATGTTGAAATCTGTTTGAAGATAGTCGAACGATGATCGAAGATCGTCGAACGGATTAAGCCTATCGTCGACCTCTGGTTAATGATAGCTTATCTGTTTGAAGATCGTCGATCGACGTTCGACCATCGTCGAACAGGTTGGGCTCATCGTCGATCTCTGGATGACGATAGCCTGCTGTTTGAGAAGCCAGAAATAGTCGAACGATTGTCCGACTACTCTGCTTCTGAGCCGATCGTCGAACGGCCGTTCGACCATCGGGTCTAGATCTTTTTAATAGACCGACTATATCCGGTCTGATATAAAGCCGATAGTCGACCTAGGTCAAAAGATCTTTTGCTTTATCGTCGACGGAGCGTGCCTTTTCGCATTCTGCTTTCCCGCTTGCGATTTTCTGCCGCTTCGTCCCCTTCGTCTTCTTCGTCCTTCTCGCGTTTCTCCAGCGAATCCATGGGGTCTCTCCAGCAGTTCTGGCCGTCGTGAAGTTTGATGCAGGTTTTAGCGTGGATTTCGACGCATTCAGCAGCTGTGATGCAGGAATCGTAGAAGTTCTACAGCTATGCAGGGATCAGGGATTAGAGAAGTTAATGTCTGCAAGGATTAAGATAAACATTCCAGAAATCAAAGAATGGGCTTTCACGTCGTCTTCCACAGACGAATCGATGACTGGTACCATCGGCGGAGAAGAGGTAATCCTGACTCCGGCCGTTTTATCTGATGTTTTTGATTTAGTTAATGGTGACGAGGATTATGAGCAAGATGCTCAGGAATTCGGAAGTATGCTAGTTGAGCTGGGACATGCTGAGGGCATTCCCACCAAGCTGCTCAAAGTGAATTTTCCTTTCAAAATCAAGTTTCTGGCTGAGATAGTAGGAAAAGTGCTCCTGGGTAAGCACTCTGCTCACGATAATATAACAAGGCAGCAATTCGCACTGATGTGTGCGATTGTTAATCGAAAAAGGATAGATTGGGCAGCAGTGATGTTTGATTTAATCAGGAAAAAGAATGGCAAGAAGGAAGTCACCCTAGGAAGGGTTATCGGAATTTTCCTGAAGGAAAGGTACCCCCATCTGCTGAGTTCAACTGCAACAACAATCAACGCCAGCAAGAAGATGGATCCCCACCTGTTCTCAAAGTGGAAGAGAACGTTTGTGAAATCTGCTCCAGCAACATCTGAGGACACAAGGACTGTATCAGTCGCTCCTCACCCTGTTGAAGCTGGCTCAGCTCTTCCTTCCTCCTCCTCTGCATTGTTGTCTGCCTCAGTTGAAGTTCCATCAACTTCAGTTGAAGTACGACCTTCTTCCTCTGCTGCTCCAGAAACAACTACGGTTGTTCCTCTTTCCCCTCCAGCCTCTCCTCTACCTACTCATCTGGCTAGGATATCTGCTCCTAGCTTCGATTTGTTAGGATCAGAGAGAATTCCTACTCCTCTGTCTCCCGTTCTTTCCCAAGTTAATTCCCCAATTAACTCTCCAGCTCCATCTCCAGTTCGATCCTCTGTCCACACCATTTCTCATCCCAGCACCACACCCATATCTGCTGAAGCTCCATCCACTTCTCATCCATCATCTATTGAAATTTCTCCTGAGCTTATCTCCCGCATTGTGGAGCTGATTACCCCGTCAATCAAAACCATGATTGAAGAGGCAATCGCTCCCCTTACAACTTCCATTGATCTCTTAACTGCCTCCATCAAATCCCTTTCAAAATCTGCTGAGCCATCTTCCTCAAGGGGCCTGGTTTCAGTATCCACTGAAATCAGGCAGGGGGAGATGTTCCATGAAGATGCCTCAGACCATCCTGCCTCCCCTCCAGCTATAAAAGATACAGTCATGTCTGCCTAGGAAGAATCTGCTCAAGCTGAGATAGAAATAGTTCCAGATGCTGTAATGACTGCCCAGGAAGAATCTGCTCCTGCTGAGATAGAAATAGCTCCAGTTTTGTCTGATAAGGAAATAGCAGATGAAATCATGTTGTCTGAATTTGCAGTGAAAGTATGCCTGGAAGACCTTACCACTCCTGTGATTGCTAGATTCTTAGAAGGAATTATAACTTCATATCTGAATGAATCATGGGAAATGGTCAAATATGAAGGTAACTCATTTATTCGTTTTGTTGATGAGTCGATTAATTTGTTAGTTTGTGAATTCCTGGAAGGAATGATTTCTGTTTATTTAGCAGATCTATATTCATAATTCTACAGATGATATTAGAGAAAATTTATCCGCTCAGATAATAGAAATTGTCTCAGAGGCTGCTCCAAGTATTCCTGATATCCCAGTAGATCCTGAACTGGAATCTTTTCTAGATGATAGAGATGAATCTGAAAATCAAGATAAAGTCAAAGATGGCACTCCTGTTCTGAATTTGGAAGAAGTTCAAGCAAGAGCTGCCTGGGATTTAAGAGTACAGTCTTTAGAAGAGAAAGAAAAGGAATTGCAAGTTGAAAAGTCAACCATCTGGGATGACTCTCCAGGGTTGGACCTAGATTCCCTTCTGGCTCTGGATGCCATGGAAGAGGAAAAAGTAAAATCTGCTCTGAAGCTTAAAGAAAAGGTTGTTTCTGAAGCCTATGATCCGTATGAAAATCCTCCATCATCTCCCTCTGATGATGAGGATGATTCTGATGTTTCTGAGAGATCAAAGAGAAAGAAAGTTGTTTCAAAGAAAAGGAAAGCTGCTGCTCCTCCTCCTCCAAGTAAAGATAATGATACTCCCTATTATATTCTGAAGGGCATTGACCCTAAATCCAAGGAATTTCAGCACTGGATGTGGTTTTCAAAGAATCAGCAGAAAGAAAGAAAAAGAACTAAGAGGTATGACAGTCCTGTCTCAAGATGGACTCCCAGAGGTCCTCCTCCTCCTCCTCCAGGTGCAGGAGCCTCTGGGAACCTATCAGCTAATCCTGCTGCCTCTTCTGGAAGATCTGTTTCTTTTCAGCCCCAGCCAAGACAAAGTTATCAAAGCTCGCAAGGCAAATCGTTTTCTGAGAAAAGTGTTTCAAAAGGTAAATAGTTTACTTTGTTTTAAAAATTTCTGGCAAGATCCTTTTGCTAAGTATACTCTAATATCTTATCTAGATAAAGTATCTGAGGCTGCTCCTCCTGAGCCTGTTTATGAAAATCCTGAGCTTGATCCTAATTTTAGGATGGCTCGTTTCCAAGAACTAGTAGGAGCAGCTCAAATTAGAAAAGCTAGAGCCGAAGGAAAAGATACGACTGGTTTAACTACCATGTCTGTTTACAGAAAGAAAGAGCTTGAAAAGTTCCAGGTTAATCCTGAGTTTTTTGACCCATCCAAATACATGGAAAAGCATCCGGAAGCAGTAGTCCCAAGATCTGCAGAGCTGAAGATCATTGGTGCGCAGGACCTGAAAATGTCAAAGAAAGAATCAGATGATCCGTTAAGGAAAATATCTTTTGTTTCTAGCTCCTCTGTATCTAAGCCTGACTCTGTTGATCCATAGTTTGATTAACTGCTGTGCTATATTTGTTTATCTGTTTGATAATCTGCTAGTCTATTTTCTGTATTTTTTTTGTGTTCTATAGCTAGCTGTTTGTTTTAGTTTTTGAGAGACTTAACTCAAATAGGGGGAGATTGTTGGTACCCTAGTTTGATTTGAGTTTAGTCTTCTCCTTTGTACTCCTTGACCCAAGAAATATCTATGGTCAATGGTTAGGAGTCTAGCTGTAGAGTCCTCACTTTTCCAGATTGAGAATTTGGTTAAGTAGGTTTTTCGTTCGACTATAGTCGAACGCCGCTCGACTATCGTCTATCGGCTGATCGACGATCGTCTATCAGTTGGTCGACGCTTTGTCTGCGCTGATAGGTCGACTATCTGTTGATAGGTCGACTATCTGTTCTGCGCTGATAAGTCGACTATCTGTTGATAGGTCGACTATCTGTTCTGCGCTGATAGTTCGACTATCTGTTGATAGGTCGACTATCTGTTCTGCGCTGATAGTTCGACTATCTGTTGATAGGTCGACTATCTGTTCTGCGCTGATAGTTCGACTATCTGTTGATAGGTCGACTATCTGTTCTGCGCTGATAGTTCGACTATCTGTTGATAGGTCGACTATCTGTTCTGCGCTGATAGTTCGACTATCTGTTGATAGGTCGACTATCTGTTCTGCGCTGATAGGTCGACTATCTGTTGATAGGTCGACTATCTGTTTTCTGAGGTAGGTCGACTATCTGCTTGATAGATCGACTATCTGTTTGCGCTTGATAGTTCGACTATCTGTCCTGATAGATCGACTATCTGATTGTTCGACTATCTGCTCTGATAGGTCGACTATCTGCCGAGGTAGTTCGACTATCTTCTTCGATAGGTCGACTATCTGGATCGTTCGACTATCTGCCCGATAGATCGACGATCTCCGTGCGTCGGTCGACGATCTCCGAAGGTCGTTCGACGCTTTTTGCCTGCCTTTATATTTTGTATTTATTTATTATATTTAATTAATTAATACATTTTCTGGCACATTATTTTAAGCTGTATGATAAAATTACCAGGCAATATTTGCTCCATCTCTTTTGCCTGAGTCAAATCTTTTTAAGATAAAGTTGTTTGTCTTATTAGCTGTTATTATAAATTACTTTATCTGCTGACAGCCCTTTATAGCCGTTGGACTGAAAAGTCTTCTTTTTGCTATAAAGAGATTATTTTCTGATGTGACTTTATTTAGTCCTTCTGTTATTTGATTTGGTCCTGCAGCTTCTTAGAAAAAGGGTTATTCCTTTTATAGAATGTTTTGCTGCAGAGATGTTTTTGTCTTCTTGATATTTACAGCCCAGGTCTCAAGCCTCAGAAGAAGACAAATAATTCAAATGGAAGAGAGCCGTTGCTTGCTGCTATTATATAAAGAACCCTTTGAAGAAGGATTCAAGCTAGTCAGCTAGTCAATAGAAAAGAGAAAATAGTCAACAGTTGAGAGCTAATAGCTAACCAGTTGTTCATTCAAGCTTTCAAGCCTTCAAGCTTTCTGCTCTCAGCAAATTCCATCTAACTGAGAAGTGTTAAGATCTTCGACTCTTCTTCAACCTGAGTTCTCCTGCTTTCAGGAAGTTCAAACTCAGAGATCCTTTGAAGAAGAAGAAGAAGAAGAAGATAGCTGCTTGAAGAGATTTCATTTTATTATTTATTTTCTTCCTGTAGCTTTTTCCTTCAGAACTTTCTGAAGAGTTTTCTGCACTGAAGCAAGACTTCACCTGGACATCTTTGAGCCAGGGGGAGCCTTGATTCGTTAGAGCTTTCTAGCTCAGTGCAAGTTTTTGTGCTTCTCTAATCTATTGTAAAATAGAGAAGACATCTTAACCTTCTTCCCCCTCCTGTACAGGGTTATTACTCCCTTCAAAAGTATCCCTTGGTGGCAGGGCACCTGATCAAAAACCTGTGCTTGGTTTTTAGACACCTGATCAAAAGTCTAAAGGGTTTCTGAATCTACCTGAAGCAGATTCTGTTGGTGGCAGGGCACCTGATCAAAAACCTGAGTGGATTCCTACCGTGTGGGTAGAAGAGTGGACGTACCCAAGTTGTTTGGGGAACCACTATAAATTTCCTTGTGTCGTCTGGATTCCATTGTTTAATTCCTGTATTGTGGCTGTGAGTAGATATAACTAGGTTGCTAGTTGCTGATTAGGTTTTTCCAAGCCTTAACTGTAATTACAGTTAGCTTGAGTTTGTGCACTCCACTTGTGTTAGGCTCTAGGGTTAAATCTATATCTATAATCTTTCATTCCGCACTTCACTCTAAGGGAGTTGGGTAGACCATTAAGTTTTGTCTAGTGCAAAATTTGATAACTCTATTCACCCCCCCTCTAGAGTAGTATCTATCCCTTCACTTTCACCCCAGGAACTCCATCCACCTCCTCTGCCTCATATTAAGGTCCTTTTGATCCAACAAGTATTTTAGGCTCTTGTGATCGGTGTATATATCGACCCTTACGCCGTATAGGTAGTGCCTCCACAACTTGAGTGCAAAAATCACGGCCGCCAACTCCAAGTCGTGCACCGGATAATTTCTTTCATGCACCTTTAGCTGACGCGATCCATACGCGATCACACTTCCATGCTGCAACAACACGCAGCCCAAGCCACTACCCGAGGCGTCGCTATACACCTCAAAGCCCTCGGTCCCACTCGGCGAACTAAGCACTGGCGCCGTGGTCAACCGCCTCTTCAGCTCCTCAAAAGCTTGCACGCATTCTTGCGTCCACAAGAATTTCTGATCCTTCCTTGTCAACTTCGTGAGAGGTAACGCTACCCGCGAGAAGTTCTCTACGAAGCGCCTGTAATATCCGGCAAGCCCGAGAAAACTACGGACTTCCGCGACAGAAGATAACGCAGGCCACTCCCGTATCGCAACAATCTTCGCCGGATCCACCGCTATACCTTCCCCACTCACTATATGACCAAGGAATGCTACCAAGGGTAGCCAGAACTCGCACTTGGAGAACTTTGCGTAAAGCTCATTCCTCCTCAAAGTCTCCAACACCAAATGCAAATGCTTGAAGTGGTCTTCTTCGCACTGCGAGTATACCAAAATATCGTCAATAAAGACGATCACAAAGCGATCTAGGAAATCTCTGAACGTCCTGTTCATCAGATCCATAAACACCGATGGCGCATTCGTCAGTCCAAATGGCATGACCGTGAACTCGAAATGCCCATACCTCGTACTGAACGCCGTCTTCGGGATATCACACTCCCTGATCCTCAGCTGATAGTACCCCGACTTCAAGTCCAACTTGGAGTATACCGACGATCCGACTAACTGATCAAAGAGATCATCAATCCTCGGGATCGGGTACTTATTCTTCTCCGTCAGCTTGTTCAACTCTCTGTAGTCGATACACAGCCGCATACTCCCGTCCTTCTTCTTAACGAAGAGGACCGGTGCGCTCCAAGGCGACGAGCTTGGACGCACATATCCTTGCTCCATCAGCTCCTCTAGCTGAACTTTCAACTCTGCCATCTCCTTAGGCGCCAACCTATACGGAGCACGTGATACCGGTTTGGCCCCCGGTACGAGCTCGATGGTGAAATCAATCTCCCGCTGCGGTGGGGCCCCGGGAAGACTATCCGGGAACACATCGGGGTATTTGCAGACCATGGGGATGCTATCCAACGGAGACTTTGGCTCCACAGTCCCCACTATTGCGAAGAACAGCTCTGCACCAGCACGAACCGCCTTCACCACCTGAAGAGCAAACATCAGTGTCTTGCTCGACCCCTTTAGCCCCTCGAATGTAGTCTCCCGCCCTACACCCAGCTTGACCTCCTTTCGGTCACAGTCGATCCAAGCCTTCTGCTCTGACAGCCAATCCATTCCAAAGATCACGTCGAACTCTACTAGCGGCAGCAATGACGCTAGCAAGTCGAACTCTTGGCTCCCAATATGAACCTTTACGGCGCACACCCTGTCCGCACGCATCGAGCACCCATTCGGTAGCAGCACATCCAACTTGTCCTTCGCCATCGAAGAAGGGACTCCGATGCGCGATACAAAGCTTTCGGACAAGAAGGAGTGTGAAGCTCCCGTATCGAACAGTGCCCGTGCCGGACTATCACTAATCACAACAAAGCCTATACAAACAATATTAGGCTAACAAGCAATAGATAACGGTATTAAAGATAACTTGCTATAAATTAACTCATACCTGTCACCACATCCGCTTGCTTGATGGCCTCCTACTGGCCCAAGTTATAGACTCTAGGCTGAGTCGGAGCATAGTGGGACGCGGTCGACTCCACCGCTTTGCCCTTCTCCTCGTAGGTAGCTCCTTGTTTCCTTTCGGACTTTGAGCGTCCACTCCAGCAATCACGGGCAAAGTGCCCCGGCTTCCCACACGTGAAACAAGCGCCCGGGGTTCGATTGGTAGTTGTCCTCGAGGCACCTGAAGCAGCTGGACCCGACGTCTTAGCTTTCTTATAGAATTTGCGGTAGCCCAACTTCGACGTAGTCGGTGCCTTGAACTCCGCTTTCTTGCTACCGGATTCCTTCTTTGCTTGGACATTCTTCATGTCCTTCTCCAAGGACCGGGCCGAATTGACCAGGGTCATGAAACCCTGCGCCTTGGGCCCCGACAGCAGCAACCTCAAATCATCTCTTAGCCCTTCATAGAAGCGACTCGACTTGCGCTCCTCGTCTGCGAAGGTAGCGCCGGCATACCTCCCCAACCGAGTAAACTCGTGGAGGTACTCATCAACGGTACAATCCCCTTACACCAACTTCTGAAATTCGCTTTCTAGTGCAATCCTTTGCGCCGAGGGGAGGTATCGAGCCATGAACAGTCTCGCAAACTCCTCCATCGAAACTTCGGCCAACGGCCTTCCCTGCAACTGATGTAGCTCCAGGCCTTCCCACCATAACCTTGCGTCCCCATCCAAAAGGAACGTCGCTATAGTGGTCTTCTACCACTCTTCCGTTTCCGTCGCAGTCATCACCCTGTTGACCCTTGAGAGCCAATCCTCTGCTTGGGTCGGGGTTTCTGCGCCCGTGAATACAGGTGGGTGAAAGCCCATCACGTGCTTCAGTTGTCTTTCCGTTGCTCTCCGAGGCAACTCTGGCTCCAACACTACTTGCTCAACCCTCCTTTGCTCTGCCGTCTGAAGCGGTACTTGCTCTATAGCAGGAGCGGGCTGCTGCACCTGCCTTGCAGGCTGCGCATTGATCATTGCCATGACCGCTTCTGCCACCAACCTAATGGTCTCGGCAGACGGAGGTGTTGCAGGCGCATCGCTTGGCGCACTGCTCGCCTCAGAACCTGGCCGTTCAGATGGCCCAGCACCACTTCTGGTCACCTATAATCGTGCAAAACACTGATAAGCGACCCAAAAATTACTGCAAACAGCAATTATAGGAACACGCAGGTTCCTCAAACATGTATATTTTCATTCCTAAGTGGACATTCATGGGTTCTTTTCATGTTATAACGATGACACACGCATGTGCTCACCACCCCTTAAAGTGAATTCGTCCACGAATTCATTTAAGCTTGACCGAAACCAGTAGTCTGATACCAATTTTGTCGTAGGAGCGACGGGGATTGTTTTTGGCCAAGTCAGATTTTTGGTGCAGGTGACACGGGCCCCGACACGGGCGTGTCGGAGGCCGTGTCGGGCGTGTCGAGCTCGAAGTGTTGAGCTGGCCGTGTGGTCGGCGTGAGTCAACGATCGTTGAGAGGCTGAACACGGCCTGGGACACGGGCGTGTCCCAGGGCGTGTCAGTCCCTCAAAGCCCATACTCAACGATCGTTGAGTGAGGTGTACACGGGCCGTGACACGGGCCCTAACACGGGCGTGGCATTTTTGACACGGGCGTGTCCCAGGCCGTGTCACACCTGTGCTGTGCGGTTGGGTGCACGGGTAGTGACACGGGCACGAACACGGGCGTGTCCGGTTTGACACGGGCGTGTCCGATGCCGTGTCACCAAGCCGTGTACCCCTCTGACTCCAAGCTGGTGATTTATTGCACACGGGGGGGCGTGACACGGGTCCCGACACGGGCGTGTCGCAGGCGACACGGGCGTGTCGGAGGCCGTGTCACATGCCGTGTGCTGGTTTTCAGATCTGGTCGAGACGGCGAATGAACTACACGGCCATGCACACGGCCGTGTGCCAACCCGTGTTCGGCCCAGATTTTATGTTTTTGGATTTAATCCGGGCCGTTCGTTTCCTTGACTTTGGATCCGACGGTGGGGGGCTGCTCCTGGGTGGTTTTAGCCGGGATTTAGGGTTGGGAATCCTCATTTCCCTTAGCCATTCTCTCTCTAAGAGTTTAGAGAGAAGGGAGAGCAAGGAGGAAGGAGGAGTCCAATATCCGGCCGCCGGAGGAGCTTCGAAGCTCCGAATCGCGATCCGAGTCCAGATCCGCGGAGGTGACGCCGTTGCGGTGCTTTCCAACCGCATAGTTTTCGATGGCGCCGCGGAAGAATGCAAGGGTAACGATTTCTCATCCTTGGGCATGTGAAGCCCTCTTTTCCTTTGCATAGGAAGCCCGCTCTTGCGAGTGAGCGAAGAGTTGGAGCGTTCCTTGGGGTAGATATGTGAAGTCCCCCTTGTGTAGAGTCCGTATGCGATAACGGATATAGGCATTGTGTGTGAAGCCTATCCGGACAAGTAGAGCCGGATCAGTGATGTTGCATTGCATATGAACCGGGGAAGACTCCGGGTGTTTGGGCGTTTTTCGGGTTTTCTACGTGGTAGATTGCAACAGGGAGCCTTGGGGATTAACTCCAAGGTGCACCCGGAAAACTGGGCAAAAGCGAGTTTTGCCAACACGGTGGCCGGGGAGCCAACGTGAACATAACCGGGTTATGTGATTGTTGTGGCGGAAACGGGACTCGGTGAGTCTTGACCTGCGCATATGGCTTAAATTGCCATTGCGGTATGAGCACGGGTCAGGCGGAACCGTACCCGGTCTATGTCGTTCGGTAGGACCGTTGGCATGGATGAGGGTCTTCGGCGGTCTATGGCTTAAATTGCCGTGACCAAGGCCAGGAAGGCAAAATGCTCATATGGACGACTGTTCAAGAGGCGGTGGTGGATTGGGAACGTCTATGACTTGAATTGGCGTGACGTTGGCCGGTTCGCCGAGAATGTGTCCTGAGTGCACGGGGTGTGTGGCCGTGCGAGCCTACGCCTGTGTTGATGTGTGTTCACATTAATAGCATTGCATATACTAATGAAGTGCAGGGAAAGAGCATCGCCGCCCCGATTTTGGGGGCGGGATCGTTATAATTTGGTCAGCATTGCTGACCGTTGCTATTGTTTGCCACCGGGCGGTGGTTTGTGGCTCGCAGGTGCTGCGGAGCAGAGCGGGAAATAGCGGGCTAAAGCCATAGTTGCTGTGCCGGCCCTCGAAGGCCTAATTGCTTATGTATCTTTCCCGTCTTCATGTATGGCCGGCCTGCGTGCCGAAGTTTGGAAAACACTGTTTTGTTAAGTGAACAATGTAAGGCCTTAAGGCCAGTTCTCTTTTGTGTATGATTACATTCCTGAGTTGGTAGTGGACATTCATGCTTTGTAGCAGGGTTCTTATTTTTTTTTGCAACTTAATAATTTGCTTCCGCTAGGTGTTGGGTAGGACGACATGATTGGTTGAATGGTTTCAACGCGTAACCAACCGGTCTGTCCGTAGTATATGGCGTCGGGCCCCGGCCGAACCTACTGCTATATGCTATGTGACGGATAGGGGTGTTACAATTACAGTCCTGGAGGTGAACCTGAAAGTTGACAAATGGCAAGCATGTACGAGCAATCCCATCAGTGAGAGGGGCGAGCTCGAGGGGCCCGGTCCCCTTTAGTTTTTTGGTTAAAAGGATTTTTTGACCCCACCAGGTTGAGGGAAAAATATACCTCCCAGGCGAGCCCGTTCTCGCAGGGGTCTGCTCGGCAGAGGGTCTTTTCTGGGAATTATAGGCGGGCGCCCACGACGACCGTTCTCGCAAAGGTTGCCTCGCGGGTAAGCGGAGTATTCGCGAGTCTGGCCGCTGCCGATGCTCAGGGCCTCTCAGCGAGCGTGAATCCTAACTCACGTGCATTCTAGCGCTGAAGGTAAAAAGAAGATAGAAAATTTCTTTCATTATATTTTCAAAAGGGGGAAGGCTCGCCTCGGCGAGATTACAAAAAAGGGGGGGTATGATTATAAGAATGAATACAGTAGAGAGGGGGGAAGGTCCGGTCAGCTCTCGCACTCCTCTCCCGAATAATGATCCTCCTCCTCGCCCCCGAGCAACTTTTCATTGCCCTTCGCCCCATCGAAGAGGGAGCCAAAGCTTTCCTCCTTCTCGCTGGGCGGGGACGGCGGGAATAGGCTTGGCAGAAGATCCCGGACCGCCACCTCCTCGCAGCCCTCGGCCAGAATCCCTGATCCTTTCATGGCGTCCAGGAGGCATTCGGCAGACTCGATCGAGTTGAATCGCAGCCGCTCCATGACCTCCCCCTCGCCGAAGACCCGGGGGGCACTTGTAGGGAAAAGGGCGCTCGGCGCCGTCTGGGGGGAAAAGGGCTTCCGTCAGCCGACGGACCTCGCCTTGGAGACCGTGGTTCTGCTCCTTTAGCGCCTCCACCTCGGCCGCCGACCGAGCAGCAAGGGCCCCCTGCTCGGCAACATGGGCCTCTTGCTCATGCGAGCTGGACTCCTGATCCGCAAGGCGGACCCGCAGCTGGGCAACCTCGCCCTCCAACTCGCTAGCGCGGGCCTGTAACACCCTCGCAGACTCGGCATCCGGAAAAGCAAAAAGGTCAGATTCTCGGTGGAACATTTTCCCAAGTTAAAATGAGAGTTGGTCGGTTCTTACCAGCCCGCCCGAGGCCTTGTCGAGTAAGCGCTCGGCAATGCCGAACCGCCACTCTACGTCGGCAGCTTTCTCCGCCGCCAGGTCGTGCTCCTGCTCGGCCTTTAGCAGAAGTTGGCTGAGCTGAAAGCCACGGTGAACCATCATATGATGAAGTTTGAAGGCCCTCAGGTGAGCCTGCAGACCCTCGTTGCCTATCTGCCGAGGAGTCATGTTCTCTTAGGCCTCGACGCCCTCCTAGCCGTAGAGGCTGAAACCAAGGGCGAACGCATGGCCCGTAGGAGGCCGGCGAGCTCCCTAGGAGGGTGCGCGAGTGGATACGGAGACGCGGTGGGCCCCCTCATCCCAGACCAGCATCGGCTCACCGGCCGCGTCCTTGCTCCTTCCCCCCTTGCCGAAGTGGGGGTGGTCCTTTGGAATTCCCGGATCACAGGGAGCAACCTGCTCCACGGAAGGAGGGGAGGAGGACCCGCTCTTCTTCCCGCGAGGGGATGACACCTCCTTCAGTGGGCTCGCCGGGGCTTCGTCGGAAAAAACCTCCGGCGAGCTCATAAACTTGACGGGCGACAAGGGCTGCTGTGGTCAGCCTCACGAGATCACCCTCGTCTTTTTAGGGGCCGAGGAGCGGTGGACCGAACTCGGCCCTCCAAGCTCCAGCCGCCTCTTGCTGGAAGGCTTGCCTTTAACCTTCTCTTCCCGGCATGCCTCAGCTGCGGCCCGAGCTAGCTCGAGCGGGTCCGAAAACACTCCCAGGTCGGCGAAGGGATGGTTAATCGGGATCAGTCGCTCCCCTGTAAAAAAGACTTAGCCGGAAAATAAGGTTCTAATCGATTAGGCCAAGTATCGAGCATAAGGTGAGCGAGACAAACCTTCACCAGGAAGGACAGGCGGCAGGGACCCGAGGCCGTGGCGGAGGAAGGCGACTTCAAAGTCCTTGTACAGAAAGGACTTATGAAGCTCGACGTCATTGCCGGACACGGACGGTGGCCGGTACACCTCCTCGCTTTTCTGCAGGGGAGAGAAGGGAATGTTGCCGAGGTCGCCCCGGATGAAGGCGATCTTCGTCATCCAGTTGTGGTTCTTGTTGGCGACCTCGCGGATCTTTATGGATGTACCGCCGAAGAAGGCGACCCCGTCGGCGTTGCCTTTGTAAGAGAAGAGTTTGCGGAAGACGGTGAGGTTGAACTCGATCCGCTCTCGGCGGAGGTAGCAGCAAATCTCACTATCATAGCGATGGCGTTCGGGTTGAGCTGCGCGGGCACGACGCCGTAATACTTGAGGACCTGGCTGTAACACCTCCCCTGTAAAGACCATATAATATGGGTCCGGCCGGGGCCCCACAACATACGGACGCCACAGCTTTAGTATTAAAGATGATATGAAAACTACCCAATCTCAAAACTCCAGACAAACACAGCGGAAACAGAATACTAACAGACAGAAGTTATCCACTAACGGTAGAGTATCAAATGGCCTTAAGGCCTTACACAAAAATAGTCTAAAAAATATAAATGTGTCAAGCACTCCTAGGCTACCTCGGCATGCAAGCTGGACATAAACATAACAAGGGTAGCAAACACGAAAGGAAAATCCAAGCACAGCAACACTTCATGAGGCTTAGGGCTTTTCGCCCGGCGCGCTAGCTCCTGCATGCGATCCTTGCCCTGTAAGGATTTGAAGTAACGTGGGTCAGCAAAGGCTGACCTCTATTGTGTAACAAACACATCTCCTCCCGGCCGTCCCTAACGGACCCCGGGGTACCACTCCACCTGCAAAATAGCACTTTGTATACCAAAAGAGTATATATAATAAAGCGGTAAAATAGGCTTGGATGTCTCATACAGCATACATGTTCTCTATGTTTAGTACAAAGTGAAAGGGGCCTACTATGCAACATGAATGCAACCCGGGTTTCACCCAAGGCACCCTAGCTCGTATGCATCTAGCACAACATCACACACTGGGTACTTCCGTTTCCCCATTGGCTTAAAGCCGCAAACAAAAGGGAACCACCAGGTCCCTAACGGCACACACGCCGTCACACGGAACCTTGCAAAGGCCCCACCCGCACAAGGGTCATAACCCCAGGGCTTGCCCGCACAATCTGACTTCGCTCGTCAGGGTTCCGCCTCACACTGACCAATTCTAAGAAGCCTTGCTGGGCCCCACCCGCTCATGGCTACAATGCCCGGGCTTGCCCTCCGCTCGGCATTCTCTTCAGTCTCACCCAAGGGGCTAGTCTCGCCAGGACACTTTCCCCACATGACTTGCGCGTCACAGAAAAGCCAGCCGACCACGGAGACATAGCCGCGCCTTAGCACAGCACAAACAAAGGTTTCCCCACCTCAATTTTCGCTCGCACCGTGTCTTTCCCATGCTCCAAGGAAACCATCTACCGCACAAAGCGGAGCTAACCTCGTCCGGTTCCGACTACGAGTACTCACTCAATTAAAGGGGAAAAACGCATACATACAACGGCGTATTGCCGCTACGGATTTCTACCGAATCCCCGAAGCCCGCTATGCAACATCACCGGGTCGGACTAACGGTCGCGACCACGGCTTCACCCACAATGCCTAATCCGCTAACGGAGCGGATCTCTAATACAAAGCATGCCGGGATGAACATACTCACCCCGGAGGTTTCTCTTGAACCTAGGCTACACGAATCCCTCTCATTTGAGAGATTCGGTGCTAAAAAATACGAAAGGAAGGGGATGTTATTCATGCATCCTAAATCCTAAAAACCGAGAGGAGAAGTGTCGTTACCTTCCGTCCCCTCTTCCTAGCCATGGAGAAGATTTGCTCGGTTGAAAACCACCGCAACGCTCCCACCTTTGCGGATCTGAACTCCGCTCGCGAAACGGACCTCCGAAGCTTCGCCGGCGGCCGGATCTTGGCCTCCTTCCTCCTCCTTGCTCTCCCTTCTCTCTAGAATCAAGAGAGATAAAGCCAAATGGAAAATGAGGGCTTGAAACCCTATTCTCGGCCTTAAACCCCCCAGGGAGGCTCCCCACCGTTGGATCTTCCAAAGAAAAGAACGAACGGCCACGATCGGAACCCAAAATAGAAAATCTGGGCCGAACACGGGTTGCAACACGGCCGTGTGCCAGGCCGTGTTACCCATTCGCCGTCTCGACCGATTCGAAAACCAGCACACGGCCTTTGACACGGCCTCCGACACGCCCGTGTCGCCTTTGACACGCCCGTGTCGAGACCCGTGTCACGCCCCCCACCGACCCATTTTTCCAGTCAGAAAAGGACACGGCCAAAGACACGGCCTTCGACACGCCCGTGTCAGACCCGACACGGTCGTGTCGTGACCCGTGTCACGCCTAGCAGAATAAATCCTGCAAACAGCCCGATAAGGACACGGCCAGGGACACGCCCGTGTCCCAGGCCGTGTTCCTGACCTCGACGAACGCCGACCCTCAAACGTCGACCACGGCTCCGCGGTCAACCACGCCCTGACACGCCCGTGTCACGCCCTTGACACGCCCGTGTCGCCTGCTCCAAAACCCAAACTTGGATAAAACGACGTCGTCGATTCCCCTTCCAAGTTTTGGGGTGTTACACTGGCGGACCTCAGGCCAGAGCGGCAGGCGCAACCCCACCTCAGAGTGCGAGATGGGGAAGGCGAGCTCGTCCTCGAAGAAGGAGTTTATGGCCTCATGCTCTGCCGGGAGGCGGGCCACGAAGCCGGCAGGGACATAGTCTGCCACAAACTCAGCGAGCTCGCCCGCCGTGGTGTTGCCCTCGAAAAAGCAATGGTCCGCGAAGTTCTGAGCGCACTTGGCGCGGCCATCGGAATCGGGGTTTCCTTTACCCATGCTCGCCGAGGGAATGGAAGCGCACGAGCAAATGGCAGGGAGAGCAAGGCAAGAAAAAGATGAGAAGGCAATAAAGGCATAGCCGGGGGTAGGTGGGGATCCCTATTTATAGAAAAAGGGAGGAGACGTGAAGCCGACTGACCAGCCGGCTCGCATACTCCGTCTCGCATATTCCGTCTCGCCGCTCTCTGCTCGCCGACCTAGGCGAGCCCAGATAAGGAATTCGAAAAGGCACGCACCACTCGAAGGAAATAAGATACGCTCGCATAACGAAAATTTATACAATTTATTGGCATGAAGAGAGAGAATTGTTCAGAACAGGGAAAATTAGAAAAGCACACGCATGGATCAGGCGACAGCAGGGGCGAGTACCGGTCGGCTCGCAAGGGAGCCATCCTTAATTACCCCGGTTTTGCCGAACCGATGTCGCCAGCCGCTGCGCGAAGGGTTGCCGAAGCTACCCCAAACTCCTGTTCGCCGCTCGCAAGTTCTCATCAATCTCATCAAAGAGTATGGAGGAAGACGTCGCCGCATGCGCCGAGCTGACCCTCGGCTCGCCAGCAAGCTGCGCGCACTCCTCCTGCAGCCTGGAATTATCTTTCTTCAGCTCCTGGAGCTCGCGCACTAACTTTTTGAGGACCAGTTGGCTCCGCCTCGACCGTTCGGGGCTATCCAACTCCGAGTCCAAGAAGATGTCCAAAGCGCGCGGCGATGGAAGGGGAGAGTAGACGGCCTTTTCGGCTGAGTCATCGGCCCCAGATTGGTGAGGAAAGCCTGCACATGGGAGTTGAGATAGCGAGTGGGGAGGAGCGAGCACCAATTAGAATCGAACGCAATATGAGGGAGTCAGGGACATACCTCCAGAATTTCGGGGGGAAGCAAGAGCGGATGTGTGCTCGGCGTCCACCCCAGTAGCCGCGGGAGCGGAAGAGGGTTGTTGTGGAGGCATGTGAGCCGGCGACCCCAGCCCCTGCAAATCCAGCTCCATGGTTTCGGTGGCAAGGGGCGAGTCTCGCGGGCACGGGTCAGAGGATGGCTCAGGCGCCCTGGCAGGAAGATTCTCGACCCTCGGTGTGGAGACCTCGCCGCCCTGGTCCTGTTCGGCGGTAAGATCCACAAAGTCTTTATCATGGGGGGCCAGAGCAGAACGGTTGGAGGAGTCGGAGCCATTGACCAAGGTGTTTTTTAGGTCAGCGAAGATATGCTCGGCCTCGGGAGGAAAGAGCCTTGCCCTCTTGACCGAGCCAAATTCAGCGAAGCGGCGAGCCGGGGCGTTCAGATCCGTCAGGGCCGCAGCGCGAAGGGCGGTTTCCCCGCGAGATTTCGCGAGTCGCTCCATGACCACTTTGGGGAGTGGCATCTCGGCAGGGCTTAAGTAAAGAAAGGGGGAGAGGTCAGTCGAACAGGCTGGGCATGTATATATAGCCGTCGGTGGGCCCTACCAAGAGATTCCTTTTTGCTCCTGTCGCACTCGCAGGATCCTAGGGGGTTGGATGTTTCTTTCCGACTTTGTGCCAACCTCGCAAAGAGCGGGGATTGTGTACAACCCCGTATCCAGCGAGTGGGCTAACAGGAGCCAAACCGGCCGGCTCAGACCGCCCCAGAGCCCCAGGCGAGTTCAGCAGGGGATGTCGAGCCCAGCACGCCGAGTACGTGCTCGCCCAGGGCCAAGTGGTTGGTGAGTGCCGACACGCCCGTCATCCGCGAGCAGGGGCTTCAGGGGCAACTCGCCAGGGCCCAAGGCGAGGCGGGCCAGGCCGGCGGCGCTGAGAGAGGCGAGCTCACTCAACGCCTTCTCCAGCGGCGCTGAGAGAGGCGAGCTCACTCAACGCTTTTTCCCGTGGCGCTGAGAGAGGCGAGCTCACTCAACTCCTTCTCCCGTGGCGCTGAGGGAGGTGAGCTCACTCACCGCTTTTCACCTCAGTATGGGATGGAGCCTCCTCGCCCCTGTACTCGCCGCCCTTGCCTAGCGGGCGTTATCCCAGGGCCCGCTCGCCCTTCAGCTATGGGGTGTTTTTTACCATGTTACCCCTTTCGAATTGTCTTTAGTCCTCGAAAACAGTGAAGTTTGGATATTTGCAGACCGTCTTTTCCTATAAATAGGACCCAAGGGGTACCTTAGAAGACACACTTTCTTGTGCCCGGTCTTCCAGCGCTTTCTGAGGTATCTTAGCTTCAGCACTTGGCTAAGGAGGGGAAGCGTTCTAAGATCTTCTGGGTGTGTGGTGGGACCTCCGTGCTGAAGCCTTGGGTCTGCCCCCGGTCCTTTTCCCTTGTCACTTGGGCTTGTGAGAAGAGAAGTAAGTGTGTGATCACCCCTTCCGCAAGGGTCGAACTCCTCAGGAACCGATTTTTCAGTTCCAACAACAGGCACAAATGCCCAACAACACAGGCTAAGAAAACAACCCTACCACACACAGATCCAAGACTGGATGCTACCAATCAGATCTTTACTAGATCCTACACTCAGCCTTTATAACTTGGGCTTACAATACAGATCTCACCAGATCTAACTCTCAGCCTGTATAAACTAGTCTTACAACACAGATCTTGAACAGATCCTATAAAATATGAATAGAAATATTGATTTGACTCAACAAAAATCAATATGTGAGTCAACTGCTTCCTGAGCTGAGTGAATCTCAGTTCTATATTTTTCACAGCAACAAGGTTGATGTTCTTCAATAATTTGCTGCTTGTGCTGGAAGTAATCTCAGAACCTTGATTCTGATTCTGCTGATGAAAGAGAAAGAAGAAAGATCTTCTATCAGCTAACCTGTTTTGTAGATTACAGAACTCTTCTTCACATATCAAGAGATTGATCTTTAATTTTGGCTCGACTTGGATCTTGAAGCAACTTCAGCTAGGGCTGGCCTTGGCTGATTATTCTTCCTCGGAGAAATCCTCTGATCTTGCTGCAACAGATGTTGATCGCTGCAGCTAACTCAGAAAACCTTCAGAATCGTCGAGACGACCTTCTTGTTTCTGTAACAATGGCAGGGGGAAGAAGACGAAGTCCCGCTTCTCTGTTTCGAAATGAATTGATTGCCCAGAAAAACTTGTCTTCGATCCCGATTTCATCTTCTATTTATAATCCCATCATCTAGCGAGACGATTGACACGTGTCATTGCTTTTACGGTTGATTATATCTTTAGTTTTATAGAATGAGACTGACGGCGACGTTAGTGATGAGTTGCAGTACTTACATGATCATTTTAAGTTTTGTTGACTTTTTTTTTACTTTGTTGACGTCAATAGTTATGGACTTAGCCAATTTCACAAAATCACTCCATGTGTTGAGTGCATTGAGTGAACTGGCTTCACTCAACGATTCTAGACTTATCAATTCTCCAGCTTGTCCAGACATTGAGAGCGTTGAGTGAATAAGCTTCACTCAATGCTTTCATACTTAGCCAAATCTCCTTTTGTCTGAAGGCGTTGAGTGAGCGGGCCTCACTCAACACTTTTATACTTTGCCTCTGAAATCTGGCATTGAGTGCATTGAGTGAATTAGCAATACTTAACAATTCTGGACTTAGAATAATTCTTCTCTGCCTGATTGCGTTGAGTGTGTTGGCTTTACTCAATGTTTCTGGACTTAGAATAATTTTGCTCTACCTGATGGTGTTGAGTGTGTTGACTTCAGTCAACGATTCTGGACTTAGATTAATTCTGCTCTGCCTGATGGCATTAAGCGCGTTGACTTCACTCAACGCTTTTTCCTTTAGCCTCAACATTTGAGTAGGCTTTGAGTGAACTGACATCACTCAATGATTCTTCACTTAGTCAAATTCTGGTTTCTCCTTAGACATTGATAGTAGCAGCATGACTCAACGCTATCTATCATCTGGCATTGAGTGAACCGGCTTCACTCAACGCTTTTGTACTTGGACAGATTTTCTTGTCTTTCTTCCACAGCTTTGACTGAATCAGCATGACATTGAGTGATCAAGCTTCACTCAACGCTTCTAGACTTAACCGATTTTCTGTTTTGTCAACACTTAAAGCTTTGACTACCATCCTTCTCTCAGCGCTATTAGATGTATGACATTGAGTGAACTGGCTTCACTCAACGTCTGTGAACATAATCATTTTTCTTCATTATCACTGGCTTATGGTTCATATGGCGTTGAGTGAGCTTGCTTCTCTCAACGTCTGTGGACTTAGTCATTTTTCTTCACTATCACTGGCTTCTTATTCATCTGACGTTGAGTGAGCTTGCTTCACTCAACGCCTGTGGACTTAGTCATTTTTCTTCAGCAACTGCCTTGATAGTTGGCGTTGGTGAGCTTGCTTCACTCAACGCCTATGGACTTAGGCAATTTCCTGCATTTCAAGTCAACTTCTTTGAGTCTGCCTGTCAATGTCACTTGAACCACCTGTCCAATTAATATGACATAGACTAACCTACACGCCTGAACTAAAACATACATCAAATGCAACTATGTGTATACCATTGACTTGTTTGATTTCTTACAAATCTGGGACATTGAGATCAATTGACCCAACACCAAACAAGCCAAAAAACAACTAAAAGAGAAAGAGTCTTGTACAAATCAAAATATCTTTACACAGCGAGACATACATGGCGAGACATGATTGCCAATGTATCCGATGGAGCAAGAAAATTACAAGCTTAAGATAAACCGCGCGGCCTCAAGGAGTAACCACCGGCTTTGCTGCTAACCGCCAAGGAGTTCGCTGAAGCCGCCTGGTCACAAGACCGCAACAAGCCGCGCGGACTACCCGTTATCTCAGTGCTGAAGAAAGAACTCTAGCCGCTGAACTGCAAGCCGCCTGACCGCGAGGTCGTCTAGCCGCTAAATCAAGCGGACTGCTGCCACCGAACTGAACAAGCCGCCTAGAGACAGACAGCTTATTTGAACTGGGAAGAAGTTGCGCGCAGATGAGAAACCGCTTAGTCGCAAATCGCGACCTGATGTAAACCGCTCGTTGTTACCTGCAGAGTCCTCACTGTCCTTGACCACAGTCAGAACCAAGTTCCTTGCTCTTCAGCGCTATCCGCATAACCTGCACAGCACAAATCAATCAAACCTCTTCAAACCACGCGGATAGAAAATCCTAACCGTGGCAACTTAATTTCCGCGATTAGACTTACTGTTCACTCGGTATCATCTGATGTGACAAGGGGGGGTCCTATTTATAAATGCAGAAAGGAGTGTGATCACCGCCCTAAACGATAGGATAACCGCCCTATCCAGTGCGAACAACAATTGAAACCGCAAAGACTGCGGATACACACTAGATCGCTGTGACTTAGCCAAGAGTGAGACCGCCAAGCCCAGCCAGACTAGATCATCAATCAGGCGGACTCAGTGAGTACCACCCAAGTCCGCCCACTTGCAGACTAAGCTCCAAACAGCAGAAAACGAGCTCACAGCCAAGTCGCACAAGACACTGCTGCCGAGTTTGGCGGACAGAGAAAACAGTCCGCGCAGACCGCGTGACCACCTGGACTAAGCCAACCTGGACTTGGTCCAAATCCAAACCAAGTCCACACCACCATACATCCCTAGTGCGAGCACAGCACCAGCGGATACAAAAACAGTCCACACAAAGACCGGCGAACTCCAGAGCCAACTGCACAAACTGGCAGCTGGGCGGATAACCATCCTATCCGCCTGAGAACAACCTGGGGAACAAGCTGCAGAACACTGACCGACCTAGCTAGTCGCCAGCTCTGTCCGCTCAGTCCGCACTGTCTGACCACCGAGACCGACAAAACAAACCGCACAGCCCGCCCGAACAGACCGCTCAGGCTGTCACTTTCACTTCAACAATTTCAACACTGGCTTCGCCCGCCCCCCAGGCCCCGCTTAGAAATATTCAGCCCGACAGTACTCGGTCCGCCATGCCCCGTGCGACAGTACTCGGCGCACCCCCGACGGCGGGCTTTGCCTTTTTAATTATTTATTTAATATTTCTAATATTATGTATTTTTTAAAATCATTCAAAGTTATTCATTTGAAAAAAAAAATAAAGAAATAAACAAACAAAAAATGTAAACAAAATTTGAGGCAGGCGAAGCATAAAGCATTGTTGAAACTTAAAGATAATTTTATTTATATTAAATATATTAATATTTTCTATGAGCAGGCAAGGCACTAAGCCACTAAGACAGTATTATTATTTTGCGGCAGGCAAAACAATATTATTATTTTGCCGAGCATATCTGCCACGCCAACCCGATGTGCATGAGCTGTTTCATATTATTAATCCTACATGGTGGGTTTACATTGATTATTCGGATATAAATAATAAATCATGTGTTAAATGTTTGAATTGAGAAACATGGGACGCTCCATTCGGACTTCAGAGCGCTCCGGTAGACGTAAAGCATGGTGTAAATGCTCAGAGGGTTGGGCTGACTGTCGGTGTCGGCCAATGGTAGGTAATCTGAACTAATTTTTTTTAAAAATTTAAAAGGGTAAAATAGTAATTTCTCATTTCATTGTTGTAGGCCTATTAAAATTATAGATTTAGGACCCCCTACTATTATAGGTGTATGAGCCTTATAAAAAATAAACAGACGGCCCTGATTGATCCGATGGAATGTCATGATCGGACTACTGAGATGTCATGACGTCAAGATCAGACGGTCCAGATTGTTTTGATGGTATGCCGGCCGAGATGTTATGACGTCCAGATTGTTCTGATGGTATGCCGAGTTAAATGGTATGGCTTCAAAGTACTTCTTTATATATAGTAATACAAGTGACAGGCACGGGCCTTCGGCCCTGCATGAGGGCATTCGGTGGGGGTGCAACAATCGGCGGGGTGCGACATTCGGCGAGATGCGACATTCGTCGGGATGCGACATTCGCCGGTGGTGCGACATTTGTCGTGAGGCGACATTTGTCGTGGGCGGCGACATTTGTCGTGAGCGACGACATTTGCCGTGGGCGGCAACATTTGTCGTGGGCGGCAACATTTGTCGTGGACAGTACCCGCCCCTATGACCTCGCGCGACAGTACCCGACCGACGACGGCGGGCTTTGCCCGCTCACGGCGGGCTTTGCCCGCTCCCGGCGGGCTCCGCCCAACCGCAACATATACATATGAGTACTCAAAATGACCGTAAAAAATATAAATCAAGAATACAATTTTTATTTTGTAAAACAAATTATATTTTAACGTTAAAACATTAATTTTTCTCTTGTCATTCCTATCTATAGCCAATAGGTTTAGGGTATCTAGTGTTTTTATTTTTTGTATTTTAATATTATAAAGTTGTGTAATTACCTAAAAAGATATTGCCTTTATAATATACTAATATACAGTTTGGTATAATTGTGTAATTATGAATACAACTATAAGAGCAATATAGAGACATCAGACAATGTTTCACCAAAGAGTAGTTTTCGTATATTAGTAGAGATATATCTTTATCATATATAAAGAAATATGAAACTCATGAATTATAAATTCATTCACAAGATTACGGTCGTCGAATCTGAATTCATATTTCTTTAGCCGTCAATTATTTTGTACAACCAGTAGGGGGTGAAAAATTGGCCTAGCTTGCTAGTGCTCGGCCTCCTCTTCAGGGGGGCGGGTGCGGCGCGAGGCCGACACCCGCCTAGGCCTCCTCTTCAGGGGGGGGGGGGGGTGCGATGCGAGCAGTTACAATGTTGGTTCATCATTGTTGATGCTCCGGCCTCCTCTTCAAGGAACAGTCGGTTCGTCATTGTTGCTGCTCCGAGCAGTTACAATGTCATCTTCGGAAGATCCCTCATCAGCGCCTTCCGTTGTGTGTCATCGTCCTTCCACCAGTGCCTCAAGTTTAAAGCTTGAGGGATCCAAGTCAGGGTCAGGGGAGACCCCAGGATGGCAAGGCAGTGCTACGTCACGGCCATCAACACCATCTCCTGGCTAGCAAGGGCAGAGGAGAAGGAGAAGATCATGGAGAGCTTGGGAAGGATAGAGGTATCAAAGGAGAAGAAGACGAATGACGACCATCATGCCCAAGCAGCCTGAAGAAACCATGGTTTAGTGAGAACTTTTTCCCTTTCATGTTTTTTTTATAATGAACTCTACCCCTGACCAGCTGAGTCAGGAGGCCCTGCACCCAAAAATTTCCTCGATTGAGGATGTTGAATTCAGTAAAGTTCGAGAGACATGCCTAGTCACACCCCCGAGAGGATCTCCTCACCCAGGCTCTCACTAGCTGGATGAGTCGAATGTGTCTCGGGGAGAGTTAAGTCCCACCCCCGAGAGGATCTCCTCACTCAGGCTCTCACTAGTTGGATGGGTCGAATGTGTCTCGGGGAGAGCAAGTCTCACCCCCCGAGAGGATCTCCTCACCCAGACTCTCACTAGTTGGATGGGTCAAATGTGTCTTGATGGAGAGAAGGTTTCAACCCTCGAGAGGATCTCCTCACTCAGGCTCTCACTAGTTGTATGAGTCGAATGTGCCTCGGTAGAGAGAAGGAATCAAACCCTGAGAGGATCTCCTCACCATGACTCTCACTACCTGGATGGGTCGAATGCGCCTCGGTGGAGAGAAGGCCCAACCCCCGAGAGGATCTCCTCACCCAGACTCTCACTAGCTGGATGGGTCGAATGTGACTCGGTGGAGAGAAGGAATCAAACCCCGAGAGGATCTCCTCACTCAGGCTCTCACTAGCTGGATGGGTAGAATGTGCCTCGGTGGAGAGAAGGTTCCAACTCCCGAGAGGATCTCCTCACCCAGGCTCTCACTAGTTAGATGGGCCGAATGTGCCACGGTGGAGAGAAGGAATCAAACCCCGGGAGGATCTCCTCACCTAGGCTCTCACTAGCTGGATGGGTCGAATGTGCCTCGGTGGAGAGAAAGTTCCTACCCGAAGGGGATCTCGTCATCCCGGCTCCCATTAGCTTGCATGACAGGTTGACCCCTCGGAGAGGCCGAGTATTTTCGGCTCCAAGAGCGCTACACTCAGCGAATACGTTGGGTTGGATGTTTCTTTTCGAGCGTGAAACTCGCTCGAAAAGAGCGGGGATTGTGTACAATACCGTATTCGCGGAATGAGACCCTCAAGCAAGGCATAAGACTTGCTACACATTTGTAAGCTTTTAGGGGGGTTTTGCACTCATGGAGACGAATTTATGGTAGATCTGCATGATATACCATTAGAGCGATGAAAAATTGGCCTAGCATGCTAGTGATCGGCCTCCTCTTCAAAGGGGGCAGGTGAGGCGCGAGGCTGACACCCGCCCCGGCCTCCTCCTCAGTGGGGCGGGTGCGATGCGAGGCCGACACCCACCCCGACCTCCTCTTTAGGGGGGCGGGTGCGGCACGAGGCCGCCACCAGCCCCGACCTCCTCTCAAGGGGTCGGGTGCGACACTAAGCCGCCACCCGCCCCAGCCTCCTCTCAAGGGGGCGGGTGCGGCGCCAGGCCGACACCTGCCCCGGCCTCCTCTTCAGGGGGTCGGGTGCGGCACGAGGCCGCCACCCGCCCTTGCCTCCTCTCAAGGGGCGGGTGCGGCGCGGGGCCGCCACCTGCCCCAGCCTCCTCTCAAGTGGGCGGGTGCGGCGCGAGGCCAGCACTCGCCCCGGTCTCCTCTCAGGGGGGAGGGTGTGATGCGAGGCCGGAACCCACCCTGGCCTCCTCTCAGGGGGAGGGTGCGGCATGAGGCCGGCACCTCTCCCGGCATCCTCTTAGAGGGGTCGGTGCGGCGCGATGCCGGCACCCTCCCCGACCTCCTCTTCAGGGGGGCGGGTGTGGCGCGAGGTCGGCACCTGCCCCGGCCTCCTCTTCAGGGGGGCGGGTGCGGCATGAGGTCGACACCCGCCCCAGCCTCCTCTTCAGGGGGGCGGGTGCGGCATGAGGTCGACACCCGCCCCAGCCTCCTCTTTAGGGGGGCGGGTGCGGCGCGAGGGCGGTACCCGCCCCGGCCTCCTCTTAGGTGGGTGGGTGCAGCGCGAGGCCGGTACCCGCCCCGGCCTCCTCTAAGGGGGGTGAGTGCGGCGCGAGGCCGACACCCACCTCGCCCCTCTATTTTAGGGTGTCTCTCGACGACATCACTGTCGCCTGGTGACACCATGGAGTTCTCGCCCGGCTTGGGGTCTCGCCAGGCTCGAGGATCTCGCCCGGCTAAAGGTTCTCACCCGGCTTGAGGGTTTGTCATTTTGCCCCTGGTGAGCTGGGAATTGCCGTTAAAAACAACGGAGTTTGGATGTTGGCAGACCAGCCCCAGGGTATTTCAGTATTTTAGAATAGCGGAATTGTGTTATTGGCAGACCATCCCCAAAAATCTATAAATATATCATTGGGGTTGTAACGTCCCAATTCGCGCTAGGCCCCTCGCACGAGTTTTGAGTCAAGAGACTTGACTCGGGCTCGGGGCGCACTGGCAAAAGGTGTTAAGTGCGTTGGATGGAGTGTAGGGTCGAGTGATATCCAACGGATCGAAAGGAAATGGCCTAAGGGAAAATCGACGAGAATGGAAGATGATACTCGCCGATCAACGGGTATCGGGAATGATACTCGCCGATTCGACGGGTATCGATGGTCGATACCCGCCGGATTCAGAGCCGCAGATTGGGAATTAGGTTAAGGGAAAATCGTCGAGAATGCCCGGCGATTCTCGCCGATCGTCGAGAATGCCCGGTGATTCTAACCGATCGTCGAGTATCGCTGACCGATACTCAACGCACTCAACGCCAGGATTGTCGATAAGTTGGCTAAGTGAAATTCGTCGGGTATCATTGTTGATACCCGACGAATTCGTCGAGAATGCCCGACGATTCTCACCGATCGTCGAGTATCGCTGAGAATACTCAACGCACTCAACGCCAGGATTGCCGATAAGTTGGCTAAGTGAAATTCGTCGGGTATCATTTTTGATACCCGACGAATTCGTTGAGAATGCCCGACGATTCTCACCGATCGTCGAGTATCGCTGAGAATACTCAACGCCAGGATTGCCGATAAGTTGGCTAAGTGAAATTCGCCGGGTATTATTGTTGATACCCGACGAATTCGTCGAGAATGCCCGACGATTCTCGTCGATCGTCGAGAATGACGGTTGATTCCCGTCGAATTTTACTTGTGCGTTTTCTTCGCCCAGGCAGATTCGCCGGCTTGTACAGGCGGACCGAACCGGACTTCGGGATTCGTGCTGGATGATTTCTTGGACCAGGTCACTTCAATATGACCCATTATGGGCGGTCCAACGAGGCGTTGACACGTGGCAGAAGTGATTAAACCTAATACATCGGTCTATAAGAGGAGAGACAGCCGAACCCTAGCCGTCATCACGGACCTCGCGAACGACGGAGCCGAGGAAGCAGGCGGAGCTCTTGGAGGCGGCCTTCTTTCTCTCTCCCTCTCTCTCTCCTTTTCTTGCCGTGAAGAACAACCGCACCAAGTAAAAGATGCCGCAAAGAAAAACGACTAGATCCATGGCCGGGAATGATGGTACCGCTGGAAACGAGGTGAGCTTCCTCCCCTCTCCATTAGTGCTTGATCTGTAGTTATATTCTAGGAGAGACATCGACTTCATAGAGTCTTGATGGTGAGGAGATGATTTACTAGGGAAAGCCATGCCTAGGTTTATTTTCTAGGCTTTAGTCTTCTTCAACCTCTCCATCCTTCAAAGTGAAGATGAGGGGGTGATTCGTGGAGAAATATGGCTTTGTAAGGGTGAATAAGGGTGGACGAATTTTTGGAGGAGTTTTGGGAGATCGGTTCAAGGAGGAAGATGAACGGATGTCGTTCATCTCACCTTAAGATGCGTGCAGAAATCTGTTTTCTGCACGCAGCGATCTTCGTGGCCAGATTCAGAGGGGTTTTGGTCATATCTGGGTTTTATACTAAACACAAAAGTCGTAGCCCTCGAAATTATCTTTCCAACGAGTGGTTGCATGTTTCCAGGCGATACCGGTAGCCACGGGAAAGTCAGTTCGAATCTGCTGCGATTGGGGAAAAATCTTGTACACAGCAGGCTTCGAGTGAATTTCTGGTGTGGTGCGATTAAATTTGGGCTTTCTACTAAACACTAAAGTTGTACGCCTTGAAATTATCTTTCCAACGAGTGGTTACAAGAACTCGTCGGATTTCTGTAGCCTCGGGAATCTTTGGTCGAAGTTGCTGCCCGGATTAAGGCTGCACCTAAATTCTGTGCTGTGTAACGTGGAATGCGATTTGATGGAATTTAATGTTGCGATCCAACTTGAGGCTTGGGTGAACTCTTTTGACATAATCGTCATAGTGACGTGATAAGTTGAGGTTATAAATCTAAATTCGGATAACGAGTTGTGGACAAGTTTAATTGAAGGAAAGAACCTTACATAATTGGGTAGATATAATTGGATAAATGTATAAATGATTTCATTATGGTCATGTTGTATGTTGAATGGATAAAAGGAAATTAGAAATACAATGCTTAGAGTATCGTTTCCCTACGGGTAGCATTGTGAAAGTAACGAGTGCGGTGTTGACCGTCAATAGTTGTAATGAGACTGAGATGAGTAAAGTTGGACGGTTGGGCTTGGTCCTCGGTGTTCACGTCCCGAGGCTCCTCCCGTATTTGATGGATGGTTGGGCTTGGTCCTCGGTGTTCACGTCCCGAGGCTCCTTCCATGCCACTATATTGTGGAATTGCATGTAGTGTGAGTCGACACGTGGTGTCGTAATCCCGGGTTAAGGATAGTGTGGCAGGTCTATGGGCTCGTCAATCGTCACACCGATGGGAGTTGACAGGTAGACTTTGGACGGTTGGGCTTGGTCCTCGGTGTTCACGTCCCGAGGCTCCTTCCATGCCAAGTGAACGGTTGGGCTTGGTCCTCGTGCTCACTTCCGAGGCTCCTTCCGTGTCACGCATAGGCCAGTTCGGGGCTAGGATCTTGGTGCTCATTTACCCAAGAGAACCCGTTGAGCCGTAGTACGCATGTGAGCTCCGCTGTTATGTTCTTAGCGTTAAGGCGTACGGAGGCCTAGGCTAGGTAGTGTGGAGACCAGCCTAGTAGTGGAGATGCCCGCTCTACTGTCACCGTTTGGCCATGACGGTTGACGCCCGAGAGGTTAGCTACCTGCTCGAATAGTGGGAACTATAAATCTGTGTCGACATAGCGATTGCATGTGCTTGATCATGGGTGTGTCATTGCATTGCATACATAGCATTGCACTTCATTGCATATACAAGACCCTCATCGTATAAGTTTGTATGGGCACTCCTATACGATGAGTTACTTATTGTTGAACGACCCTCAACTTATATGCTTGTATGGGCATCCATATAAGTTGAGTTACTTACTGTTATAACATTATACTCTCTTGCTGCTGTAGATGGTAGAATTGTAGAATAAGAGCTTGTTCATTTGTACACCATTTTTATTGCTACCTATGATTTGTATACTTACTTCACCTGCTTGTACTACTGTTTTATATATATTGTACCTATTCCTTTCTACGCCCGGTGCCGAGGAGTCGCCGGGGGAGCGGATGTGAAGCCACTTAGTCTTTATGACTAACGGTTGCTACGTCTTCCTTTTTAGGAGGAAACCCCGCAGGTGGAGCAGCAGGCTATGCAGCTGGACAGCCAGGCCAGGATAATAGGGCCTGAGGGGACGGTACCATCGCTACCGTCAGTTACAGATGTGAGTGAGAGAGATTTTGTTGTAGTCCTTCGGGGCAATTTTATTTTCGTACTCTGATTATGCAGAAGCTTGTTTAGCTTCTCTTTGCTATATTTATGGACTTATGCTTGGTGTGGATTGACTCTCTTTTATTGTATGGTTGGGTTGGCATTTATATGTTGATATTGGTTGAAGCCGGCAGGACAGATGTCTTGTGGTACAGGCTGACCCGAGTGTTAGTGTTACCGCAAGGCGGCAGTTCTGGACATAAGACCTCTCTCGTGTCGTGTCTTGTGTTCCGGGAGGGGGGTCTTACAGGGGTGCCTTGGAGAGAGATCCGTTTTCACTAACTCTCATCTTCTTCCTTCATCCTCAAAGGCACCTAGCTCAGCATTGGCTAGGGCGGGGAGATCTCAAAGGTCTTCTGGGTGTGAGGTGGGACCTCCACGCTAGAGCCAAGGGTCATCTTCTAAATTCAGGTCTCTCATCAAGGGATGACTCGGGAGAAGTAGGTGTGAGCTACACCCTAGATCCGAACTCTAGGTGAAACCGAATCTCGGTTCCAATATAATTGATGATTAAAATACTAAAAAACACTAGGTCTCCTAAGTTTATAGCTAGCAGACAAATTGTCCAGGTAGAGAAAAAGAGGGAGAGGGAGAGAGAGAGGTATAACTTAAATAACATATAAACATTAAAAATATGGCGGAAGAGAGAGGGAAAGAGAGAGATTGTGGCGGGGATGGGAGAGAGAGAGCCTAGATAGAGAGAGATGGAGGAGAGAGAGAGGGAATAAATGAGAGGGGCGGGAGAGGCTGAAGGAGAGAATGAGGGAACGAGAGTGGAAGCGAAATTAATATTTTTACGTCAAATTAAAATTTTTTTATATATAATAAAATAGTAATATTAATGTATATTTTTTTACGATCATTTTAAGTAATCATATGTATATGTAGTGGGAGCAGCCCGCCGGAAGCCGGTCGGTACTGTCACGCTTGACCGTAGGGGTGGAGCCCCGTGTCAGGCACTCGTATATAGGACTGCACTCTTGATGACCTTTCATGGGCAGGTGATGCGTAATGTCACAACCCGCATTTTTCCCAACAATTTAATTATATCAGAGCAAGGGAAAAATACGCGTCGTGATTCCACGCCGTGCAGGAGATAACTGCAGACGTTCAGGCAAGACTCCAAACTCTATCATTTTAAAAGAAAACATAAATGATTATGAATAAAATCCAGTTTAAGTTATGATGGTAGCTGTATCCCTCGGCTTGGTGAATCATCTAGTTCACGAATAAAAATATAAATTATACGCTTGCGAAAAATACTTATTTAAATTTACTCTAATATCCCACATGAGTATAAATGTCCCCGAGGAACAACCCATACAATGCAAGTCCTAGATTTATAATAAGTGTAGGAAAGTCTTTACGCTAAATAGAAAGTAGTGGCTTAGTTTTGAAAGAGATGACAAGTATGCTTTACTAATAGTAGGATTTTATAGGTTAAAAATATCTAACATGCAATCATAGCAATAAATCATCCCAGAGAGCAAGTAATGTAAACCAAACATAAGGAAACCACAACAGCTAGCAAGTGTCAAAAGAAATCAACAATCCTGTGGGCGTCAACAACCTAACACGAACCCACAGTATGTATATGTATGAAATTAGGCAAAGAAAACTAAAATAACAAACTACCTCGCTACGACGAGGGGGAAAACTACAGCCAAACTGCTGCTGCCAAGGCTCCAAAACCGGCTCTGCTACCTGCTAATGCTCCGAACCTGAGGCATTCCAAAGACAGAACACCTCAGCAAGAGGGACAAATGGCGGCAGAGAAGTAAACAAAATAAAACAAAGGTCAGACGGGGTACCAACCCAAGACCAACAGTACTGAAGTAAGGTGTCAAACAGGAAAAAAAAGAAGTACCTACGTGAATCGTCACGTACTCTCACAAATACACCAGATTTCTCAAGGCAACAAGGGGACAACAAAAGTAAAAACATAAAGAAGAAATTTAACTAGCTTTACTAAGCACCTGTGGTCGACCCTACCTCAAAAACACGGGCGAGGTGGTCACTCAACTGGACACACCTACCACGAATAATTTATTCGCTTAACTGCGAGGGAGTCTCATACTCTCCACCATACACCGCAGATGCCCAAAAACCCGGTAGGCTTCCACAAGGTACCCTAAAGGAGTCAGACCATGCGGAGGTGGTTTTATCCACTAACTCCCGCAAATTTTAGAAACCCAAAGAAACCACAACACAAATATCTCGAGATTTGGCTCGTCAGATTCTACTTGACACTTCTAGTTTCAAGACATGGTTGATCAACCCCTATGAATGATTTACAATCCTAGACAAGCTTAAATACGTTCAAAACGATAGGTAAGACATTTAAAGCCATTAATAAGACACATCAAGAACGATTAAATACATCATGACAGATCGAGTTCACCAAGACAAAATCTTACAATCTCGAGTGACCATCCAAAAAAAATTAATCGTAGCAATAAGTTGGAAAATAAAGTGAAGAAAATTTTTAAAGAACATAAAACTGAACCGTTACCATCAAATCGGACAAGGAGAAATGAGGAGAAACCACCACTTGCCTTGGTTTTACTGGAAAAGTTCTCCAAATCAGTCCACATCACAGATCGGGGCAAAAGAGGATGGAGGAAGTTGAAATCTAGACAGAAATGGTCGAAAAGGGGGTTAGGGCCGAAAAATCCAAACGAGAAAACTCAAGGAAATGGGAAAAATTTACCACGATAGCGTAGCACTCGGTGAGAGCTTTCCAGATCTACGCTCGGTTGAAGATTTCGAGCACCAGAGCTCCGTCGACGGCCACCGGAAGATTCACGAAATATTCTCTCTCTCTCGCTCACGCCGCTCTGGTTCGAGAGAAGGAATCGGAGAAGATGAAGTATTTATTCTTTTCTTGAAACCTAAGTATAAAAGTATATATATATAAGTACTTATAAAATATTTTGTCTAAATATATAAAAAAAACAGTTTAAGTATGAGTAGTTCACGGAAAATAAAATTAGAGGTCTAGCATGGCTTCGAATCGAAAAGTGCCCAACATGAAAGTTGTAGATCTCGTCGACACGAACAAATTTCATGTTAGCCATTTTTCCATACGGCACCGATTTGACCCTCCAAAATGTGCCCGAACGCAGACTGCAACGGACTACACGAGAACAAGCTTACGGGTACTCGAGAGGTAGAAACGGCTACTCGAGTAGATAAAAGAATTACTCGAGTAACAGCATTGATGATATACTCGAGTAACAGAAAGATTACTCGAGTAGAAGAAAGGTTTACTCGAGTAACATGATTGATACACTCGAGTAACAGAAAGATACTCGAGTAGAAGAAAGATTTACTCGAGTGACAGGATTGATATACTCGAGTAACAGAAAGATTACTCGAGTAGAAAAAGATTTACTCGAATAACAGGATTGATATACTCGAGTAGATAAAAGAATTACTCGAGTAACATGATTAATTTACTCGAGTAGCAGAAAGATAACTCGAGTAGAAGAAGGAATTACTCGAGTAACATTATGGATATACTCGAGTAGATTAAAGATTACTCGAGTAGGAGAAATAATTTACTCGAGTACTAGAGAAAATCACTCGAGTAAAAGAACCAGCACTCGAGTATAGCTTAGCATGAACAGTACTTACACGAGACGCAAGGAATCTCGCTCGAGTATAAGGAAAGCAGAAAGACGATTTCTTTGCAAATATACCTTTTAATCAAACTATACGAATGAATAGTACTTTTCATAATAAAGTAATCGTATTTATACATATTGAATCAGGAAACGCGAGTTCGAAACGGAGGCCCAAACACGCGCCGAATTGGACGAAACTCACGCTGTAGGCGAGCACAGACGCTACGAACGCAACGACGAAGTCAAAACCAAAATCAGACGAGCCATTCTCGAGATATAAGTTTTCAAAGTTTACGACGAACATAAATTCCACAAAACTTTGGAAAAACGCCGAGGCCCAAATATCGTTCGGATCGCGACGAAACTTGACGAGTAAGTCAAAAATTACTCAACTTAAATTCCAAATGCAAAATTTTCCCATTACAACAAGAATTCGGCCGACCTGACCGCATGGACGCGAAAATGCCTTTATGGCATTACGCCGTCATCTTGACGTTAAAGGTAACGTCATGACGTCATAAATATGATGTTTCCCATTTAAATAAAATTGTCGAAAGAATCGGGGGCGTTACAGTCACTCCCCCTAAAAAGAAGTTTCGTCCCGAAACTTAACAAAACTCCAAAACCAAATCAAAATGATAAAATCAAATGTCACTGAAAACATAACGATGTACCCGAAACTAGGAGAAGAGGTGCGGATGAGATTCTCTCATTGCTGACTCCAATTCCCACGTCGCGCTCTCGACGTCTTGATTTCTCCAAAGAATCTTAACCATGGGGATGGTCTTCCTTCGCAAGACACGCTCTTGAGATTCCAAAACGCGGACAGGCTCTTCCACATACGACAGATTGGGCTGAATTTGGGGCACCGAGTCAAGAATTTGACGATCACTACGAACACACTTCCGCAACTAGCTCACATAGAACACATTGTGGACACCAGGGAAGCTAGCAGGTAATTCCAGACGATAAGCTGATACTCTGATGCGCTCCAGAATCTGAAAAGGTCCCACATACCGGGGGTCTAACTTGTGGTTCCTTCCAAATCTTTTTACTCCTGACATCAGAGAAACTTTCAGGAAAACCAAGTCCCCAACGACAAACTCCAAATCGACCCTTCGTCGATTAGCATATTTCTCATAACGCTCTTGAGCTACACGTAGCTTCTCTCGAATATGAGTCACCGCACAATTCATCTCCTAAAGGGCTTCCGGACCTAGCAATGGTCTCTCACCAACCTCAGCCCAAAATAAGGGAGTCCTACAACGCCTCCCATACAAGGCCTCAAACGGGGCCATATGCAAGCTCTCTTGGTAACTATTATTGTAAGCAAACTCCATGAGTCTGAGACGCTCATCCCAAGCACCACCATGATCAAAAATATAACATCTTATCATGTCCTCCACGATCTGATTTACTCTTTCTGTTTGCCCATTCGTCTGCGGATGATAGGCGGTGGAATACCTCAAGTCGGTACCCAACCCCTCTTACAGGCTCTTCCAAAAGCGAGACGTAAATCTGGAGTCCCAATCTGATACAATGCTAACAGGCACTCCATGTAACCTGATGACCTCTTCAAGATATAGCTCAGCTATCTTCTTCATCAAATACCCAATCTTAAACGGAACAAAGTGGGCGCACTTTGTCAGTTTGTCGACTATCACCCAAACTGAGTCATGCCCACGGGGAGATTTTGGTAGACCGGTGATAAAATCCATTGAAATACTTTCCCATTTCCAACTAGGAATATCAAGAGGTGTCAATTTACCACCAGGCCTTCTATGATCAGCCTTGACACGCTGACACGTATAACATTCTGATACAAACTTTGAGATATCGCTCTTCATCCCTACCCACCAAACAATTTGGTTTAGGTCTTTATACATTTTGGTGGAACCAGGATGATAGGAAACACTGGAACCATGAGCTTCTTCACAAATTCTAGCCCGAATGTCACCCATGTCAGGAATACAGAATCTACCCCGATATTTCAGAGTACCTAGCTCGTCCAAAGAAAAATCAGGTAACTCCCCTTTCTCAGTCCTATTCCATAGGTGCAATAATTCCGGATCATCCTTTTGGTGCACCATAGTAAGGGAAATCCAAGAGGGCGCTTCTGCTTCCAAACTAGCAGGCGTAGAACTATTCCCAATCTCGATGTTCATCAACAAGAATTCTTCTACTAAGGACTGTACCGATAGTTTAAAAATTTTAGCGGTCTTCCTACTCAAAGCATCAGCTACTACATTAGCCTTTCCCGGATGATAAAGAATTTCTACTTCATAATCCGCCACATATTCTAACCACCGACGCTGGCGTAGATTTAGTTCCTTCTGAGTGAAGACGTACTTCAAACTCTTATGGTCCGTATAGATCTTGCACAGTGCGCCATACAATAAGTGTCGCCACAGCTTCAGCGCATAAATTACGGCAGCAAACTCCAAATCGTGCGTAGGATAGTTTCTCTCGTTAATCTTTAGTTGCCTCGATCCATACGCGATCACCTTACCATCTTGCATTAAAACACAACCAAGTCCGATGTGTGACACATCGACGTACACAGCATACTCGACTCCTTCAGTAGGTAAGGTTAAAATTGGGGCAGTACACAGTCTCTTCTTCAACTCTTGGAAAGCCTCTTCACACTTATCACTCCAAAGGAATGTAGTATTCTTCTGAGTAAGTCTAGTTAAAGGAGCAGACAACACCGAGAATCCTTCCACAAATCTCCTATAGTAGCAAGCGAGGCCTAAGAAGCTCCTAATCTCCTTAGGTGTAGAAGGTCTTTCCCATTCCATCACGGCAGAAATCTTGATCGGGTCTACAGAAATACCGTCCTTGCCTACAACATGACCCAGAAAGGACACCTGAGGTAGCCAGAACTCACATTTGCTCAACTTCGCATACAGCTTATGCTCCTTCAGGGTCAACAAAACCAAACGCAAATGCTGAGTATGCTCCTCAATATTGCAGGAATACACTATGACATCATCTATGAACACAATAACGAATCGGTCCAAGAAATCCTTAAACACTCTATTCATCAAATCCATGAAAGCAGAGGGTGCATTGGTTAAACCGAAAGACATCACCAAAAACTCATAATGACCATGCCGTGAACGGAATGCGGTTCGGGGAATATCTTCCTCGCGAATCCTCAACTGGTGGTAGCCTTAGCGAAGATCGATCTTTGAAAATACCGAGCTACCACGCAACTGATCGAACAAATCATCGATCCTTGGCAGAGGATATCTATTCTTAACGGTCACCTTATTTAATTCCCTATAATCAATGCAAAGCCTCATCGATCCGTCCTTCTTCCTTACGAACAAAACTGGGGCACCCCACGGAGAAGAACTTGGTCTAATAAAACCACACCTCAGCAACTCATCGAGCTGAGTACGCAACTCATCCAACTCACGCGGAGCCATACGGTACGGTGCCTTGGCGATGGGACGAATGCCTGGCTCGAGGTCAATCACGAACTCAATCTCCCTCTCAGGAGGAAGTCCTGGAAGACTATCGGGAAAGATATCTGGAAACTCTCGCACCACCGAGACATCCTCGAGACGTGGTGTAACAGAAGCTGTTTCCAGAGCAGAAATAGAAACTAAAAACGCCTCGCAACCAGACTTTATAGCACGTACCGCAGAAATGACAGGGGAAACTCTGTCCTGAAATCCAAAGACGCTCATAGGTTGGCCATTGTCCATCCTGAAGTCCAGTCTTTTTGCCTTGCACTGGATGACTGCTTCATACTTGGACAGCCAGTCCATGCCCAAAATCACATCAAAATCAGTCAGGTCTAAAATTAACAGATCCTCAAGGGCCAGAAAATTGCCAAGATGAATAGGGCATCTCAGAACTCCTTGATTGGATATCACTGAATCACCGGAAGGAAGCTTGGAGTTGAAGGAGTCTCTCAATTGATCAACATCCAAGCGATGTTTATCAACAAACCTCCTGGCCACAAAGGAATGGGTGGCACCCGAATCAAACAGAACGCGCGCCCACCTATTCCGCACCTTAAACTCCCCTAAAACCGTAACATATATAACTAAACGAACGATAACCATGGCAACAACGATAAATAATAGGGATAAAATGGACTGGGGCTAACCTGAAATAACTTGCGTAGAGTTTTGAGCTTCCTCGCTAGTCATCACGTTCAGCTTCCCTTTTCCTTTATCTAGGGTTGGTGGTGGCGGCAGAGCTCGAAGCGGGGCAGGCTGCAGTGGGGTTTGAGCCTGGGGGCACGAAGATCTCTGGTGTCCCTTCTGCCCGCACTGGAAGCAGGTCCTTTCTTTCATCCAGCACTGACTCACATCATGACCCTTCCTTACACAGAACGAGCACACGAGCTCTCCCTTGGGTGCACCTTGGATGGCGTGCACTTGCTGCTGCTTCAGGGTGGCTGTTCTCTTGAAACATCTTTCGTAAGGGTGGCCAGGACGACCACAGAAACTACACACTTCCTTACCTTTCTTCTTCGAAGAAGGGCCAGATGCCCTGGAGCTACCATCTTCAACACCCTTCCTTTTCTCTTTCCTCGCCGCAGCACCGCGGTTCTTGGCATTTTCAATCGCTTCAACTTTTAGTGCGGCTTCCACTGCCACAGCATAACTGTCAGCTCCATAAGCGCATGCCCACTGCTGGACATCACTTCTTAGTCCTCCCAGGAAACGTTTCACTCTTCCCTCCTCCGAAGCTACCAAATCGGGAGCAAATCTACTCAACTTGCTAAACTCAATCTCATATTCGCTCACCGTGAGCTGTCTCTGCTTCAAATGCAGGAAGTTATTCATGAGACGCTCCTGCTCGACCGAGGGCAGAAACTTCTTCAGCAACGTCTTCTTGAAAGAGTCCCAGGTACAGCCTTCCTTCAGACTCTCCTTTTCACGAATCCACCAACTTTTTACTAGGCCTTTTAACTAATAGGCTGTAATCATAACCTTCTGGGCTTCTAGAATCCCGGAGTACGAAAACATATCCTCGATTGAGATGATCCAATCATCCAAAATCATAAAGTCGGCACTCCCGTCGTAGGTGGGAGGTCCCAATCGCTGGAAATGCGATATGAAATTCATTTCTGGTGGTATTGCCACCGGGGCCACCAGAGGAGCAGGGGTATCGGGCACGACTTGACCCAAGGCAGGCTCTTGCACTGAAGGTTGCCACGCCGGAGCGGTAGACAACAATGACTGAATTTGCGTTTGCATCGCAACCACTTGCCTTGACAGAGCCTCGTTGCTCTGGCACAAACTCTCAATCAACGCATCACTCTGCGCACCTAACGACTCACCCTCTGACTGGGGAGTCGATCTCATCGCAATACACTTTGGAGGCATTTCTAAAAAGGCAAACGAACAACCCAATTAAAATCCTAGATTACGACTAGGGCAAACAAAACTAGTTCAGACCATATTTGAAAGACACTTGCTAAAGCTGTCACTTGCTCTGGGATTATATGAGGATGATATGTCCTACTCAGGATGATATCCTATCATCTTATTGACTCATGTGCCTATGATATGAATGTATGAATTCTTTACTCTTATTTAAAATCATGTGTGTACATATGTCATCAAGTAAATCTTTAGCTTGCCATGTTGTGCTTATATTATGTTATGTTATGCATGTGGTGCTATGAATTCTATAAAAGGCCTTAATGCATGTTATGAGCGGCGTACACATGCAATGTTATGCATCCCATACTACATAATATTGCATGCAACGAAAAGAAAACGTGCTAATGGGCATTCATGTGGTGAGGTTATGCATCTCATACTACATAACCCTCACATGTTGCCGCCTATGGTGGATCCATATACAAACACATATTATGCATCTCATACTACATAATATGCCCCGTATACTTCTAATCATGCTTATGAGTATAGTGTTCATGCTTCATCCAAGACATATTGATGACACATCGGTGTGTGTATGATATGACACTAAGCAACTAACACTAACAAGGGAAGGTTGCCCGACCAATTGTCAAGCAAACTCCCTCTGATATCAACTGTCACAACCCGCATTTTTCCCAACAATTTAATTATATCAGAGCAAGGGGAAAATACGCGTCGTGATGCCACGCCGTGCAGGGGATAACTGCAGACGTTCAAGCAAGACTCCAAACTCTACCATTTAAAAAGAAAACATAAATGGTTATGAATAAAATCTAGTTTAAGTTATGATGGTAGCTGTATCCCTCGGCTTGGTGAATCATCTAGTTCACGAATAAAAATATAAATTATACGCTTGCGGAAAATACTTATTTAAATTTACTCTAATATCCCACATGAGTATAAATGTCCCCGAGAAAAAACCCATACAATGCAAATCCTAGATTTATAATAAGTGTAGGAAAGTCTTTACGCTAAATAGAAAGTAGTGGCTTAGTTTTGAAAGAGATGACAAGTATGCTTTACTAATAGTAGGGTTTTATAGGTTAAAAATATCTAATATGCAATCCTAGCAATAAATCATCCCAGAGAGCAAGTAATGTAAACCAAACATAAGGAAACCACAACAGCTAGCAAGTGTCAAAAGAAATCAACAATCCTGTGGGCGTCAACAACCTGACACGAACCCACAGTATATATATGTCTGAAACTAGGCAAAGAAAACTAAAACAACAAACTACCTCGCTACGGCGAGGGGAAAAACTACAGCCAAACTACTACTGCCAAGGCTCCAAAACCGGCTCCGCTACCTGCTAATGCTCCGAACCTGAGGCATTCCAAAGACAGAACACCTCAGTAAGAGGGACAAATGGCGGCAGAGAAGTAAACAAAATAAAACAAAGGTCAGACAGGGTACCAACCCAAGACCAACAGTACTGAAGTAAGGTGTCAAACAGGAAAAGAAAGAAGTACCTACGTGAATCGTCACGTACTCCCACAAATACACCAGATTTCTTAAGGCAACAAGGGGACAACAAAAGTAAAAACATAAAGAAGAAATTTAACTAGCTTTACTAAGCACCTGTGGTCGACCCTACCTCAAAAACACGGGCGAGGTGGTCACTCAACTGGACACACCCCCCACAAATAATTTATTCGTTTAACTGTGAGGGAGTCTCATACTCTCCACCATACACCGCAGATGCCCAAAAACCCGGTAGGCTTCCACAAGGTACCCTAAAGGAGTCAGACCATGCGGAGGTGGTTTTATCCACTAACTCCCGCAAATTTTAGAAACCCAAAGAAACCATAACACAAATATCTCGAGATTTGGCTCGTCAGATTCTACATGACACTTCTAGTTTCAAGACATGGTTGATCAACCCCTATGAACGATTTACAATCTTAGACAAACTTAAATACGTTCAAAATGATAGGTAAGACATTTAAAGCCATTAATAAGACACATCAAGAATGATTAAATACATCATGACAGATCGAGTTCACCAAGACAAAATCTTACAATCTCGAATGACCATCCAAAAAAAGTTAATCGTAGCAATAAGTTGGAAAACAAAGTGAAGAAAATTTTTAAAGAACATAAAACTGAACCGTTACCATCAAATCGGACAAGGAGAAATGAGGAGAAACCACCACTTGTCTTGGTTTTACCGGAAAAGTTCTCCAAATCAGTCCACGTCACAGATCGGGGCAAAAGAGGATGGAGGAAGTTGAAATCTAGACAAAAATGGTCGAAAAGGGGGATAGGGCCGAAAAACCCTAACGAGAAAACTCAAGGAAAGGGGAAAAATTTACCACGAGAGCGTAGCTCTCGGTGAGAGCTTTCCAGATCTACGCTCAGTTGAAGATTTCGAGCACCGGAGCTCCGTCGGCGGCCACCAGAAGATTCACGAAATATTCTCTCTCTCGCTCACGCCGCTCTGGTTCGGGAGAAGGAATCGGAGAAGATGAAGTATTTATTCTTTTCTAGAAACCTAAGTATAAGAGTATATATATATAAGTACTTATAAAATATTTTGTCTAAATATATAAAAAAAAATAGTTTAAGTACGAGCAGTTCACGGAAAATAAAATTAGAAGTCTAGAATGGCTTTGAATCGAAAAGTCCCCAACATAAAAGTTGTAGATCTCGTCGACACGAACAAATTTCATGTTAGCCATTTTTCCATACGGCACCGATTTGACCCTCCAAAATGTGCCCGAACGCAGACTGCAACGGACTACACGAGAACAAGCTTACGGGTACTCGAGAGGTAGAAACGGCTACTCGAGTAGATAAAAGAATTACTCGAGTAACAGGATTGATGATATACTCGAGTAACAGAAAGATTACTCAAGTAGAAGAAAGGTTTACTCGAGTAACATGATTGATACACTCGAGTAACAGAAAGATACTCGAGTAGAAGAAAGATTTACTCGAGTGACAGGATTGATATACTCGAGTAACAGAAAGATTACTCGAGTAGAAAAAGATTTAATCGAGTAACATGATTGATATACTCGAGTAGATAAAAGAATTACTCGAGTAACATGATTAATTTATTCGAGTAGCAGAAAGATAACTCGAGTAGAAGAAGGAATTACTCGAGTAACATTATGGATATACTCGAGTAGATTAAAGATTACTCGAGTAGGAGAAATAATTTACTCGAGTACTAGAGAAAATCACTCGAGTAAAAGAACCGGCACTCGAGTATAGCTTAGCATGAACAGTACTTACACGAGACGCAAGGAATCTCGCTCGAGTATAAGGAAAGCAGAAAGACGGTTTCTTTGCAAATATACCTTTTGATCAAACTATACGAATGAATAGTACTTTTCATAATAAAGTAATCGTATTTATACATATTGAATCAGGAAACGCGATTTCGAAACGGAGGCCCAAACGCGCGCCGAATTGAATGAAACTCACGCTGTAGGCGAGCACAGACGCTACGAACGCAACGACGAAGTCAAAACCAAAATCAGATGAGCCATTCTCGAGATATAAGTTTTCAAAGTTTACGACGAACATAAATTCCACAAAACTTTGGGAAAACGCCGAGGCCCAAATATCGCTCGGATCGCGACGAAACTTGACGAGTAAGTCAAAAATTACTCAACTTAAATTCCAAATGCAAAATTTTCCCATTACAACAAGAATTCGGCCGACCTGACCGCATGAACGCGAAAATGCATTTATGACATTACGCCGTCATCTTGACGTTAAAGGTAACGCCATGACGTCATAAATATGATGTTTTCCCATTTAAATAAAATTGTCGAAAGAATCGGGGGCGTTACACGTAAGACCCCCGGGAACACCTAGGGCGCATCCGGCCTTTTTTGGTCATCTTCGAGTGTAGACCTCTTTTTATCAACTGTCTTTTTATAGGTTAACAGGTTAAATCCGACATATCCAAAGGATTTGCAACATCTTTTTTTTGCTTATGCTCATCTTGTATACTCGGGTTGCATAAAGCTCTGTCAGATGATGACTCACGTGTCTCTACTACTCTTATTGGATTTTTCTGACACTAATTGATAGTCAGACAATATGGTTCTCTTTATTGACAAATTATTCAGCTGAAGTCTAGTCAGTGTTTTCATCTTACTGATTAGAATTTCATATTGGGATATCATATCTGACCAAGCAAGAAGCTTATTGTTATGGCTTGATCTCTACTTGATTTTACATATTCAGTCAACAGCAAGATTTCATGAATATTCCTTCTACAGTCTAATCATATCTATCTTATCGCAATAGCTTTTAGCAGAATATATATATATATACCACTATAAAGGAAATATAAACTTATGAGTTCGAAATTCCAAAAGCCGTCTGATCATGATTTGATAATTTATCAACCGTCGGTGTACAACCTCGGGCTCACAGGAGGGAACCCGGCAGAGAGGGAATTAGAAGAATCCTCAAAAGGAGACAAGGCCCTAAGCAAGAGAGGTCTAAAAGCTGGGTCCACTCGCAATGGGCGAGAGGAGCCCAAAAGCTGGGTCCACTCGCAATGGGCGAGAGGAGCCCAAAAGAGGGTCCACTCGCAATAGGCGAGAGGAGCCCAAAAGAGGGTCCACTCGCAATAGGCGAGAGGAGCCCAAAAGAGGGTCTACTCGCAATAGGCGAGAGGAGCCAAAACGTGGGACCATTCGCCCGGCGGGTGGGGGTCAAAGGAAGATTGTCTATATGTCGTCTGAGGGTCTCGCCCGCGAGGTAATCCTTTTCAGTCGTAGGGTGGTCCTCTCGCCAAGCATCGGGTCGGCAGGAAGGGATAAGACCGGTTCAGCAATTGGGTGGGGACCGGCTCACTTAGCAAGCGGTTCATCCTTTTTGGCCTTTTTACTCTTTTACCCTCGGGGGTCTGCTCATAGCTCTTCAGAACAGCGGAGTTTGGCTGTTGGCAGACCCAACCCAGGGTATTCAGGTAATTTCACAGATGCTTGTTTTGATTATTTGCAGTTCAAATCCTGAAGCCTATAAATAGACCGGTAAGGTGTCTGAGAAGAGAGCATGTGGAACCTTCCTTTTCCTTCTCACTCAGACACCTAGCTCAGCACTGGCTAGGGAGGGGAAGGATTCTAGTCCTTCTGGGTGAGCGGTGGGACCTCCGAGCTGAAGCTCCCGGTCTGTTCCTTTAGGTGTCTTGTTAGGAGCATGGTTCAAAGAAAGTAAGCGTGGGTTGCAGCCTTAGATCCGAGCTTTTAGGGGAAACTAGTTCGACTGGTTTCAACATTTTTGGTGCGGTGAGCGTGGATCGCAGCCTGAGTCGAAGAACTTTGGATCATCTCATGGCAGGAGATCTAGGAGGAGGAGATGAGGGCGGGTCCCAGAACCCAGGAGGATATGTTGGGAGGGAAGAATTCATGGCATCCATCGGGGGCATCATGGGGATGTTGCAGCAGATCTCGCAGCGAGGCGAGTGCGTTACCCCTCTACCTCAGGGGGCGGGCCTCTTGCCTCCGGAAGGAGCCGTCTCGGCAAGGGTAGGCGAGGATGCGCCAGGAGGGCGGCCCGGAAAGGAGAAAGCGGTGGAGGGAAGCGGGCGAGACCTGGCAGGAAGGGAGTTGTTCCCCAGCCCGGCGAGCGCCGTCTCGCCAGTAGATCTCGTCGCGCGAGTGGAGACGGCGAGACCCCTGGCGAGAGGGTCCCCCTTTTGCGAGCTGGTTCTTTCGGCTCCCGTCCCAGAGGGGTTCCGCGAGCCTGAGATGGTTTATTATGTGGGGAAGGATGATCCCCTCCAACACTTGCAATGGTTCGAAGATGCGGTCTCCATCAGGCCGATGACGGATGCATTCAAGTGCCGCCTTTTCGCGATCACCTTGAAGGACAAGGCCCGGGACTGGTTTCATCAACTCCCAGCAGGGTCAATATATGGTTTTGAAGATTTGAGTAGGAGCTTCCAGCTGCGCTTCTCGACCTCGAAGAAGAGGAAGAAGAATCCGGAGTCCATCTTCCTGATCAAGCAAAAGGCAGACGAGTCCTTAGCCCAGTACGTGGATCGCTTCCAAGAGGAAATCCTGGACATTCAGGAGGTGCCGGGATTTGCTCTCCAGATGGCCTTTACTGTGGGTCTCAGGGAAGGCTTTTTCAAAATGAGCCTCACCAGGAAGGCACCCTTATCATTTGAAGGGTTGATGGAGAAGGCAGCCAAGGAGATAGCGATGGAAGCAGCGAACCCGGCTTTTGCCAAGAAATTAGCAAGGCTGACGGAGGTAGAATCTAGAGAACCAGGAGGAGCGAGGCAGCAGGAAGGGAGGAGAAGGGAGGAGCCAAGGGGGCCGGCACCGCAGGAGTTGAGTTGGAGGCAACCGGAAGGCCCGGTTCAAGGGCAATGGAGAGGTCTTCCCCCGGGGGGAAGGAACTACTACCATGGAGGAGCAGGAAGGTTGCCACAGCTGGGGTGGAGACAGGGACCTAGGCCACTCCCACCCCCGCCTCAGCAGGCTATGGCTATAGGCCGGGGAAGAGGAAGAGGAAGAGAGCGAGGAAGGGGGGGAGCCGGAGCAGGGAGGAGAAGGAATCACCAAGAAGGGAGGCAGGAGGGGGAAGTAGCTATACCATTCTGTGACTTTCACGAGGAGGAAGGTCACGCGACAGCTACATGTCCAGAGTTTCTGGAGCTGAAGGGGAGAAGAGGAGCGGGAGAGCAGCAGCCACCGGCGCGGATAGTAGAGATGACCGGAGTGGGGGAAGAGGATAGATGTGTAGATCGGTCAGATGTGGGGGATAGAGGGGGGATCGGGGTGATTCATGGTGGGGTGGGAATCGAGGCTACCCGAAAGGCCAGTCTTCATACAATGTACCGTCGAGGTGTCGCCTCAACGTCGCAAGCCCCGCCCCCGGACGAGAAGATCACCTTCTCCAGGAAGGACTTGCCAGATCACGAAGACCCATTCTGCGACGCGCTGGTGATTCGGACGGCTATCGAAGGTTTCACGGTATCAAGGATCTTGGTGGACAATGGGAGCTCGGTTAATGTCATCTTCAAAAAGGCATTCAATGAGATGAGGGTGGAAGCCAGGAGGGTGTTAGCAGCGGACGGACCGCTGTTCGGATTCTCAGGAGAAAGGAAAGAAGTGGAGGGGGGAGTCGGTCTCCAGGTAACCCTGGGAGGGCTGTCCAGGAACTGCCGCTTTGTGATAGTGGACGCTCCCAGCAGTTACAACGCCATCTTCGGGCGCCCCTTGATTAGTGCCTTTAGGTGTGTACCATCATCTTTTCATCAATGTCTGAAACTCAATTCAGGAGGGACCCAGATCAGGGTGAGAGGAGATCCGAAGGCGGCCCGGGAATGTTATGTGACAGCAGTAAACACTATCTCATGGAGGGGGGACGCGGAAGAGTTAGAGAGAAGACTGGAACGGGAGGAGCAAGAGGAGAATAGAGTTGAGGAGCTGGGAGGTGGCATTGCGGAGGAGCCAGTAATGGCAGGGGAGTCAAGGGTCGGAAGAGAAGGGAAAGAGGAGAGAGGAAGGAAAAGAAAAATAGGAGAGATGGAAGAGTCAGTGCTAGGAGGAGGCCCGGTGCGGGTGGAGGAGAGGTTCGTAGAGAAAGTAGACATGGCAGTGGAGAGAAAGGAGGGTGGAGAGCAAGAGCTCGGAAACCAGGAGGGGGGGCTGGCAAAGGAAGAGGAGATTCCGAAAGATCAGGAGGAAGAAGAAGAGCCCTCGAGGCTGAAGGCTGCAGTTGAGCTACAGGAGGTGGACATCCTAACAAAAGAAGGAAGGAAAGAAAAGATCAGAATCAGCGGAGAACTCGGTCTTGAGGATCAGGAGGAGATCCGAAAATGCGTGCAGGAAAACATTGATGTCTTTGCGTGGAGCGCGGCCGACATGCCAGGGATTGACGCAGATGTGGCATGCCATCGTCTCAACCTTGACCCCAAGGTTCGTCCCATCCAGCAGAAGAAAAGGGCCATCGCCTCCAGGATGGCCAAGCCTATCAGGGAGGAAGTGGAAAAGCTGCTCCAGGCGGGGTTCATATCTGCAAACAAGTATCCAGGGTGGGTGAGCAATGTTGTGATGGTAAGGAAGGGGGAAGGGAAGTGGAGAATGTGTATTGACTTCTCTCTTTTGAATAAAGCATGTCCCAAGGATTGTTACCCTTTGCCTCGAATCGACGCGCTGGTTGATTCGGCCGTCGGTTTTTCACTAATGAGTTTTTTAGATGCCTTTTCAGGATACCATCAAATACGCATGCACCCACCGGACATCAAGGATGTCACCTTTATCACCGAGGATGGATGCTTCAGCTATAACATGATGCCTTTTGGGTTGAAGAATGCGGGGGAGACCTACCAACGGATGATGGACCGGATCTTCCGAGAACAAAAAGGACGGAACCTCGAAGTCTACGTAGACGACTTGATGATCAAGAGCCAAGATCTCAAGTCTCATATTGCGGATCTGGAAGAAACGTTTGCAACGGTAAGGAAGTACAAGATGAGGCTTAATCCGCTGAAGTGCATATTCGGGGCCTGTAGGGGAAAGTTTTTAGGACATCTCCTCACCCCATCAGGAGTAGAGCCTAACCCGGATAAGGTAAGGGCTATCCTAGAACTAGAGTCCCCAACGAATACCAAAGAGGTCCAGCGTCTTGCCGGCAAGTTGGCGGGGCTCAGCAGATTCCTTTCCAGAGCAGGAGAGAGGTGCTCACCTTTCTTTCGGACATTGAGGGGGGAAAGAAATTCGAGTGGACCTCCGAGTGCGAGAGTGCTTTTCTAGCTTTGAAGCAGCAGCTCACCAAGGCACCGCTACTCCAGGGCCCGAGAGAAGGAGAGATTCTATTCTTGTACCTAGGGGTAGGAGCAGGGGCAGTGAGTTCTGTCCTCGTGCGGGAAGAAGGTAAAAAGCAATTCCCGGTTTACTATGTAAGTAGAGTCCTCAAAAAGGCAGAGCTAAAGTACCCTATCCTGGAGAGACTAGCCTTCGCCCTCGTTATCTCAGCTCGGAAGCTCAGGCCCTATTTTCAGGCCCATCCCATCCAGATCGTGACGGACCACCCTCTCCGCCGTATTCTGGAAGGGGTAGAGCACTCAGGAAGATTAGCTAAATGGTCAATAGAACTCAGTGAGTTTGACCTTTCTTATGTTCCTCGGTTGGCTATCAAGGCGCAAGCTGTAGCAGATTTCCTGGTAGACTACACGGTGGAGGTCAAGGAGGCCGAGACGTCTCCCATAGCAGCTTGGGAGATGCTAGTAGATGGGGCCTCGGGTAAGAATTCTTTTGGAGGAGGGATGGTTTTGATAAGTCCCGAGGGAACACGGATCGAACAGGCCCTGAAGGTTCATTTCACTCTCACCAACAATCAAGCGGAGTACGAGGCCATTATTGCAGGGCTGAGGTTGGCTCGTGAGCTCGGTATACATGATATCAGGGTCTCCACGGATTCTATGATAGTGGCGAGGCATATAGAAGGGGAATTTGAGGTAAAAGAACCCACCCTCCAGCTGTACTTAACAAAGGTAAAGAGGATCATTGGTCAGTTTCGCAGTTTCTCAGTCCAACACATCCCAAGAGAGGAAAATACTCGGGCAGACCTGCTCGCCAAGCACGGTCCCCGGGCCGGAGAAACCATGACGGAGCTCTTCAGGCCCTCCATCTGTTGGGTACATTGGAAAATGTGTACCTGATTTGAAGAAGCCCAACCTAGCTCAATGATATACATCATGTTGTATTTGATGTAGTTTTGAGTTGACATGTGCAGGTAAAGAAATGTTAAAGTTTACAGAAAAATTCTAAGTCCAAGTGTCGACACAAAGGAAAATGTGTCGACACATAGAAGAAAGTTGTCGACACAACACTGGGAAAATGTGTCGACACAGAAGAAGTAAGTCGACACTACTCTGGGAAAAAGTGTCGACACATAACATAGTCGATCTCAACACTGGGAAAATGTGTCGACACAGAAGAAGTAAGTCGACACTACTCTGGGAAAAAGTGTCGACACAGAAGGAAAGCGTCGACCTCAACATTGAAAAAAAAATGTCGACACAGAAGAACATAGTCGACCTCAAGGAATATAGTCGACCACAAGTTTGTCTACAACAGCAGAATGTGTCGACACATTGTGATTGAGTCGACACATTGAAGCAGAGTTAAAAGAAGACTGTGTCGACACCTGAAGGCTAAGTCGACACTTACTGAAGTTAAGATTCTACAACAACTGTGTCGACACACAGGACTTGTGTCGACACACTGAAGAGTCAAGATCAAATTGTTTGCAGAAGAAGCTGTGTCGACTCAAAGGCAACTTAGTCGACATCACTGAAGGCAGTGTCGACACCAAAGTCAATTGTGTCGACACAAATAGACAGATGGTCTCGACACTTTCTGACAGACTGTCTCGACACACTGTGGTTCAAGACTAAGGCACAGGACTTGTTGAAGACTTGACAGCTGTGGGTTGCCACCGGTTAACTGAAGCTGTCAGACTTGTCAGAGAACTGTTAGAAACCGGATCAGCCGGTTACCATGAAGGAAGTCTATAAATAGACATATTCAGAAGAAGGAAATAACCTTCTCAACATTGAAGAAATTCTTAACTCCAGAACTTTTGAAGAAGGATTCCGATCCAAATCATTTCAAGAAAGTGCAAGGCACTTAAGAAGATCTTCTCAAGAAGATCTAAGAAGACTATCTAAGGATAGATCTAAGAAGAGTTCTAACCAGAATTCTGAAGAATCATTCAAGTGCTGATAGAGAGAGATCAAGTCAGAATTTGAAGAAGAAGAAAGAATCCACCAGTGGATTATCAAGAAGCTGTTTGGAATCAACTCAGCTAAGTACATTTTCAAGAAGCTTTGAAGAAGGCTAAGAAACAGTTGATTGCATCAGCTGATTAAGAATTGTCATTGCCTTTTCTCTCTCAATTTGGCAAGACAAATTTAAAAACAATCTTTTCTATATTTCTGTAGGATCTGTTTATACAGATCTGAGTTGTAAGCCTATGTTATAAAGGCTGAGTGTAGGAGTGTTGAACTCTGAGTGGTAGGGCTGATTGCCTGAGTGTAGGAGAAGGATATTCTCTGAGTTGTAGGCCTTGGGGCAAGGCTGAGGTAGGGCAGTTGTGCCTGAGTTGTAGGAACCAGTTGGGTTCTGAGTTGTAAGATCTATTGATCTGAGATAAGTGGAAGTTTGGCCGAATCTAGCATACAGCTAGATAGGTGAAGGGGGAAAGTGGATGTACCCAGACCTTGGGGAACCACTATAAAACATAGTGCAATCTGTGATGTGTTGTTTTCTGTGATTGCTGTGTTTTTGTATTAGTTAATAAATTGAATTCTGTCTAGAAGTTTTAGAAAAAGAAGCAGGACCTATTCACCCCCCCCCTCTAGGTGTTTTAGGCTGCCTTGAAAGTTAAACTATCAAGTGGTATCAGAGCCAGGTTCCTCAAAAAGGACTTAACAGTCTGAGGTAGATCTGATAGGCAGAATCAAGAATCAAGAAGATGGGTTCTGGAGAGAATCATAAGGAGCTAGGGTCAATGAAATTACCCATATGCAAGAAGGAAATCTTTGGGATCTGGAAAGAAAGAGTCAGGTTGTTTATGGAAGCATCTGACCCAAGGATTTACATCACAGTACAGGAAGGCCCCTTCATACCAATGAAGATATCTGTTCTTGATGCAAATATCCAAACACCAAAGACTTATTCTGAAATGACCAAGGATGAAATCATCTTGGCAACCATGGACAAAAGGGCACAGAACATAATTGTCAGTGCCATAGATGATTCAACATTTCAGAATCTGATTCACTGCAAGACCTCCAAGGAGATGTGGGACACATTAATTGTCTACATGGAGGGATCAGAAGAAGTAAGGCTGGACAGAAAATCTATGCTAAATCAGGAGTATGAAAGTTTTAGACAAGGAAAATCTGATAGCATAACTGAGTGCTATAAGAAATTCTATAGAATTGTGAATGAGCTAATTTCCTATGGAAGAGTCTTCAGTACCTATGAACTGAATGACAAATTCTTAAGATCCTTATCAAAGGATTGGGATACAAAGATCTGTGCCATAAGAGAAGTGGCAAAATTGGCAGAGATATCTCCTCCAACTCTGTTTGGAAAGTTGCTATCCTATGAAATGCAACTTATGGTAAGGAAGGAGGAGGAAAGAAACTCAAGAGGAGAGCATAGAGAAAAGACTGTGGCTTTTAATGCTGAAGCCACCAGAAAGAATAGGAGGAAATCACCATCTCCTCCTAAGGAAGTTGAAGAAGGTAGTTCTGAAAATTCAGATAAGGGTTCAGTCAGCAGTGATTCAGATGCAGACTTTGCTGCATTCACTAGGCAATTTCAAAGGTTCTTGAAAAAGAAGCAATGGAAGTCTAGGCCTTCATCATCACAGCAAGTAGATGACTATTATCAGAAAAGAAGGTCATCTAGGAAAGAGAAAAGCAGGTCAAAGCCCAGCAAAGCCACTACTTCAAAGATTGTCTGCTATTGTTGCAATAGGCCTGGACATGTAGTGGCTGAGTGTCCTGACAAAAGGAAGGAATCTTCAGAAAAGAAGAAGACTTATCAGAAAGGCAAGAAGGAGAAATCCTTTGTAGCAAAAAAAGATAAAAGTCTGTCAGACCAGTCAACTTCAGAATCAGGATCTGAAGCTGAAGCATATATTGGATTATATGCTGCATCTGAGGAAGAGGAGTTTATGCAGTTGCTAGACTCCATCAATGAACATCAATGCATGGGTTTGATGACTAGATCAGAAGAGGACCTATGCCAGAATCAGTCTGGTCCTAATGAGGTAAACAGTCCTTCCAGTACATTTGTTTGTAGTACAAGTGAAGAATCAGCTACATCTGCATCAAGTGATGAAGATGCATCTGGATCTGAAGGAGATGTCTATCAATTGATAGACAAGTATGGGGACTTGTTGCAGGCCCTTAAGAAAAGCAAGAACCTGGTTAAATCACAGGCTCAGGAAATTGCTGATCTAAGGGTTACAACAGCTGAGTTAGAAAAAGTCCTTGATCAAAAGTTAGCTGAAATTGCCAAGCTGAAAAATATAACTATTATTCAGATGGGCACAATTAATTATACTAATGATCAAGTAAAGAGTCTGGAGGACAGACTTAGAATTGAAAGGGATTTAGTGGCTAGTTACTCTAAGCCAAAATCTGTCTTACCCTTGATAGATGAATTTGTCACTCAGAAGGGTAAGGCTGGATTAGGATTTAAGGGTAACTCCAGGGCTAGCAGATTCAAAAAGAAAGGCAAAGCCCCTATTCAGCCACTAAACCTTTCAGTCCCCATAAGGTTTGGTAAGAAGAAAGTGCCTTCTAACATATATGATCATGAAGACATTCAGGATCATATCAAGACAAATGTTCTGAAGAACAAGGGTGTTAAGGCAAGCAGGCCTACCTATGGTCATAAGCCCTATGGTTTTAAGAAACCAGCAGGAGAAGTTGCAACAGCACCAGCAATGAACAGAAATGCTTCTGACAAGGATGTATCTAGATCTAGATACAATAAGTTTGAATGTTGGTGCTGTGGCAAGAGGGGTCATTTTGCATTGGACTGCTGGTATAACACAAGTGTTATAAAGAATAAGAGTCTACCTGTTAGAAGAGGTTATGATAACTTTATTAAGGCTAACCTGAACCAAGGACCCAAGACTTACTTGGGTTCTAAGGGTAAGTAATTCTGTATTGCAGGTGAATCCAAGTTACCATGCCCCTATATGGTACTTGGATAGTGGTTGTTCCAGGCACATGACTGGAACAAAGGGGCTGCTGAAGGAGTATTCATCTGTCAAAGATGGACATAAAGTGATCTTTGGTGGATCTGAAAAAGGAGTCATCAAAGGATTTGATCAAATGACTCAACAGGTATAAGCAAGAAGATGGACAAGCTCTCCATTGCTGAAGCTTCAAAGGAAGAGGGAGCATTGGAAAATGAAGGCTGCTGTCCAGGGGGAGTACAAGAGATAATGGAAGCTGATGAAAACCAAGAGGAGCAGCAGAATGAAGAAGCTGGAGATGCTCAACCTGAAGGGAATCTACCTCCAGCTATAAGATATCTAAGAGATCATCCTACTGATCAGATAATTGGTGATCCAAGACAAGGAGTGCAAACTAGAAGCAGAAATCAAAGCACAGTTTTGCATTCTAGTTTCTTGTCTCAAATGGAACCTAAGAAGTTTGAAGAAGCTATCCAAGACCAGTACTGGATTGATGCTATGCAAGAGGAGCTGAATCAGTTCAGAAGGTGCAAGGTCTGGGAGCTTGTTCCTAAACCAAGAGGCCACAACATAATTGGGACTAAGTGGATCTATAGGAACAAGCTAGATGAAAGTGGAATAATAATAAAGAATAAAGCAAGATTGGTTGCAAAAGGATACAGGCAGGAAGAAGGGATTGACTTTGATCAAACCTTTGCTCCAGTAGCAAGGCTGGAGGCAATCAGAATGTTCCTTGCCTTTGCAGCCTACCAAGACTTCAAAGTATACCAGATGGATGTAAAGTCAGCATTTCTGAATGGTGATCTTAAAGAAGAAGTATATGTAGAGCAGCCATCAGGTTTTGTAGATCCTCTTAAACCTGATTCTGTGTACAAGCTTAGGAAAGCTTTGTATGGGTTAAAACAAGCTCCAAGGGCTTGGTATGAAACCCTGTCTACCTTCCTCATTGAGAATAAATTCTCAAGAGGAAAGATAGACAAAACTCTATTCCTTAGGGAATCCAAAGGAAAGATCATCTTAGTCCAGATCTATGTTGATGACATAATCTTTGGATCTACTGAAAACAATCTTTGTAAAAAGTTTGCCAAACTTATGCAAGGGAAGTTTGAGATGAGCAGTATGGGAGAACTTAAGTTCTTCTTGGGACTCCAAGTAAGACAGACTGATGATGGATTGTCCATATCCCAGTCTAAGTTCACCAAGGAATTAATTAAAAAATATGGTATGGAGTCATCCTCCTCCATGAGAACTCCTATGGGCACAAGTATGCCAATATGCAAAGATGAGGCAGGTAAACCTGTTGATGAATCATTGTATAGAGGAATAGTTGGGTCACTACTATATCTCACTGCTAGTAGACCTGACATTATGTATGCAACATGTGTCTGTGCTAGGTACCAAGCCTGCCCTAAAGAATCTCATTATACTGCAGTAAAAAGGATTCTGAGATATCTAAAGGGCACTCCTACTCTAGGTCTTTGGTACCCTAGGAATAGAGATTTTCAACTAACAGGCTATTCAGATGCAGATTTTGCAGGATGTAGAGAGGATAGAAAGAGTACTACAGGTACTTGTCAATTCCTGGGAGGAAGACTAATATCTTGGAGTAGTAAAAAACAGACTAGTGTGGCAATTTCCACAGCTGAGTCAGAGTATATTGCTGCAGGAAGCTGCTGTGCACAGCTATTATGGATGCAGCATCAGCTTAAAGATTATGGTATTCAGGTAAGTAGAACACCCCTTTTATGTGATTCTAAGAGTGCTATTTCTATTGCTAATAATCCAGTTTCTCATAGTAGAACTAAGCATATAGAAATAAAATATCATTTTCTTAGAGAACATGTAGAAAAAGGTGACATCTCATTGGAATTTGTAAAAACAGATTATCAAATAGCAGATGTATTTACTAAGCCTTTAGATGAAACCAAATTCAATAAATTCAAAATTGAATTAGGTATGTTAACCATTGATTAATGTATTAAACAAAATCATTAACAATGCTATTGAAATGGGTTATAAGTAAGAAAAAATAGTAACAACAATAATCAAGTGTTAAAAAGAACACATTGAAGTTACAGAAATTGGCTAAGTAAGAATGTGTCGACACATTCAGTAATAATGTGTCGACTCAGAGAAATTATGTCGACAAGTCAGAAATATTGTGTCGACACAGAGAATATGTGTCGACACTTAAGAGTTTTATTGTCGACTTAACCAGGAATGTAATGTCGACTCAACCAGAATTATGGTGTCGACACTTACAAAATATGTGTCGACACTTGTCCTTAGTGTCGACACAGAATTTCTGTCTTTCTACTATATATCCAAGGTGTCGACATAACCACAAATTGGTGTCGACACATAGTAGACTGAAGAAATGTCGAGATTAATAGAAGCTTGTGTCGACACATTCCGTCTGTGTCGACACATTTAGACTGTCTTTGGCGCCTTTTGAACTTCTTTCAACAGAAGCTATAAATAGGTCAAAAAACTCTTTGTGTCGACACGCTTTCAAGGTTTTCGAAACTCAAACCCTGTGTCGACAGTCTTTCTTTCTCTCTTCTCTCAAGCTTTCTCGACACAACGATGGCGCCAAGGATTGAAGACAATGTTAATGAAGGGTATGAGTTGGTACGCCAGGCGTTTGCAGAGGCGCCGCCTGATGTTCAAGGAGTTATCACCCTTCTCTCTGCATCAGGGTTAGAATTCCTTGTCTCAGAACCATCCAAGATCTGGAAGAAGGAGGTGCACGAGTTCTTTATCTCTGCATCAGTCCATTCAACTGGCCTCAAGATTAAGTCTACAGTTCAAGGGAGTAAGATCAAGATTAACCAAAGAAGTATAAGAAAAATCTTCCACTTGAAAGTAGTTGAAAATGAAGAGGAAGTTCCTATCTCCAGGACAAGGGAAGCCCTTCAATGGTGTGGACTGGACCAAGGATTGAAGATTGGAGCTGCCTTCAATAGGAAGGGAATGAATCAGCAAGGGAAATTCTTGTCTGAGATAGTTGGGAAGGTAATCCTCTGCAAGACAGGTGGACATGATAGGATTTCTGCCTATATGTTCAGCCTGATGACCAGGATAGTCTTTACTATTCCTACTGATTGGTCAGGAGTGCTCTTTGACAAGATCAAAGAGGGAATCAAGAAGCCTAACATGGCTAGGATCATGAGCCTGTACTTCAATGGAGTAATTCCTGAAGTGATGCAGCAGCTGCAGGGGAGCAAGATTAACCATATGAGAAGAATGGATATGAGACTATTCACCAGGTGGGATAGGGTGCTGTCAAAGGATGTGCCTGAAGAGAACAGGCCAGACACCCCTGTGCAATCCCCTACACCAAATCAAGAATCTGACCAAGTACAAGAAGGGACACAGCTTGACTCAACTGTGGTCCAGGAAGTATCAACACCTGCACAGATGCAGGGGGAGCAAGTTTCCACTTCTGCTCCAAAGGTATCTACACCTGCTTAGGTATAGGAGGAGCTAATGTATTTTAACTTTAAAAGACATTGCTCTTATTCTTATTACTGCACAGGTTCAGGGGGAGCTAGTGTCCACACCTACACCTGCCACTACAAATATTGAGGTGCAAGTCCAAGAGGTAGCACAGTTAAACATATCTCCAGATTTAACTGCTGCAAAAGTGACCACTCAACTGGAATTTACTATGGAAGAGTTATTCCCAGATGTTGATACAGCTACTGATAGAATAGAAGAGGTTCAAGATGTTGAGCAGCCTCTTGACATAGAGCTAGAACAAGGAGTGGAAAAAGTTCAAGAGATTGAGAAAGTACAAGAAGTAGAGGAGGAGCAAAGAATTGAGGGGGAGCCTCTACATGTTGAAACTGAGCAACATGGCACTGAAGCAGATAGAGTTAACATAGAGAGTACTTCTGAATCTGAGACTGAAGAAGCCAGGTTGGCTAAGAAAAGAAAACTGGTTGTATTTAAAAGAAGAAGCAAGACTTATAGGCAGGCTTTACAGACAATACCTCCACCTCCACCTCCTGAAGTTGATTATAACAAGTTCTTGGTGGATTTACAGGTGAAATTGGATGACCACAGGGTGGCCATTGAGAAATATGTTGATGAAAGAAACAAAACTCTGCAGTTTGACTTAGCCCAAGATATCAAATCTATCCAATTTCAAGTCAACTTGAATAAAACTGAAATGACAGATTGCTTCCACAAGGGTGGCAATGCTGTAGTTTATCTGGCTAAACAACAGCAGGCTATCTCTACAAAGGTGGATGATATTGTTTTGAAGCAAGGTTATGTTCTGGAAAATCAAATAAGAATGAATGACAATTTAACTGAATCTCATAATGAGATCATTCAAGAGGTGAAGAAGATTGTTCCAGGGATGCCTGCAGATAAAGCCAAAGAAATGGCAGAGTTTGATAAGAATTTTCAGGCTGCAATTGCATCTGTTAAGACTGCCATCACAACCTCTCAACAGGAAATATCTGAAAAGCTTCAAAGATTAAGACCATTTTTCAAGGAGGGAGTGAATTATTTGGATGGCCAAATAAGATTTCAGAAAGAAGATCTTAGAGATCATGTCTCAAGAGAAGCCATAAAGGGGGAGAGGATGCTAATTCATGCAGGTTCTGAGCATGCCAAATGGGTGACCAATAGTATAAGAGCCACATTGGGATATCCACCATTGTGTGATGATAACATGGTGGCTGAGTCTGGTCTACAAACAGGACTACTTGAAGGTGACCAACCTGAGGTTGCCCAAGTCATATACCCCCCTCCAGATTTTGATATATTGGATCAGCAAGTGCAATATATGTATAGTCCTTCAAAGGAAGTTGTAAATGTTATCTTTGGAAAGGTTGATAAGCCTGAGGTAAATTTGCAAGATCAGCAAGATGCTCTACTGTCAAAGAAAAGATTTAGAGAGCAGGCTGAGCTGAAGCCAGATTTTGAGCAGTGGAGTCCTACTTCCAGAAATATAATACTCACTGCATGGAAAGCTGTCAAAGATCAAGTTCATGAAAGGGGCAAGTGGTACAATGAGCAGGAATGGCAGAAGTATGAGGCAAGACAAGAAGCCATTGTACAATTCAGAAGGAAAGCTAAGATGGGAAGACTTCCAACTGATGCTATGGAGCCAAGCAAATACTTCCCAAAGCCTTTTCACTATTTTGAAAGGCAAAGGCTCAAGGAAGAAGCTAAGAAGAAAGCTGATCTTAAAGGAAAAAAGATGGCTGAAGAATCAGAAGCTCCTGTGACAGCTAAAATTAAATCTGGCCAAGGGATTGTTATTAGAGAGCCTAATCAATCCTGATAATGTTTAGTTCTTTCATAATGTTTTGTAATGATGTAATCTGTCAAAGAAAAACCATGTAATCAAACATTACCCAGTAATAAACAAAATTTTGTTAAATCTGTGATAGATTGTTTTATCCATGATGTTCTTATTATTTTGTTTATAATTAAGTATCCCTGTGTATTGTCATATATCATCATTTTATACTATTTATAAATGGTGTATATCATTGGCTATAAGGGTTATGACTTCTCCAAATAGGGGGAGATTGTTGGGTACATTGGAAAATGTGTACCTGATTTGAAGAAGCCCAACCTAGCTCAATGATATACATCATGTTGTATTTGATGTAGTTTTGAGTTGACATGTGCAGGTAAAGAAATGTTAAAGTTTACAGAAAAATTCTAAGTCCAAGTGTCGACACAAAGGAAAATATGTCGACACATAGAAGAAAGTTGTCGACACAACACTGGGAAAATGTGTCGATACAGAAGAAGTAAGTCGACACTACTCTGGGAAAAAGTGTCGACACATAACATAGTCGATCTCAACACTGGGAAAATGTGTCGACACAGAAGAAGTAAGTCGACACTACTCTGGGAAAAAGTGTCGACACAGAAGGAAAGCGTCGACCTCAACATTGAAAAAAAAATGTCGACACAGAAGAACATAGTCGACCTCAAGGAATATAGTCGACCACAAGTTTGTCTACAACAGCAGAATGTGTCGACACATTGTGATTGAGTCGACACATTGAAGCAGAGTTAAAAGAAGACTGTGTCGACACCTGAAGGCTAAGTCGACACTTACTGAAGTTAAGATTCTACAACAACTGTGTCGACACACAGGACTTGTGTCGACACACTGAAGAGTCAAGATCAAATTGTTTGCAGAAGAAGCTGTGTCGACTCAAAGGCAACTTAGTCGACATCACTGAAGGCAGTGTCGACACCAAAGTCAATTGTGTCGACACAAATAGACAGATGGTCTCGACACTTTCTGACAGACTGTCTCGACACACTGTGGTTCAAGACTAAGGCACAGGACTTGTTGAAGACTTGACAGCTGTGGGTTGCCACCGGTTAACTGAAGCTGTCAGACTTGTCAGAGAACTGTTAGAAACCGGATCAGCCGGTTACCATGAAGGAAGTCTATAAATAGACATATTCAGAAGAAGGAAATAACCTTCTCAACATTGAAGAAATTCTTAACTCCAGAACTTTTGAAGAAGGATTCCGATCCAAATCATTTCAAGAAAGTGCAAGGCACTTAAGAAGATCTTCTCAAGAAGATCTAAGAAGACTATCTAAGGATAGATCTAAGAAGAGTTCTAACCAGAATTCTGAAGAATCATTCAAGTGCTGATAGAGAGAGATCAAGTCAGAATTTGAAGAAGAAGAAAGAATCCACCAGTGGATTATCAAGAAGCTGTTTGGAATCAACTCAGCTAAGTACATTTTCAAGAAGCTTTGAAGAAGGCTAAGAAACAGTTGATTGCATCAGCTGATTAAGAATTGTCATTGCCTTTTCTCTCTCAATTTGGCAAGACAAATTTAAAAACAATCTTTTCTATATTTCTGTAGGATCTGTTTATACAGATCTGAGTTGTAAGCCTATGTTATAAAGGCTGAGTGTAGGAGTGTTGAACTCTGAGTGGTAGGGCTGATTGCCTGAGTGTAGGAGAAGGATATTCTCTGAGTTGTAGGCCTTGGGGCAAGGCTGAGGTAGGGCAGTTGTGCCTGAGTTGTAGGAACCAGTTGGGTTCTGAGTTGTAAGATCTATTGATCTGAGATAAGTGGAAGTTTGGCCGAATCTAGCATACAGCTAGATAGGTGAAGGGGGAAAGTGGATGTACCCAGACCTTGGGGAACCACTATAAAACATAGTGCAATCTGTGATGTGTTGTTTTCTGTGATTGCTGTGTTTTTGTATTAGTTAATAAATTGAATTCTGTCTAGAAGTTTTAGAAAAAGAAGCAGGACCTATTCACCCCCCCCCCTCTAGGTGTTTTAGGCTGCCTTGAAAGTTAAACTATCACCATCGAAGAAGGAGAGCTGATGGAAGTAGATCAGCAGGGATCCTGGATGGATCCATTTACCACCTACTTGATGACGGGACGTTTGCCTGAGGGAGAGCTCGAGAAGAAGCAAGTCAGGTACAAGTCGGCATACTACCTGCTAAAAGAAGGGATCTTATACCGTAAGACGTTGTCGGGGCTGTTGGCTCGATGCGTATCCGAGAAGGAGGTCGCGAGGGTGCTGGAAGAAATTCATTCGGGAGAGTGCGGCAGCCATTCCGGGAGTCGGACCTTGGAAGGAAGGGTGTTGAGGCAAGGCTATTTCTGGCCCACCCTTAGGAAGGATGCCGAGGAATTCGCAAGGAAGTGCAGAAAGTGCCAGGAATTCGCCCCTCTTCAGCTCCTCCCGGCCCAAAGGTTGCGCACGATCACAGCTCCGTGGCCCTTCGCCATATGGGGGCTAGATCTGGTGGGTCCATTCCCTCAAGCCAGTGGCCAGAGGAGGTTCCTACTGGTCATGGTAGACTACTTCTCAAAATGGCTGGAGGTAAAGGCATTGGCGAAGGTGACGTCTCAGGTGGTCAAAAGCTTCATATGGGGGGAAATCATCTGTAGGCATGGGCTCCCCCTGGCCATTGTTACGGATAACGGACCGCAATTTGCCAGCAGAGAGTTCGTGGATTTCTGTATACGACTAGGTATAGACCTTCGGTTTGCTTCAGTGCATCATCCTCGAAGCAATGGGCAGGTGGAAGCCGCGAATAAGGTCATTGTGAATCTCTTAAAGAAAAAGGTGGAAAATTTGAGGGGAAGTTGGGTGGAGCAGCTCCCCTCCGTCCTCTGGGCCTTAAGGACCACGCCAAGTTCCGCCACAGGGGAGACGCCATTCAAACTTTCCCATGGCTCTGAGGCCGTCTTACCTGTTGAGTTCGAGGTTGAGTCACCTAGAGTAGCTGCGGCAAGGAAGGGAGATGAGAAGTGGCTGGTAGATAATGACGAAGAGCAACGGCTCTCCCTCGACTTGGTGGAGGAGCTTAGAGAACTGGCATCTATCCGACAGGAAGAGGTCAAGCGCCGGATGTCAAGATATTTTGATAAGCACGTCAGAGTCAAGCAGTTTGAGAAGGGAGACTTGGTCCTCAAGAAGGTGGATGCACCAGGGAGAGGGGCTTCAGTAGGGAAGCTCAACCCCAACTGGGAAGGTCCTTTTATCGTAAAAGAGGTCTTGAAATCAGGAGGGTATCACCTCCAAGATGTAGACGGGACACCCCTGGATCGCGCCCGAAGCGGCGACGACCTAAAGCGTTTCTATCCTTAATACTTTTGTTCATGTTCATTATCTATTATGAATGAGATGTAGTTTTCTTTGTGTTTCTCTCTCGCTTTCCAAGGTTAGCCAACCTGGCAGGACCTTCTGGCACTGCCACACAGTTCCAAGTAGCTGTCCCCTCAAAGTAGGAGGATTTTATTTTGGAAAAGAGGCCCCGAGAAGACCCGCTGTCCAGGCTACCATCGAGCTGGCAGGTCTGTAGGCTCACTCGGTGGTCGGAGTTGGTTTTGGAGAGGAGACCCCGAGAAGACCCGCTGTCGGAGTTGGTTTTGGAGAAAGACAGGCTACCATCGAGCTGGCAGGTCTGTAGGCTCACTCGGTGGTCGGAGTTGGTTTTGGAGAGGAGACCCCGAGAAGACCCGCTGTCCAGGCTACCATCGAGCTGGCAGGTCTGTAGGCTCACTCGGTGGTCGGAGTTGGTTTTGGAGAGGAGACCCCGAGAAGACCCGCTGTCCAGGCTACCATCGAGCTGGCAGGTCTGTAGGCTCACTCGGTGGTTGGAGTTGGTTTTGGAGAGGAGACCCCGAGAAGACCCGCTGTCCAGGCTACCATCGAGCTGGCAGGTCTGTAGGCTCACTCGGTGGTTGGAGTTGGTTTTGGAGAGGAGACCCCGAGAAGACCCGCTGTCCAGGCTACCATCGAGCTGGCAGGTCTGTAGGCTCACTCGGTGGTTGGAGTTGGTTTCGGAGAGGAGACCCCGAGAAGACCCGCTGTCCAGGCTACCATCGAGCTGGCAGGTCTGTAGGCTCACTCGGTGGTTGGAGTTGGTTTTGGAGAGGAGACCCCGAGAAGACCCGCTGTCCAGGCTACCATCGAGCTGGCAGGTCTGCAGGCTCACTCGGTGGTTGGAGTTGGTTTTGGAGAGGAGACCCCGAGAAGACCCGCTGTCCAGGCTACCATCGAGCTGGCAGGTCTGTAGGCTCACTCGGTGGTCGGAGTTGGTTTTGGAGAGGAGACCCCGAGAAGACCCGCTGTCCAGGCTACCATCGAGCTGGCGGGTCTGTAGGCTCACTCGGTGGTTGGAGTTGGTTTTGGAGAGGAGACCCCGAGAAGACCCGCTGTCCAGGCTACCATCGAGCTGGCAGGTCTGTAGGCTCACTCGGTGGTTGGAGTTGGTTTTGGAGAGGAGACCCCGAGAAGACCCGCTGTCCAGGCTACCATCGAGCTGGCAGGTCTGTAGGCTCACTCGGTGGTTGGAGTTGGTTTTGGAGAGGAGACCCCGAGAAGACCCGCTGTCCAGGCTACCATCGAGCTGGCAGGTCTGTAGGCTCACTCGGTGGTCGGAGTTGGTTTTGGAGAGGAGACCCCGAGAAGACCCGCTGTTCAGGCTACCATCGAGCTGGCAGGTCTGTAGGCTCACTCGAGTTGGTTTTGGAGAGGAGACCCCGAGAAGACCCGCTGTCCAGGCTACCATCGAGCTGGCAGGTCTGTAGGCTCACTCGGTGGTTGGAGTTGGTTTTGGAGAGGAGACCCCGAGAAGACCCGCTGTCCAGGCTACCATCGAGCTGGCAGGTCTGTAGGCTCACTCGGTGGTTGGAGTTGGTTTTGGAGAGGAGACCCCGAGAAGACCCGCTGTCCAGGCTACCATCGAGCTGGCAGGTCTGTAGGCTCACTCGGTGGTTGGAGTTGGTTTTGGAGAGGAGACCCCGAGAAGACCCGCTGTCCAGGCTACCATCGAGCTGGCAGGTCTGTAGGCTCACTCGGTGGTCGGAGTTGGTTTTGGAGAGGGGACCCCGAGAAGACCCGCTGTCCAGGCTACCATCGAGCTGGCAGGTCTGTAGGCTCACTCGGTGGTTGGAGTTGGTTTTGGAGAGGAGGACCCGCTGTCCAGGCTACCATCGAGCTGGCCACTCGGTGGTCCCCGAGGACCCGCTAGGCTACCATCGAGCTGGCAGGTCGGTACTCGGCTGTCAGGCTCGGTGGTCGGAGGCTCACTGGTGGTTTGGAGAGGAGACCCTGAGAAGACCCGCTGTCCAGGCTACCATCGAGCTGGCAGGTCGGTAGGCTCACTCGGAGGTTAGGTAAAGGGGCAGCATATGGATAGGAGTTTCATAATTTGATCAAAAGCAAGATCCTTGTCCCAAAGGAAGAAGAGGAGGAAGGAGTCGGTCCCTCAAGATCCTCTCGCGCCAAGGGGCAAGGCGAGTGGAAGGGTACATGGCTATTCGCACTTAGAGTAAGGGGTCTGCTCTTCGGCCAAAGGGCGAGAGGAGGAGTACCTTCGTCTCGCAAACAAAACCAAGCATAATAACGATTCGAGACCCACTCGCGCCTGGGGTGTCCGGGGATAAGGCGAGAGGGAGTGATACGTCCCTGCGCGAGAGCACTGAGGGCCTGCCCACTCGCGCCACAAGTAAAGCTAGCCTCTCCATCGTTAGGCGAGACAAGCCGTGATCTCGTTCCGCAAAGTGAAGAGAGGGTAGGCATACAGGAGAGATGAAAAGAAGGGCCTTAAAAACAAAATGTATATATGTCATCCACAAAAAGAGGCTGTAATACAAAAATGCCTCAGCAGCAAGTATCCAAAAGAGAAAAAGGGGGGGAGAAGAGGAATATACAAAAAACACTGTAAAATAAATCCTCTATTCTTCCGCGCTGGAGGACGGGCCGTCTTCTTCCTCGCCATAAATCTCTGGTACCAGTCGCGGGCAGTGACCTCCTCGCAGCCTTCCCTGATAACTTCCATCTCCTTCATCATCTTCACGATTAGTTCGGCGGTCCTGATGTTGGCGTCTTTGCAGAGTCCCACGACCTCGGCATGAGAATAATGAGAGGGAGGTGGCTGGGGGATCACCACGCGAGAAGGCGAGAGAGCAGCCTCCTGAAGCCGAATGATCTCGGACTCCATGCTTTTAACCTCCCCTTCCAGAGTAGCTATGCGCGAATGCATCCTATCGGCCGTCTCGGCATCCTGCAAGAGGTTTATTCATTAAGGGAGTTGAAGGTGAACAATGAAAGGGAAGGAATTGAGAATGGGGAAACTCACCACACCACCCCGCGCCTTGGCGAGAAGGTTTTCGGCCACGGCCAGCCGTTTCTCAAGATCCGTAGACTTCTCGCGCTCTGCCGCCAGGCTCGCCTCTGAATCCCTCCAGCTCTTATTATTATAAATCAGACGGCGTGAGACCTGGTGCGATAGCTCTAGCGAGCGCATCTGGGATTGCGCGGCCCTTAGGATCAAATCCCGCGAGGGGGGCCCAGCGGCAGCTTCTCGCTCTGCGCCTCCATAAAGGCCAAAGCCCAGAGAGAATGCGTGAGCCGTGGGTTGGTCTCGCTCCACCCAGGGAGGAAGGAGGGTAGAGATAGAGACCCGGTTCTCCTCCTTGTCCCATATCAGGGTTGGCTCACCGACAGCATCCGGGATCGCTGGGCCCATATTAAAGTTCAGATGAGTGGAGGGAGCCGGGCGGCTGGAAGAGCCCACCTCGCGAGTAGGAGATTTCGGGGGGATGTCGTCAGCAAGAGAGTCAGGTTGACCCGCCCCGCCAATCGGCGAGACGGTCCGCTGATCAAGAAGCCGAGAAGGGGATTGGGGAGATTGAGAACCCAGAGAGATGGGGGATAAGGACCCCGACACATCCACCATCTCGGCAGGAACTTGCTTCGCCTTTCCAGAGGGAAGAGACGCTCCTTTCTTGACCTTTGCTTTCTTCGAAGGACTCTGGCGAGACGGGGCGGAGCCTCCTGCAGGCCTTTTCTTTAGGGAGAGGGGTAGGTTTTCTCTCGCCGCCTCAGCTGCCATCGTGGCGAAGGCGACGTCTTTGGAGGTTTTGATGCTGCTTTTATAAGGCGGGCGAACGGGAACATTTCTTTCTCCTGGAAACGGCGAGACGATGCGTTTATAACCGCTATTCGTTAGACCTAGACGAAAATAAAGGGCCCCAGCATTTACCTTCGCCTGGAAGCACAGGAAGGAGGGAGTCGAGGCCGCGCCTCAGGAACTGTACCTCGAAGTTCTTGCCGATGAAGAAGTCACAAAGAAGCTTGTCCGTGCCACTAACCTGGGGAGTGGTATAGAACACCTCGGCTGGCGACACAGTGTAACACCCCAAAAAGACCCAAAAGACTCAACTTGAAGTTTGAGTAGCAGGTCAGGTTACACGGCCTGGGACACGGGCGTGTCCCAGGGCGTGTCGGGTGTACACGGCCTGGGACACGGGCGTGTCCCAGGGCGTGTTCAGGCTAGTCGACGTTTGAGAGTCGACGAGCGTCGAGCCTGGGACACGGCCATCGACACGGGCGTGTCCCAGGGCGTGTTCTATTTATTTTGCGAAATTGGCCTATTCCGGTCAGAGCCGGACACGGCCTTGAACACGGCCGGGAACACGGGCGTGTCAGGCTGGACACGGGCGTGTCAGCTGCCGTGTTCCGACCCGTGTACTGGTTGCAGCTCGATGGAGCAGGAGACACGGGCGTGTCTCAGGTTTGACACGGGCGTGTCAGGTCCGACACGGGCGTGTCGATGACCCGTGTTGGTCAGTCGGTTCAAGTTGTGTGCACCGCTTAAGGGGTACACGGCCTGTGACACGGGCGTGTCACAGGCCGTGTCGGCCAAAAAGTGAAATTTTGGGACAATCTTGGCCGTTCAGTTTCCTCTCTTTTGATCCAAAGGCTCAGGTGGTTTCTTGGGCTGGATAAGTCGTGAAAGAGGATTGAAGAAGTCATTCTTCATTATTCTTAAGGAAGAGAAAAAGAGAGAGAAAGAGAGGAAGAAGGAGGAGGAGAGCAAGCCACCGGCGGAGCTCCCGTGGTTCGATTTGTGATCCGAAGCCGGCGTTGTGACGGCAAGGCTGCTGCGGTTCTTTCTCACCGGCTAGTTTTCGATGGCACCGAAGAGATCGACAAGGGTAACGATCTCCCTCCTTGGACATGTGAAGTCCTTCTTTTCTGCATTGCATAGGGAAAGCCCTTCCCCGCGAGCGTGCGGTGGGTTGTGGTGTCCCTTGGGGTAGATATGTGAAGTCCCCCTTGTTAAAGGCCGGAATTGGAGTACGGCTCTAGGCATGCTGTGTGAAGCCCATCTGGATGTAATCTGGATTGGTGATGCTTGTTTGCATATCGGAGAAGGCTCCGTGATAATGGCTTGTGATGCCTATGGCTTGTGATGCTTTGTTCCTACCTGTTGCTTGGTGCGGCAGGAAGTACTGGACGATGTCCAGGAAATGAAGAGGGTTGGCGGCAACTCTTGTGGCCGTGCGTTGCCACTTTGTGAGTAGTTGAGCCGTTGGGCTGCAACTCGATGAAAAGGCAGATTGCCGAACAGGAAAGGTGAAACCGACCCGCGCCTATAAAATGCCATGGATACTTCCGTATTCGAGGTGGCTCGGCGACTTGAGCAACGGGGGGTGGCTGATCCGTACCTGCGTTAGGTCCGTCCGACTTGGAAGCCTGGTATAGGTTTTGTTGGAGCGCCTAATGAGAGTCTTAGGCCCGCGCGCCGGAAAGACTAGAAATGCTCAAATACCGTGCAGACGGTGGTGTTGACCCTGGTATTCCGGTACACCGAAAATGTGCCCTGAGTGCACGGACTGTCGGGCCGGGTGGCCGATGGTTGTGATGGCTTGAATGTGCCTGCGCGCACATAGTTGCTATTGATGATGCCATGCTTGCAGGGAAAGAATGCTCATGCCCCGAGAAAGGGGTAGGATTGTTATAATTGGGTCAGCTGAATGCTGACCGTTGCATTGTTTGCCACCGGTTGGGTGGTTTGTTCCCGTGCAGGTGCTGGAGAGCCAAGTGGTAAGTGATGGGCTGGCGAGCCCTCCTGCTGTTGCTGCTGCTGCTGTGGCTAGCCCTTGAAGGCTAAGCGAAGGGCTTTGTTTTGTTTTCTCTTTACTCATGTATGGCCGGCCTGCGTGCCGAGGTTTGTAAAACATGATGTATGTTCAGAGGAACTGTAAGGCCTTAAGGCCAAACTCTTGTGGTTGTGTACATTCCGTGGTATATATATATAAAGGTGGTGTTATATATATTGGACATTCCGGTTAAGAGTTCAAAGTTGTAACTTAAAGCTTCCGCTAGAATGCTCTGAGTTAGGATTCGTAATTGGTTTGGTATTATCCTGTGACCTCACCGTCTGTTTGTGGCATATAGTGTGGGGCCCCGGCCGGACCTTCTACTATACGTCATCTAACGGATGGGGTCGTTACACACAGGCGCCAGCGGAATGCCACCCATGTTGCCGCGGATGAAGACGAAGCGAGTAATCCAATGATGATTCTTGTTAGGCGTCTCGCAAACCTTGAGACCCAGCCCCGTGAAATAGGAAACGCCGTCGGCATTGGCATGGTAGACAAAGAGCTTGCGGAAGGAATTCAGGCTGAACTCGATTCGCTCTCTGCGCATATAGCAGGCGAAGGCAACGAGTACAGAGATGGCGTTTGGGTTCAGCTGCGCAGGAACAGTCCCGAAGTATTTAAGAACCTGTTTCACTTCTGGCCAGAGGGGCAACCTCAGCCCCGCTTCGAAATGCGAGACGGGGAAGGCGAGTTCACCGGGATAGAAAGTGTTGATTGACTCGCCCACTTTCGGAGGGCGGGACTCAAAACCTTCCGGCAAGAAATCGCGAGTAAAGGCGTTGTAGTCCTCCTTGGAAATCCGGCCGGGAGGAAAATCATGGTCACCAAACCGCCTCCCGCATCGGCTTCGCCCCTCGCCTTCTTCAGCTTTCTTTTTCCCCATTCTGGGCAGAGAGAGCGAAAAGGAGGATGCGAGAAGAACAGGCGAGACGAGGCACCAGCAGGATCAGTTCGCGAGAAAAGGGAGAGAGAGGTGAGGTTTAGGGCGCCGAGACAAATCAAGAGCATGACCCAGGCCCCAGGGATAGGGGGGTATTTATAGCCCGTTGAATAAAGGGAAAAATATATAGTGTAAAGGAAGGGGAAGAGTCGGCCGTCCTTCTCTCTCTCCTAGTCTCGATTGGTGTAGCCTAACGTAAGCCCCAAGCCGGGGGCGAGGCAGTATCCTAAAAAATACAATAAAAATAAAAAGAGAGTAGTGATTTAAGCACAGGTACAACGCGCGAGTCACAGAGTAGAAAAGCGCGGTACTAGAAGTAAAATTATCGAAGGAACTGTTAAAAGAAGTTATTAAGCCAACCCGTTCAGTAGGTCCAAAGAGTTCGGGCGGTAGCCGCGAGAGAAAATGTTATTACAAAACAAAGAGCGGTACAAAGAAAATAAAGGCGTAGGGTGGCGCGAGGGATTCAATCCTTATGCCACCGCCAGCGCCCCCCACCGCGAGACCTCGCGCAGGGAGGACGGTGGGGGAGGTGAAAAGCGCGAGCCGCATCCACGCCGCGACGCGCGAGGCGAAGTTGTTGATCGACCTCGTTCAGAATCGCCTGGGGATCGGTCTCGTCTATCTCAATATCAGCATCAACTTCGGAGGTCAAGCGAGCAACCTCCACCTCTAGCCAATCAATCTGCCGGTCGGCCGTTTGCTTGTCTTTTTCCAACTCTTGAATCATGATCGCGTGTTTTCGGAATAACTCGGCCACCCTGCGCTTCATCGCCAGCGGATCCATAGGGTCGCCAAGGTAATCTTCTATCTCGTCCAGGGGAGGAGGAGGCGAGGAGACCGCTCGCCTCGGGCGCTCCTCAGCAGGCGAGTCTTCGGCAGATGAGTCTACTCGCACATCTGCAAAGGCAAGAACAGAAGGAAGGACATAATAAAAGGTGGACGGCCAGAGAAGGCTAGAGCCAAGGGTAGGGGATTCCTAACCAGAGTGGCGAGAGGTCCCAGCGACATGGGAAGGCTCACCATTCTTCCCACCAAGAGTAGAAGGAGGAGTAGAAGGAGGAGGCGAGACAGGGTTTGGATGATGGCTGGCGAGATGAGTTTGTGTGCTACCAGACTGACCGTGGGGAGCGTGGCTTTTCTGAAAAACAACAGCAAAAGGAGCAATGAGAGATAGATAACGAACAGATGAGGTATACAAGGACCTTACCTCCTTTTCTTGGGGAAGCAACGGTGTAGGGGGGATGCGTCTTTCCGGGGGATCCGGTAAGAGTCCTCCCGTTGAGGGAACCAGATCGGTTGTTCTCGCCTTCTTTGGGCGAGAAGACGAGGGCGGAGGTGAAGAAAAAGTGCGGGCGGGAATTAGGTTCAAGGCAGCCGCACTCGCTTTGTTCCGCTGGCGCACCAGCGCGATACGATCGCGAAAGCTTTTGCTAAGAGACATGGCAGCAGGATAGATGTAGCGGTTACAAAGAAGGGAGGCCAGCTGCACTTGGGGAGGATCCCAATATTTATAGACTCGTGGGAGGGGAATCTCACCCGAAAAAGATTCCGCTTTAAAGTCGCTGAGGTGACGTGAGCCTCGGTTGGACTTTTCTTTTCGGGCTTAGACAACCCCGAAAAGAGCGGGGATTGTGTACAACCTCGGGCTCACAGGAGGGAACCCGGCAGAGAGGGAATTAGAAGAATCCTCAAAAGGAGACAAGGCCCTAAGCAAGAGAGGTCTAAAAGCTGGGTCCACTCGCAATGGGCGAGAGGAGCCCAAAAGCTGGGTCCACTCGCAATGGGCGAGAGGAGCCCAAAAGAGGGTCCACTCGCAATAGGCGAGAGGAGCCCAAAAGAGGGTCCACTCGCAATAGGCGAGAGGAGCCCAAAAGAGGGTCTACTCGCAATAGGCGAGAGGAGCCAAAACGTGGGACCATTCGCCCGGCGGGTGGGGGTCAAAGGAAGATTGTCTATATGTCGTCTGAGGGTCTCGCCCGCGAGGTAATCCTTTTCAGCCGTAGGGTGGTCCTCTCGCCAAGCATCGGGTCGGCAGGAAGGGATAAGACCGGTTCAGCAATTGGGTGGGGACCGGCTCACTTAGCAAGCGGTTCATCCTTTTTGGCCTTTTTACTCTTTTACCCTCGGGGGTCTGCTCATAGCTCTTCAGAACAGCGGAGTTTGGCTGTTGGCAGACCCAACCCAGGGTATTCAGGTAATTTCACAGATGCTTGTTTTGGTTATTTGCAGTTCAAATCCTGAAGCCTATAAATAGACCGGTAAGGTGTCTGAGAAGAGAGCATGTGGAACCTTCCTTTTCCTTCTCACTCAGACACCTAGCTCAGCACTGGCTAGGGAGGGGAAGGATTCTAGTCCTTCTGGGTGAGCGGTGGGACCTCCGAGCTGAAGCTCCCGGTCTGTTCCTTTAGGTGTCTTGTTAGGAGCATGGTTCAAAGAAAGTAAGCGTGGGTTGCAGCCTTAGATCCGAGCTTTTAGGGGAAACTAGTTCGACTGGTTTCAACAGTCGGATAGTTTTATCATTAAAAAACAAAAGTATAGGCCTCCTAAAGCTAGAGAGAGGAAAAGAGAGAGAGAGAGAGAGAAAGAGAGAGGGAGAGAGAGTAGCCGAGAAGGGGGGGTCGTGGATGGGATATAATAATATAATTATATCATAATTATATAATATAAAGAGAGAGAGAGAGAGAGGGAGGGAGGAGGGGGATGGATGAGAGGGAAATTAATACATGGTGGTGGGGGAAGATTATTAGACCGGAGAGAGAAAGAGAGGGAGAGAGAAAGATAAATAGAGGAGAGAGGGAGATAGATTAATTATTGTTAGTCAAAACGCACATTTTTTTACAAAATAAAAATTGCAATCGTGATTGATATTTTTTTACGGTCATTTTGAGTACTCATATATATATGTTGCGGGCACGGTCGCCGGGGGTGGGCGAAGCCCACCGTTGACGGGCGGGTACTGTCGCGTTTGGTCGTAGGGGCGGAGCCCCGTGTCGAGCACTCGCCGTGGGGGGCGGGCGAAGCCCGCCATCGTCGGGCGGGTACTGTGGCGCGTAGCCATTGGGCCGGAGGCCCGTGCCTGTCACTCGTGTGTGTGTGTGTGTGTGTGTGTGTGTGTGTGTGTGTATATAACCACTATAAAGGAAATAGTTTTACCATGAACTTTAAATTCATTGAAACCATCTTGACGGTCGGATCTGTCCTGATATTTCAACAGTCGTATGATCAAATCGCACTCTATCTCCACTTTTTCATAGGTCTCCTAAATCTACTAGAGTAGTCTTAAACCTATTTAAAAAATATTAAATGATTTCAGGCCGAGATAACATGTAGACCGCCCGATGTAGACTACTTGGTGGAATAAAGCCAGACACTAACCAGGAGCACATGCCAGTCGGATCTGCATAGCCATGCCATTGACTAATCTACACAGCTATACAATAACAAACAATCTATACCCGAAAGGAATTTGGAATCTAGCGAAGTGAGACTAATCAGTCCGGCGTGCACTATTCATCCGCCTGAATCCAGATATTATTATCTTTAGTTTTATTAAAATATTATAATATTATAATATTAAAACAATAAAACCAGTGGGATGAACATCCGCCTCTACTATGTAATAAGAAAATATATATATTTTAATATTATTCCAAAAAATAAATTTGTTTTTATATTTTTTAAAATTATATTAGGTTAATAATAAATTAAATTTCTAATAATTGCCGGAGAGAGGGCGGAGCTCACCGTCGCAGTCCGAGTATTGTCGCGCGGGGAACGGGGGGCGGGCGAAGCCTGCCGGTTAGGGGACCGGGTACTATCACGCAGGGTCATAGGGGCAGAGCCCCGTGTCGAGCGTTGGGGGACCGGGTACTGTCGCGCGGGGCCAAAGGGCCGGAGCCCTGTGTAGGGCACTCGTGTGTGTGTGTGTGTGTGTGTGTAAGCTCTAGCCAAAAAACGAGATCTACAATTTTCATGTTGAACAGTTTTCCAAAATATGCACAGTTTGGGCGTATATATATATATATATATATACGCCCAAACTGTGCATATTTTGGAAAACTGTTCAACATGAAAATTGTATATATATATATATATATATATATATATATATATATATATATATATATATGATAGGGATTGGATCCATTTTTAGTTTTATGGGTGCACATAGCAATCCCCAAAATGAAATCATGGGGTTGACTAGTCAACCTCATGATTCCCTTCATGATGGGAGAAGTGGAGGGCCCACTTTCTCTCATCTTAAATCTCCTCCATCCAATTCCCCCATCTTTCTCTCCCACCAAAAATGAGATTCACAAAAAGGGGAAAGAGGGGAGAGAGGGCACCGCCGCCGCAACCAACCGTCGCCGACTGCCGCCGACCGTCGCCGCCCGGCCGCCGACCGCCGCCGCCCGGCCGCCGCCCGTCCACCGCCAGCCGGTGGCTCGCCGCCCGAACTTCCACCATCCGATCATGGCGCGCTACCACGGCCGTCTGATTAAGGGGAAACCACCCACTAACTCACTACGTTAGTGGTGGGGCCCACCATTATCTCCCCTTGGAGCCTATAAAAGGACCCCATGGGCTCTTCATTTCTCATCTTTTCCTCCTAAGATTCTTCTCCCACTTCCTCAGGTGAGAGCTCTCCCGCCTCCTCCACCGTGTCGGCCACCTCTCGCCGCCAGCCACCAGCGACCTCCAGCGGCCACCAGCGGCCACCAGCGACCTCCAGCGGCCACCGGCGGCCATCAGCACCCGCCACCGGCTATTAGCACCCCATCAACGCGCAGTTTGGAAGGTGGTGCCCAAAGTCAGAGGAAGTCGAGCGAAGAAGACAGTCGAAGCCCGCTAGCACGCCGCCCCCAGGCGCACGCGCCAGAAGCATTCTGCGCATTCCACCGTTTAAGTCGCTTTAGCGGAGCAGTCTGTTGCCCGCCGGCAGTTATAGTCATCCTCTCTCCCCGCAAGTTGTAATGGGAGCGGCCTGTTGCCCCGATTCATTCAACATACTGTAATCACCCTGATCTAGTGGATTTTGACTAGCAGCGAACCGGTAACGTGGTTTTTCACTCGGTTGAAGGGTTTTCCACGTTAAAACTCCTTGTGTGCATTTCCCCTCTTCAACTGACTGTGTGCGCGCTCGACCGCTCCGCGAGCTAAGGTGGTCCAAGTTAGTCCGGATCGACCGGAGCGCCGAATTTGGCCGCAACAATATATATATATACGAGTGACAGGCACGGGCCTCCGGCCCGATGGCTACGCGCCAAAGTACCCGCCCTGCGATGGCGGGCTTCGCCCGCCCCCACGGCGAGTGCTCGACACGGGGCTCTGCCCCTACGGCCAAACGCGACAGTACCCGCCCGTCAACAGCGGGCTTCGCCCGCCCCCGACGGCCGTGCCTGCAACATGTACATATGAATACTCAAAATGACCGCAGAAAATATCAACCACGATTGCAATTTTTATTTTGTAAAAAAACGTGCGTTTTGACTTAGAATAATTAATCTCTCTCCCTCTCTCCTCTCTTTTTCTTTCTCTCTCTCCCTCTCTCCTCTCTTTTTCTCTCTCTCTCCCTCTCTTTCTCTCTCCAGTCTACCGCCCCCCTCTCAGCCACTCTCTCTCTCCCCCTCCCTCTCTCTAGCTTTAGGACCCCTATAGTTTTTAATTTTTTAATGATAAAACGATCCGGCGCCTAATAAATAATCAAACCATGATCCAACGGCGGTGAGAATTTTGAACTCATGAGTTCATACTTCTTTTATAGTGGTAAATATATATATATACATATACATAAATATATATATATACATATAGATATATATATATATATATATATATATATACACACGAGTGATAGGCACGGGCCTTCGGTCCGATGGCTACGCGTCACAGTACCCGGCTTGCGACGACGGGCTTCGCCTGACCGGTCCCGCTGGCTACGCGACATAGTACCCGGCTAGCGGGCTTCGCCACAGTCAGTGGCGAAACTAGAATTTTGAAGTCGCACTGGCACTATTTAAGCACTGTCAATTCGTGGGGTTCGAGGGGCAGTGCCCCTTGAGCGGGAGTTCGGGGGCAGCGCCCCAGAATTTTTTTTTGCTATAGAAGGAAGGAGAATCACCTATCCTTGACGCTGGAGCATAGCTCCATCATCTCTAATATAGCAGCAATCCGAGCAAGACAACCGCTAGTAATATTGTTCAGATACACCAAAGAAGTATTCTCAATCAACTACAAAAAAATATATAATGCGAAATGCTCATTTTGATTTATCTGAAGAGGAAAACAAGATCAATGAGCCCTAATAATCCAAAAAACCTACTTCGGTGAAATCCTTTGCGATCTTTGAACCTACATCACTCATGACTCACCGTTCTTGCAGAGAACAACAGCTGCCTGAAAAAGAATTCAATTGCTTCAAACCCTAATACTCTCAAAAACCTAAAACATATCTTCACCAACAAACGAACACGGGCGAAATGGTAAAACTCGAGCAGCATCGAAAATCTTAATTGATTTCTCATCGGATTGAACGGAAGAGAAACACTCAAGTTTGATCGATCAATGTGAAGGGAAAGATTATTTGGTACCTTTAATGTGGAGATTGAAGAGAAAATCTTCATTGCTTTCTGGCAGGATTGGGTATATTCATTTCTGGACTGATTTCAGTCCAGAAATCTGGAGATTTTTGGACTGATTTCAGTCCAGAAATCTCCAGATTTTTGGACTGATAATCAGTCCAAAAATGAATGGTTTTAAGTGGTAATCAGTTAAGAATCAGTGAAGAAGAAGAAGAAGATAATACCAGCGGGAAGCAGCGGGAGCAGCCGGAGCAGCGGGAGCAGCCGGAGCAGCGGGAGCAGCCAGAGCAGCGGGAGCAGCCGGGATGCTAGGGCACGGGAGCAGCGAGCAGTGGCGGCTAGGGGGATTTCTTCTCCCTCGTTGAAGATCGCGGAAAAAGCGGTCGGGCACGTGCCCTACCGTGCCCAGGGCTAGTTCCGCCCATGGCCACAGTACCCAACCGCCTGTTTTTTATAATTAATTAAAAAATAAAAGTATTATTTATAATAATTAATTAAAAAAATAATACATAAAAAAGCAGGCGGGTGAACAGTGCGCGATCACTGTTCACCCGCCTGCTATTTATAATAAAACATTTAATAAATTTAAATATATAAAATATATAATAAAAATTGTATATAAATATTAAAACAACCGGCGGACCCGCACGCCGGCAGCCCGCAAAAACCTGCAAGCTAGACAGCCAACCAATCAGAAATTCTGCAAGCCCGACCGCAAACCTGCCAGTCCAAATTGCTTCAAGCAATAAATGCTGGAATTTCAATATATACCCAAAAAATGACATTGAACGGGCGGTATGGGACTAAAACAGGCGGGTGAACTGTGCACCCGCCTGTTTTAGTCCCACACCGCCTGTTCAAAGTTAATTTTCGAGTATATATTGAAAATTCTGCATTTATTGTTTGAAGCAATGTTTGTTGGCTGATTTGCGGTCGAGCTTGCGAGTTTTTCGTTGGCTGGCGTTTGCGGGATTTTCACGGGCTGGCCGGCTTGCGGGTCCGCCGATTTCTTTTGTTAATCCAATTTTAAAATTAATTCACATAGGTTTAGGACTCTCTTATAGCAGGTTTAGGATATCTATAAAAAAGTGTGGAGAGAGGGTTGGTTTGATCCAACGGTTCATGATCAAAACTCTGAAATCCGACGGCCACCTAATTACCGTTTAATTTCGAACTCATGCTATCTACAGACCACCATATTTCTTTATAATATGGTAGATATATATATATATATATATATATATATATATATATATATATATATACTACTTTAAAAAGAAGTATGGTGGTCTTCAAATAGTCATAAATTAAAAATTCATGGAAATAATTTGGGCCGTTGGATTGATCAGATCGGCCTGCAAATAAAATTTTCCCAAAAAATCTCTCATTCTTCTCTCTCCTGAATCCCGATCCAGTCAATTCCCCCCTCCCGTTTTTTTTGCCCTGCACCGGCCTCTCCCCTCTTTCCAGTGCTGCCAGCGGCGGAGCCGCCGGCGGCCTGACAGGCGCCCACCGGCGGATTCGCCGGACTCCAGCGAACCCTCCGGGGGTTCTCCGGCGACCGGCGGTGCTGGGAAAAAAACAGGGTGGGGGAGGGATTCAATTTTTTTAAAATAAATATTATATAAATATATAATATTATATGAATATTATATATATAAGATAAATTTAAAATATATTATATAAATATATATTATATTATATTACATAGACGTGGAGGGCGGGCGAAGCCTGCTCCCGCGACTGGATACTGTCGCGCGGGGCACGAGAGCCGGAGGCCTGTGCCTGTCTCTCGTATATATATATATATCAGATAAATGTATATACTTGCACGGACGGACCCACCTTCGTACACACCCGGGCACGTGCTGGTGTGTGAATTATCGTGGATTTTACCCGGCGAGACATCCATATTATCGTGCATCGCTGCTGCTTCGCCATTTTTGCGCTCTGATTTTGCGCTAGCTCGCAGATCGTTGCTGCTCCGCGCTCACTCCACGCTGTGAAGAATCGCTGCAGTTGCTGCTGTCCAGGTTCTGATTTTGTGGTTCTGATTTTGCTTTGTAGTTCTGATTTTGCTGTTCTGATTTTGTTGTTCTGGTTTTGCTCGTTGCTATCCAGGTTCTTCTTCTTCCAGGTTCTGATTTTGCGCGCTGCTGTCCAGGTTCCCAAAATTGGTTCTGATTTTGCCCGCTGCTATCCAGGTTATGATTTTACTTCAGCAAATTGGTTCTGATTTTGCTCGTGCTCGCTGCTGTCCAGGTTCTGATTTTACTTCAGCATTAGTTCAACATTTTCTTCTTCATTAGTTATCTTCTTCATTGGTTAACCAATTTTGGGAAAAAATTATGGGTTTCTTCTGAACTTCAGCATTATCAGTTAATCAATTTTGGATTTCTTCTGAACTTCAACATTATTAGTTAACCAATTTTGGGTTCCTTCTGAACTTCAGCATATTAGTTAACCAATTCTATTTATCAGTTATACCAATTCTGGTACCAAATTTCTGTTATACAAATTTGTGTTATTCCAGTTATTTGTGCTTACTTAGATGTTCGATGGATAAGTTTTTTTCAAAAGTGATCTCAAATCAAGTTTTGATACAGGCTTGTACGCGGACACGAATATTACGAACAAACTCGAATTCTTCTTGACGCCCAAATTCTACGTTCGCACAAACTTTCAGCGTAGCACACACGTTATTCAACTTTATCAATTAAATGTCAACGTACGAGTAGCCAAACCGTTTAAGATCGAACAAAGGCTATAGGCCGATATTCTCTCAGGCTAAAAGGACCCACCCGGTCCAATCGAGCGGTTGTTGTACCAAAAGAGATCCACCAAAAATTATGATTCGGAAACGGTAGATCTCTCCAACCAAAAAGAAAATGAGGTTCGTCAATCCTCTCGAAATTAAACAAATCAAGATAGACAACAAAATCGATCGAAGAAAATCACGGCTAATTCAAAGCTATCAAGAATCAACGCTAGAGTATTCCACCATAGAAATTATCTAGAAGGAAAATAAAATCACTCAGAGAAAGTAGAAATTTTCATTACCCCACTCGGAGATTAATATTCTCCAAAACTTGAATCGTTCGTCACCGGATCCACCAAAGTCACGCTGAACGGAGAGAAACTCGTCCACACCTTCTTCGCTTCACGCCGCTTTTGATTCCACCAGACCTTGACGCCGAGCACCTTGGCCAAAATCCTTTAATCAAGAAGTATGGGGGGCTGGCCGAGAACTTTTAAGCGAACAAGGTGGTGGTCGGCTTTATATATGGAGGGGGCTACTCGGGTTGTGGGAGTAGGAAGGTGGTGGTCATGTTTATTTTTGGAGGGGGCTGCTCGGGTTTGTGGAGGAAAGGTGGTGGTCGGGTTTTATGAAAAAGTGGGGGTAGCTCGGTTTGAAGGAGAGGAGAGGAGGAGGGAAAGGTGATGACTGAGAATTTCAAGAGAGAGAGGAGGGGCGGCGGCTAGGTGGTGGTCGAACCCTAAGAGAGGAGATGAGGGAGGTCAGCTAGGGAAAGAGAAAGAGAGGGAGAGAAAGAAAGAGAGAGGTTTTCCAAATTCGATTTCAATTCATTCAACTTAATAAAATTAACAATAGCAAGACCTTATATAGGCTTACAACAAGGATTGACTACATACAACCCAAAATAAAAATAATACACGCATAAGTTTAAACATGACATGACAAATAAAAGTGCTCACAAAATAAAAAATAAATTCAAATAAATATTAATAGGTTGTCTTGCGCCGAGGGCGGAGATTGTAGCATCGCTCCCCCCGCTCAAAAGTACTCATCACCGATGAGTTGGTCGGAATGTACCGGCACAGAAGAGCATCATCCAAAAGAGCCACCTCCGATTCAAGAAGCCAAGAGTCGTCGGAGGTCGGACGATCACGCCATCGAATCAAGTAGCAGCAAACATCACCACTTGGAGAGGAGAGCACTTCATCTTTGAGGATCCTGTCAGGAAAAAAGGTGGTTCTTGAGAACCTTGGAAAAGCATTAGTCAAAGAAGGAGAAAACGTTTCTACATCAACATTCAACGTACATCCAAGTGGAGAATGATGAAGAGAGCGAACCAGGCACAAGCTCACCACCCAACCCAATAGAAAACTCAGTGGACCCAAACGAGCAGACAAATAATTCAAGTGGTGAAGAAACATATGGCGTTAAATCCGAAACATTGAAAATAGGGAAAATTCCCCAATCAGTGGGTAACTCCAAAAGATATGCGTTTTCTCCTAATTTATTTAAAATTCGAAAAGGCTCAGCTCGCTAATTCGCCAACTTTTTTATAGTGTCTGAAGGCATCCGTTCAGGGACGAGATGCACCAAGACTAAATCATCAACCTTAAAGTGAGACGCTCTCTTATATAAGTTAGCATGAGATTGATAAGATGCATATTGTGTGGTTAGCGCCTCATTAATGTGCTTATGTAAATTGTGAACATGAGAGACAAAATCTTATGCAAATTGACTTGACTTATAAGATGGAGGTAATAGAAGCAAGTCAAGTGACACTGGTGCTTTATATCCGTGCACGATTTCATTTGGTGATAAACCTGTGGACCTATTTTTTGAATTATTGTACGCTAACAGAGCATGGGAAAGGATTAGGCCCCACGAACCCTGGTGGTCACCCACAAGTCAGCGAAGTAAACTACCCAAACTTCTGTTTACCACTTCCATTTGCCCATCCGTCTGTGGATGGTAGGCCGAAGAAAACAATAGTTTGGTGCTCATAATCCTCCACAGGGTCTTCCAAAAATAACTAGTAAATTTCATGTCCCTATCGGTCACTATAGTTTTTGGAACACCCCGATGCCCAACAACTTTCTTAAAAAATAATTTTGCGACATGTGACGCGTCGTTGGTTTTATTACACGTAATAAAATAGGTCATTTTAGAAAACCGATCTACTATCGCCAGAATGGAATCATGACGTCTAAACGTGATGGGTAGGCCTAGAATAAAATCCATATTAACATCTTGCCAGGGAATGGAAGGAATCAGAAGAGGGGTATAAAGTTCCGCATTCGTTTTATTACCCTTATCTAATTGACACGCGCAACAACTTCCCATAATTTTATTAACCGTTGACTTAAGACCGGGCCAGTGGAACTTGTCTTCTACTAACGTAATGGTCTTGTCACGCTCAAAATGACCACCTAAACCACCACTATGTAATTCCCACACAATGAAATTACGTAAGGAAGAACGAGGAATACAAAGCTTCGAATGCTTAAATAAATAACTGTCTCGAATATAATATGTTGAAATGGTAGTGAGAGAGTTGTTTTGTGTGGAATAATAGATTTCCTTGAAATTCGGGCAATGAATGTACTCATCCTTAATCATATCGAACTCAATCACTTTCACCTCTAGCGTAGACAACAATAGCGAGACACGACTAAGAGCGTCCGCCATACAATTTAGAGTTCCCTTAAGATGTTTTATTATAAAGGTGTACTCCTGAAGATAGGAGACCCATTTAGCATGCCTTGGGCTAACCTTATTTTGGGAATTGATAAACCTCAAAGCCTCGTGATCGGATAGGATGACAAACTCCTTAGAGAATAAATAATTCCTCCAATGCTGTAGGCACCGAATAACCGCATAAAACTCCCTATCATAATTAGAATAATTTAATTTCGGCCCTGCGAGCTTATCACTAAAGTACCCAATAGGATGATCCTCTTGACTCAATACACTGCCAATACCGACTCCAGACACATCACAGGACAATTCAAAAACCTTATTAAAATCCGATAATCGTAAAAAAGGAGCTTCCGACATTCGGGATTTAATTGTTTCAAATGCTTTAGCGGCCGATTTGGTCCACGTGAAATCTTCCTTCTTCAAGCACTCTGTGATCGGTGCTATGATACTACTAAAATCCCGGATAAATTTGCGGTAAAAAGTAGCAAGGCCGTGAAAACTCCAAACATCATGTATATTGGTTGGTTCCGGTCAATTCTTAATGGCTTAGACCTTCTTAGGATCAACATGTATGCCCTCCGAACTCACAATATATCCAAGAAACTCCACAAATGGAACATTGAACGTACATTCTTAAGATTAACAAATAACTTTTCCTTTCGCAACGTGGTGAGTACTGTCCTAAAGTGAGACTCATGATCGTTCGAAGAGGCGCTAAAGACTAGAATATCATCAAAATATATAACTACGAATTTTCCTAGGTAAGGCTTGAACACTAAAGTCATCAACCTCGAAAATGTACTCAGGCCATTATTGAGCCCTTTCTCAAGCACCAACCACTCATAAAGTATGTCCTTTGATTTAAATGCCGTCTTTCACTCGTCTTCCTCCCTAATCCTGATTTGATGGTAGCCACTCTTAAGATCTAATTTAGAAAAAATCGTGACCCCAACTAGCATGTCCAATAAGTCATCCAAACGAGGGATGGAAATCTGTATTTGACAGTTATTTTATTAACGGCCCTATAATCCACACACATCCTCCAAGAACCATCTTTCTTAGGGATCAATAATGCGGGTACGACACAAGGACTCTTACTATGACGGATGAACCCCTTAGCAAATTCGAAATTAATTTTTGCAATTCAAGGTGTGCGGAGGGGTTAATTCGATAATGGGGAAGGTTTGGCAACAAGGAACTCGGAACGAAACCAATCTCGTGTTGAATTTCTCGCATGGGGGTAACTCGGGCGATAAATCATCTGGGTAGACATCCTTAAATTCTTCTAAGAGTTTCTTTAGTGCTAGTGGTAAGTTCCCAAAGGGGGAACTATCTTCCTTGACTTGTAAACATACTAGCGCATATATGACACCGTCCATAAAGGTATTGCGCTCAAACTCCTTCTTACCAATCAAGCTTAATGTTTTCTTCTCTATAGGCACAATCGTGTCCTTAAAAGGGACCGGCGAATCCTTAGGCGGAGTGGGCTTAAAGATAATGGTTTTGCCATTAAATTTGAACTCCAACATATTAGCTCGCCCTAAGTGAGTAACATCATGGTCATAAAGTCATGAGCGTCCTAGTAAGACATGACAGGAATCCATGGGGATGACGTCACATCAAACTTTTTCAGTTTAAGTCTTGATGGTAAGGGGAACCAAACAACGCTTCGAAACTGGGAGGGATGTCTTATTTACCCATGCCACCTTATAGGGGTGAGGGCGCGGCTAAGTAGCTAATAACATTCGGGACACCACATTTTTAGAAATCACATTCATACAGCTTCCACTATTAATGATCAACTTACACCACTTTTCTCCACTCTTAAAATTTAACGAAAAAATATTCGTCCTATTCCAGTCATCTAATGCACGTGGAGTAACCAGAATACACCGCATGACCATCATATTAGCATCATCTTCTATATCGCTTGGCACTCCTTCCGACTCCTAATCTTCTCCTGCCTCATATATAAGCTCGACCGACTCAGACGAGGAATCTAAAAGGGCCAGGGGCTTGGGCTTGGTAGGACACTCACTAGCGTAATGGCCCTGAATTCCACAAGCAAAACAGGTAGCATTCATTTTGCTGACCCTTCCTACAGGAACTCTCTCACCTGTTGGGTTTCTAATATTCCTAGCAGTCACGACAACGGAGTTTGAGTCAGTGGACCGGAACTTACCCTTATCCTTATAGGTGGAGGTGGGGGTGGTCCTAAGATGGACTTTCTCTTTTGAATTAAGCGAGTCTTAGTCTTGTGTACAATGTGCTTCTCAATATTCCAGGCGGCATTGAAAGTGGTGTTTAGATCGGTGTGTCCATAACGCAGTAGTTTATCCTGGATGTCAGGGTTTAACCCCTTACGAAACCTAGAGAGGGTGATCTCGGGCATCTCCCTAACTTCACACCTGACCATCATGTCCTTGAGAAGGCTCATGTACTCAGTGACCGACCTATTCCCTTTCTTAAGGGTAGCTAAGTCATCGAACATCTGCGTCCTATGATACGCAGGAACGTACTCGTCTGTCAACATGACCTTCATACCAGCCCAACCAATGGGTGGTAAGCCGTTCATGGCTCCAAGGCTTCGTTCCTCATTCAACCAGAAGATCTTAGCTCTACCTAACAGTTTCATCCTCGCAACGCGCACCTTATCTACTTCAGTCAGCTTGTGCCACTCGAAATAGCATTCGATCTCCATAACCCAATATAAGAAGACTTGGGATTCACCCAATCCATCGTATGATGGGGGTTTGACTCGCACCGTCCTAGTAATGTCAAACTCAAATGGTGCTTGGTTATTGTGAACTGGTGCACGCAGGTCGTGATCATTATTAATATTATTATTCCCTTCCTCACGTTGGTTGGCAGCGAGATTTAATCTCAGTTCGTGAAGCATTCCCTAATCGCTGTCAACTGATCAGTGAACTCCTGGTAGAGTTCATCAATCGCTGTGGGACCGTGTACCGTATCCCGTTCGTCTGCCATATGAGAGGAAGAAAGGGAATATTCCGTACCTAATTTAGTGCGCATGCAAGAAATTATGGTTCTGACCCAATATAATTTATGACAGATGGAATTGTTCCCGCTTAATAACTAGGGTAGTAGAAAAAAAATTTGATTTTCTTGAGGAAAATAATGAGATTATTAATTTTTTTTATTTTTATTTTTTTACAGAAAAATAAAAGTTTTAGGCTACTATTTGCAAAACAAAAATTAAAATTTTATTTTTGTTTTGGACAACAAATCGTGCAAGTGCGTGTCAGCGTTCTAAGAAAATTTTAGGATGGTACAAATTAAGAAATTCGCACAACCTCCCTCTGATATCAAATTGATGCAGGCTTATACGCAGACACGGATATTACGAACAAACTCGAATTCCTCTCGACGACCAAATTCGACGTTCACACAAACTTTCAGCGCAGCACACACGTTATTCAACTTTATCAATTAAATGCTAGCGTACGGGTAGCTAAACCATTTAAGATCGAATAAAGGCTATAGGCTGATATTCTCTCAGGCTAAAAGGACCCACCCGATCCGATCGAGTGGTTGTTGTACCAAAAGAGATCCACCAAAAATTACGATTCATAAACGGTAGATCTCTCCCAATAAAAAGAAAATGAGGTTCGTCAATCCTCTCGAAATTAAACAAATCAAGATAGACAACAAAATCGATCGAAGAAAATCACGACTAATTAAAAGCTATCAAGAATCAACGCTAGAGTATTTCATCACAGAAATTATCTAGAGGGAAAAAAAATCACTCAGATAAAGTAGAAATTTTTGTTACCCCACTCGGAGATTAATATTCTCCAAAACTCTGATCGCTCGTCACCGGATCCACTGGAGTCTCGTCGAACGGAGAGAAACTCCTCCACAATCTTTGCTTCACGTCGCGTTTGATTCCACAAGACCTCGATGCCGAGCACCTTGGCCAAAATCCTTTAATCAAGAAGTATGGGGGGCTGGCCGAGAACTTCTAAGGGAACAAGGTGGTGGTCGGGTTTATATATGGAGGGGGCTGCTCGGGTTGTGGGAGGAGGAAGGTGGTTGTCGGGTTTAATTTTGGAGGGGGCAGCTCAGGTTTGTGGGAGGAAAGGTGGTGGTCGGGTTTTATGAAAAGGTGGGGACTGCTCGGTTTGAAGGAGAGGAGAGGAGGATGGAAAGGTGGTGGCCGAGAATTCCAAGAGAGAGAGGAGGGGCGGCGGCTAGGTGGTGGTCGAACCTTAAGGGAGGAGATGAGGGAGGCCGGCTAGGGAAAGAGAAAGAGAGGGAGAGAAAGAAAGAGAGAGATTTTCAAAATTCGATTTCAATTCATTCAACTTAAAAAAATTAACAATAGCAAGGTCTTATATAGGCTTACAACAAGGATTGGCTACATGCAGCCCAAAATAAAAATAATACACACATAAGTTTAAATATGACATGACAAATAAAAGTGCTCACAAAATAACAAATAAATTCAAATAAATATTTATAGGTTGTCATGCGCCGAGGGCGGGGATTGTAGCATCGCTTCACAAGGACACCACGGCGCCGCAAGTCTTTGACTGGAGATGGAGAAAGATCTTCCGTAAGCATGTCGTCGCCTTCTTCATCATGTTGGGGGTCGCCCTGTAACACCCCGAAACTCAAAAGAGGGACGGGTGACGTTTTAAGCCAAGTCTGGGTTTTGAGCAGGTGTCGCGGGCATGACACGGGCGTGTCACGGGCGTGACACGGGCGTGTCACGGGTGTGACACGGGCGTATCATGGGCGTGATCGACCTCGGGTCGTGGGGTCGACGTTTTGGCGATCGACGATCGTCGAGTTGAGGTACACGGCCTGGGACACGGGCGTATCCCAGGGCGTGTCACGCTAGGAATTTTCTGAGTATGCACACGGGCCATGACACGGGCACAAACACGAGCGTGTCACATATGACACGGGCGTATCGGGTGCCGTGTCGCAGGCCGTGTCCTCCTCGGGAATTTATTATTGGCAATGCACACGACGTGAAACGGGTCTTGACACGGCCGTGTCACATGTGACACGGGCGTATCGGAGGCCGTGTCAAATGTCGTGTGCTGGTTGGAACGTCGGGCGAGACGGCGAATGGGCGACACGGCCCTGGACACGGGCGTGTCGCAGGCCGTGTTCGGCCCAGGTTTTCTTATTTTGAGTTCGGATCGTGGCCGTTCGTTTTCTCTTGATGGGATCAGACGGTGGGGAGTTGTTTCTGGCGGTTTAAACCCGAAAATAGGGTTACAAACCCTCATTCCCTTTGAGTTTTATCTCTCTAAAAGTTAGAGAGAAGGGAGAGCAGGGAGGAGGTAGAAGACCAAGATCCGGTCACCGGCGGAGCTTCGGAGCTCCAAATCGCGAGCCGTCTTCGGATCCGCGAAGGCAAGGAGATTACGGTGCTTTTCATCCGGGTGGATTTCCATGGCGCCGAGGGAAAACGCAAGGGTAACAATTCTCATCTTGAGCATGTGAAGCTCTTCTTCCTTTGCATGGGAAAACCCCTCTCTCGCGAGTGTGCGGCGAGATTGAGGTATTCCTTGGGATAGATATGTAAAGTCCCCCTTGTTAGAGTCCGGAATCGTAGTACGGACATATGCATGATGTGTGAAGCCTACCCGGACGTGTTGGTCTGGATCAGTGATGATTTGTTGTACATACTTTAGCCGGAGAAGACTCCGAGCGTTTTGATTGTTTTCGGGTTGCTATGCGATAGAATGCATCAGGGAATCTTGGGGATTAACCCCGAGGTGCACCCGGAAATCTGGACGGAAACGCATTTCTGTCATATCGGTGGCCTGGGAGCCAACCGGGTACATAGCGGGGCTATGTACCATGTTTGAACGATATTTGGGACTAGGGAAGCTTAGCCCGCGTCAAAGGCCAAATAGCAACGGCGGGGTGAGCAACGTGCTTGTGGACCCCTACCCGCTCCATCTGCTCGGTTAAAGCGACCTAAAATTTTACGTGGGACTTACCGAGGTTTGGAGATCGAGTCTAGGCTACGGCCGAAAGGACTAAATGCTCACGAGGTTGCCACCCTGGGGTTGGTGGTGGAGTCAAGGACCGGACGGGGTTCGGACTGCTTCGCCGAGTAAGTGCCCTGAGAGCACGGGGTGTACGGCCGTGTGAGCATGCACCTGTGATGTGATGTTTATTTCGCTATGTTGCTTGTTTTGCTAACAAGTGCAGGGAAGAAGCTTTGCCGCCCCGGTTTGGGGGCGGAATCGTTATAATTTGGTCAGCATAGCTGACCGTTGCCTTTGTTTACCACCGTGCGGTGGATTGTTGCTTGCAGGTGCTGCGAAGCCGAGCGGTAAATAGCGGGCTAAAGCCCAAGTTGCTGTGCCGGCCCTCGAAGACCAATTGTCGAGTGTTTTCATTTTTGTACTCATGTGTGACCGGCCTGTGTGCCGAGGTTTGTAAGACACTTTTAATTTAAGCAAACTCTTGTAAGGTCTTAAGGCCAGTCGTTGTGTGTATTCAACATTCCTATGTTTTGGTTCAGTGGACATTCATGATAGCAAGGTTCTTAACTGTGCAACTTAATAATTGCTTCCGCTAGGTGTTGTGTAGGACGTTGTGATTGGTTGAATGGTTTCAATAAGTAACTAACCGATCTGTCTGTAGTATATGGCGTCGGGCCCCGGCCGGACCTACTGTTATATGCTATGTGACGGATATGGGTGTTACACGCCCTCTCCATCAAGTTTCTCAAGATTCTCAAGCATCAGATTCATGTGGTAAAAGGACTAGGCCTGAATTAACCTTAGATGAGTTAACTGCTGATTCAGGATTGAGACAACCTATTAGTTCATATGATGTAAACATACAAGACACGATAATAAGAAAATACTTACAAAATTGTCTATGTCAACCAATTTTAGAAAAATTTTCACAAGCTCAAATTGGAAATAAAGCTCATCGTTTCAACAAGATCTAGTTTGAGGAGTTTAAAGATTGGCTGAAATACAATATAGATAAAGATGTTGCATATTGTTTTTATTGTTATATTTTTTTCACAGAGAGGTTGTGATCCTACATTTGTATGTTGAGGTTTCAGATATTAGAAAGATAGGACTATATTAGAGAAATATGTCGGAAATCACGCAAGTGCACATAATAACTCTAAGAAGATGTGTAACATCCCGACTTTTATTGGGCCACCAGAATTCTAGTGGACCTAATAAAAGTGATCTGAACCTCTACCCGAGACTCATAATGGGTAGGAGATGACCCTATTTTAGGGATTTTGAACTAATGAGCTCTGATTCGAGTTATGTTTGTTGCTTTGGACTCGTATAACCGGTACGGGTGCAACCAAACTCGTTCCGATGAACTCCGATGTCATATGATGGGTATGACCGTTCCTCGTTGAATATCGCGAAAACGAGATTTTTGATTATCGAGAAAGAGAACTCCGGTTTGAGTTCTGTCAGTTCCTGTGGCCTCGTATAGCCAATACGAACGCATCAGAACTCAATGCGTCGCGATTCGAAGCATAACGATGATTATGAGCGTTTTGACCATTTTAGCGCGTCGCGACGCGCAGATTTTGAATACTTAACAAATGAACTCTGATTCGACCACGGTCAGTGGCATTGGATTCGTATGGTCAATACAAAGTCAACGAAATTAATCTCGGGCAATTTCAATGATGGGTGGTCAAACCGTGGTCAAATCAAGCTCAGTCGTGCACTGAAAAGCGTGCGCACACCAATTATGACACGACACCTCAACTTTGACCCAACCCCGATGACTTGGACCTGTTTTGACTTTGACCCCCATGGGTTGACCCACCCGTGGTTGACTTTTGGTCAAACCCTCCCTAAAAAGCTCATTTTTCTCTCCATCCCTCTCTCTTCTTAACAAGCTCACTATGGGCTCAATTTTTTGGCCATGATGGCTGCCTTGCTGGCCAATAAGAGCATCAAGTCCAAAGGCTTCTCCCTCCCTCCATACACTTGTCCAATCCTAAGCCACTCATCTTCCCCAAAGAAACACAAATCCATGTATTGTCTTTTGATTGGCTAGCAAGTACACCCCTCCAATGGATGAGTGCCAGCAGCTAACCATGGTTGGTGCAACCCAACCACGGTTCTCCTTATCTTGGCCAAGAAGGAAGAAGGAGGGGCTCACCCCCTCCCTCTATATATTCATTCCCTCATACCAGAGGACTGAAATCCTCTCCCCAGACTCAAAACAACCCCAGCCACTACCATGTCGGAGCTCTGCCTCGCCGGAAACCGCCCACCCGAGCTCCATCACCCTCCACCGCCATTAATGGTGGAACTCGCCAAGAGCTCCCGGAGACCCCAAACAAGGTGGAAAGATTCTCCTCTCCTTCCTCCATTTTTTCTGGACGAGTTGCATGCAAGCTCCGGCGGCCGGATCGCCGCCGCCGTCACCCCCCTCTCCACCGTTCAAAAACAAAAAAATAGCTCCGGCGATGGCCGGCGGCGGGAGGCCGCCGGACCACCGCCGGAGGGAGCGCCTGGCCACGAGGAGTTGGCCGGGTGTGGAGTCACGGCCGGCTGGTGGCCGGCCGACGGCGGGGAAGGCCCGTAAGGGGCGGGTCGTGTACAGGCTCTATACAGACGCGGGTGAGGGAGGAAGATGAAAAAATTTTATAAGTTATAATATTTATAATATTTTTATTATTATAATATTATAATTAAAAATTAGTGCTATATTTTCTGTGGGGTAACCTAGGCTACTAAACAAAAAGATTTGAACATGAAAATTGTTTCCATTAATAAGGGCAGTCTACACAAAAATTTTGATAATTTTTGGAGTTAATTTTGTATTTTTAAAAGTCTAAATAAGAATTATTTGGCCAATTTAGAAGCCCAAAATTGCTCGGAAAATATTGGAAAAATTACTACTCTCTTTTTAGGCCCTCTTAAAGGTTGTATTAAAATTTGGAAACTTGGGGATAAAAATTAAAGATTTTTCAATTTCTTGAAGCCTAGGGTCGCGCTTGGAAAATTACGCGCTCAAATTCTGCGAGAATGTAAATCGGAGTGCGCAACCACTTTATAAATTGAGTATTAAGTTCAATTGGGTAATCGATGAGAGTTATCATGACAAGTTTTGGAGCGCTAAGTATTTCGAGGTTTTTGCGAAACCACCGAACGCATCGTTCTTAAAATAACTTGTGAGCATTTTGGGTGAACTCAGAAGATGAAAGTACGACCTTCGATTAATATAATTCCCAACCTAGTGTCGGGTAAAGAATTTCTCTCATATGTTGGAAGCGATTATCGAGGTTGAAATTCGATGAAGAATGTGCCCTCTAACGAGATCCTCAGATTCGATCTAACGCAAGAAATCGAATTGATATTTATTCTCGGATGAATAATAAAAATATAACTCATAATAAGATTCTCCTGATCTGATTAAGGCGTGATTAAAAAGGGCGCAACTGAACTGTGATCAGATCTTAATAATGGGTGAAACCCAAAGAAACCTCCTGAGAACGGAGAAGGAACAGAACATGCCTCCTGAGAACGGAGAAGGAACTGAACATGCCTCCTGAGAACGGAGATGAAACTGAATTAAGCCTCCTGAGAACGGAGATGAAACTGAATTAAGCCTCCTATGAATGGAGATGGAACTGAAGCCTCCTGAATGGAATGATTGGACTACTAACCATTTTCTTTATGTTTTATTACAGTCTCGTACTGGTCCAGTTCATTTAATTCAGTACTTTCAATTCAGTTATACTCCAGTCTTGTATTAGTCTAGTACTTTCAATTCAGTTATACTCCAGTCTTGTACTGGTCAAGTACTTTTAATTCAATTATACTCCAGTCTCGTACTGGTCAAGTACTTCCAATTCAGTTATACTCCAGTCTCGTACTGGTCAAGTACTTACAATTCAGTTATACTCTAGTCTCGTACTGGTCAAGTACTTTTAATTCAATTATACTCCAGTCTCGTACTGGTTAAGTACTTACAATTTAGTTATACTCCAGTTTCGTACTGGTCACATTTCATTACAGCACTCTAATTATGCAGCTTATATTGTCAGCAACTTTATTTACCACACTTCATTTCTGCAATTTACTACTATGAACATGGGCCCTGCTCTGATAAGCAGTTATCTTTTAAGGTCGAGCCTTAGTCGGGGATAACCGGAGTTGAGACATTCCTCCAAGTTTAGCCCCAAATAAAGTGCTCACATGCTCCTTGTCGAAAGTTGAGCTAAGCACCGTCGCTCGAAGTTTGAAGCATAGTAGGGCAGGCCGCCACAGACCCGGTGTGTGCTAGCAAAAAATTGACTGATTGATTGCTTGTAAATTATGTGTTGTGAATTATGGAGGGTCAGTCCCTTCCGCAGACCGTTCATGCCGGTGCGGAAAGGTTGACGACTCAAGGCGACAGGGAGTTGAGTACCACGGGTGACTGTTGTCGTATTCCTCCCCGTTTGGGTTTCCTCCGTTGGTCGGCCAAAATATTGTAACGCCGGATGTCGCTCACATCCAAGAGTACATGGGGTTGTACGTAAGGGCCTGGGCTGTGCGGTACGACCACCCCCAAAAGTGGCAGGACTGGCCACTCTCACCGACAGCCACATCGGTGAGGCCCGCAGGGCTCGCTACCCTGCTGGAACAAAAGCGGTCCATACTATGTCGACATAGGGTATTGTACGCGGCTGTGAACGCCTACGATGTGTGTGCGGTTGTGAGCGCCTGCAATGTGTGCGCGGCTGTGAACGCCTGCGATGTGTGCGCGGCTGTGAATGCCTGCGATGAGTACGCGGCTGTGAATGTTTGCTATGTTTTGAATACCTGTTGTGTTGTTATGCTAGTGGAGCCTAAATTATAACTGACGTATATTGTTGTTAGTCCAGTTATACCATGTTGCGCCTCTTTTTGGTTGCTCCTAGTTCATTCATGAAATGTTGTACTAACCCTCTCATGCTTCGGCTATCTACTTTTGTTGGGTGCGTAAGCTCGTCCCCAGGATATGGATCCGGGGAGGAGATTTATTTCCACTTAGCTCTGTGACTAACGGTTATTTTAATAACCATTCACAGGAGATGGAGTACTGTAGTGACCAGCTGTTGCAGGATGATATGCCAGCTGATAGGACTACCCGTGCAGAGGCACCCCCGTCGTCTCTAGAGTCTCGAGACGGAAGTACTAGCGAGCAGAGTTGAGAGAGAGAGAAATTGCTAATGTAGTACTTGTACAGCCTGCAGGCTTATGTAGAGATAGTGGTTACGACCCTAATGCTCATGTAAATATATATGATATTATATATATTTGATAGTGATTTCCTGTTAATGCTTCCGCAAATCTCTGATGTGTTGTGAATGTTGTGATTCTAGTCGAGCAAGACGATCAACTAGTGCTTAGATAGGGTGGATCGTTACCCCTTAAGGAGCACTGGGTGGACGTCTTGGGCAGTAAGATTCTCTCCGACCCGACCCGAGGTAAAGGTTAGGGAGAGGGTCTTACAAATGGATCAGAGCCATCACGATTCGTCCTTGTGGAGCAGTCTCAGGATCCCTCCATCCCTCGTTTCGTTCTGGGTTCGGGATGAACCTTGCAGTGGAAGCCTGGTGGACCCTAGTGTAGAGGTTTAGGGATTCTAGACTGTACGATAGTATGCCCGTACACCATTGTTTTCGCTTTGTCAGACCTTTGTAAATTTCCCCTAAATTTGCAAAGTACAGACACATTTTCCTGTCACTTCTCCAAATACCGGAGTATTGTAACGAGAGATCCTCTTCCTGAGGATATGTCCCCGCCACCTCACCTCAAGACCCATTGTCCCTACAAATGTACCGTTATCGAGACCAACTTGGGGCAGATGTTGAGAGCCATTTTGGCGACTTTCCGGACAGCCTTGGCACAGCCACCACAGCAGTTGATGATATCTACTGGCCTGCTGATGACTTTTTAAAGATTGAGGCCTCCCACTCTCAAAGATAAGGAGACTGCCACTCAGGCAGAGGAGTGGGTAGAACGCGTGGAGGAGCTGCTAGTAGGCATGATGTATCGAGCTGTAGCTGCAGTATCATTGGTAGTGACCTTGTTAGAGGGGTATGTTAAAGATTGGTGCAGAGCGGCCAGTCGCTCAGAGGATGACCGTTGAGTGCTATCCTATGGGGGGAGTTCTCAGAGGCTCTTTTGTAGTTTTTCATCACGGACGCTGACCGAGCTACCTTGTAGGAGAGGTTCCTGAACATCTGACAGGGTGACTGGACGGTGCCAGAATACGAGAGAGAGTTCATTTACCTGGAACATTTTGCCGGGAACTTAGCTGCCACTGATAGGGATAGAGCTTCCCGCTTCTATCGAGGTCTACGAGATGACCTGAGGCAGGCCCTGATTATGATCTCCCAGTCCACCTTCCACACCATAGCTACTCACGCCGCGGCGTTAGAGTTAGATCAATGGATGGTAGCCCAACATCGTAGAGGACGGGCTGAGATCCCTAGAGGTCAGGGATGAGATAGAGGAGCTACTCCCCGCTGACAGGAGAGAGAGTGCAGATAGAGACAACGCAGACATCCTTATTGGCACCCACCAGCACCCCCATCACCACAGCAGAATGCCAGACTAGCTCCAGCACCACAAACTACGCCAGTAGTACTTCGCAGGGAACTGTTTCTTGTGCCAATAATCGAGACATATGAAAGCCTTATAGGCTGCAAGAAGGCCAGGGTTAGGAGTAGTATAGGGTGGGCAACCAACAAGGGGACAGGGCCAGAGAGGCCGCCGAGGTAGAGATGACAGGAGAGGCCATCAGAGCCGAGCAACGCTCTTGGAGTCTTATGCATTAGACCCTTAGCATGGGCTGGCCCCCGATGTAGTGATATGTATATATCCTAGGTGATAAAGAAACATTAGATATTGATACATGTGTTATATGTTGTATGCATATGAATGCCTACATCGGTTATCTATTTTATTGCATAACATGTGTATACTTTTTATACCGCCGTACTCCTTTTGGTGGAAGGACACTCTGCCAAAACTCTCCTCAACACTAGAGCGACACACCCCTTATGTCCCATGATATTTTGTGATTAAGGAGAATGTTGTTTGCTCGCCCGGATTATGTATACGAATCCGTCTGGACCATAGATCAGATATAACGTCTACGAAGAAATATTCATTCCAGGCTGTAGTAGGAGACGTGGAATTTGAGGTATACGCGAGCATCCTGGAGATAACTAGATATGATGTTATACTGGGGATGGGCTGGCTAGCCGAGCATAAGACGCAAATAAATTGTTCAACCCGAGAGGCAAGGTTGCAGAACCTGGACGGACAGGTCATTACGCTGACAAGAATGCCCTTCGTCTCTCGTATTATTTCGACTTCTGAACATATCGCGAAGTCAGTTCGACGGAAGGACAAGGTATTTCTTATTTACTACAAAATGGAAGATGAAACTCAAGTAAAGTCTCAGTGGTACGCGACTTTCTAGACATTTTTCCTGAGTTCCTCCCAGGATTGTCACCTCAGCGAGAGGTCGACTTTCAGATTGAACTGGTGACTGGAGCTCAGTCAGTGTCCCGAGCACCATACCGGATGGCCCTGATGAATAAAATCTTTGAGCCCTTATAGATCACTTCGTTATCGTCTTCATGGACGATATTTTGATCTACTCAAAGGCCAAGGCAGACCATACTATATACCTGCAGATGATGCTACTAAAAACATCGAGAGCACTCCCTCTTCGCCAAATTCAGTAAGTGTGAGTTTTGGATGAAAGAAGTTGGATTCTTGGGCCACACAATAAACAAGAAAGGGGTAGCAGTAGACCAGACCAAGATCCAGGCAGTGCAAAATTGGCCACCGCTCAGAAAAGCTGCAGATATCCGAAGTTTTCTTGGTCTTGCCAAATATTACAAGAAATTCATAGAAGGAAAGATGTTGCATCCCGATGGACACCGGAATACGAGGCTACATTCGTCGAATTAAAGAAGCGTCTGACTTCTGCACCAGTCCTTACGATCCCTACAGGGACCGAGGGATTCCAGATTTACACTGATGCCTCCCGGAAGGGATTAGGAGCTGTCCTAATGTAGTATAGTAAGGTGGTGTCCTATGCATCTCGTCAATTAAAGCCGCATGAATTAAATTATGCAACTCATGACCTAGAATTGGGCGTCATCGTCTTCGCCCTTAAAATCTGGAGGCAGCACCGGTACGGAGTAAGATGTGAGATCTTCTCCGACCATAAGAACCTAAAATACATCTTCACGCAGAAAGAGCTGAATCTCCAGCAGTGCCGATGATTAGAATTCGTGTGCGATTATGACTTCGCTCTCTAATATCACCACGGGAAAGCTAATAATGTCGCTGACACTTTGAGCCGCCAGCCTTCGATAGCTGGAAGTTGGATGGAGCAAATCCCTAAGGAGCTATTCCAGTCTTTAATATACTTGGAAATTACCCTGGTCGCCCGAAGAGATCCGGAGGAATACCATGCTCAGTTGTATTGGATGAAGATCCAATGCGACATCCGGGATCAGATACGAGAAGCTCAGAAGATTGACCCAGAGGTAGTTCCGATCATTCGATCTCTGCAAGGTGGGGCACAGGAGGGTTATAATCTGCACGATGGGATTTTATAATTCAAGCATCACATATTTGTTCCTGCTACCAGAGGAATTTGCAAGGAAATTCTGCAAGAAGCCCACCAGTCGAGATACTCTATTCATCTTGGTGTAGTTAAAATGTACGTGGACCTGCGCATGACCATTTATTGGCCTGGAATGAAAAGAGATGTCACCAACTTCGTGGCCCAGTGTCAGACCTGTCAGAAGGTTAAAGCCGAATGTCGCAGTCCAGGAGGCCTATTACTGCCCCTGCCAATACCGGAATGGAAGTTCGAAGATATCTCCATGGACTTCGTCCACAGCCTACCTCGATCCCGCACTGGGAATGACTCAATTTGGGTGGTCGTAGATCGACTCATCAAGGTAGTGTGGTTCATTCTAATTCGACAGGGTGACGGAGTTGACATTCTGGCCAAAATGTTCCGAGAGCAGGTAGTTCGATTCCATGGAGTGCCAAAGTCTATCGCGTCAGATCGTGATGGGCGTTTCACATCTAAGGAGTGGAGGCGGGTGCAGGCATACTTGGGGACCAAGTTGGCCTTTCACACTGCCTTCCACCTGTAGACAGATGGATAGACAGAGAGAATGAACCGGACAATGGAGGATCTTCTTCAATTGTGCATAGTGGAACACAATAAGCCGTAGGAGCAGCTACTGCCACTAGTTGAGTTTTCTTACAATAACAGCTACCAGGCTAGCATTAAGATGGCTCCATACGAGGCATTGTATGGAAGGCGTTGCCGAACCCCGTTGACTTGAGCTCAGGAAGAGGATCCGGAAGCCTTGGGAGTGGCTTACATTGATGACAATACGGCTAATCCAGGAATGAATGCGGGAGGCGCAGAGCCGGCAGGCCAAATATTATGATGCGTGGTACCGACCGGTGGAGTTCAGCGTGGGAGAAATTGTGTTTTTGAAAAAAAAGCTCATGCATGGTGTCTCCCGGTTGAGGAAGCAGAAAAAGCTAGATCCCCGCTACCTGGGCCCCTATCCGGTGATAAAGCATGTTGGCCCCGTCGCCTATCGTTTAGCCCTGCCCCCAGAATTAGGGAGCCTTCATGATGTGTTCAATGTCTTTTCCTTGAGATGAGTCCTCCGGCAACCAGAGCAGCACCTTCCTACCCCACCGGTGCAACTACAGTAAGATAGATTCGTCCAGCTTGAACCAATCAGCATAGTTGATTATAAAGTAAAGAATATGCGCAACAAAACCATTCCGATGAACAAGATTTTGTGATCGAGTTGCGGACGAAATGAATGTACATGGAAACCCGAAGCACACGTCCGGGAAAAGCACTCAGAGCTCTTTCCCCATGTATGTTACTTTTCCCCCTACTTTAGGCAAATTTTCGGGGACGAAAATCCTTTTATTTTATTGGATTGTAACATCTCGACTTTTATTGGGCCACCAGAGTCCTAGTGGATCCAATAAAAGTGACCCAAACCTTTACCCGAGACTCATAATGGGTAGAAGATGACCCTATTTTAGGGATTTTGAACTAATGAGCTCTGATTCGAGTTATGTTTGTTGCTTTGGACTCGTATAACCGGTACAGGTGCAACCAAACTCGTTCCGATGAACTCCGATGTCATATGATGGGTATGACCGTTTCTCGTTGAATATCGCGAAAACGAGATTTTTGATTATCGAGGTAGAGAACTCCGGTTTGAGTTCTGTCAGTTCCTGTGGCCTCGTATGTGAAAGTGCAGGATAAGATCACTCCTAACTCTAGAGGGGGGTGAATAGAGTTATTTAAAATAATTTTCCAAATAAAAACTTGTGTGTAGAGAAGGTTTGAATTTACTTAGTGTAAGGTGCTAGAGTAAATAATCAGAGTAAAAAGGTATTCACAGCACAAAGCAAAACACAAGGAGCATAAGCAATCCAGACGACACAAGGAGCTATAGTGGTTCCCCAAATCTGGGTACATCCACTCTTCTATCACCCTTGATAGGAATCCACTTCAAGATGAGTTGATCAGGTGTCTTGAGCACCAGAGAGTTTTTGATCAGGTTCTCACAAACCAACAGAGCTGATTTTGACCAGGTTTCAGCAAAACCAAAAGTAACTTTTGAAGGGAGTTAAAACCCTGTACAGAAGGAAAAAGAAAAAGAGATGATGTTGTCTTCTCTATTCAACAAGCAAAGAGAAGCAGAAGTGGATCTGAAGTTGTTGTCAAAGCTCCCCCTGAGATCAAGATGAGGTTCAGGAAGGAGAGCTCTGCACAAGGGTGACAGGTCTTCAAAGATCTGATTTGCTCCAGCAAAGGATGATCCAAGAGAGTTGGATGGAGGTGTCTGAAGCAATCAGATTTTTTTGTGAGTTAGCTTTTCAACACAATGTCACAGAGAGCAACTAAAGTCCTGTATTGTTATTCTGTATTCTGTATCCTGTTCTTGTTTTTGAATAAAATGAATATCTGAGTCTTCTTCTTCCTTTTACTTTGATAGCCGTTGGAAGACAGCATTAATTACTTTCCTTAACTGTCCATGCCTCAAAGGAAATGACAGGCAGACATTCCTTAGAAAATTCCTTGAGCCATGCACCAGATATGCTGTAACGGACAATAAATCTTCAGCATTAATTGTCTGTCAGAAGGAATTTGAATTCCTATCCAAAATCGTCGGAAGTCTGGAAGGCGTCGAGCTCACAGAAAAACGTCGATCTGAGCACGACACACGTCGGCCAGAGAGTGTTTTCTGTAAGCAGAACTGGGTTCGACGGAACGTCGAGCTGAGGTCGACTCCACGTCGAGCTGAGGTCGACTCTGCGTCGAGCTGAGGTCGACTCTGCGTCGAGCAGAGGTCGACTCTGCGTCGAGCTGAGATCGACTCTGCGTCGAGCTGAAGTCGACTATGCGTCGAGCTGAAGACTACTCTAACTAGCCTATGCGACCTTTATAACAACATGGAGGTCACAGCACACAATCCCTATAGAAATATAGTCATCCTGGTCCAAATAGTAATAGGGTGTTCCAACAATCTCCCCCTATTTGGATTAGGATTACTATTTACATGAATTTTAGGGATTCAAAAATAAAGCAGATATAACACAATATAATACAGCCAGACATGACAGAATAATAAGCAGCATATATAAAACACTATATAGCAGCAGAATTGTTCAAATGTCCTGAGTCCAGTATATAGAAAGTGTTAGAATACCTTACTTTACTTGTCCTTTGATGCTTTGTCTTGATCACTCTTTTTGAAGATGATTTCTCTGTTTGGATTGGAAGTTTCCTTTTTGGATCTGTAGTCATCAGCTGCACCTAAAGACTTTTGATCTCTAGCACTGGGTGGTACAGCTGCAGGGTGGAGTTCCATGTATCTGTCTGAATCAAAAAATTTCTTTGAGCTATACTTTTCCAATTCCTCTCTTCTTTGTTCTGACATAGTACTGATATGAGAGGTGTCCAGTCCTCTTTCTCTGGCTTTGTTAATTTCATTTAGAGCAGCCATCTCTGTCATCCTAGCTTTCCAGTAAGCAGGAGTTTTGGTGGGATCTTCAAAAGGTACTGCAGGTTCAAATTTGTTAGAGGATGTTTCTTGAGAAGTTCTTGGGGTGAGGTCAACTCTAGGCCTGTAAGGATAGGGCCCAGAGGTTGGATCAATGGATCTTCCCCTTTGATAAGGTTGAGAGCCTGATCTTCCTCTGGACTGCCTGCCTCTATAATTTCCTCTTTGTTGACCTCCCCTTTGCTGGCTATCTCCTTGATGTCTTCTGGCTTGATAAGTCTTTCCATGTAGAGCTGAAGGTGCTGAAGAGGAAGATAGACCAGTACCTGCACCTGCATCTGGAGGAGGTGGAGGTGGAGGCTGATGGACTGGTTTAGTTGGTCCCTCATTGAATTTTCTCTTCTGTTTCATAGCTTTTCTCTGATTCTGAGAGTACTGCATCCATGGCTCTGTGATTTCACAATTATATTTGATGTAATAGGGAATGTCATGATCTGTAGCTCTGGCAGGAGGTACTCTTTTCATGGCTTTTGATCTGGCTTTCCTCTTCCTTGCAATAGTTGCAGAGGAGTCATCAGAATCTGTAGCAAACTCATCTTCAGAACTTTGTGATTCTTCATATGGATCTATATACTTTCTTTTGGAGATGGGAAAGCTGATGGAGGCTGGAGCTGCTGAGGAAGAGACTGAAGGAAGCTCTGCTGTCAGTGGGGAGGAGGAAGCAACCACTGCAGGAGAGGGCACAGCCTCAGGAGCCATAGAGGCTGAAGAGGCTGGTTCCTGAAGGGCTTGGGAGATATGGGCCTCTGCAGCATCAGGTGTCTCAATCACTTTACCTGAAGTCTCAACAGGAGCTAACAAATCAATTTCAACACTAGCAGGAGCCACTGCTACCACTGCTATATCAGAAGTCAAGGCCTTCTGAAAAGGGACAATAGCCCTGGACAGATCTTCTTGAAGCTGTTCTTCTGTTTGAGGAGGAGCCTCAGGTGCCATGGGTAGGTCTTCTTGTATTGAAGCTGGAGGAGAGAAGCTCTGAACAGAAGCTGCCAAAGACTGAATGTCTAAGGCACTGCTGATTTGCTGAGCTGAAACTGGAGGAGGGGCCTCAGATACTATTTGATCTTCTGCAACAGACACTGTCTCTGAACAAGCAACTGATACTGTCTCTGAATAAGTCTGAGCAAGCTGAACTGAAGAAGGAGGCAGCTCTTCTTCTGCTGACATCTCCCCCTGCCTAGAGTCAGTGGCAGCTGACTCTAGGCCCCCAGAAGAAGGGCATGCCAACTGAGAGGAAAGGGAGGAGACAGAGGCAGAAAGAGTTCTCAAGGAAAGAAGGAGAGGAGCCAGCTTGGCATCCAAAAGGGAGGAGAGCCTAGGGGCCAAGAGATCAAAGATCTGATTGGCCAAGGGCAAGAGAGCTACTTGCTCAAGTGGAACTTGAGTAGAGGTAGAGGGAGTAGCAGAAACTGAGAATGTAGAGGAGGTGGAGGGTGGTGTAGACAGTGGAGGTGTAACTGGTTCCTGAATGGAGGAGAAGAATAAGTCTGAAAAAGTAGAGGGATGGTGGAAGTCATGAGGAGAGGAGGTAGAGGCATCCATGAAGGAGTCTTCATGCATGTCAAAAGAAAAGAGATCCTCATGAGGGGTGGAATCCAAGTTTATGGGGAGGAAAGTAGTGTGAGGTGGAAGAGAGGAGGCAATGATAGATATGGAGGAGGGGAGAGTTTGAGTGGATGAGATAATTGTGGTTGAGGGGATGAAGGTGGATGGAAGGGTGAGAGAGGGGGCTGGCATGGTCCCTACTTCTGGACCAGTGGACTGAGGGTGAGAGACCTCTACAGTCCTGGTGTCTGTAGAGGATTTCATTGCTGCAGCAGCCCTGGGATTCACAATTCTCCTGTCCCATTTGCCAATTAGAGCACATGTGAGCCTCTTGGAAGCATTGATGTGCTTCTTTGAGGACACAAGCAGTTGGGGGTAGCAGTGGTTGAGAATCAACCCAAGAACTCTTCCAAAATGGACAGAGTTTTTATCCAACTTTTTCTCAAGCATTTCAAACACAATTAATCCCCAGTTGGGATGTTTCTTATCCATTAGTGCAGCCATAAGGCAAAACTGATGCCTTGTTATTGCATCATGTGCAGTCCTCTTTGCACAGATCACTTTTCTAGTTATATCTGCTAATAACCTATACTCAATTGCTAGGTTAATTTTAAGGAGTTTAGAGGGGTTACCAGCAGCATGCCCCATCCTGTCTAGCATCAAAGTATACTCTTCCACTGATAGTTCTATGTCATCATCTCCAGCAGCAAAGTTGAAAGCTTCTGTAATGACTAGAGGTGAGATGGCTACCTCATTTCCCGAAATCTTCCCAGTCAAAGAGTTGTTATCTGAAACGATTGCTGTAAGACACCATTCTTTAATTTCTGATTCTGGAAGGGGTGTCCTGGTAGACATAAAGTGGACTAGTTGCTGCTCCTTGAAAAGATTCAGTATATCCAGAAAGTGTTGTGGAGATCCATCAAAAGAATCGAAGTCAATGTCGAAACCAGAGTCGAACTTCATGGCCGCCAGAGCTCCTGCTGTGATTGCCATTGTCCTGCAAAAGAAAGAATACCTTCCAAGATCAAAAGTATAGTATTTGGAGGGAGAAAGCTTGAGCAGAGAAATATGAATGCGCAACTGCGAACGACGGAGAAAAAATGATTTTATACTTAGGGTTCGACGCAGAAAAGGAAAGAACGTCGAGCTCAGTTCGACGCTCAAGGGCTCTAGGAGAACTGAAACGACTCAACAGCATCCAGCTTAGGTCGACGTTCGACGCTTGGGCTGATGCTATACGTCAAGCTCAGGTCGACGTTGAACGAAGACGTCGACCGGGGAGAGAGAAACTCAAGAAGCCAGGGAGCTGTGAACTTAGTTCGACGCTAGAAGTTGAGTTCGACGTTCGACGCTTTGGAGTTCGACGGACCGTCGATCGCAGTTCGACGCAGCGTCGAGCTTAGTTCAGAGCTCAGAACAACCACTCAGACAGGAAATTTTGAAATGAAATTTTTCCTATTCCTGTTTGTTATGGGTTTCAAAGTCTTGGAGTTTTATTTTAAGCTGTCTCCATCTAGCATTCCCAACTGATTGAGGAAAAAGAGGTGCTTCTTTTCATCCAAGGGTTTGGTGAAAATATCTCCTCTCTGTAATTCAGTGGAAATGTATTCTAGTGCAATTTTCTTCTTTTCTACATTATCCCTTAAGAAGTGATGTCTGATTTCTATGTGCTTAGTCCTACTATGGAGAACTGGATTTTGTGCAATTGATATTGCACTGGTATTATCACAAAAGATTTTAGACATCTCTAAGTTGTAGCCATAGTCTAGGAGCTGGTTTTGAATCCACAAAATCTGTGAGCAACAACTGCCTGCAGCCATATACTCAGCTTCAGCAGTTGATGTGGACACAGAGGTTTGTTTCTTACAGAACCAGGAGACAAGTCTATCACCAAGGAATTGACAAGTTCCACTGGTGCTTTTCCTGTCTACTCTACATCCAGCATAATCAGAATCTGAAAATCCAGTTAGATCAAATCCTGAGTCATGTGAATACCAGAGACCTAGATTAGGATAACTTTTTACATACCTAAGAATCCTCTTAACTAATGTGAGGTGGGACTCTCTAGGGCTTACTTGGAATCTAGCACAAATGCATGTAGCAAACATTATATCTGGTCTAGTAGCTGTTAGATAAAGTAATGAGCCAATGATTGCTCTATAGTTTGTCTGATCAACTGGTTTTCCAGATTCATCAGCATCTAAAACAGCATTTGTAGGCATAGGTGTTTTCATGGAGGATGCTTTAGACATTCCAAATTTCTTAACCAGTTCTCTTGCATACTTGGTTTGAGAAATGAAAATGCCATCCACATGTTGTTTAACTTGCAATCCAAGAAAGAAAGCAAGCTCACCCATGCTACTCATTTCAAACTTTGAGTGCATAAGTTGTGAGAACTTTTTGCATAAGTTTGAATCAGTAGACCCAAATATGATGTCGTCTACATAGACTTGTACTAGTAGGGTGTGGGACCTATGGGTTCTAACAAAAAGAGTTTGGTCTACTCTACCCCTTTTAAAATCATTTTCCAACAGAAAACAAGCTAAGGTCTCATACCATGCTCTAGGAGCTTGCTTGAGACCATATAAAGCTTTATGCAGTTTGAATACATGATCAGGAAAAGTTGGAGAGATAAAACCTGGAGGTTGCTTTACATAGACTTCTTCCTTGATGTCTCCATTGAGGAATGCACTCTTGACATCCATCTGATATACCTTGAATCTCTTGTGAGCTGCATATGCAAGGAAGATTCTTATGGCCTCCAACCTTGCAACTGGTGCAAAGGTTTGGTCATAATCAATTCCTTCTTCTTGGCAATATCCTTGTGCAACAAGTCTTGCCTTGTTTCTCACAATTATTCCTTGATCATCCAATTTGTTCCTGAATACCCATTTTGTTCCAACAATTTGCTGGTTCCTTGGTCTTGGTACTAATTCCCAAACTTTATTCCTCTCAAATTGATTCAACTCTTCTTGCATTGCAATGATCCAGTTTGGATCTTGCTCTGCATCTTGTATGGTTTGAGGCTCAATTTGAGAAAGAAAGCAGGTGTGCATAATATTTTGATTGACTTGATTCCTTGTTTGCACACCCACTGAGATATCTCCAATTACTTGTGAGATTGGGTGATCTCTTGTTGTTGCTAGATCAACAAGGGGTGTTGATGATGCACCAACCTGTGTTGTTGTTTCCTCTTGTGGAACAACAACTGGTTCTTCACTCTGTTGGCCCTTTGAACTTTCCAGAACTTGAAATTCCTCTTCATTATCACTAAGTTCAGTGACTTGTTGAATTGGTGAAGGTGATGACCCTTTGTCTGTGATGGTAAGCTGCCTCAGATTCTCTGAAATTAAGTGTTCCTGCAAATTGCTTATGGTAGAAGTCTCCTTCTCCTTATAAAACATGTTAGTTTCATCAAATGTAACATGCATGGATTCTTCAATTTTATTTGTGCACTTGTTAAAAACCCTATAAGCCTTGCTAGTCAAGGAGTACCCCAGAAACACTCCTTCATCAGCTTTGGCTTCAAATTTAGCTAGGTATTTCTTGTCATTATTATGAATGAAACAAATGCAACCAAAAATTTTGAAGTAGTTTACTTTAGGTTTCTTCCCTTTGAGTAACTCATAGGGAGTCTTACCCTTTAGCTTATGTATCAGGCTTCTATTCAGAACATAGTTGGAGGTGTTCACAGCCTCTGCCCAAAAGGTTAGAGGAAGGTGAGCATCTGTCAACAATGTTGTGGCAGATTCAATAAGGGTTCTGTTTTTCCTTTCAACTACCCCATTTTGTTGAGGAGTTCTGGGAGCTGAGAAAGTATGCCTGATACCTTCATTCTGGCAGAACTCTAGCATAAGAAGAGAATCAAACTCTGTCCCATGATCACTTCTGATCAGGGCAATGTGAGTATTGAACTCAATCTGTATGCCTTTGAGAAAATCTGTCAAAATCTTGAAGTTATCAGACTTCTTCCTCAGAAAGAACACCCAAGTGAATCTTGAGAAGTCATCTACAATTACTAAAGCATAAGATTTCCCTCCTAGGCTTTGTACATTAATTGGTCCAAAAAGGTCCATGTGCAGTAAGTACAAAATTCTAGGTGAGTCACTCTTATTAAGTGACTTGAAACTGTTTTTAGTTTGCTTGCCTAATTGACATGCCTTGCAAAGTCCCTCCTTCTTGTAGGGACCAGAAGGTAGTCCTCTAACAAGGTTGTCTTGGGATAACTTAGCAATGGTTCTAAGGTTCACATGTCCTAATCTTTTATGCCACAAGATGTTTGGTTTTGAAATGGAGTTAAACAGGCAAATATCTACTACAGGTGAATGAAAATCCACTAAGTAAATGTTACCTTTTCTGTTACCTGTCAACACAGTTGTGTTGTCCACTGACTGGACTTTGCATATGGCTTTGTTAAAGGTTACTTGATATCCTTCATCACACAATTGACTAATACTTATCAGGTTGTGTTTGAGTCCTTCAACATATGCCACCTTTTTGAAAGTGACTGAGCCAATTTGGACTGCCCCATATCCTTTTGTAGTTCCAAAGCTTGAGTCTCCAAAAATTACTTTGGGTCCAAGCTTGGCTTTGAAGGAAGTGAGGTTGTCCTTGTCCCCTGTCATGTGCTTTGAGCACCCACTATCCAGATACCATTGATGGTTTGATGCTGGATAGGTCTTCACCTGCACAAAAACAGCTTATTTGTTTTTGACCCAGTTAACCTTGGGCCTAGGTTGATATCACTTAAATTCTGAAATGAAGGACATCTCAGGTTGATTCTTATAGCCTACAGGATGATATCTCCTAGGAGGTATGATCCATTCAGCATAAGGGTTAAAGTAATGAGATGTGGAGCTAGAATTGAAATTTGAATTAACCCTTGAGAACTGGGTTTTGCTCTGAACTCGGCTCGACGCACGTCGAGCTTCGGTCGACGGACTCAATTGAGTGCGTCGAGCTCCGTTCGACGGCAAGGTCTTGCTTTGTTCAGAGGGTAGAGGGCGTCGACCTGAGTTCGACGTTTTCTTGCGATTACGTCGAGCTCTGGTCGACGTCCGTCGAGCTTCGTTTGACGCTTCTTGTCCAGTTTCCTAGGTTAAGTCAGCATTCTTCCTAGCCACTATCAAGACTCCTTTACCTTTCTCACTGGTAAATTTGATTGGAGTTGTCAGCACTATGGGTTGGCTGGATGAAGCACCCAAGCCCAGTGAACCATTCAATCTTGAGTTCACTGTACTTGTGATGTCCATCAATTTGATACTTCTCCCATTAAGGGTTTCTTCAAATTGTTTGGCCTTAGATAGCTCACCTTTCAGTGAAGCTATCTCCTCCCCACACTGCTTCAACTCTTCTAAGAGTCTAAGATTATCTGAGTTAATGGATTTGCATTCAATTAATTGTTCTCTGAGAGTTTTAATCAACTTTTGAGATTCAATCAAGTCAATGCACATAGATTTGAACTCAGATTTAAATTCATCAGAAGTAAAATCAAATGAATCCATTACCTGATCCTCAGTAAGTTCCTGATCAGATAGGTAGTCAGCATCAGGCTCTGAATCAGTGTTCTTTTGAGATGCACTGATGGCCATCATACAGAATCCTTTTTCCTCTGCATCATCCTCATCATCACTGGAGCTGGATGATGATTCAGACTCATCAGAGTCACTCCAGGATTCAGCCACAAATCCTTTTCTGGTGTGCTTGCTGTTGCTGGAGGAAGGCTTGTCATGGTATTTCCTTGACTCCTTATCCTTCCTCTTATCTTTCCTTTCCTTCTTGTCCCTTCTGTCCTTGTCTTGATTTTCTGAACAGTTGGGGAAGATGTGTCCTGGTTTCCTGCAGCCAAAGCAGATAATATCTTTACTATTAGATCTGTCATACCTTGGCTTGTCTTTGTCTTTGGATGACCATCTTCTGAAATTCTTTTTGCTCAGCTTATTGAACCTTTTGACCAGTAGGCTCATAAGCTCTTCATTTCCCAACACCTTTTCTTTAGGTTCTTCTCCCTGAGCTTTGAAGGCAATAGTTTTCTCAGCCTTCTCTGTTGGTGTGGATGTCTTCTGCTCTTCTTCTCTCTTCTTAATAAATTGCTCATAACTCTTGAGCTTCCCTAGAAGAGCTTCTGTGGATAACTCACAGACATTTCTTCCATCTTTAATTGACCATATTCTTGAGTCCCAAGAGCTAGGGAAACAAGTCAGTATTTTGTCATTTATCTCAGTGAGAGATATGTCCTTCTCTAGTGATCTAAGCTCACTTATGATCAGACTCAGTCTGTTGTACATGTCAGCAACTGACTCAGACTCTGCCTTCTTGAAATTCTCATACTGGGTGATCAGGTAGGATCTCCTATCCTTTCTTTCATCTGCAGAACCTGATACAATTTCTGACAGCTTTTCCCAGATTGCTTTGGCAGTAGTGCATTCAGCTACCTTCTGGAAAATGTCATCTGACATGGTTTGAGCCAAGATGTTCATGGCTTTAGCATCTGCTGCCTTCCACTTCTTTATGTCAGCATCAGTTCCTGAAGGAGGAGGAACAGCTGATGTGCTTGTTCCTGTGGGAGGTCTTGGACAATCTGTCAACACAGAGTTAAAAATGTCTTCATCAAAAGAGTTCATGTAAAGCCTAATCCTTGCCTTCCATAGTGCAAACTTAGATAGATTGCACATAGGAGGTCTGGTGCTAGCAAAGTCCTTGTTTTGTGCCATGAGTTTTAAAGAGAAGTAAAACTAAGGAAAATAATCCTTTGAGAGAAATGATCTTATCAGGGATCTTTTGATCCAGGGGTTAGCCTGTATAAATGATCAACCTCCCTCTGATACCAATTGAAAGTGCAGGATAAGATCACTCCTAACTCTAGAGGGGGGTGAATAGAGTTATTTAAAATAATTTTCCAAATAAAAACTTGTGTGTAGAGAAGGTTTGAATTTACTTAGTGTAAGGTGCTAGAGTAAATAATCAGAGTAAAAAGGTATTCACAGCACAAAGCAAAACACAAGGAGCATAAGCAATCCAGACGACACAAGGAGCTATAGTGGTTCCCCAAATCTGGGTACATCCACTCTTCTATCACCCTTGATAGGAATCCACTTCAAGATGAGTTGATCAGGTGTCTTGAGCACCAGAGAGTTTTTGATCAGGTTCTCACAAACCAACAGAGCTGATTTTGACCAGGTTTCAGCAAAACCAAAAGTAACTTTTGAAGGGAGTTAAAACCCTGTACAGAAGGAAAAAGAAAAAGAGATGATGTTGTCTTCTCTATTCAACAAGCAAAGAGAAGCAGAAGTGGATCTGAAGTTGTTGTCAAAGCTCCCCCTGAGATCAAGATGAGGTTCAGGAAGGAGAGCTCTGCACAAGGGTGACAGGTCTTCAAAGATCTGATTTGCTCCAGCAAAGGATGATCCAAGAGAGTTGGATGGAGGTGTCTGAAGCAATCAGATTTTTTTGTGAGTTAGCTTTTCAACACAATGTCACAGAGAGCAACTAAAGTCCTGTATTGTTATTCTGTATTCTGTATGCTGTTCTTGTTTTTGAATAAAATGAATATCTGAGTCTTCTTCTTCCTTTTACTTTGATAGTCGTTGGAAGACAGCATTAATTACTTTCCTTAACTGTCCATGCCTCAAAGGAAATGACAGGCAGACATTCCTTAGAAAATTCCTTGAGCCATGCACCAGATATGCTGTAACGGACAATAAATCTTCAGCATTAATTGTCTGTCAGAAGGAATTTGAATTCCTATCCAAAATCGTCGGAAGTCTGGAAGGCGTCGAGCTCACAGAAAAACGTCGATCTGAGCACGACACACGTCGGCCAGAGAGTGTTTTCTGTAAGCAGAACTGGGTTCGACGGAACGTCGAGCTGAGGTCGACTCCACGTCGAGCTGAGGTCGACTCTGCGTCGAGCTGAGGTCGACTCTGCGTCGAGCAGAGGTCGACTCTGCGTCGAGCTGAGATCGACTCTGCGTCGAGCTGAAGTCGACTATGCGTCGAGCTGAAGACTACTCTAACTAGCCTATGCGACCTTTATAACAACATGGAGGTCACAGCACACAATCCCTATAGAAATATAGTCATCCTGGTGCAAATAGTAATAGGGTGTTCCAACAGTATGGTCAATACGAACGCATCAGAACTCATTGCGTCGCGATTCGAAGCATAACGATGATTATGAGCGTTTTGACCATTTTAGCGCGTCGCGACGCGCAGATTTCTATACTTAACAAATGAACTCCGATTCGACCACGGTCAGTGGCGTTGGATTCGTATGGTCAACACAAAGTCAACGAAATTAATCTCGGGAAGTTTCAATGACGGGTGGTCAAACCGTGGTCAAATCAAGCTCAGTCGTGCACCGAAAAGCGTGCGCACACCAATTGTGACACGACACCTCAACTTTGACCCAATCCCGATGACTTGGACCTGTTTTGACTTTGACCCCCATGGGTTGACCCACCCGTGGTTGACTTTTGGTCAAACCCTCCCTAAAAAGCTCATTTTTCTCTCCATCCCTCTCTCTTCTTAACAAGCTCACTATGGGCTCAATTTTTTGGCCATAAATGGGCCATGATGGCTGCCTTGTTGGCCAATAAGAGCATCAAGTCCAAAAGCTTCTCCCTCCCTCCATAGACTTGTCCAATCCTAAGCCACTCATCTTCCCCAAAGAAACACAAATCCATGTATTGTCTTTTGATTGACTAGCAAGTACACCCCTCCAATGGATAAGTGCCAGCAGCTAACCATGGTTGGTGCAACCCAACCACGGTTCTCCTTATCTTGGCCAAGAAGGAAGAAGGAGGGGCTCACCCCCTCCCTCTATATATTCATTCCCTCATACCAGAGGACTGGAATCCTCTCCCCAGACTCAAAACGACCCCAGCCACTACCATGTCGGAGCTCTGCCTCGCCGGAAACCGCCCACCCGAGCTCCACCACCCTCCACCGCCATTAATGGCGGAACTCGCCAAGAGCTCCCGGAGACCCCAAACAAGGTGGAAAGCTTCTCCTCTCCTTCCTCCAATTTTTCTGGACGAGTTGCATGCAAGCTCCGGCGGCCGGATCGCCGCCGCCGTCACCCCCCTCTCCACCATTCAAAAACAAAAAAATAGCTCCGGCGATGGCCGGTGGTGGGAGGCCGCCGGACCACCGCCGGAGGGAGCGCCTGGCCACGAGGAGTTGGTCGGGTGTGGAGTCACGGCCGGCTGGTGGCCGGCCGACGGCGGGGAGGGAGGAAGATGGAAAAATTTTATAAGTTATAATATTTATAATATTTTTATTATTATAATATTATAATTTAAAATTAGTGTTATATTTTCTGTGGGGTAACCTAGGCTACTAAACAAAAAGATTTGAACATGAAAATTGTTTTCATTAATAAGGGCAGTCTACACAAAAATTTTGAAAATTTTTGGAGTTAATTTGGTATTTTTAAAAGTTTAAATAAGAATTATTTGGTCAATTTAGAGGCCCAAAATTGCTCGGAAAATATTGAAAAAATTACTACTCTCTTTTTAGGCCCTCTTAAAGGTTGTATAAAAATTTGGAAACTTGGGGATAAAAATTAAAGATTTTCCAATTTCTTGAAGCCTAGGGTCGCGCTTGGAAAATTACGCGCTCAAATTCTGCGAGAATGTAAATCGGAGTGCACGACCACTTTATAAATTGAGTATTAAGTTCAATTGGGTAATCGATGAGAGTTATCATGACAAGTTTTGGAGCGCTAAGTATTTCGAGGTTTTTGCGAAACCACCGAGCGCCTCGTTCTTAAAATAACTTGTGAGCATTTTGGGTGAACTCAGAAGATGAAAGTACGACCTTCGATTAATATATATAATTCCCAACCTAGTGTCGGGTAAAGAATTTCCCTCATATGTTGGAAGCGATTATCGAGGTTGAAATTCGAGGAAGAATGTGCCCTCTAACGAGATCCTCAGATTCGATCCGACGCAAGAAATCGAATTGATATTTATTCTCGGATGAATAATAAAAATATAACTCATAATAAGATTCTCCTGATCTGATTAAGTCGTGATTAAAAAGGGCGCAACTGAACTGTGATCAGATCTTAATAATGGGTGAAACCCAAAGAAACCTCCTGAGAACGGAGAAGGAACATAACATGCCTCCTGAGAACGGAGAAGGAACTGAACATGCCTCCTGAGAACGGAGATGAAACTGAATTAAGCCTCCTGAGAACGGAGATGAAACTGAATTAAGCCTCCTGAGAACGGAGATGAAACTGAATTAAGCCTCCTATGAAAGGAGATGGAATTGAAGCCTCCTGAATGGAATGATTGGACTACTAACCATTTTGTTTATGTTTTATTCCAGTCTCGTACTGGTCCAGTTCATTTAATTCAATACTTTCAATTCAGTTATACTCTAGTCTTGTACTAGTAAAGTACTTTCAATTCAGTTATACTCCAGTCTCGTACTGGTCAAGTACTTTTAATTCAGTTATACTCCAGTCTCGTACTGTTCAAGTACTTGCAATTCAGTTATACTTCAGTCTCGTACTGGTCAAGTACTTACAATTCAGTTATACTCTAGTCTCGTACTGGTCAAGTACTTTCAATTCAGTTATACTCCGGTCTCGTACTGGTCAAGTACTTACAATTCAGTTATACTCCAATTTCGTACTGGTCATATTTCATTACAGCACTCTAATTATGCAGCTTATATTGTCAGCAACTTTATTTACCGCACTTCATTTCTACAATTTACTATTATGAACCTGGGCCCTGCTCTGATAAGCAGTTATCTTTTAAGGTCGAGCCTTAGTCGGGGATAACCGGAGTTGAGACATTCCTCTAGGTTTAGCCCCAAATAAAGTGCTAACACGCTCCTTGTCGAAAGTTAAGCTAAGCGCCGCCGCCCGAAGTTTTAAGCATAGAAGGGCAGGCCGCCACAGACCCGGTGTGTGATAGCAAACAATTGACTGATTGATTGCTTGTAAATTATGTGCTGTGAATTGTGGCGGGTCAGTCCCTTCCACAGACCGTTCGTGCCGGTGCGGAAAGGTTGACGACTCAAGGCGACAGGGAGTTAAGTACCATGGGTGACTGTTGTCGTATTCCTCCCCGTTTGGGTTTCCTCCGTTGGTCGGCCAAAATGTTATAACGCCGGATGTCGCTCACATCCAAGAGTATACGGGGTTGTACGTAAGGGCTTGGGCTGTGCGGTACGACCACCCCCAGAAGTGGCAGGACTGGCCACTATCACCGACAGCCACATCAGTGAGGCCCGCAGGGCTCGCTACCCTGCTGGAACAAAAGCGGTACATACTATGTCGACATAGGGTGTTATGCGCGGCTGTGAATGCCTGCGATGTGTGCGTGGTTGTGAACGCCTGCGATTTGTGCGCGGCTGTGAACGCCTGCGATGTGTGCGCGACTGTGAATGCCTGCGATGAGTGTGCGGCTGTGAATGTTTGCTATGTTTTGAATACCTGCTGTGTTGCTATGCTAATGGAGCCTAAATTATAACTGACGTATGTTGTTGTTAGTCCAGTTATACCATGTTGCGCCTCTTTTTGGTTGCTCCTAGCTCATTCATGAAATGTTGTACTAACCCTCTCATGCTTCGGCTATCTACTTTTGTTGGGTGCGTAAGCTCGTCCCCAGGATATGGATCCGGGGAGGAGATTTGTTTCCACTTAGCTCTGTGACTAACGGTTATTTTAATAACCATTCACAGGAGATGGAGTACTGTAGTGACCAGCTGTTGCAGGACGATATGCCAGCTGATAGGACTACCCGTGAAGAGGCACCCCCATCGTCTCTAGAGTCTCGAGACAGAAGTACTAGCGAGCAGAGTTGAGAGAGAGAGAGAAATGTCTAATGTAGTACTTGTACAGCCTGCGGGCTTATGTAGAGATAGTGGCTACGACCCTAATGCTCATGTAAATATATATGATGTTATATATATTTGATAGTGATTTCCTGTTAATGCTTCCGCAAATCTCTGATGTGTTGTGAATGTTGTGATTCTAGCCGAGCAAGGTGACCAACTAGTGCTTAGATAGGGTGGATCGTTACCCCTTAAGGAGCATTGGGTGGACGTCTTGGGCAGTAAGATCCTCTCCGACCCGACCCGAGGTAAAGGTTGGGGGGAGGGTCTTACAAGATGCACATAGCATTAATGAATCAGAAGCAAGGTATTCAAGTTGCATTTTGTAGGTTGGAAGAGACACAACGTACTCAATACCATGCTCGTTTGTGTGCGTCAATTGATTGTATACGCTTTTTTTAAAACAAGGGTTATCTTTTTGCGGGCATGATGAGTCTAAAGAATTCAGCAATCGAGACAATTTTCTTGAACTTTTAGAATTTCTTGCATTGCATAACAATGAGGTCAAGTCAGTGGTTTTTGAAAATGCACCTATCAATTATCAATTAATATCTCCAAAATTCCAAAAAGAGATTATTTCTTGCATTGCATCAGAGATTACAAAGACAATTGTTCAAGACGTTGGGGATAGCTGCTTCAGTATTTTGGTTGACGAATCACGCGATGTGTACATAAAAGAACAAATGGTTGTGGTTTTACGTTATATTACTATCAAAGGTTTTATTATGAAGTGTCTTCTTGGGTTTGTTCATGTTGTAGACATAAGTGTCTTATCATTAAAGAAAACTATTGATAATTTGTTTGCAAAATATTTCCTAAGTATTTCTAAATTGCGGGGTCAAGGTTATGATGGTGCTAGCAATATGAGGGGTGAGTTCAAAGAACTGAAAATGTTGATATTGCAGGAGAATAATTGTGCTTTCTATATTCATTGTTTTACTTATCAACTGAAACTAATATTAGTAGTTGTTACAGAAGATCATGTTGAAGTTGCAGAGATTTTCATGCTTATTAACCTTGTGTTGAATGTTGTTGGCAGATCTTGTAAACGATGTGATTGTACAAGAGCATTAGAAGTTGATCAGGTTGTTTAAGAGCTTGGTTGCAGGGAGTTGGAAAGTGGTCGAGAGGCAAATCAATCACTTGAATTAAAAAGGGTAGGTGACACACGGTGGAGTTCACATTATGACACAATATTAAATTTTATTCGGATATTCTCATCTATTCTTGAGGCACTTGAAATTATCAAGATTGATGGTGCAGATGAAAATCAAAGAGGAATGACCAATACTTTAATTAAAAGTCTCTTGACTTTTAATTTTATTTTCCTCTTGCATTTAATGAAAAGTATTTTATCCAAGTCACACGAGTTGTCACAAGCTTTACAGAAGAAGAATCAAGATATTGTTAATACAATGAAATTTGTAAAATTTACAAAGCAGATACTGTTTAATTTAAGAAATGATGATCTTGAATGGAACTCTTTCATGTCTGAAGTATCAAAATTTTGCACAAAACAACATATAGAGGTTCCTAATATGAATGAAAAATATACTCAAGCAGGAAGATCAAGATGCAATGAAAGAGAGGTTATAAATTATCATCATTTTCGTGTTGAAATCTTCAATACAGGGCTCGATTAGGCTTTAAACGAGTTAAATGACTGTTTTAATGAAGAGAACACTGAACTACTTTTATGTGTTTCTTATCTTGACTCTAGTGATCGATTTGTCTCATTTGATAAACAAAAGTTAGTTCGTCTCGCAGAATTGTATTTCTCTGATTTCTCACAAATAGAATTGCAACTACTTGTGGCCTTTTAAAACTATTGGTAGAGTTGAAAAAACAAGATCACTATCAGTTGGTTTTCAGACTTTTAAAATTGGCATGTCTTCTACCCATTGCAACTGCTACAGTTGAAAGAATGTTCTCTGCAATGAAGATTATAAAAAATCGTTTACGAAATAGAATGTGAGATGAATGGATGAATGACTGTGTTATCGTTTATACAAAAAAAGATGTTGCTGACACTATTACTAATGATACTATTATTAAAAAAAATCAAAATATGTGTCCACGAAAGGTGGCCCGTTAAACAGTATTTTATGTGTTTTTTGGTTAATAACTTTTTATTAATTACAATATTAGTTTAATTTTATTTAAGCATTGCATTTAATTATTTATTTTAAAATTGTGTCCGGTTTAAGAAAAATTCCTAGTTCCACACATCTATACGCGTGACGCGTATATATCATTTTTTTGTGCACATGAGAACTGAAGGCTTGCGCTTTACAGCGGGGCAGCCGACGTCTGCGGGCTCGCCAGCCGCCCTGGGCTCGTCGGCGTGGACGCTGACGAGCCCATGGCGGTCGGTGGCCGGCGAGCCCAAAGCCGTCGCCGCCCCGCTGTAATGGCGTTGATTTTTTTAGTAGTCGTTGGATTAAATCCAACGGCTATAGTGTTAAGCGCGGAAATGATAATATCCGCATTAAGTGGATAACCAGTGCACCATTTTATATATCTTTACTATTATAAAAGATGTTTCATATGACTTTTAAAAGCATAAATTCAAAAGCCCTTAAAGTAATATCAGTCATCGATTTGTCTTCATATTTCGTCAGTCCTCCATTCATTTATGATTAAAAAATTAAATTTGTCTAAATCTCCTAAAGTTGTGGCATGCAAAGGATTAGAGAGAGAGAGAGGGAGAGAGAGAGAAGGGGGGAGGGGGAGAGTGCGCGGCGGAGGCTGGTGGATAAAGATATAATAATACCCATGGTTTTCAAAACCGGATCGGAGAATGAACCGATGAGATCAAAGGTTCAAGGTCCGACCGATTGGACCGGTCAAACCGGAGTTGAACCGTGATGTTAGAGAATATAAAAAATATATTTAAATTATATATTATATTTTAAATTGATCTAAATTTTTTTAATAAAAATGACACAAATAAACATAATAGAAATTATATAAAATAATTTCTTAAATAGAAATATAATTTGTTATCATATAAAATCTCAAGATTAATATTTTTTCACATATATAATAAATTATTAAATTTGCTATGAAAATTAAGTTTTATTTTTTAAATTAAGCCGCGCACACATAAGTGATAAAATGTGCACTATATAATATATATTTATGTATATTATACAAATAAGTATATAACATATTATATACATTTACGTATATATAAGTACATTACATATTGTGTGTACATATATATATAGGGGAGATCTCAAATGCGGGCAGGCTTATATGCGGGCGTACGGGCAAGGCGTTTTGGGGGTCAAGGAGGCTTCAAATTGAAAAATGATCAACATGAAAGTTGTAGATCTCGATGATCCGAACAACTTTCATGTTGATCACTTTTTGATTTGGAGCCATCTTGGACCTCGATTTGAGCCCCGAAATCTGGGGCGGCGGACGCTTTACTGTAGCAGTTCCGCCGCCCCAGATTTCGGGGCACAAATCGAGGTCCAAGATGGCTCCAAATCAAAAAGTGATCAACATGAAAGTTGTTCGGATCGCCGAGATCTACAACTTTCATGTTGATCACTTTTCGATTTGAAGCCTCCTTGACCCTTGCCCGTACGCCCGTACGCCCGCACTAGAGTAACCCCATATATATATATATATATATATATATATATATATATATATATATATATATATTTATATATATATATATATATATATATATATATATTTATAGGGTTACTCTAGTGCGGGCGTACGGGCGTACGGGCAAGGGTCAAGGAGGCTTCAAATCGAAAAGTGATCAACATGAAAGTTGTAGATCTCGGCGATCCGAACAACTTTCATGTTGATCACTTTTTGATTTGGAGCCATCTTGGACCTCGATTTGGGCCCCGAAATCTTGGGCGGCGGAACTGCTACAGTAAAACGTCCGCCGCCCCAGATTTCGGGGCTCAAATCGAGGTCCAAGATGGCTCCAAATCAAAAAGTGATCAACATGAAAGTTGTTCGGATCATCGAGATCTATAACTTTCATGTTGATCACTTTTCGATTTGGAGCCTCCTTGACCCCCAAAACGCCTTGCCCGTACGCCCGCATATAAGCCTGCCCGCATTTAAGATCTCCCATATATATATATATATATATATATATATATATATAAGTAAAATATAAGTAATCTAATTATATATTGCATAAGTAAAATGAAAACAAATAGTTTTTCAACAAAATCATCTGGAATAGTTGGTTGAAACATGTTGATTAAATTCTCGAATGTGCTGGTTCGAATCCCCTAGAAGTTTTTTTTTGAAAAAAAAAATCCTTATTTAAGGAATCGGGCGGTTTTTGCGAAATCGGGCCGGTTCGCGGGTCAACGGTTAGCCCGCCGGTTCTGCCACGGTTCTTGGCTGAGCCAGTTCTTAGACTTTGCCGGACCAGTTATCTTGCCGGTTCACGGTCGAACCGGGCGGTCCGATCCAGTTTTAAAAACATTAATAATATCCATCATTAACTGAATTGGATTGCAACTTGGATTATTAAAGTCATATTATCAGGCATTTGCGTGACCAGACCAACCTCTATTTAAATCCTTCTCATCTTCGGTCTTGCGGAAAATATTAATTGAGGGGGTTGATTAAGTAATTTGAAACTAGTGTTTGAATTTAATTTGTATGATAAGAGATGTTATGTAATAATTAAGTAATTTGAAACGTGTACGAGGGCGAAGCCTGCCGGGGGATGGCGAAGCCCGCCATTGTCGGTCGCGTACTGTCGCACTTGGCCGTACGGGCGGAGCCTCGTGCCGGGCACTCGCACACACACGAGTAACAGTGCACGAGGGCCCTGACGAGGAGGGAAAATTATGTTTATTTATTTTAATTATTATTTTGTTATTTTAATTTTTTTAAGCATAAAATTTTACAAATTTTTTTATAAATAATAATATTATTATTTTAAAAAAAATTTATAGTCATATTATTGGCAGTGCCTGGCCCGCGGCGGCTTCACATGCCCCGGTGAGCTTCACCTGCCACGGACGGGCGGTTGTTATTTTAATTATTTATAATCAAATAAAATATATTTAAATAAAATTTATATATTTGATTATATATTTATAATCGAATATATTTTGGTGTAATATATTTATAATCAAGTACGTACATATATATATATATATAGAAAACCAGCAAATTAATCCTCAAATGTTTATTTTTTCAAAAAGTGATCAACATGAAAGTTGTAGATCTCATCGAAATCTACAACTTTCATGTTGATCACTTTTTGAAAAAGCACCGTTTAGACCCCCGATTTGAGCCCCGAAAAAAGTCAACACGAACATATGTATATATATATATAGTTCGGTTTGACTTTTTTCGGGGCTCAAATCGGGGGTCTAAACGGTGTTTTTTTCAAAAAGTGATCAACATGAAAGTTGTAGATCTCATCGAGTTGTAGATTTCGATGAGATCTACAACTTTCATGTTGATCACTTTTTGAAAAAACAAACATTTGGAGGTCAATTTGCTGGTTTTTTATATAAGATTCAGAGAACTGGTTCTCTCTCTATAATTTCTCTCTCTCTCTCTCTATATATATATATACGAGCATCTTCGCACGGGCTACGCCCGTATTCGATGCTCTCGGGCGGCCTTCGGCCGCAACCAGGCGGGCTTCGCCCGCCTCCGCACGCGCTTTGCCCGGTTCAATGTCAATGCTATTGGGCGGCCTTCGGCCGCAACCAAACAGGCCTCGCTTGCCTCCACACGGACTTCGTCCGCACTCAGTGTGATATATAATATAATAAAATAATAAAAAGCAGGCTTGCCTCTCTCTTTCCCTCTCATTCTCTCTCTCTTATATCTATTATTTCTAAAATTAGCATGCTTGCCTCTCTCTCTCCCTCTCATTCTCTCTCTTATATCTATTTTTTGTCCGTCTGCCTCTCTGTCCCTCTCATTCTCGCACTCTCTCTCCCCCTCTCTCTTCTTTTATGTATAAAATAATAAAAAGCGGTGCCGCCCCTTCTTAGGCTTTGTTTGGCTCCACGTTTGAAGAGCAGTCCACCGTGACTGGGCAATAATCCCCGCCAAACAGGAATAGACGCCCCTGCTTCTGCGGACGCCCCCGCTGCCCTGCCGCGAAATATCAGCGATCCGGAGTCGTGAAAATTTTTCACGACTCCGGAATCGCGCTTCTCCTCCAGAAGCCCTAACGCGCGGCGATTCTCTTCCCCGACCGACGAATCGCCCCGACGCTTCTTCTCCGCCGTCCCTCTTCTCGCTGCCGTCCCTCAACTTCGTGCCTTCGCCGCCGTCCCTCCTCCCTCGCACATCTTCTCCCCTCCTTCGACGCCGCCGGAGAAGTTCTCCCTCACACAGCTTCTCTCCTCCTTCGACGCCGCCGGAGCCTTCTTCCTGCACGTTTGCAAAGCACCTTTGAAGCCGGCCCTTCTTCCTGCACCTTCTTCCGGCTTCTCCTCCACTGCAGGTACCCTTCCCCTCAATTTCTAGTGGCTGGATCTATTTCTAGTGCTAAAAATCTATATGCAAACTTATGACTGTTATTGATGTGTTGTTTATGGAGCTTGATCTTGCATCTCCATCACATGTTCATGCTCATATTGCAGTTCTATTTGATATTCAATATTTGCTTCATGTTTGTGATTGCATCCATCGTCTTTAGTTGAATCATTCTTTAATCAAGAGAACAAAATTAAAGTATATATAAGGGGATGAAGAGCTTATGTATCGAGCTTTCCATGAGATGTCTCCAAAGGATTGATGGTAATAGGCTTATATCAGATGTCTCCAAAGGATTGATGATAATACAAAATACACTCTCAATGTTTTTTTTAAATGCCACCAGTCCTCTTGAAGACAGTATTAAGTTGAGATAGTTCCATATCTAACTTTTGTTATCTACTTCTTCTTTTTGTTGTTTAAAATGTGTTCATAAATGCTAACAGTATTAAGTTGAGATAGTTCCATATCTAACTAATAATCTAATTGTTGCGCAATATGCTGATGTGAATGCTAGCTTGTGTATTGTAGCATTTGGGCTTATTTAAATTTTTCACGTAGATGGGCAAATCAAAAGATGGTGGGATTTGTGCAAATTGGGAGACACAACATGTTATGTTATTTTGTGATCTTTGTATCCGGGAGATCGATTTAGGAAATAGACCTACTACTCATTTTAATAAGGAAGGGTGGAGCAATCTAATGAAAAACTTCAAGGAGCGCACGGGTTTTGACTATAGTCGTGCACAAATGAAAAACAAGTGGGATCAATTGAAATGTGATTGGAAACTATGGCGCGAACTCAAAAGAGGTGAGACGGGCCTTGGTTGGAACCCTATAAAACGCACCATAGACGCTTTTGATGATTGGTGGAAAGAAAGAATTGAGGTTAGCTAATATTGTTTTGTTTTTCTTGAAACATATGGACAATTTGTTATATGTTCTAATAATTGTTTTTGTGCTTTCACATTTTAGATGATCCCAAATGCCAAGAAATTTCGTTTTGGTGGAATACCTCCCGAGCTTGAAGAAAAATTAGAGAAAATGTTTAGTTTAGTTGTTGCTACCGGAGAAAACGTTTGGATGCCATCTTCTGGAGAGCTGCCCTCTATTTTCTCACAACCTGACAATGTGTTTGAAGAGGTTGAGGAAATAAACGAAAGCAATAACACGCAGTCAAATGCAGGTGAAGATATTAATTCAGCTCCCACTGGCCAAAGCTCACAAAGTGGAGTGGCACAAAATAAAAAAAGAAAGGGGAAGAGGCAGGAGGGAGGCACAAAACAGATCATGTTAGCTCATGTTGATAAATTGTTTTCATCATCAGAAACTATTATGCAGCGCGTTACGGCACCAATTATTCCGCCAAGTATTTATATGTTGCGAGAGGCAATTCAAGAACTTGAGAAGTATCCCGAAATCTTCGAGGACCGCCTGCTATACCATTTTGCTACTGTTCACTTTCAAACTCCAGTGAATCGTGTGACCTTTCTAAGTATCCCAGAGGATAGAAGGGTGGAATGGCTGAAGACGCACTACATGAATTCAAATATTTGATATCTACTTTTGTGTTTATGAATGCCTTATTTTGTAGTCTTATATGTTTTTAATGTCTTTTCTGTACTATGACAAACATGTTCAAGCTTTGATGATCATCTTTGATGTTATTTATTGTGTTTTGGACATTTTATTACATCTGATTAATATAAATTGCATCTATGTAATTGTTGTTATTTAATATTTTTAGGCCACTATAATGTCTGCTGTGAATGTTGATGATGATGTTAATATTGATGATGATGAAGAATTGGTGATACAACATTGTGCTACTCGTCAGCAAGATTGCGCTCAATTTGTTTACACTCTTAAGATCGAGCGTATGTGTCATCAACGACTACGTATCGTTATTTTGTGATAAGACGCCTTGCATGACATCATCACAAACCGGCCAGAGATGGCTTCGTGAATTGTTTGTCGGGCATCCACGAAGGTTTCACAATATGTTTCGAATGACAAAAGTAATCTTCTTTGATTTGTTAGCATTGTTGGAACAAGAGCATGGTTTAAAAGGAACACAAAGGACGCCGGCTAGCGAGGTGTTGACAATAACTATTTACATTCTGGGTCACAACGAAACTTTCAGAAAATCAGGTGAACGATTCCAGCATTCCACTGAAACCTTAAGTCGGCTGTTTATGATCGGTCTACAGGCCCTGACTAATTTATCCATGCATAACATTGCTCCCACCGACCGGCATTTTCGTTCAATTCCTGGGCACATCCAAAATGATGAACGATACATGCCTTTTTTTAAAGATTGCATTGGAGCAATTGATGGTACACATGTTGATGCTCGTATACCCGTTGAAAATCAAGTGCCTTATATTGGTCGTCATGGCAGCACGACTCAAAATGTAATGGCGGTTTGTGATTTCAATATGTGCTTTACATATGTTGTTCCTGGTTGGGAAGGCTCCGCACATGACACACGCATATATCATCGTGCTGTAAGGGACCCACAAAGTAAATTTCCATTCCCCCCAGAAGGTACGCACATACATTTATAGGTTTATTTTGTTTAATTTAAATAATATAAAATTTTCAATTGTTTAAAGTTTTTTAATAACTTGTTGAAGGTAAATATTATCTTGTCGATGCTGGTTATCCTATGGAAAAAGGGCTCTTGAAACCTTACCCGGAAACCAGATATCACTTGCCGGACTTTGCTCGAGGGAATCGCCCAATTGAAGGTCGACGTGAAATATTTAATAAAGCACACTCTTCTCTACGCAGTGTGATCGAAAGGAGTTTTGGTGTGTGGAAGAAAAAATGGGCAATACTGAGCAAAATGCCACAGTTTGAATTCTCAAAACAGTGTGTCATTGTGGTGTTACGATGTCACTTCATAACTTTATCAGAAGACATCCATCCCGATCAGACCCAGAGTTTGATGTATGCGATGAAAACGAAAGCTTCATTCATCCAGAGGCATATGAGTTGCGACCAAACAATCGTCCAAGGACTATGGATCCAAATCCTAACAGTGCACCATCTTCATTTGAAGGAACGGGAGCTACTCAAATGACCAATATCAGGGAGTACATTACAGATCAACTCACGCAATATCACAGGTAAGCTACATAATGACGTTTAAAATTGTAAAGGTTGTTACAAATTTCCTGATATTGGTATTTATTCTTCACGTGCAGTTAACAACCGATGATTGAGGGACAAATTTCATCAGCAAGACGACCCGCGATTATGTCTTTTAACAATGAAAAACTCTTTTGAGAACTATCTGTTACTTTTTAATATTGTTGTTGGACACTTAAAATGAATTTAGTTAACATGTTTGTTTTGTGTTAGTGTTGCTTGTAAAAAAATTATGTACCGCACAGCTGTTTTACCAAACAGCTCCGCCAAACAGAACCTTAAACAGCTTCTGCGTTTGAAACAGCTCTGCAAAAGCTGTTCATCCAAACAGCTTCACAGATTCTGCCACCACTCTCTGCTAAACAGCTGATTATTCCACCACTGCTTCCCACCACTGCTTCTTCTGCAGTCGCTGCAGCTGAGCCAAACTGAGCCTTAGCCGCCCTCTCTCACTTCTCTCACACACTTTCTCTCTCCCTCTTCCTCTCTTTCTCTTGTCCTTAATGATGAGTAGGTGTAGGAGGGCTATTATTTTTCCATTATTTAATGATCAAAAGATCGGACGACTGTTGAATTATGAAGCCAGAGATCAACGGCTATTCGAATTTCGAACTCATTCAAAAGTAGTTCTTTTATAGTGGTAGATATATATATATATATAAATAAAATTATATTTATATATATATTTCCGATATATATATACAAGTGACAGGCACGGGCCTTCGGCCCTGGGGGCATTCGGCGGGGGTGCGACAATCGGCGGGGTGCGACATTCGGCGGGGTGTGACATTCGCCGGGATGCGACATTTGTCGGTGGTGCGACATTTGTCGTGGGGACGACATTTGTCGTTGGCGGCGACATTTGTCATGGTCGTCGACATTTGTCGTGAGCGGCGACATTTGTCGTGGGCGGCGACATTTGTCGTGGGCGGCAATATTTGTCGTGGACAGTACCTGTCACTATGGCCTCGCGCGACAGTACCCGACCGACGATGACGGGCTTTGTCCGCTCCCGGCGGGCTCTGCCCGACCCGCAACATATACATATGAGTACTCAAAATGACCGTAAAAAATATAAATCAAGAATACAATTTTTATTTTGTAAAACAAATTATATTTTAACGTTAAAACATTAATTTTTCTCTTGTTATTCCTAACTAGAGACAATAGGTTTAGGATATCTAGTATTTTTATTTTTTGTATTTTAATATTGTAAAGTTGTGTAATTACCTAAAAAGATATTCTTTTTATAATATACTAATATAAAGTTTGGTATAATTGTGTAATTATGAATACAACTATAAGGGCAATATAGGGACATCAGACAATGTTTCACCAAAGAGTAGTTTCCGTATATTAATATATATATATATATATATATATATATATATATATATATATATATATATATATATATATATATAAGTGACAGGCACGGGCCTCCGGCCCGTTGGTCACGCGCCACAGCACCCACCCGCCGGCGACGGCGGGCTTCGCCCGTGCGACAGAGGGCTCCCCCCCCCCCCCGCGGGCTTCGCCCGCCCCTGGAGCGACAGTACCCAGCCTCTGATCATACGACCCGGCGTGACAGTACCCAGCCTGCGGCGGAGACCCCCGGCGGTTCGCCGGGATCCGACGAACCTTCCGGGGGTATTGCGGTGGCGCTCCGGCGAGGCCACCGCCGACGGTGTCCCTAACCGTGAGGCCCAGGCCCCCGGCGGGTTCGCCTGGATCCGGCGAACCTTCCGGGGGTATTGCGGTGGCGCTCCGGCGGGGCCCCGCCAGAGCGCCACCGCAATACCCCCGGAAGGTTCGTCGGGGGTCTGTAGTCAGGCCTGGCGGAGGCTCCGCCGACGGTGGCAGAGAGGACCGTGAGTTTGAGGGGGGAGCGAAAATATGAGTCGGGTTGAGGAGAGAGAGTGTTTCATGTTTTTTGGATCTTTTTTGGCAGACCAAAATTGATATTTGCAGCCCAAGATCCAACGGTTCAGGATCAAATCACTCAAATCCGACGGCCACCTATTTTCCCCTATTTTCGAACTCACGCTATTGGCAGACCACCATATATCTTTTTAATATAGTATAGATATATATACACACATGAGTGACAGACACGGGGCTCCGCCCCTATTGCCAAACGCGACAGAATACCCCCCCCCCCCCCCCCCCCCCCCCCCCCCGACGTTAAGGGCAAGCAGGGAGTTTTGGTAATAGGAGAAAGTTGGTATTGGGTTTTTTTTCCTGAGGGAGAATTCCTGGAAGTGGCTAATTACAGATCGTTTTGTAGATGTTATTGCTTGATCCAACGACTATTATTGAAGGAATGGTTGAAACCTTGGGTCAATGTGTGTAAGAAAATGTTCTTTAAAGAATATAGATATATACTAATATTAAAAAGAAGTCTTTTGCAATTTCGATACTTAATCTTGAGCATCTAATATTACTCATGCTTAAAATCATGACCCTTTAATCTACTCTATTTTGAATCATGTTTTCCAAAGCCTAGAATCTTTTGGCGGCAGAACTCCCGCACAAATGCAAGACTGGCTTATTTACGCCTCTTCTAGGGCAGACCCCATCTCCCGCTCGCACCATCACATCGCGGCACGTTTCTTCACCGGCGATAAGGACTCCTGTCGCTGCTTCCTCCCTCACAAACAAAGTGGAGCTCCGCCTCTGATTCTCAAACAACGATTCTTTATATATACATGAGTGACAGACACGGACCTCTGGCCCTTGTGCACAACGCGACAGTACCCGGCCCGCGGCGCCGGGCTTCGCCCTATTCATGTTATAAACCGGTATTAACAAAATAATTATATATGAATGTATTTGAGGAGTATAACATTCGGATTTTTTTAAAAAAAATTTATATTACTTAACTTTTTAATTATCAAATAAGATAAGATTAATTAAAACTAAAAATCACGTAAAATAAGATTAATTAAAAATGAGTAAGTTAAGAACCGCCCGGCCGGCGGAGGTGCTGCTGGTGGCCTGCCTTGCCCGCTCGTCGACGGACTTTCTAGAAATCAAAATGTCAGGATTTCTTAAAATCTTCACGTACAAATCTTTTCAGAAAAATTGTCGACATGACTCCCACTGACAGAGAAGAAAACATTGTCGGCCATCTTCACGCCTTCATCTTTTTCGGCGCCCATATAGCCCTGGAAAAAAATTGTAGGTGGATTACTCTCATGTATCTCTAGGTACGAGATACGGACGAGATCTGCAGTTAAATACGATTCAACGACCAAGATACGGCTGTATCGATGCGCGGTACATACGGTTGTATCTCTCGTATCTCCAATAGCCCTGACCCCTGGGGATGCTCTGGCAATCGTCGGGCGGCAATATGTTTCTAGAGCTGAACAGAAAAAAAGCTTCGACTTTCACTACTTTCCTATATTGCTGGAAGTGGCGGATGAGTTCGTCGGAATGGCAGGTCGGGAGAACCCTCTCTATCTTCAATGCTGCAAAGTTGTCGGCAAACTGCTCTGTTCCAAAATCTGGAGAATTTCCGGGCATGGGAATATGGAAAACATGGCGCCGACGCTATACCCCTTTGTTGTTGATTTTAGCTCTGTTTGGGAGGACTTATTTTCACCGGTCAAGCGGTTACGACCGCATGAATCTGATCTTAATTATGGTCCGGTTCATGTGGTCGTAACTATTTGACCAGTGAAAATAAGTCCTCCCAAACAGAGCCTTTATCAACAGAAAGCATGTCTCCTCCACCAATTCATCAATCAACTCTGCTTCTTTCTGAAACATATGCGAAGGGAATTCAAAGACCGGGTGGCAGCAGGAGCACATCCTTTCCTCCAAACAGAGCTTGTGGAGATGCAATGCTTTTTCGATTTTTCTATCGGGAATCAGAAGAGGGGGAAGGAGGAGGATTTTAAGAGAAATTTTAGTTGTAGGAGGCCACGTTCTTGCGATCCTACGGCTCACATTAATTGAATGAGTTTTTAATTCATTGTTATTAACGGATCTTCTATTTCTTTTTAATATAATATATATATATATATATATATATATATATATATATATAAAATTAAATTCTTCTAAAATTCGTCGATTTCCCCTGTGACCATATATATATATATGACATAATGCATGATCAATGCAATGGAGTTTCACACCTCTATATCAAGATTAAGGCTTTGTTTGACACGGTGGTGATGGTCATGAACATGGGAGTTAAATTGTCATTCATTAATGCCTATCTAAGAAAATACATCAACTTTTATGTTCAAACGAATGATATTTGTTAGGTGATTATTAAGGAATGACGGTTTAACCCATGTGTTTATTATCGCCACCACCGTGCCAAACGGAGACTAATGCTCTGTTTTGCGCGGCTTTTTTGTTCCGGTGAATTTGGACTAAAACGCCACTGTCATAGAATGCATGTTTGACAAGACAATGATTATGACCGCAACAAAGAAAGATAACTAGTTTTGAACATAAAAGTGGATGAAGATACTTAGGTGAGGTCAGACGTTCACGAACAATGGTTCATAACCACCACGATCGTGATCACCACCGCAGCGTCAAACGTATCCTAAGGCTTCGTCGTTTTTGCTATGTTGAGTTTGGTCAAAAACGTCATCATCATAAAATGTATGTTTGGCATGACAACGGTTACAACTACCATCACGACAAGAAAACTAGCTTTGAACATAAAATTGAATGAAGTTCCTTAGGTGAGACTGGGCGGTCATGAATGACAGTTCATAACCACCACGCTCATGACCGCCACAACCATGCCAAACAGAGCTTTAGTTTCTCAAATTCCTCTCTATTGGTTAATTTTTCACCCTAAAACCCATTTGCTACAAATAATGCTTCATAAATGTTGGACGGTCCAACATGAAAAAAAAAGGCATGTCAAGATTAGTACCACATCGTTTATGCAGACGGTCAACTCGTGCTTATAATAAGTCTCGTCTCTTCTATCTTTGACCCGAATTTTGAAATGAAAAATGAGTGCGGTGGTTTAACAATAAAGCTTTCAGGCGATGTGTTTCTTAATAAGTTGTTTTCTCAATATTTAGCCTCTAAAATTAAGTTTTATTATGCTATAATAGGACCAAGGTCAACTTCACAGCTTATGATAGGACCCCAAAACTCTCAATCCTTCTACATAATGAATCAAATCCTGAAATTAGATAGAGTTTATTGAATATGTTATGGCTAATCTGGTAGAAAGAATAATATTGTAACTTTATTAATATCAATAAAATATCAAAATTTCCCACCCTGCTCATTGTCATACTTCCACATCCCCCCCCCCCCCCCCACTTATTTCAACATATATGATTAAATAATAACATTTAGATAAAACTTCCCACTAATGAATTGGGATTAAAAATATATATTTTATATTATATGATATGTAAAAAAACCTAAAATGTAAGGCACTCACCACCACAGGGGTATTGTGGGAGAAATTTTTGGAATATTTTTGGAATCAGGTTTTGTTTTCAAATCTAAGTTCAGATGAAATAACAGCGCGACACATGCCGTAATCTTGAAAGTACGGAAAATTCTAGGGATTTTCTTGTCTAAAGCAAATGACCTCTTGGGAAATCCGAAATGATCTTCCGGGAGACCCGAAATGATCTCACAGAAGATAGGCAACAAAACGTGCGCTAAAAAAACATAACATTAGTGGTCTTTTGTGACGACGCCACGTGTTCATACGTCATGCGTCGAGCTATTGTTTCACCTGGACTTGGATTTGAAAACGGGGGCCACCACCCCACCCAAAGCAAGCATGAAAGATGCACCATTCTACGACCAAAGAGAAAGTCCACTCTCGTACATTAACTTTTCATAATTTGCATTATTATTATTATTATTATTATTATTATCACAAACGATGCAAATTAAATATAACAAGTTAATATAAAATATTTTTGCAAGCTTTGAGGGCGCAATTGGCCAAACCATGCATGTACCTTTCTGCGTTCGTCCACCGGCTGAACCAAAAATTTCAATAAAAGAGGCATGGCATCGCTTTCATCTAGCAAAAAAGAAATTTGAACGCCTCTATCTTATCAGGGTTGTTTAAGTTATCTCTTATCATGCCGACGTTTTTGAAGTGTAAGTAGTCGAAATTAATTGTCTCGACGAGAGGAATCCAAATCCATCATCTATTTTGCATGTCCGGTGGAATGCAGAGATCCAAATATGTCCAAATTGTTGTATTCGGTAAAGTCCGGGTCATAGTTACATCCCACGTAAGCATGTCTATAGGCACATCTACTAGTTATGTACCATCTTGTTTTTGAACGAATATGTTTTTTTTTTTTCATTTTTGGCATATTTTTGTTCCCATGGGATCAATTTTTGTTGTATATGTGCAATATTTTTATTCTATTGATAATGTCGTGTGTGCCCTTTGCTAATTTATGCACCTTTTCGTAGCAAGTTAAGTCAGTCTCGTTCAACAATTATTGTGGCTAGAAGAATAAGGGAGTACTAAGAGAATGTGAGAACAAGAGTAAACTTAAGAGCTTTGTATTGCTTGAATGTTTACAAATGATGAGTCTTCTTTCTTAAATGAGACCTAAAAAAAATTCTTCCAAAGAATGGAAGAATCCACATTGTAGTTTTTCTTGATTATTTTATCACTCTCTTATTTGTACAACCTTCCTGAATTTCAAAGCATACACTGTAAAATGTTTTTGTGAGACCATCCTATGATACATCTATACTTATTATGTATTTTCTATGTACAATTTTCTTCAAGTTTCAGGAATTCCTTAAAAATATGTCAAGAGTAACATGAAAAAACTGTTATGGGCGGATGAAGAGATAGTGAACCATAATAGAACACCCTCCAATTTACTATATCTTTTGACTGGAGAACCTGAAATAAAGACACAAAAATGATCATATTGGAGGCCAATAATGATGTTAATAATGAAAGTATTCTAAATAAGAACATATATATAATTATTTGAAACTATGGATCAATTTGGGGCGCTTGAACTATAACACAATGTCCATATTCTTCATATAATATGAGTTTGGCCAGACCCCACGGTACATAATGCCAAACAAGTTTGTATTGTAAGAAGGTAATCAACATAACTAAACTTGCAAAATAATATAATAACTACATGGGAAGATAACTAAAAAACCAATACAGAGTAAATACGAGAGCATGACTGTAACATCACAAAAATGTAAAACAAAACTTAAATGTTGTTATCGTCGGACGGCAGTGGGCATCGCTGGCGATAGCACTCGACTCTCTCGATGCACACAACACACTCGATGAAGCATTGAGTGAGCTATCGGAGTGGCGATAGTGGGTATTGCGCCGCGATATTGCCACGTGGCGTCTAGACACGTGTCAGATGACCAGTAAGCGTCTGATGAGTGGTGGTTGACTGGAGTCAAAGCGGCTATGGCCGATATCGCTAGGCGATAATCGATATCGCGCGGCGATATCGTTTTAATTGACTGGTCAACTGGAATCATGGCCTTTGCTTTCTTTTGATGAAATAATCCTGTGGCTATGAGTAATCCCGAGACCACTTAAGCAGAGAAGAGGTGGAGAGAAGTTTCATTTCTCTTCTCTCCCTCTCTCTCTCCTCATTTTCATTATCCTCTTGAAAGAAAGGGCTAAGGGCTGAAGCTGAACTTTGTGAGTTTGGAGAAGAATATCTCGTGGTCGGAATCGAGAACTAAGGCAAGATCCGAGAAAAGGAAAGCGAGGCGCTCCTTTCCAACCGGATAGAAAGCTTTCTAATGGCACTGAAACAAACTCCAAGGGTAACGATCTTCCTTCTTGGACAAGTGAAGTCCTCTTTTTTGGCATATGCATGACATCCCCCACCAAAATGTGGAGAATCGAGGGAATTCTGATAGGTTGATACGTGATATCCTCGTGTAGTTTTGCATATAGAATCCGAAAATCGCAGTACGGAATAAACATGTTGTGTGAAGCCCATCCAGACAGGTTGATCTGGATTGGTGATGTTTTATTTTGCGTACTGAAGAAGACTCCGAGTACAAATGAGTCGTTTATGGGGTATAATGGGTTATTCCTGTGAAGTGGGAGTAGCAGGAAGTACTAAAGATGCTCCAAGAAAATACCCATAAATACCACAGTTTGCATAATTGTTGGATATCGCCAGACGACAGTGAGTATCGCTGGCGATAGCTCTTGATGAGCTCTGATTGATTAAAAGACCAGTTTTCTGACACTGCAGGATGTTGCAGGGTTTTCTGAACAGATGTTCCAGTTGTGGCTGAGTTTGGGTACAGAAAGAGAAATTCTATTGTTAATGTCAGGAGATAGTGACATCTCTGGCGATAGCTCCCAGATAGCATTTTATTTGCAAAGACAGTCTCCTGGAGACCGTGTGGCTAGTATGAACTGTAAACTCTTAAAGGCTAGTGAGCCGAATAGGCAAGGGGAAGCCAACCCGCGTCAGTCTAGTATTGAATTGACGAATTGAGCAACGGACAATAGCTGAACCGTACACGCGTTATGTCCGTCTGATTCAAATGCCTAAGTTATTGGCATCGTTGGAGCGCATAATGAGAGTCTTAGGCCTGGAGCCGGAAAGACTAGGAATGCTCAAAGTTGACCGTCATGTCTTTGACCTCTGAACGGTGGTGGGACCCTGGCAATCCGGCACACCGGTAATGTGCCCTGAGTGCACAGAACGTTTGGCAGTTGATGCAGACGTTTGTGATATATTGAATGGTGCTTCTATTGTACCTTCTTGTGATATATCTATGTAAGGTTGCTATGTATGTAAGGAAGGAATACCGCTTCCCCGGGTATGGGGTAGGGTCGTTATAAATTAGTCAGTTAAAGCTGACCGTTGCCTTGTTTGTCACCCTTGTGGTTGATTGTCCCTGTGCAGGTGCTGGAGAGCCGAGCGGGAACTAGCGGATTGTAGCTCTTTGATACTATGCCGGACCTCGAAGGCCAAACGAAGATTCTTTATTGTTTTCATGTGTGGCCGGCTTGCACGCCAATGTCTGTAAACCACACTTTTGAAGCATAACTATAAGGCCTTAAGGCCGTGACTTTTGTGTATTTTGTAAAACATTCCTGATATATATATATATATATATATATATATATATATATATATAGTGGACATTCGTCTGTATTGAGTTCAAGTTAACCCATGAAGCTTCCGCTAGAATGCTCTGAGTTATGTTCGTTTGGTCTTTTGATATTAACATGTAACCCTGCTGACTTTTTGTGGAATATGGCGTGGGGCCCCGGTTAGACCCTCTGTTATATTTCATGTGACGGATGGAGGTGTTATAATTTGGTATCAGCTTGTCTTGGTCTTCCTCCTGCAAATTCGTGGTCGAATTCTTTTGAGGGGTGACGAGCACATGTATGTGCTTACCTTTATAACATAAATGAAGTCAAGAATGTCCACTTAGGAATAAAAAATACACGTATTTGAAGAACATGTGCGTTCCTAATAGTCGTTGTTTGCTTTTGAGTAGTCGCTAAATTGTGTATTTTACACTTATAGGTGATTAAAAGTGGGGGGGGGGGCAGTCTGAACCCTAACGTTCGGTTGAGAGTGCAACACCAGCTGATGTGCCCACACCTCCTCCGTCTGCATCAACGGTTTGAATGATAGCTGATGTGGTCTTCGCAATGATCAAGGCCTAACATAGAAGGCATGTGCAGCCCCCGGCCTCGGTGTTTGCTTTGGTGCTTGTTGGTATACTTGAGCAGATTGCAAGGGAAAAAGCATCGGCTCAGTCATTGAATATATGTTTGATGCAAGGAACGTACACGGTGGAGGATTACTTGCATGCATTTGTTCTGTTGAGACAACAAAAAGCGTTTCTGTTTGAAACTGAGGAAACAAAGATCAACAGATTTTATAATGGTCTGCGTGATGATCTCTGACTTTTGTTGATGGGTTAAGTTAATGGGATTCCAATCATTGGTGGAGTCAACTAGATCGTTGGAGATGGACTTGGCAAAAGCCCACCAACAGCCAGAGTTCAAGGTACCTAGTTCAAGGTATCGATGGTGGAAGAAGAAGTCTAAACTTCTGAACTGGATCCTTCTTCTCTTACGTCTAGAGCAACGGCTGGGAAGAGTCAAGCTCGGTATATTTACTATACTTGTGGCAAGAAAGGATATCTTGCCCGAGAATGTCGTGGTTGTGTCCCAATGATGAAGAAAACTAAGTCTAGAGCAGCTGTAGGGCGAACTCCCCTTACTTGCTACACATGTGGCAAAGAGGGACATTATACTCGGGAATGCCGAGATGGCACTTTGATGGCAACAAACTGAAATGATATCACAAGTAGGAATAAGTGAGTGGTTGTAATAGACTACTGTACCTTTTACTTTATTTAAGAAGACACGATATGCATGTATGCACCTGTTATTTCCTTAAATAGTTAAGAAATCTTTTGGGCATGTCATATCCCTTTCAATTCTAGGATATGGGTAATAATTATAAATATGTGATTATGATATTATTGCCTTAAGAATAAAGGGTGATCACGAGTAGAAAGTTTTGTGTTAATGGCTTGGGCTTGGATAGTAGATTTTGAGTTAATCCTTGGTATGGACTAGCTCTTGGAGCAGCGTACCTATATAGATTATAACTCTAACGAAGTTACACTGGGGCAGAACACCGAACGAGAGACTAAGTTCGCTAGTATGCAAGGATCGTGCAAGATACTGATGTCTGCTCTCCAGGTAGTCAAGGCTGTTAAGAAGGGTGCAGAGTTATTCTTCACGTTTTTGGAGGCTGTTGAGCCGAAGCCCAGTTTAAGTGACGTTCATGTTGTGTCGGAGTATGCAGATGTGTTTCCTAAAGATCTCCCTGGGTTACCACCCCAGCAGGAGATTAACTTTGCTATTGAGTTTGTGTCAGGTGCGAAACCTGTGGCTCGCTCACTGTACCGAGTAGCGCCAAAGGAGATGGCAGGATTAAAAGTTCAATTGCAAGAATTGCTAGAGCAAGGCAATATACGTCCAAGTATGTCACATTGGAGTGCACCGGTCCTCTTTGCGAAGAAGAAGGACGGAAGCTTGCGTCTATGCATTGACTATCAAGAATTAAACAAGCTGACAGAGAAGAACAAGTATCTGATACCAAGGATTGATGACTTGTTCGATCAGTCGGTGGGATCAACTGTCTACTCGAAGCTGGATTTAAAGTCTGGCTATTAGCAATTGAGGATTCGAGAAGATGACATTCCCAAGATGGCGTTTGGTATACACTATGGTCATTGTGAGTTCACTATAATGTCGTTTGGGCTAACAAATGCGCCATCGGTATTCATGGACTTGATGCATCAAACTTTTCGGGAGTACTTAGATCTATTTGTGATCGTCTTTATTGATGACATATTGGTGTACTCTCAATCAAAAGAAGATCATGCAAATCACTTGAGGATGGTTTTGCATACTCTGAGAAGAAATAAACTCTATGTCAAGTTCTCAAAGTGCAAGTTTTAGCTGTCGTCGGTGGCTTTTCTTGGCCATGCGATTGTGGAGAAGGTATTATGGTGGATCCGGCGAAGATAGTTATGATACGGGAGTGGCCTGTATTATCTACTATAGCAAAAGTTAGGAGCTTCCTTAGACTTACTGGCTACTACAGGCGCTTCGTAAAAAACTTTTCGTGAATAGCCTTACCTCTCACCACACTGACGAGGAAAGATCAGAAGTTCATTTGAACGCCTTAGTGCGCAAGAGCTTTTGAGGAGTTAAAAAGTCGTTTGACCACGGCGCTGATCTTGAGTTCGCCATGTGGTACAGACAGCTTTGAGATTTATAGTGATGCTTCAGGGTGTGGCTTAGGCTGCATTCTTCTTCAGTTCGGAAAGGTTATTACTTATGGCTCATGTTAATTTAAAGTGCACGAGCGAAATTATCTAGTCCATGACTTGGAGTTGCCAGCTGTGAGTTTTGCACTTAAGCTGTGGCTCACTACTTATATGGCGTGAAAGTTGACATCTTCACGAACCATAAGAGCCTTAAGTACTTAATAAATCAGAAGATCTGAACATGCGACAGTGGAGGTGGATGGAGTTTATCGGGGACTACACCTTCCAGATACATTACACTCCCAGGAAGGGAAATGTGGTCGCAGATGCCTTGAGTCGTAGGACTCAAGTACAGGCAAGTTGGTTGCAAATGCATGATGAGCATCTGATCCAAGAATTGGAGGCCTTAGATACTTATTATGCTGATAAGAATACCACTACAAATGTGTGCTTGAACTGGACGGAGTTGCAGTATGACCTCGCGGACAGGGTTCGACGAGCAACGGAACTCGATGAGAGTATGAAGCGTTATGCAGCGGATGGGTCAAATTTCCAATTCTCCTTGGATGACAGTATTTTGAGAAAGGACGGTCGTTTGTGCATCCCGAATGTGGGTAAACTACGAGAGGAGTTGATGTATGAGGCACATTTCATGAAATACTAAATCCACCCAGGGAGCACAAAGATGTACAAGGATATGAAAAAGATGTTCTGGTGGCCGGATTTGAGAAAAAAGACTGCTCTTTACGTGGCAAAGTATCAAACTTGTGCCTTGGTAAAAGCATAATGTCAGAAGCCTAGAGGTTTCTTGAAGTCGTTACCAATTCTGGTGTAGAAGTTCCGATGATATATCTATGGATTTCGTGCATGGGTTGCCGAGATCATAGAGTGGGAACGATGCCATGTGGGTGATTGTTGACCGATTAACAAAGGTATCACACTTCATACCAAACAAGAAGGACGATTCAGTTGAAAAACTAGCCAAGTTGTATGTTGACAACATTGTACGTTTACACGGTGTGCCCCGTAGCATCATCAGTGACCGATATGGGCGCTATACTTCAAATGATTAGAGGCTAATCTATCAGTTGTTGGGTACTCAACTAAAGTTCAGTACGATCTTTCATCCGCAAACGAATGGTCAGACTGAGTGGACCAATAAGATAATGGAGGATATGTTTCGGATGTGTGCCTTGGATTTCGGGAAGAGGTTGGAGGAACATCTCTTTATGATCGAGTTCACATATAATAACAGCGATCAAGATAGCATTCAGATGGCGCCCTTTAAAACTTTATACGGTAGAAAGTGTCGTACTCCTTTAGCTTGGGCGGAAACAGGTGTAACGCCCCTGATTTTTCGATGTTTATATTAATTCTGTTAGTGGCGTATTTATGATGTCAGGGCGTTACGATTAACGCATAGTTAACGGATGCCGTTGTTGAAGCGTGGTTTTGCACAGTAAGTTTTTCAGTGTGCTTGGTCTTTAGCACAGTCGTGTAATTTTCCTCGCGAGCCGGGTCTATTTTGGTTACTTGGTGGAGCTTTTTATAGGGATGTGTATGTTTTTTTATCTTCGGGAGGTGTTTACTCAAGTTTGGTTTGTCGGATGTCAATTTCAACTTCGTCGTTGGATTCGTAGCATCGGTATTTAGCTATAGTGCGATTTTCGTAGAATTTCAAGTTGGTTTGAGTTTCAGGTCGTTTGGACATTTATTTAATAATTAATATTATATTATATATATATAAGTATAAATAGAAGCGATGTGATGGAACCTTATTCACCTTCTTCCCCGTCGTCCGTCCGTTTCACGAAAGTGAAAAATCGACGGTGTCGTCGTGTGCCTTCGACCGCCGATAGGGATCGTTTCGGTGGTCGGTTTCGTCAGAGGAGTAGAGATTCGGAAAGCTCTCGCATAAATCTATGCGTGTGTGGTAAGTATTTCCCGTTTCTTGGATTTCTAGGCATTAGGGTTTGCGGTTTGACCTCTCCCCCCCCCCCCCCGAAAAATTTGATGAATTGTGGCTTAGAACTTCCTGCGACCGATTCTTGTCGAGGAACGTTTGGAGAGGCAGATTTTTAGAGTTTGGAGGCAAGTGGTAATCCTTCCCCTTGCTTTGATTATTGCGCTTCTTTATTTCCTTGTCTTTCTTCCATTTTCTTCCCTCCTTAGAAAATAGGTTTGGTGTAGGGTTTGGTTTTGGAGATTCCATAGGATAGTTATAACTTTTCGGCCAGGAATCCGTCGAGTATGTTATATAGCCTAAGGGAATTTCATCGTGTATAGGTGTAGTAGACTATCAGGAATTCGTCGAATTTAAGGAAATTGACCGAGTGAAATTTGTCGAGTAACAGTGTTTTCGTCGAGTGGATTCATCGAGTAAGGTTAGATTACGCCGAGTTAGATTCGTCGAGTATCTATGCGTCGAGTTTGTTGAGTATAGGCGGGTGTGGCGTTGAGTGAAGTCAAATTCATCGAGTATTCTCGACGAATTCGTTGAGTATGACAGGCTTAGAAGGCGTTGAGTGATCTGACAACTAAGTCAGATTCATCGAGTATATACGCCGAATTGAGTCCGATTCGTCGAGTATCGCCGAGTGTAGTTTTGTCGCCAAGTCCAATTCACCGATTATCCCTTGGTTTCGTCAGGTATATATGATGAATTTGGTTGGACTTAGGGTATTTTCTCCGATTTATGTCTGATTCGTCGAGTATGGGCCTTATGGTGAAATTTTGGGGGGTTCCCTCCTCTTTGTCATGGGAGTATTTTGATGTTAGGTTTGGAGTTTTGTCGGTGCTTGGTATGAGGTTTTGGCTTGGTTGGCAATGGATAAAGGACCACCAACTTGACGTCGTTTTGTGAATCATTGCACTGGGTATGTTTTTGTCTCTTCTTATGGACTGTTGGGTTGTGTTGGGCCAGGTGGCCACCACGGTAGGGCCTTTTTGAGATGTTTGGGCCTTATAGTTCGGATTGGACATTTTGGTCGCCGATACTGACCTGTTTGTTTTACCGGTGTTAATGATTCACGTTTTATTGAGCTGTCAGTCTCTCTTCTTTCTACGGTTTAGACATATGTTATTTTGCTTACTCTTGCAGATGTTCTCGGAGTATGGCTCCGTTCACACTTGGTGCAAACTTCTTTACTGTTGAACTTTATAAATTAACTCTTTCATTGCTATCTTATAGCTATTTTGCTGTTTTCTGACAGCTTGTTCCTGTTTGGGTAGTACCTCTTTTTGTTTCCTCTTACTTGTTGCCATTACTGATCTTTGATCGCATCTTGTTTTCTTGCTGAGATATTATTTTCTTGTGAATGCCTCAGATTCATAGCAATAGCCGGTTGAGCGGCCAGGTTTGGTGGTTGTTGGTGGTCTGCATCGGTTGCAGTAGTTTTTCTCACCATTATGAGGTAGTTTTAGTTGTTTCTTTCTTGTAGTTCAGACATACATATTTCTAGTGGGTTCCTGTCAGGTTGCTGACGCCCACTGGATTATGTTGAATGTTTAGTCCTTGATAGCTGCTAAGTCTATTCCTTTGTGGATTATTAGTTCTACTTGCTCTCTGCGAAGGTTTTATGCTAGGATTACATGCTAGTTACTTTATCTATAAAAAGTATAGTTTTTACTATCTCATGCACAAGTCATCTTTTAAAAGCTAAAGTCACTATATCTTATTGAACGTACAAACTATTTTCTATGCTTATACTAAATCTAGAGTCATGCATAACATGTGTTGTCCTATACGGATGTTTATGCTCATGTAGGATGTTAACCATTGTAAAGAAACTACCTTCCGCAGTTTATAATTATATCTTTACTTGTGGACTAGTTGATCCACTAAGCCGAGAGATACAACTATCCAATTAAAATTAAACTGGATTTTCTTCACAATAACTCTTGAATTTTATATAAAATGTAGAGTTGGAGTCTTGCATGAGCGTCTGTAGTTATCCCCTGCACGACGTGGCATCACGGCGCATGTTTTCTCTTACTCTGATATGTCGTTTAAATACGGAGAAAATGCGGGTTGCGACAATAGGCGGATCAAAATTGTATAAGCGTAAAGAAGTCGAAGATGCAAATTCGACTATACGCACTATACGAGAGCGGTTATTGGTAGCCCAGGATAGACATGCAAAGTACTACAATGCCAAGCACCGAAATATGGAGTTTGCGGTGGGCGATTGGGTATATTTGAAGATAAAGTCATTCAAAGGCGTGTCCAGGATTCGACGCTTGAAAAATTTGAGTACAAGGTATCTTGGTCCGTTTGAAGTGGTTGAGCGGATTGGAAAAGCTGTCTATCGATTAACTCTTTCTATGGAGCTAAGTGGTTTGTACGATGTGTTTCACAAATCGGTACTGCTGAAAGCTTTACAAGAGCAGATGCAGGTGGTGGCTGATGATCAGGTACCAGTCGATGGTGGGCTGACGACGAAGGTTAGACCCATTCAGATCATGGATACGAAGGTCAGGCAGCTACGAAACAAGACAATCGAGATGGTCAAAGTCCGTTGGGACAATTGTGATCGTGAAGTGACATGAGAGCGTGAGCAAACTATGCGAGATGAATTTCCCGAGTTATTTTTGCAAAATAAAGTTATAATAGTTTTGTACTATTTTGTTTTGAAATTTTTGTGAGGGGAGGTTTGTAACACCCCAAAAACTATAAAACAGAACGTAAAAGTGGCTATCGCCGGGCAATAATGGGTATCGCTGGCGATATCACTCGATGCTCTCGACGCACTCAACACACTTGATGAAGCATAGAGTGAGCTATCGAAGTGGCGATAGAGGGTATCGTGCGGCGATATCGCTACGTGGCTTCTAGACACGTGTCGGATGGCCAGTAAGAGGTCGATGAGCAGTGGTTGACTGGAGTAAAAGTGGTTATGGCCAATATCGCCATGCGACAGCCGATATCGCGCCAACCACATGATCATTTCATCAAAAGAAAGCAAAGGCCACGATTCCAAGACCACTTAAGCAGAGAAGAGGTGGAGAGAAGTTTCATTTATCTTCTCTCCCTCTCACTCTCCTCATTTTCATTATCCTCTTGAAAGAAAAGGCTAAGGACTGAAGCTAAACTTTGTGAGCTTGGAGAAGAAGATCTCTTGGTCGGAATCGATAACTAAGACAAGATCCGAGAAGAGGAAAGCGAGGCGCTCCATTCCAACCGGATAGAATTCTTTTTAATGGCTATGAAACGAATTCTGATGGTAACGATCTTCCTTCTTGGACATGTGAAGTCCTCCTTTTTGGCATATGCATGGCACCCCCACCAAATGGTGGAGAATCGAGGGAATTCTGATGGGTTGATACGTGATATCCCTGAGTAGTTTTGCATATAGAATCCGAAAATCGCATTACAGAATAGGCATGATGTGTGAAGCCCACCCGAGCAGGTTGGTCTGGATTGGTGATGTTTTATTTTGCGTACCGGAGAAGACTCTGAATATAAACGGGTCATTTATGGGGTCTGATGAGTTATGCATGTGAAGTGGGAATAGTTGGAAGTACTACAGATACTCTCCAAAAAAATACTCATAAAATACCACAGTTTGCATAAATGTTGGATATCGTCAAACGACAGTGAGTATTGAAAGTATCTAGTGTCAACCTAATCCACCTATAAGGGGGGGGGGAATATGTGTCGTGCAGTCTTTTGCGGAATTAAACTAACCTGCACAAGTAAGCAAACAAAACACAGAAAACACACAAAGAATTATAGTGGTTCCCCGATTTGGGTACGTCCACTTTCCCCCTTCGACCTATCTCCCACCAAGGGACGCCTCGGTCACTTCTCCAAACGGATTGAAATCCAATCCTCACACTAAGAGCAACGCTCCCCTAACCACGGAAGGAAACCTTCCAACAACGGAGTCACAACTCCACCACAACGGGTTGCACCCAACCCTTATAAATAGAATTGAAAATTCCTTTACAACAAAATTGAATGTAAATAAAAATACAAAACAATGCTTTATGGAGATTCCGATGTCCTTCTTCGTTCGTTGAAGCTTGCACGAAAAGTACGAAGAGTCCACAATGGGATTTCTCACTTGGAATGGATCTTGTCAAGATCGGCGGCGGCAAGCAAGTGCGGCGGCGATGCTTTGTAAATTCAAACTTCTTGACGAAGCAAGCTAGGTCTTCGAACGATCTCAGTCGGATCAAACATCTCAACCGATTCAAAAGGGAGAATAAGTCTCGTTCAACGAATCGGAAGACAAGAGATCTCGAGAGAGACACATGAGACAGGCTGCTTGCCTCGGTGCTGTCGTCGAGCAATCAGAGACGAGCTGAGATCAGTGGCGGCGACAACCTTGTGAGCGGCGACGTGCGATCGGCGGATTCCGCGATCAGCTAGGTCACGGCCGGCTTCTTCTGTTTTTCATATTCCGGTGTGTATAGTAGACAATGGGAATAACATCGTATTTATACCCAAAGGCAAACCCTAAAAGACCATTGTCGGGCCCACCTCAAAAATTCCGAGTTTTGGCCGAAATGAGCAAGGCGGCCTGGACCGGTCCAGCGAGCGGCGAAATCTCCCTAAGGCAAATTCGGCGGGAGTCATTGGTGATTCCCGTCGATGTCGGCGGGAATCACTCCCGACTCCCGTCTATTCTGCCTTGGCAGAATTTCTGACTTTGCCGGCCGGAAGTAGTCGGCGGGAGTCACTTAGTGATTCTCGTCGAAGTCAGCAGGAATCACTAACGACTCCCGTCGATTCTTACTTAGAAGAATTTTCCTCCTTCCTTCTTTTGATAGCTTGGTCTTTGACCCATCCTTGCTCCTTCTTATGCTCTTGATCTACCTTGACCATGTACTTGAAAATAAGTACACTCCAATAGAGAGAGCACACGTGGATCAACACACTGATCTACACAACGAGGGATTACGTTGCGCAGACCCATGTATATTGACCCACTGCACTCTCACATTGGTGTGTACTTAACATGGAATAGTTGCAAGCACAACTTGATAGAATTGTCAAATACATTGTCAATTCAACTTAGCTTGTTCAGGCCCTTCTTCAAATCAGTCTATTGTGGATGCAATACCCAACAATCTCCCCCTATTTGAAGAAGCCTAAACCCTACAAGCTAAGGTAAATAGAACAGATGGAAATCAAAATCATAAAATGAAAATTCAGTTGAGTGTGGAATTCATTACCATTTTCCTGAGAGCAACATAGCCTTAGCCGAGGTGATCTCCCCCTATCTGAGAACAAAATAGCCTTTGTGGCCTACTTAGCAGTAACAGCCACCTTAGCCTTGGCCGAGAGGGTAATCTCCCCCTTTTCGGCTTCTACAAACTTGGGAATTCACTTGGAGCAAAATGCTCCCCCTCAGTTCTTGCATCCGTGCCCGATCTTGAGTTCCTAGCATATGCTTCCCTTTGATCCAAGAGCCTTGAGCCTTTCAGTCTTCAATCTTCAAAGTTCAACATGCCGAGTTCAGTTTTGAAGAAATTGAACTTGGCCTCGTCTAGTGGCTTCTTGAAGATATCTAAAATCTGCTTATCCGTGGGGACATAGCAGAGATATATATCTTTGTTCTTTACATGCTCCCGAATGAAGTGGTAGCGCATTTCAATATGCTTTGTTCTGCTGTGCGACACTGGATTATTCGCAATTGCAATTGCGCTCGAGGAGTCGCAATACATGGGAACTTCTCTGAACTACAAGTCATAATCTTCGAGTTGATTTCTGATCCATAGAAGTTGTGCGCAACAGCTGCCTGTTGAGATGTACTCAGATTCAGCCGTAGAGGTTGCGACACAGTTCTGCTTTTTATTGCTCCACAATATAAGCCTTCTTCCGAGGAATTGGCACGTCCTGCATGGAAGTGCTTTTCCTATCATCCCTGCTTCCTACAAAGTCAGCATCAGAAAAGCCTATCAGCTCGACATCATTATTTCTTGGGTACCACAAGACAAGATTTGGTGTACCTTTAAGGTATCTAAGAATCCGCTTTGTAGCGATATAATGAAATTCCTTAGTGTTCACCTGATATCTGGCACAAACGCATGTGGAAAACATAATATCCGGTCTACTAGCAGTAAGGTAGAGCAGGGATCCAATTATGCTTCTGTACTTGGTTTCATCAAAAGGTTTCCCTTTCTCATCCTTGTCCAGAGACACAGTGGATCCCATTGGAGTCCTCATAAAGGTTGCACTCTCCATTCCGAATTTCTTGAGGAGTTCATTTGTGAACTTCGTCTGAGAGATGAAAATTCCATCCTAAGACTATTTCACATGAAGTCCCATGAAATACTTCAGCTCTCCCATACTGCTCATTTCAAACTTCCATTGCATAAGTTTGGAAAACTTATTGCACAGGTTGTTGTCCGTTGAGCCGAATATTATGTCATCGACATAGATTTGCACCAGGAAAATCTTGCCTTTGACTTCCCTAAGAAACAATGTCTTATCTATTTTTCCTCTCGAGAACTTGTTCTCAAGAAGAAAACTAGACAGAGTCTCATACCAAGCTCGAGGAGCTTGTTTTAAGCCATATAATGCTTTATTAAGAAAGTAAACATGATCAAGGAGAGTTGGATTAACAAAACCTGGGGGTTGCGCGACGTATACTTCCTCTTTTAAATCTCCATTCAGGAAAGCAGACTTCACGTCCGTCTGATAGACAGTGAATCCTTTGTGAATGGCATACGCCAGGAACAACCTGATCGCCTCGAGCCTTGCAACTGGTGTAAAGGTTTGGTCGAAGTCAATCCCCTCCTCCTATCTGTATCCTTGAGCCACTAGTCTGGCTTTATTCTTGATGATGACACCGTGTTCATCCAATTTATTTTTGAAGATCCACTTAGTGTCGATCACATTCTGTTTTTTTGGTCTGGGAACTAGCGTCCAGACGTTGCATCATTCGAATTGATGAAGTTCATCTTGCATGGCCAATATCCACGACGCATCTTTGTTCGCTTCGTCGAACTTCTTTGGCTCAACATGTGACAGAAAACTAAGGTGCAGAATCTCGTTAATTGAACCTCTGCGATTTTTGACACCGTCCCGAGGATCTCCTATGATCTGATCTCTTGGGTGATCCCTCATGTGTCTGAGCTCTAAGAGTCTGGCATCTGGAGCTCCTACAGCTTCTCGGGCTCCTCCCTCTTCTAGGAGAATCTCCCCATCCTGACCGTCATCTTCTTCAGTTGGTGTTGAGGTGGAGACCTTGACGTACTTGGGAGCTTCATTTTTAGCAGTCTCATCTAGACTTAGCTGTTCAAGCCTTGCACCTGCATCTTCAAAAATGCCACTAGAAGAATTGTTGTGAAGCAAGCTTTCTTCATCAAATACAACATTAATTGACTCTTCTACCACTAGGGTTTTCTTATTGAAAACCATATATGCCCGACTATGGCTACTATAGCCCACGAAGATGCCTTCGAAGCATTTTTCTCCGAATTTAGTACGTGAGTACTTCCCATTATTGAGTACATAGCATCTGCAGCCAAAAATCCTTAGATAGGACATGGTCGGTTTCATGCCTTTCAATAGCTCATAAGGCGTCTTACGATGGTTCTTGTTGATCAAGGCTCAGTTTTGCTCGTGGCAAGCTGTATTATCAGCCTCTGCCCAGAAGTACTCTGGAAGAGAAGCGTCATTCAACATTGTCGTACATGCTTCAATGAGCGTTCTATTCCTCCTCTCCGCAACTCCATTTTGTTGAGGAGTACGCGGGGAGGAAAACTCATGAAAGATACCATGTTCTTCACAGAATTCTGTCATAGCCCCAGACTCGAATTCTGTTTCATGGTCACTTCTGATTTTGACCACGAAGTAGTTAAGTTCGTTCTGAATCTGCTTGACAAAATTAGTGAAGATTTCAAACGTATCTGACTTTCATTTCAAGAAGAACACCCACGTAAACCGAGAGTGATCATCAACAATCACTAGCGTATACAATTTGCCTCCTAAGCTATGAACTTGCACTGGACTGAACAAGTCCATATGCAGAAGATAAAGACATCTGGAAGAGTCTTTGTCTGCAATGCCCTTAAAGGTAGCCTGAGTATGTTTGCCCTTCTGGCATGCAGGACAAGGGCTATCTTTGATGCACTTAATAGTAGGGGCATCCCTTACTAAGTTCTTAGAAAACAACATATTAATAGTTTTGAAATTAATATGTGCTAATCTCTTGTGCCATTATTCATAGAGAGATGCACTGTCTTTTGCTACTAGGCAAATGAGAGTAGAAGAGTCTATGCTAAGGAAATTTAAGCAGAAAATATTTCTGCTCCTAATGCCAGTTAATACCGTGTCCGAAGAGGCACACGATATTATCAGGCACTTTTCCTTGCAGAACTTAACGTCATATCATTTATCACACAACTAGCTTACACTGATCAGGTTATGGTTTAATCCTTCAACATAGGCCACGTCTGTGATAGAGAATACACCGTTGGATATCATACCATAACCCTTGGTGACTCCTCGATCTGATCCTCCAAAGATGACTTTGGGTCCATTTTCGACTGAGGAGTAATCACGCAACAGGCTTCTTGTCTCGGTCATATGCTGGGAACATCCACTGTCCAAGTACCAGATTGGCGTTTTGGTGGCCTTTGGACATCCCTGCAAAACAGAATTAGTTTCCCTTAGGAACCCAATCGGACTTGGGTCCTAGATTCCTTGTTAGCACACTCCCCCTCCGGTGGTTAACCCTACGAGTGGTCGACCTCGTATTGCTAACATGAGGAGTCTCATTGTTTCTTGGATTAAACCAGCAATCCTCAGCAAAGTGACCAACTTTGCCACAGCACCAACAGTCAAACCTGTTGTACCGTTTCCTAGGCTCCTGCTTCACCCTTGGAACGGTGGGTCCAGCCGGGGCCTTGGATCTGGAGGTGGAGGCATCATGATGACAGCAGTCACACGATTTCTTCACTTCCTGTTCCTTCTGTATAACAGGCTTGGCCTTTGGTGTCTGCTTCCTATTATGGCCGCTAGAGAAGTGGCCATAATTCTCCACTTTGATTTTCTCATAAGGTGCCTTGAAGACACTCTCACCGTAGTTGCGGGGGAAGGTCCATCCATCATACTGGCTCTTGGGCTTTTCAACTGAGGGCCGGAAGAGGTGGTCATAGGTTGACTCAAAGTCATGCTCATTGTAGGGAAAGCTAGGCTTTCGGAATGAAATATGACCGAGTGGGGCCTTTCCCTTTTCTGCAGCAGAGGCCTTTTTAGTAGCCTTATTTTTCCTCTGATTTTTGTTTCTCCTGGATGATTTAACAGGCTCAGCCACATGCCCTAAGCCAGCCCCCTTAGCCTGAGTAGAGAGTTCATTAACTAGAGGAAGAACAGTCTTGGGCATAGAGAAGCTTTTGACAATCTTCCTCTCGGTCGCAAGCTGTTCTTCCAGCTTGTTAATTTCTTCCTGCTTTTGGTCAAGGAGCCTTAGAGAATCTGAGTGCTCAAGAGTCAGGTCCAGGTGTTCCTGTCGGAGAGATATCAAGCTGGTGATCTCTTCTTTTAGGGACACTCCCTCAGCCTTAAGGAATTTGACTTCCTTTTTCGGAGCGCTCAACCTCTTTCGGCATTCTTCAAATGTATTGAGCAGGAGCTCATACTTTTCGAGGAGTTCAGCTTCACGGGTAGATGGGCTATCCTCGTGATCATCTTCAGGAGACTCAGAGTCAGAGTCAGAGTCAGAGAGGGGGGTACGATCTTTAACCTTCCCAGTAAATGGGGGACAATCTCCATCTGAGACGGAGAGACCCATTAGCCCGAAGTAGGCTTCCTCATCATCACTGGAGTTTGATGAGTCAGATTCACTCAATGTCTTTGGCTTCTTGGCAATGTAGCTCCTCTCCTTCTTCTTGTCTCGAGAGGACTTATGCTCCTCTCCTTTCCCCTTATCTCTCTTGCTTTGGTGGCAGTCAGCAATGACGTGGCCTGGCTTATTGCACCCAAAGCAGATAATGTCAGCAGAACGATGTTTGTTCTGTTTAGAATCATACCTGTCAGAAGAGTAATTCTTCTTCTGATGTCTGGAGGAGGAGTCATCTCCTTTTCTCTGATTCCTTATCTTGAGGAACTTCTTGAACTCTCGAGTGATGAAAGAGAATTCTTCTTCAGATAGCTCTGAGCCGGATGAGCATGGCTCAGAGTTTTCTTCCTCAGCCTTTCTCCAAGAGCGGGACGAGGCTGCACCCTTGCCTTTTCTTGAGCTATTAGTTTTCAGGGCCACAGTCTTTTCTTTGGTTGCAGCCTTATCGGACTCCTCTTCAGCTTTTCTGGTGTTCAGCTGAAGCTCGTAGTACATTAACTTCCCAAACAGAATCTGGGGATCAGTTTCTACCAGCTTGCCAAACTCTTTGATAGCGCAGATCTTGGTGTCCCATTCCTTAGTCAGGGATCTAAGGAATTTGTCATTTAGTTCACCATCGGTGAACACTCTGCCATAACCCTTCAGGGCATTAACGATCTTCAGGAAGTTCTCGAATGTCACTACGATTTCTTCCTTGGGACCTTGCCTGAAGGCCTCATAATTCTAGTTCAGAAGGGATCTTCGATCATCCCTTACTTCATCTGTACCCTCCATCAGAATGATCAGGCAGTGCCAGATGTCCATGGAAGTCCTGCAGTTGTTGAAATTCTGCATCATTGAATCATCGACGGCGCTCACTAAAATGTTTTGAGCTTTCTTGTCTAGGCCGACAAGCACCATCTCATCCTTATCCATTTCGGAGAGCCTCTTGGGCACCATCTTGGTCGGATTAATGGTGGAGGCCTTAGTGGGGATATGAGGGCCCTCCTCCACTATCATGAAGAGTCGGGGATCGACTGCTTCCATGTAGAACCTGATCCTTTCCTTCCAGATGGGAAAATTCAGCTTGGTACATACTGGAATCTTTCCTGTATACTTGAGTCTGTCCATTCCATAGATCTTCTTTCTTCTTGACACTAGACACTGGATCTTACTCAATGTGTTAATCTTATTGATGAGTAACCTCCCTCTGATACCACTTGAAAGTATCTAGTGTCAACCTAATCCACCTATAAGGGGGGGGAATAAGTGTAGTGCAGTCTTTTGCGAAATTAAACTAACCTGCACAAGTAAGCAAACAAAACACAGAAAACACACAAAGAATTATAGTGGTTCCCCGATTTGGGTACGTCCACTTTCACCCTTCGACCTATCTCCCACCAAGGGACGACTCGGTCACTTCTCCAAACGGATTAAAATCCAATCCTCACACTCGGAGCAATGCTCCCCTAACCACGGAAGGAACCCTTCCAACAACGGAGCCACAACTCCCCCACAACAGGTTGCACCCAACCCTTACAAATAGGAATGAAAATTCCTTTACAAAAAAATTGAATGTAAATAAAAATACAAGCAATGCTTTATGGAGATTTCGATGTCCTTCTTCGTTCGTTGAAGCTTGCACGAAAAGTACGAAGAGTCCACAACCGGATTTCTCACTTGGAATGGATCTTGTCAAGATCAGCGGTGGCAAGCAAGTGTGGTGGTGATGCTTTGTAAATCCAAACTTCTTGACGAAGCAAGCTAGGTTTTCGAACGATCTCAGTCGGATCAAACGTCTCAACCGATTCGGAAGGGAGAACAAGTCTCGTTCAACGAATCGAAAGACAAGAGATCTCGAGAGAGACATGTGAGACAGGCTGCTTGCCTCGGTGCTGTCGTCGAGCGATCAGAGACGAGCTTAGATCAGTGGCGGCTACAACCTTGCGAGCGACGACGTGCGATCGGCGGATTCCGCGATCGGCTAGGTCACGGTCGGCTTCTTCTATTTTTTGTATTCCGGTGTGTACAGTAGATAACGGGAATAACATCGTATTTATACCCAAAGGCAAACCCTAAAAGACCGTTGTGGGGCCCATCTCGGAAATTCCGAGTTTTGGCCGAAATGAGCAAGGCGGCCTGGACCGGTCCAGCGAGCGGCGAAATCTGCCTAAGGCAAAATCGGCGGGAGCCGTTGGTGATTCCCGTCGATGTCGGCGGGAATCACTCCTGACTCCCGTCGATTCTGCCTTGGCAAAATTTCTTACTTTGCCGGCCGGAAGTAGTCGGCGGGATTCACTTAGTGATTCTCGTCGAAGTCGGCGGAAATCACTAACCACTCCCGTCGATTCTTACTTGGAAGAATTTTCCTCCTTCCTTCTTTTGATAGCTTGGTCTTTGACCCATCCTTGCTCCTTCTTCTGCTCTTGATCTACCTTGACCATGTACTTGAAAATAAGTACACTCCAATAGAGAGAGCACACGTGGATCAACACACTGATCTACACAACGAGGGATTACGTTGTGCAGACCTGTGTATATTGACCCACTGCACTTTGACATTGTTGTGTACTTAGCATGGAATAGCTGCAAGCACAACTTGATAGAATTGTCAAATACATTGTCAATTCAACTTAGCTTATTTAGGCTCTTCTTCAAAGCAGGTCTATTATGAATGCAATACCCAACAAGTATCATTGGCGATAGCTCTTGATGAGCTCTGATTGATGTGAAAGACCAATTTTTCGACACTGCAGGATCCTACAAGGTTTTCTGGGCAGATGTTTTAGTTGTGGCAGAGTTTGGGTACAAAAATAGAAATTCTTTTTTTAACGCAAGTCGATAGTGACTATTGCTAGCGATAGCTCCCAGATAGCATTTTATTTATGAAGCCAGTCTCTCGGAGACCGTGTGGCTAGTATGATCTATGAGCTCTTAAATGCCATTGAGTTGAACGGGCAAGGGGAAGCCGACCAGCCTCAGTCTAGTATTGAACTAAAGAATTGAGCAACGGGCAATAGCTGAACCGTACCCACGTTATGTTCGTCTTATTTGAATGTCTAAGTTATTGGAATCGTTAGAGCGCATAATGAGAGTCTTAGGCCTGGAGCCAGAAAGACTAAGAATGCTCAAAGTTGACCGTCATGTCTTGGACCTCTGAACGGTGGTGGGACCCTGACAATCTGGTACACCGATAATGTTTCATGAGTGCACGGAACATTTGCTAGTTAATGCATACGTTTGTGATATATTGAATTGTGCTTAAGTTGTACCTTCTTGTGATATATCTATGTATGGTTGATATGCATGCAGTGAAGGAATACCGTTACCCCGGGTATGGGATTGGGTCGTTATAAATTGGTCAGCTAAATCTTACCATTGCCTTGTTTGCCACCCTTGTGGTGGATTGTCTCTGTGCAGGTGCTGGAGAGCCGAGATGGAAATAGCGGTTTGCAACCCTTTGATACTATGTCGGACCTCGAAGGCCAAGCGAAGGCTCTTTATTGTTTTCATATGTGGCCGGTCTGCGCGCCGATGTCTGTAAACCACACTTTTGAAGCATAACTGTAAGGCCTTAAGGTCGTGACTTTTATGTATTTTGTAAAACATTCCTGATATATATATATATATATATATATATATATATATATATATATATATATATATATATATATATATATATAGTGTACATTCGTCTATATTGAGTTCAAGTTAACACATGAAGCTTCCGCTAGAATTCCATGAGTTAGGATTCGTTTGGTCTTTTGATATTAACTTGTAACCCTTTTGACTGTCTGTGGAATATGGCGTGGGGCCCAGAATGGACCCTCTGTTATATTTCATATGACAGATGGAGGTATTATAATAACCATATACTAAATTTACATAACTTGTTATATTTACATATGTCAACCTATATACATTACATCACAACCTCTTATATATTGACGGATTTGCATGACACAAATTAAAGCTCTTGAGCCTACTTTGACATCACATGGTCTCAAGCTTCTTCGTATCCTCACACACACGAGTGATCCATACAGGTGATCGACACGGGGCTCCGCTCCTACGGCCAATCACGACAGTACCCTTACAGTGGATGTTGGGGTAAAATTTATCACCCAACCTTTCACACTCAATGACTGACTGAGGAATTCAAAGAAGAAATCAAAGACTGCAATCGACCAGTTATTAACCGGCAAGAGCTTGGTGAACAGAAGACAGAAAGCAAAAAAGAGGGGGTTGATGGCAGTGACGAGCGCAAAACTTACCTACCGTGGTGAATACCACTTACGATGGGCAATATTATTGCTCCGAGAAATATTACAAGCTAGTACAAGGTTGTGCTAGAAAAGAAGAGGCAACTGAGAGACAGTTTTTGTAACCACACCTACAACGGGGTAAATTCTAGCCCAAGTACTCTGTCCCCTTTGAGCACCAATGACCCTCTATTTATACTTAAGTGCAGGTTTCCTAGACAGTTGAGGGAATTTGTTGCAACATTAAATGCACAACCACTCGAGGTAAACGAAGAGTCTGGTGGCAGGAGGTGAAAGAAGAAACAACGCAATGACCACGCACGACGTTGCTAAAGGAGAGAAGGACCCGTACGGGCTCTGAGAATTGAAGGATGTGGCATTTTGAAAGTTGTTTTATTTTAATTATTTATTTAATGTTCATGATACAAATGTAGTGGTTGCATTTTGTTTCTTGATTGTATGACATATTTCATGTAAGGTTCAAGAAGATGCTCTTATTCTTGAACCATAGAACAGTGAATTTTATTGTCACGTAGTCTTTCGATATCCTCTCTTTCGTGGTAGTCAAAGGAAACATTGACTACCGGGTCAAGATTATCACATGGTTAAAGTACATTGCGTTCTATAAATGTTGATAAATATTATCGTTTAATCATGTGAGTATGTATGCGTTTGATTTCATACATATAGAGATTGACCACTTATTGTAACATTATGTGGAATGTGTTTAGTGTCGTTAATGTTTACAACGTGTCTAATGTTTTGTAGATATAAGACGTGTAGATTTAGCGCGTCAGTGTGAATAATGTGATTATAATTGAAGGTCATATTCTGATGGTGATATAAATTGTGATTCGTTGGTCACTCTTGCGCGTAAGAAATCTACACATCGAAATATCGTCTGTCCCCAAATTTATTTGGGAAGTGATATGGTCGGGCCCCTTGATAAAGCGAGGTTGTAATGCATGCAAATAACTAAAGAATTATGAATACAACTCGCTTGAGAGACCGAGAATGACAAATATGGTGCAGAAGAGACACAGTCCTATTTTGCACTATATTCATAATATCACGTGACAAAGGTAGACACATGTCATAATATTTTGTTACCTTTCACCATGTTGTTGTGGCAACTACAATGCCTTGATAAAGTCTCTTGCAGTCCATAAATATAAGTGTTATATTATAGCCTCGACGACATGGTTCCTCTGTAAAGTCACACCAAATGAACGAGTACAGTCTCTATTTGACTTACTTATGCGCTCGATTTCATACAGCATGCGATCGAGGTAACACAGTAAGTGCGCTTAGAGAATGTTGTCTTTTGACATTCTTTAGACCAAGACAAATGGTGGAATTGTGCGACTGTTGATTTATGGGATGAATTGATTCATCACGTTGATTTTGATAGAATGGCAGCACAATTTCCTATCTCTATCAATCAAGTAACCTACATGTTGTAAGGTTATGTTGCGATCAAAAGGAGGGTAGATCTCTGCGCGAGATCAAGGCCTTCGCTTATTAGATATTCGTATATATTTATGTGTACAAGCTCTTGATCAAAGTTTTTGATCAAGAGTTGATCTAGTTTTGATCCAAAGGTTGAAATAGTGAAATAGGGTTTCATAGATAAGGATATGTAGGGTTTTTGTGAAGAAAATAGAGATGAAGGCTGGACAGAAAAATCGAGCGATAGTTTTTGGAGCTCGATAGAGGTGCGGCTGCAGGAAATTACAAGGGCGATTCCTTCTTACTGTTCACCGTAAGAATCGATGGGCGATTTCGCGCCTGGCTAGGGCCACCCCGTTGACCTCCTCCAGTCTCTCTTAGGTGTTCTCCCTTGCCTTGCTCCGTCCCCAGCCACGTGTTGGTAGAAGGCTCGGCCGCCCCCGAACCCTAGCTTTCATGTGTGCAGCCTGACGACAGCCCACCTTGCCCTGCACTTCTCCTTGCTCATCTCTTCTTCCCGGCGACAAGAGTGGCTCGACCACTTAGCGTCTCCGATAGTTTGGAGAAGGAGGTCTAGGTCTACTCTCTTCCACTCCCCTAATCAAGAGAGCGGATTGATTTGACTGTAAGGGTTCAAGGTGAACCAAGAGGCGTGGCATAGGCCTCATCGTTGTGGTGGAATCGTGAACATCTTCTCCAATAAATTACCTCTTCCGCCTAAAGATCTTGTTCTCTAGAGGTATAACTTTCTAACCCCCTTTATGATGGTTAGATGTGATGAGTTAGGTTACTTTGTTTACATAGCCTTATTTAGGCCATTGTCATCGGATGCACGATCCTTATGTGTCGTTGGTGTGTGAATTTTTTTTAAATTTGCACTACCACTATACATGAAATCCTACAGTGGTATCAAAGGCAGGTTGGACGTCTCATGACAATGAGCCTTCTTTTTGTGCCTAGAGGTTTGGATTGGTTATGTCCCGACCCTTGATTCAAGTTTAGGTAATTTGTCGGCGTATGAATTATGAGGAAATCAATTTTTTGGATTTAAAATGATTTGGTTGAATCACGTTTGGGTTGTGTACTTTAACCTATCCATTGTTAGGGTTCAGGCTTATGTTTGCTCGCTTAAGTATTCTTTTATTGTTCTGTTATCTCTGGAATGTAATTCTGTTTGGGATGCATGTAATAATTAGAATGTCGTGAGTTAAGTTGTTTTTGTTATTCCTCCGTTCTTTAGAGGAATACGAAGAGAAAAATTTAAGAATGTTTTTCCTTCTCATTTTATCCACTTAAGCTAGTATTCTTGGATGATCATGAGTGTGATTCCAAACACTAGATATGGTGGAACGTGTGCGAGCTTGGTATTAGGCCACGGGAGATTATATTTTTTGTGAGGCATATTTTATTTTTTTCTTGTGGAAATACCGCGTTCATACTAGTTGCCCAATAAAATGAGTTTTCTTAAACAGGATTTTCAAGATCTAGGCTTGAATATTTTGGGAAAAGGTTTTACTATAATTTCTTTTTCCTCATCATGCCATAATATGTATTGAGAGTCATAAGAGTTAAGCATCGCTTAAAAGGTTATGATTGGTGCCTTGTACCTACCTGGACAAGCAAATGGATGAGTTCACTTGTTTGGAAGGAATCTCGTGCGTGTCTATATTATTTTTGATATAACAATAGCATTTTTTTTATTTATCATGAACTCTAAGTAAATTTTGTTTCAGTCTCTCTTTAATTTTAGAATCATGTCTACTCTTCCAAATTTTTTGCGTTCCATGATTGATAAGAGTCCTCTTGCTAATGACGGTTCAAACTATTTTGATTGGATCCTCAAGTTGAATATTGTGTTGCGGTTGGAAAATCTCCAACAAATTCTGGATGGCCATTGCCCATAAGAGAAGGAGAAAGACAAACCAATCGATGTTGAAAAGGAGGAACAAAGGAAATGGAATGATCAACAACGTGTTGTGCAGACGCTGATCTTGGCCAGCATTGGCAATCAGTTGCAAAGGGAATTTCTTGATACTCCCGCTAAGGAAATAGTAGCACAATTAGAAAAGATGTTCACCGATAGTGCTCGGAAAGAGCGCTATAAGACCACCATAGCACTCACAAGGTACAAGATGATGGAGGGTGAATCTGTCTCGGTGCACTTCCTTAAAGTGCATGTCTATCTGGAGAAATTAGAGAAATTGAGTTCTCAACTTCCTGGTGACATAGCTGAGGATATCATACTGGGGTCACTTCCTTACTCATATAAGGATTTCATAATGCATTATCATATGCGTGAAAGGAAGATGACTATGAATGAGCTCCATAATGCCCTCAAAACAGCTGAGGTAGATATGGGCAAGACAAAGGCAAATTCTGTCTTAGCTGTTGCGTCAAGTAGCAAGAAGCCCTTTAAGAATAAAGGCAACGTCGCAAACAAAACTGCTGGTAGAAACTCCTCTTTCAAAGGCAATAAGGGAGGAGCTCATGTGAGCACCTCCAAGGGAAGCAAAGTGAAGAACTTTCCATCTACTGTCACTAAGTGCTTCCATTGTCATGAGAAAAGACACTACAAGATGAATTGCCTCAAGTACAAGCGTGACTTGTATGAAAGGAAGATTGAACGCAAATGTCCCAAAGGTATACTTGTTATTGAATTAAATCTAAACCTGACCACTACTATCCTTGATTGGGTAATGGATACCGGATCATGTGCTCACTTAGTTTCTAATGTGCAGTCTCTACGGGATAGGAGAACGCTCTCCAAAGGAGAGGTTGTACTGAAGGTTGGAAATGGTGCAAGAATCTCAGCGGTTACTGTTGGCACCCTTGACCTTCATTTATCTAGTGGTTTATGTTTTGTTTTAAAAGATGTTTATCATGTCCCTTCTGTTTTAAGAAACATTATTTCTGTATCATGTATGGATGCAGAAAGCTTTTGTTTTGTGATAAATAATTCACAAATGATAATTGAGAAGGATGATTTATTTTATACAAATGCTTTCATTTCAAATGATTTGTATCTGCTTAATATAGTAGAAGATAAACATATATTAAATATCAATAACAAAAGGCTCAAAATATCTCATGTAAATGAGACACTCTTATGGTACCATCGCCTTGGTCACACGAAAAACACATAAGGAAATTGCATCAAGCCAATCTCTTGGACTCATTTGATTTTGATGCAATTGGGACATGTGAATCATGTTTAGCTGGTAAGATGACCAAGACACCTTTCAATAAGAAAAGGGTAAGAGCAAACAACTTATTGGAATTGATACACTCCGATGTATGTGTTCCAATGAGTACAAGTGCAAGAGATGGTTATAGGCACTTCATCACATTCACGGATGATCATAGTCGCTACGGCTATGTTTATCTCATGAAGCATAAAAGTGAATCCCTTGAGAAATTCAAGGAATATAAAAATGAAGTAAAGAACCAGCTTGACAAGAGAATTAAGATTTTGAGAACTAATCGAGGAGGTGAGTACTTGAGCAACATGTTCATTACTTACCTAAAGGAGTGTGGTATTGTACCACAACTTACTCCTCCTGGCACCCCGTAATGGAATGGTGTCTCCGAGAGGAGAAACCAAACCTTGCTTGGCATGGTTCGTTACATGATTTGTCAGACCGATTTACCTTTATATTTTTGGGGTCATGCATTTCTTTCCGCCACTCTCACTTTAAACATTGTTCCAACAAAGTTTGTTGATAATACTCCTTTTGATATATGGTTCGGGAAACCGCCCACTTTATCTTTTCTTAAGATTTTGGGTTGCGAGGCATATGTAAAATGTATGCAATCGACTAAATTATAACCCAAAGCTGACAAAAGTTTCTTCATAGGATACCTAAGAGAAACGAAAGGGTATAGTTTTTGGCACAAGTCGACGAATACATTATTCATAAAGAAAGGTGCCACATTTTAGATAAAGAATTTCTTGAAAGAATTAAAGGATGTGAGCGTAGGATAACACTTGAGGAAACTCAAGAGGACCTACAAAGTTGTGATCATGAGAAGAATTCTGACATTCAAGATGATCACGAGATATCACATATAGTTCCTTTGCTCAGTGGGAGTGTGGGCCATCCACCTCTACATTTCATGTTGAGGAGATTCACACTGCGCAATTAAACGATTACTTGACGCACGATGAACATGCATTAGTTCCACAAGCTATAGTGGAAGAAATTCGAGAGCCTCAAGGTGAACCAAGTGAGCAGATGGAACTAAGAAGGTCTACAAGGGTGAAGAGAAAACTCGACCTTTATATGGGTCTTCATGAAGTCTTAGTAATTGACACAGAAGACCCCCTGACCTATGAAGAAGCATTAGGAAGGATAGATTTTGATGCCTGGCAAGAAGCCATGAGATAAGAAATGCAATCCATGTATGACAAGTAAGTATGGGACTTAGTTGAGCTTCTTATTGGAAAGAAATCCATTCCCAACAAATGGATCTTCAAGAGGAAGATGGACATGAATGGCAACATGACGACTTACAAGGCAAGACTCGTGGCAAAAGGTTTCAGTCAAATCCAAGGGATTGACTACGATGAAATTTTTTCACCGGTTGTAATGTTCAAAACAATTCGAATCATGTTGGCTATTGCAGCCTTCTATGATTATGAAATATGACAGTTGGACATCAAAACAGCTTTCCTGAATGAAAATCTTGTTGAGGAGGTGTACATGATGCAGCCTCAAGGTTTTGAAGACCGGAAAAATATCGAGAAAGTATGTAGGCTTCTTAGGGCCATTTATGGCTTGAAGCAAGCATCGAGGAGCTGGAACAAATGCTTTGATGAAGAGATTAAAACTCTCGGATTCATTAAAAGTGTAACATCTCATTTCCGGCTAGACCCCTAGGAGTCGGTCTGTCGTGAGAGAACCCTAGAAGCCCAAGAATTGAAGTACATCGACTGAGATTTCGGGTCACGGGTTGGTCACGCCCGTGACCTATGTGTCACGCCCGTGACATAGGGCGTGACTCCTTCGACGATCGTCGATCTCCGTGAGACGATCGTCGAATTTGAAACCCGGGCCTGTCACGCCCGTGACCTATGTGTCACGCCCGTGACCTAGGGCGTGACTCCTTCGACGATCGTCGATCTCCGTGAGACGATCGTCGAACTTGCTGCCCGGGCCTGTCATGCCCGTGACCCAGGTGTCACGTCCGTGACCTAGGGCGTGACCCCCTTCGGCGATCGTCGATCTCAGCGAGACGATCGCCGAGCGCGGAATTTGTAGACTTGACCCTGTCACTCCCGTGACCAAGGTGTCACGCCCGTGACCAAGGGCGTGATCCCCTTCGACGATCGTCGATCTCAGGAAAACGATCGTCGAGCTCAAAATTTTCAACACTGTCATGTCACGCCCGTGACCGACCCGTCACGCCTGTGACCACCCCCCCCCCCCCTTCGACGATCGTCGAGGTCAGGAAAATGATCGTCGAACTCAGAGTTTTTCCACGCAGGTCTGTCACGCCCGTGACAGATGCCGAAACACCGGTTCAGGCCAGAAATTATTCTAACACGCATGGTAATAAATGTTGGTATGAGAAGTTACACCAGGAGTATTTATGGGCCGTTTCCTACTCTAATTATTTAATAAAATAAGGAAATGTTGGTCCAATAGGAAATCTCCACCTGGTAAACACCTATTCGTTTCCAGCGTTTCAACTGCCGCTACCATAACCGAAACACCATTAAGAGGAGCCTTCATGACCATAATTGCTTACCCCTTTCTTCTCCTCACTTGCTGATCTATAAAAGACCCCTTAGATCAAGATGAGAAGGTTACACTCTTGACCAAATGGATTCAGATAATTGTTCTTGTTGTAGGAGAAGTTCGGCAACGCCACCACAGCGCCATGGCACCCCGTCATTCTTCTCACCTCCAAACCGCGAACAAGGTCCTCCTCTACTTCTTCTCTTATGGGTAGATCTTAGGTTCTTCGAAATGAAGTACGTGCTCAAAGGAGCCATACCAACCTCGTGTTTTCATGGAAAATCATGGAAAAATATTGTTTTGAGTTCGCCGGAAACCGCCACCTCCGGCGGCCAAACCACCGCCGACCGATAGCCATCGCCTCAACGGAGGTGGTGGTGGTGGAGGTTGGCCAGGGAAGTGACCGAATAGCCGGCGACGGATCACGAAAGAGCTACAGGAAATATGGGTTTTCTGTGTTCTGGTTTTCGGGTTTCTGTAGAAGATGAATAGTAAAATAAATTTAAAATATATAAATTATGTATATAATACATAATGAAAAGTTAAATTATTTGAGTATATTTTGAAGCTGCAAATTGAGGCACTTAGAGGCCGATTTAGGAAAAATGACCTGTCACGGAAATCGTAGCCCTTCGAGTCTAAATTAATTTAAAATTAGTTTCAACTCGTTTGGGTAAGCGGTTTGACCGCAGCACCCATTTTAATGGGGTTGTACCTAGGGTTGGGCAGAAACTAAAATGGATGCCCACGCTTCATCCCTTGTTCAAATAACCTGAAATTTGGACAAGGGGTTAACCTTAGCTATATCTAAAGGTAGTCCAAAAATGGGAATTTTTGGAGATACTTTGCCTAAAGTTTTTGTTTTAATTTAATAAACTTAGATGAATTTATTTAAGTAGTCAAATGACCTCCAAACCCTCCCAAATTTTGGTGAGTGGTCCCTGGCTATAAAACTTAGCCCTGTACAAATTCTCAACTCATTTGGATGAGTTTTGGATAGGGAGTCACCTATTCTTAACTAGGCAAAAGTGAGGCATTTTTGAGTAAAAAGTGCACGAGAGGTTGGAACGGTCAAATCACCTCAACTGAGGCTGATATCTTGACCACTGACTTGGAAGGGTTATTATAACCCACTTGGAGAAAATGGTGTGGTTTAGGGTTGGTTTACCCTAGGATCCAAACTCAAACCCTAGATGGAGGGTTTTGAGGGTTGTGAAGGATATGGGGGCAATTGCTCTCGTATTGCCTTGAAACTCTGTAGAGTTAATATTAGCATGATAATAATTGTTTGGATGGAATCTTGGTGAATTTGGAGACAAGTAGATGCTTCAAAACCTTAATCTTAGCTTTAGGTTAAAATACTAATTAAGCACAATCCATCACTAATAATTATCTAAAGGCTGTGAAACTCGGGTAGAGTTAGTTTTAAAGTAAGTAGAATTTATAGAAATTTTACTGGAATTTTATGATGTTTATTTCCAGCACTTCGTTTGTAAAGTTGATTTTAACCCTAATTGATGTTTTAATTATGTGTACCTTTCTGTTCATGGAAATCTCATAAAATCTTGGAAATAAATGTTTTAGGACAGAATAGTTACCCTTACATTTTTGTATAATTTTTAGTTGAGTAAATCCAGTACTACCTTCACAAAAGTTATAAAGGGTTCTATGCTTTGAAAATCTTTTAGGGATGATTGTATTACTGAAAAATTATGAAACTGGGCCAGTGCTAATTATAGGCCTTTATCTGCATATTATAAATTATTTATAATTTTTGGAAGAATATTCTTTGTACTTGGTTCATAAATAATGGGAGATAGTAAATATTGCTAAAATAGTTTTAGTGCCCTTTTGATGATAGAAAAATTATGATACTTTGGATTTACCCTATTGAGATAACCTACTATTTATTATAAATTTGTTGGACATCTTGCATGAGAATTTAGGCTAGTTCATGTTCAAACCGGTAGCCCTTGGGATTTTGAGAAAATTAATTAAATGCCAGATGAATTAGGAAAAATTACCACATTCTGGATTTAGGCTAATTATATCAGGATAAGTCTCCAGTAAATAATTTAGGGCATTTGGATGAGTTTTGGGATCATTGCATAACCGGTTCGACATATAGTCTAGGTTGGTCTGCATATAGCAAATTTGTGAATTGCAATAGGACATGGTCTGAGAAAGTCGTTGGAGTTAGTCATTTTGTCTGGGTGGATAATTGTGGATGGTATCACAATCGGATGATATGAAGAGTAGAGAGAAGTAGTGATAGCTGGAGTTAAGAGGTGCTCGGGTTCAACGAAAGATCATCTTTCCCGAAGAGAGGAAGGTTAAAAATCACCCTAGGATAGTCTATCGTAATATGAGAAGGGAATGGGTAAAGGGGATTAACCAATAATAATAAGTGCCTTGCGAAAGAGAACGATGGGCTTCAGCTACCATCATAGTTCCTAGTGCCCTTTGAGAGCCCTTCACGGGGAATACCGGGGGCAGTCCTGGGTTAACGTAAACTGTAATAACAAACTGACAAGAGTAACTTAGTAATTAGGGTTGCACCTTTCACAAACACTGTTGGCATAGGAAGATTGATGAGAGCTTCGGCTCGGTTGGTTAAGAGACGGATGGGATGGTCCGGGGAGCTTCGGCTCGGTTGGTTAAGAGACGGACGTTTTGGTCCGGGGAGCTTCGGCTCGGTTTTTGTGTGTTCACGATTAAATTTGCATGTGCATAAAAGGAATGAAAATTAAGGTGGTGGGTCTTCGGTATTGGAGGGTCGATGCACCGACGCCAATACGCTGACTCGGCAAGTGTGGTTAGCACTTCGCCAACAGAAGTCCGGTGCGCCAGCCGGCAAGAGTACGCAGGCGTCCGCTTAGTGCACCAAGCGTTGAGGCGTACGATAGGTCTGACCGGTAGTGCTTTACTAGTTTAGAGGTGGGGAGGCCCAACCCACCGCTTCTATCTGCCACTACGGAGGTATCCAGGGAGGTAACGGCTCTGAAAGGGGGAACTAAAGGTCTGTGTGCACAGAGTCGGGTGTGTGAGTTGCACTTGCATGATTCATCATACCAACTTGCATGTCATAGCATAATCGATTCATTTAACCCTGACACCTAAAGTATAAGTGGTATGGGACGCTATACATTAGGACCTGCAAAACGACCCCTTAGTCTATAAGCTTGTTTGGGCAAGTTTATAAATTAAGGTTAATTTCAATATAAATATATGCTGTTGTTTGATAACCGATACCCCAACGTATAAGTGGTATGGGACACTCTATACGATGGGAGCCTTGCAGAAGATCCCTTGGCTTATGCGCTTTCGCACATAAGTTAAGGTTACCTTTCCTACTTTCTGTTTCTGTCATATTTATTATAGAATTGCTAGATTAGTTCCGCTGTCATCTATTTCTTAATTAAATCTCCACCTTCATGTCCTTCTCTTTCTTCCTCTCCGGTCGGTACCTAGGAGCCATGGGGGAAGGGGTAGGGGATGATAGGGCTTAGTCTTTATGACTAACGGTTTTCGAACCGCATCATTTAGGGGATCGCGGAGCCCAGCATGGAGGAGCAGCCCCAGAGACCGGTGCGCTTGGAGATGGGGCACTCTAGCTCTGGAGTTCATACAGCCGGGACTGTGAGTCTCGACCTTGAGTAGTTTTGTTTTTGCTTTCGCATGAGAGATTGTAGTGAGGACATGATGTACCGGGCATAAGCCCGCATTTATAGTACTCTGATTATTGTTATTCTGTGGACACTCCCTTCGTGGAGATTTTATTCTATATATGTGATTTACTTTCAGTGGACTTGTTCTTACTTCAATTATTGTGCTACCTTTCTATGATCGAATTGGCCGGCAGAATCGGCGCCTTGTGGTGATGACCCTTAAGGACGTGAAGGTGTCACCGCAAAGCGGCGATTCTGGGCCTAAGAACCAGGGTTTTAAAAAGAAAAAGGGGGGGGGTCTTACACAAAGCAAGATAGAACCTTGTGTATACAAAAAGGTTAGTGGGAGTCACATCATTTTTTAGTTTTGTACGTCGATGATATATTTTTAATGGGAAATTATTTACCTTTAATGGAACAAACAAAGGACTCATAGAAAACCATCTTTTCAATGAAGGACATAGGACAATCCCAATATATCTTGGGAATTAAGATATATAGGGATAGGTCGCGAAGACTCATTGGCTTAAGTCAAAGTACTTACATTGACAAAATCTTAGAAAGGTTTAATATGGAAAACTCTAAGAAAGGAAATGTGTCAATGAAGATGTCTTTATAACTTGGCAAGTCTCAATACGCCTCCACGCATAAAGACATTGAAAGCATGAAGAATATTACCTATGCTTCAGCTATAGGTTCCATTATGTATGCCATGACCTGCACAAGACCGGATGTTTCATATACTCTGAGCATAACGAGCCGACATCAAGCTTCGCCAGGTCCTAATCATTGGACCGCTGTCAAAAATATTCTTAGGTATCTGAAAAGAACCAAGAATAAGTTTCTTGTTTTTGGTTGGCATAAGGAGTTAGCTGTAAAAGGCTACACGGATGCTAGTTTTATGACATATCTGGATGACAGGAGATCACAATCTGGGTTTATTTTCCTTCTGAATGGTGGGGTCGTGAGTTGGCGTAGTTGGAAGAAATCAACGACTGCTGACTCAACCACCGCAGCGGAAGTCATGGCAGTTGCTGAAGCCAGCAAAGAAGGAGTTTGGATGAAGAAGTTCCTTGAGGAACTTGGAGTTGTTCCGTCAAGTGAAGGTCCCTTAAAGTTGTTCTGTGACAATAGTGCCTCCATTTCGCAAATTAAATAGCCAAAATCACATCACAAAACAAAGTACAAGTATAGAAAGTATTTTGTTACGCGGGACTTCATTGAGGAGGACAAAATTGCACTTTTATGGATAGACACTTACAGCAACACAGCTGATCCCTTCACTAAACCTTTATCTCAAGCCAAGGGCGAAATTCATTTTGAATCCATGGGGTTACACGACCATGGAGAGTGGCTTGATGAGTGATTTTATAGGTTGCTCTTTTTGTTTTGTAATTTTCCTTTGAACTAAGAAACTTTAAAAAACAAGTGGGAGATTGAAGGATGTGATGTTTTGAAAGTTGTTTTATTTTAATTATTTATTTAATGTTCATGATACAAATGTAGTGGTTGCATTTTGTTCCTTGATTGTATGATATATTTCATGTAAGGTTAAAGAAGATGCTCTTGGTCTTGAACCATAGAATAATGAATTTTATTATGTCACGTAGTCTTTTGATATCCTCTCTTTCGTGGTAGTCAAAGGGAACATTGACTATCGGGTCAAGATTGTCACATGATTAAAGTACATTGGCGTTCTATAAATATTGATAAATGTTATCGTTTAATCATGTGAGTATGTATGCGTTTGATTTCATACATATAGAGATTGACCACTTGTTGTAACATTATGTGGAATGTGTTTAGTGTCGTTAATGTTTACAACGTGTCTAATGTTTTGTAGATATAAGGCGTGTAGATTTAGCGCGTTAGTGTGAATAATGTGATTATAATTGAAGGTCATATTCTGATGGTGATATAAATTGTGATTTGTTTGTCATGCTTGCGCGTAAGAAATCTACACATCGAAATATCGTCTGTCCCCAAATTTATTTGGGAAGTGATTTGGTCAGGCCCCTTGGTAAAGTGAGGTTGTAATGCATGCAAATAACTAAAGCAGTTATGAATACAATTCCCTTGAGAGACCGAGAATGAAAAATATGGTGCAGAAAAGACACGGTCCTATTTTGCACTATATTCATAATATCACGCGACAAAGGTAGACACAGGTCATAATATTTTGTTACCTTTCACCATGTTGTTGTGGCGACTACAATGCCTTGATAAAGCCTTTTGTAGTCCATAAATATAAGTGTTATATTATAGCCTCGATGACATGGTTCCTCTGTAAGGTCACACCAAATGAACGGGTACAGTCTCTGTTTGACTTACTTGTGCGCTCGATTTCATACAGCATGCGATCGAGGTAACATGGTAAGTGCGCTTAGAGAATGTCGTCTTTTGACATTCTTTAGACCAAGACAAATGGTGGAATTGTGCGACTGTTGATTTACAGGTTGAATTGATTCATCGCGTTGTTTTTGACAGAATGGTAGCACAATTCCCTATCTCTATCAATCAAGTAACCTACGTGTCGTAAGGTTATGTTGCGATCAAAAGGAGGGTAGATCTCTGTGCGAGATCAAGGTCTTCACTTATTAGATATTCGTATACATTTATGTGTACAAGATCTTGATCAAAGGTTTTGATCAAGAGTTGATCTAGTTTTGATCAAAGGGTTGAAATAGTGAAATAGGGTTTCATAGATAAGGATATGTAGAGTATTTGTGAAGAAAATAATGAGGAAGGCTGGACAGAAAAACCGAGCAGCGGTTTTTGGAGCTCGATAGAGGTGCGGCTGCAAGAAATCGCAAGGGCGATTCCTTCTTCTTGCTCACTGTAAGAATCGACGGGTGATTTCGCGCCCGGCTAGGGCCACCCTGTTGACCTCCTCTAGTCTCTCTTAGGTGCTCTCCCTTGCCTTGCTCCGGCCCCAGCCTCGTGCTGGTAGAAGGCTCGGCTGCCCCCGAACCCTAGCTTTCCTGTGTGCAACCCGACGGCAGCCCACCTTGCCCTGCACTTCTCCTTGCTCATCTCTTCTTCCCGACGACAAGACTGGCTCGACCACTAAGCATCTCCGATAGTTTGGAGAAGGAGGTCTAGGTCTACTCTCTTCCACTCCCCTAATCAAGAGAGCGGGTTGTTTTGACTGTAAGGGTTCAAGGTGAACTAAGAGGCGAGGCGTCGACCTCATCATTGTGGTGGAATCGTCAACGTCTTCTCCAACAAATTACCTCTTCCACCTAGAGATCTTGTTCTCTAGAGGTATAACTTTCTAACCCCCTTTGTGATAGTTAGATGTGATGAGTTAGGTTACTTTGTTTACATAGCCTTGTTTAGGTCATTGTCATCGGACGCACGATCCTTATGTATCGTTGGTGCGTGAATTTTTTTTTAATTCGCACTACCACTACACGTGAAATCCTACAAGAATTACCTGCCATGACTTCTCTATAGAGTAATTAGGGAAGCTCCTGGGAGACCGCGTGAGCCCACAGAGTGTAGTTGTGTGTGCCCTTGGTGGGGGAACAAGCAGATTCACGGAGAGTGCCCACGAACACTTTTGAGCGCCCACCTGGCTCCTTTGTGATGGTAACCACAAATATTACGACTCGATTTTCATGTTGTTTGAAATTTATTAATAACACAGGTTGACTCCCTGCTGGGATATCTTACTTGGGCTACTAATCTGTATGCGCAACTTCTTTGTTGAAAGATGGTGATCTTGAACACATCGCTCCTGGATAAGATGAAGGGTGGGGAAAACAGGAGCCTGCAAAAATGCTCGCAGACCTCGATATAGCATTTGAAGAAGAAGATGACTGGTAGCTCCTCTAAGTAGCCGCTGTTGGTGACATCCCCGACTAAGTCTCCCGTGTCTATCAAAGTGACCAAGCAGGCCAGAGCACTCCTCTGAAAAGACATTCAGAGGGGACATGTGAAAGTGTGAACGGTTGATTAAATCCCCAAAGTATTTTCTAGAGTGAGGTGAATATAGATTAAAAATTATCCTTATTTTAACTATGGCTCCGTTTGGGAGGACTTATTTTCACCGGTCAAGCGGTCACGATCGCATAAACCAGGACTTAATTAAGGTCTGGTTGATACGGTCGTGACCGCTTGACCGGTGAAAATAAGTCCCTCCAAACGGAGCCTATATTTTTCACAGAATTTGCATACACTGATTTTTGACCAGAATAAATAAATCATAGTATCACTGCATAGAATAAAAGATTAAACACAGAATAAGAACAATCACAGAAGACACAAAATTATAGTGGTTTCTCAAAATCTGGGTATGTTCACTCTTCTACTACCTTGGTAAGAATTCACTATTACAGTGGCTGAGTCTTTTGATGAAGAGACTCTCATAATCATTCTCTGGATCTTTTGATAAGTAGATCTTGAACCAATGCAGCCTGAGTGTTTTTACAAGAAGACTCTCAAAACCACAATCTGAATCCTTTGAAGTGAGATTCTCAAAACTCTTTTCTCAAATAATAAAAGAGAAATAGATGGAGATTAGTAAGACAAATGTATAAGAGTTGATTTTCTTGATGAGTCCTCTGAGCAAGAATTCTGAGAACTTTTAGGCACTTAGTGAATTGAATTCCGGATCTCTAATGAATCCTTGATATAGTAGATTTCTAGGATTAATTGCCCTTTGATCCAAAAGATCTATTTTCTTTTCATTGAATCTATCACAACATTTGAAGAGCCCTAGAGAAGAAGAAGAAGAACAGGCTCTTTGATCTGATTCAGAAAATTTGATGATCGACTAATTCTTGGAAGAACCTCTTTAGCAGGAATAGAATGATCGTCTTCCAAATCTGTTATATTGATCTAAATTGCCAAATCCCTTTTTGTATATGATTAATTGTTATTCTTATTTGTGTCTCTCTCTATATATATATATATATATATATATATATTTGACAGAGAATAATTTCCTTATTGTCATCGTCTTCCAACATCTCTAAGAATTCATTATTCCATTGAATCTTTTCTTGAATAAGCCCGAATTAATTCTCAGATAATCCTGTTCAGAGTTCTATTCGAAGTAACATTGATTGCATGTAATAATTTCGTCGAAATCTGGCTTCTTACAGATTGTCTGTCGACTTATCTTTATAATCGGCATTATGTCGACAACATGTCAATTTATACGTCGATATATACCTCTAAGTAACGTCGATTGATCTTGTTATGTTGTTCTGACTTCTATTCGAAGTAGCGTCGATATAAGGTCGATGTTGCGTCGACTTCTAGTCGACGCATGCCTAACCCTATAGTGGAGGCAATTGACCATTCACTTCATAAATTGGTTAACCAATTTCATGAAATAGATCAAGTCAACTCTGAGTAACCATAGCCCTATTCAACACCATTAAGCTCAATTGACCTTCTACATATCAAATTGACCTTACCCATACTATCCTAACCACTAAGGGAAGTCATTATGTCAATAATTACACATTGGTCCCAATCAATTTTAAGGAATTGATGAAAGTTAACTTTTGGTCAAGATAACACAAATCAACCCAATCAAGGCTCAATTAATCTTCAATTGGTCAAATTGACCTCACCCAACCTTCTAACTTCATTGTGGACCAAAAGGGTCAAAATCTCCATGATTTGGTCAACCAATTCATCTAATTTGACTAAAGTCAAAATTAAGCTAATTTTGGTCAAACTCACACCATATGGGTCAATTAGCCCAATTATGGGCTCACCATAGTCCAACCAACATTGGGTGGTGTCAAAGGACATGAAAAATCAAATGGTGCATGTCATATCATCAATTTGATCAAAGTCAACCCAAAAGCCAACTTTAGCCATATGAGCCCCAAATTGGAATTCAAAAGCAAAAGTTTAGCTCTAATGGGCTCACCCACCCCAATTGGCCCACTCTAGTAATTAAATACCAATTACCATGGATGCCTCCACTAATTTGGCATATAGGCCCCATGCTAGGTCAAAATGGTTTTTTCCCTTTAAGCTTACATGTAGAGGCAAGAGAAAGCTTGAAGGAGGCCACTTGGATGCCCACTCTTGTTCCTAAAGCAGATAGGAGGCCTCCCCCATCAATTATGGTTGGCCAACAACATGAATAGGACACTTGGAGTCAAAGAGGAACATCCAATACTCAAAACCGAAATCCCTTTAATAGTATCTCCATATACAGCCAATATCAACTTAATATGACCCCTCTATTAGCCTCTGAAGCTCTAGAGGAGTTGATCTAGTGCCTTGAATCAAAGAATTTGGTGGAAAATCACTATTTTGAGTAAGCTCGTTGGAGGAGATCACTGTCATGCCTAGCCACCGAATCACCCGTTCCCAAGCTCAAAACCAGGTCTGTTTCTCCTCCTCTCCTCTTGTGCTAGCATCTAGATCAAATTAGGGTATAAATTGAGCTCATATGAGTCTGATTCCATGTGAGATTTGAGAGAAATTGTCGAGTTTTTCTCATTGCTTGGGATATTCAGAGAGGCCGACTCCGGCGGCCATGTCGCCGTAGGCGATAACCAACACCTCAATGGAGGTGGTGGTGGTTGGCAGTGGTGTCCACTGGGTGGACGGAAAATGGAGTTTAAATGTGAGCCAGGTCAGGACAATCTACACCTTTGGTTAGAGATAGGGGTGAACATATCTTATCCATCTTACATCAAGATGTGTGTTGGATATATACTTATACACACTATGGTTTATTTATATTATTTTCATTTCTGTCACACTTATAACAAAAATTTCAAAAAAAATTAAGGCCCCTTAAAAGCTTATTTAGGAAAAGTGTCAGAGACAAAAATTATAGCCCTTGATGTCTACTTTTTATATGATTTTAAATCACCTCATTTGGAGCCCTACAACTACAAGAAAAGTCATTCTACTTAGAGGTGTCCCGAGGATGACCTAGAGCTTAGAATACTTATTCCTAACACATGGCTCATTGCATAGAGTTGAAATTTTGTATATTCATGCATATACCTTAGACACACCCTCTGCCCAAAAATCAGAATCATAATTTTTGGACAATAGTTTTCTATAGTTTGTAATCATTTAAATTATCATATACATGATATAAAAGTTGCTAAATAAAATCAAATTGACCCAAATCTTGGGTTGTAAGTCTATTAGGTCATAATTAGACTTTGGTCAAAATTTGAGACAATTTGAAGCTCTGCATGTGGGGGTATTTCACTTTTATGAAATTACAAGTATTTGGAGACGGGGTGCATTTAACATCAATGTGTATTTTGAGAATTTATGACAAATGACTTGATGCATGCCTATGATATTTTTGTCATGCGCTTGGTATAATGAAAGGTATCACCTCAGGGAAAAGTAGGATTTTTGGAGTTGAAAATCCTAGGTAATTAATTAAATATAATTGTGTCACATAATTATATTAATAAAATAAAAGGGACCAAAGTGATGTAGGCCACCGGATCGCGGTGGACGCACACGTCTTCGAACAAGGACCCTCGCCGCCCCACTCTACCCAAACACAATAATTAACGCAGCCCCGAATATGCTTATTTTTTTTTCTAACGCAACGCACGGTTAGCAACCGTTAGAGTATGAGTATAGGCTATAGGCCAATACCCACACAAGCTAAAAGGAATAATATTAATTCCGGACGAGCGCGAAGTTGTACCAAAGAAAGATCCACCAAAACAAATCGATTCGGAAAATGGTGGATGTTTCCCCAACAAGAACAAAGCAAGGATCGTCAATCCTTTTTCGTACGTTTAAAGAGATATTCTAGAAAACGCAAATCCGCAAGAAAATAACCAAGAAAAGTTCAATGCTTCCAAAGTTACGCCAAAACTCATCCACCAAAAAGAAAAATCTAAGAAGAGAGAACTCTTGGTAGGAGGTTTCGTTACCCACTCGGAGTTTGTAGATCCGAGATGTTGGATCCACAACAAATGATCGCTCCCTCCAATAGCCTACCGGAGATGAGCCAAGAAGATGTACACGTCCGCCTTCGTCGCGTCACGACCGGTAGAGCCTTCCCAATCCGTTGTTGAGCCGTGGAGATCCTTCTTGGTGTTGGCCGAAAATATGAGAGTAAGATATGAGGGGAGAGATAGTGGCGGAGAGGGAGAAGAGGAGAGGGGAGGAGGAGAGGTAGGCGGCCGGCGGCTTGAAGGAGGAGGAGGGGAGTGTTCGGCCAAGCTTGGCCGAAACTTTTGGAGAGAGAGAGGGGGGGGGGGGCGGCGGCCACTAGATGAGAGAGAGAGTGAGAGAGGTAAATGATTTAGGGTTTCAATTTTCTCCTTTCAAAATCAGCTTTTACATTAGAACATGGCTTAATATATAGCCAAGCACACACCAAAGGCTATATGCAGCCCAAACAAAATAAAAACAGCAATGGCCGGCTAAACGCAGACCAACATAAAAAATGTAGCTAAGGCTGGCTAAACGCAGGCCAGATTAAATGTCCAAAAATAATATAACATAAGACATGCTAAAATTAATTAAAGTTCTTCATGTGCCGAGGGCGAAGGTTGTAACGTTGCCCGTCAAGATTGTTGCGGCGTCGCAGATCCTTGGATGGTGGCGGTAGATCATCATCAACTGCATCGTCATCATGATGTGGGGCGTCGTCCCCATCACAAAGTATCTAGGAAAAATCTAATTTTCTGTCACAAAACATTCTAGGTCATATTACACCTCTGGTAATTTAATTAAAATTTTGGGAATTATTTACCTTGAATAATATCACTAATTTTATTTGTCACAATTATGTATTATTGCAATATTATAATGAATATAACTTAGAAAATTATAAATCTCTGGATATAAATTTATTATATCATTATGTATCTCTGGTAATTTTTCTAAATTTTTTGAAAGATTAATTTAGGTAAAAAGTTTGCAAAGTGACACTTAATGATTAATAGTCATATTCTGAAATTATGAATAAATTATTTGAGAAAAGTTATGAAACTCCGTCCAACATCATTTTTCATCATTATATATCTCTGTAATTTATTTAAAGTAGTTGGATATTTGGATTTGATACTTCATGTTAAAGATGACTAGTGACATAAATTTAGAGAAATTTTAATTATGGTCAAATTAATTAGAAAAATTATGAATCTCTGACCATACCTTATTTAGGTCATGACATACCTCTGGTAATAATTTTAGATCAATTGGCCAAGTGATTTGGTAGTTATATTCTCATGCTCATTACTAGTTCAATTATTTGGTCCGTGTGTAGTAAAATTTTAATGTAATGATTAGACCATTAAAATCACTTGGAAACTGAATGAAATTTGGAATATGATAGTAGGACATCATTTATATTAACCCCTAATATTTTAATATTTTTGGAGATTGTTTGTTCTATAGTTGAATCATTAATTTAGAATCATGTCACATATTAAAAAAGGGTAGACACTGAAGGTGATCATAACGTTTTTAACATCCCGACTTTTAGTGAGCCACCAGAACCTTAGTGGGCCCAATAAAAGTGACCCAAACCTCTACCCGTGACCCGGTAGTGAAGTGCCCTAACCTTTGCCCGGGTCAAGCTGGAGGGTGAACTACTTGCCCAAGACGTCCACTCAGTGCTCCTTAGGGGTAACGATCCCCCTTCCTAAGCACTAGTTGGTCGTCTTGCTCGGCTAGAATCCCAACATTCACAACACATTAGAGATCTGTGGAAACAATAACAGGAAAACACTATCAAATATATATAACATCATATAAATTTACATGAGTACTAGGGTCATAGTCTAAGTTCTTATATAAGCCCGCAGGCTGTACAAGTTCTATATATAACTCCTCACTCTCTCTTCCTATCATGCTCGATAGTACTCACGTCTTGAAACTCTGAAGACGTTGGTGGTGCTTCTGCTCGAGTAGTCCTAACTGCTGGAGCATTCCCCTGTGGCAGGTAGGCACTACGGTGCTCCATTTCCTGTGAATGATTATTTAAATAACCGTTAGTCACCGGGCCAAGTGGAACCAAATCTTCTCCCCGGATCCATATCTTAAGGACGAGCACATACCCACCCAACAATAGTCGAAACAAGAGAGAGTTAGTACAACATTTCATTTTTTTAAGCTAGGAGCAACGATAAAGGAAGGGCAACATAATATAATTGAAATGACAACAGCAATAACATAAGTTATAATAAGGGCTCCACTTGCACATCAGCACACTAGGTATTCACAACCTGTATCCCATCGCATGCATTCACAGCCGCGCACACATATCCTATGTCGACATAGAATGGACCGCTTCTGTTTCAGCAGGGTAGCGATCCCCGCGGGCCTCACCGATGTGGCCGTCCGTGACAGTGACCTGTCCTGCCACATCTGGGGGTGGTTGTACTGCACAACCCTAGGCCCCAACGTACAACCCCGTCTACTATTGGATGTGAGCGACATACGACGATACAACATTTTGGCCGACTAGCGGAGGAAAACCCAGCGGAGAAAAACATAATGGTCGGTCACCCGTGGTACTCATCTCTCTATCTCCTTGAGTCGCCGATCTTCCCGCACCGGTACGAACGGTCTGCAGAAGGGATTGACCCGCCACAGTTCACCGCAAGCAATTTAAAAGCAATCAAACAGTCAATTTTTGCTAGCATGCACCGAATCTGTGGCGGCCTGCCCTACTATGCTTCAATCTTCGGGCAGTAACGCTCAGCTCAACTTTCGACAAGGAGCATGAGAGCACTTTATTTGGGGCTAAACCTGGAGGAACACCTCAACTCCGATTTTCCCCAACTAAGGCTCGACCTTAACAGATGACTGCTCGTCAGAGCAAGACCCGTGCTTATAATAGTAAATTGTAGTAATGGAAATGCAGTAATTAAAGCTGTTGATAATATAAGCTCCATAGTTAGAGTGTTGGAATGAATGCGACCAGTACGAAACTGGAGTAGTACTAAATTGAACTTGACCAGTACGAGACTGGAGTAGAACTGAATTGAACTTGACCAGTATGGGACTGGAGTAGAACTGAATTGAAAGTACTGAATTGAACTTAACCAGTACGGGACTGGAGTAGAACTGAATTGAACTTGACTAGTACGAGACTGGAGTAGAATTGAATTTAAAGTACTAAACTGAAATAAATAAAGAAATTGGACTAGTGCAAGACTGGAATAATCATAAAGAAAATGGTTAGTAGTCCAATCACTCAATTAAAGAGGCTTCAGTTCCATTTCCGTTCTCAGGAGGTGTATTCAGTTCCTTGTCAGTTTTCAAGATTTTCTTGGATTACACCCATTATTAAGATCCGATAATTTGGTTGCACTTTTTTAGTTCATGGCTTAATCGGATCAAAGGCTTTTTAGGAATTACCCCTTTATTATTCGTCGAGAATAATTAGCAACTCGCGACTCGTACTCTACTTTCCGATTCTGCCCAAACTACCTGAGGGTCGAGGCGCTCAGCGGTTTCACGAAATCTTGAAATGCTCAGAGTTTGGCCACTTGTCTCGGCCACTCTCGTTGATGAGGTAATTTGAATTTAGTATTCAAATTACGGAGGGTGGTCGCACACTCAAATTTTCATTTCTGAGGAAAAAGAGCGAAATAAATTTCGAGCGCGACCCTAGGATCCCAAAAAGTGGGGAAAATATCAATTCTTATCACCATGCCCCCAACTTTTAATACAACCTCTAATGAGATATAAAATAAACCTAGATAATTTTCCGAGTCATTTTGGGCCTTTATTTTGACCAAATAAATTTTGTTTAGGCTTTTAAAAATACTAAATCATTTTCAAAAATTCTTAAAATTTTTGTGGAGAAATCCCTTGTCAAGGGGAACATCTTTTATGTTCAACACTTTTTCCCTAGGAGCTTAGATTTTTTTTATTATAAAAATTATACAAATTATGATTAAGGGTTTGGTCTGCATATATCTAGGAGATCAAGGCCCCATCCTGCAACCAGGATTGTGTCGGATGGGGAAAACTGCCAACATTTCCCCTACAGTGGTTTGGACACGGATCCGCTGTGGGGGCACAAAAGAGGAAGTGGAGGAGGGAATTAAGGCTATCACAACCATTCATCTCATTCTATGAGATGAACGACAGTGATCTCTTCCGCCGGAGAAGAATGCGGTGGCCCTCTGCCAGCGCTGGATGTCGGCGCCGCCCCCGATAGACTCATCAGGGGTCAGCGAACTTTTGGGCAGTAGTCCGGTAGCCTACCGCCGGCGGTCACCGCCTGAAATTATCATCCCGAGAGTAGGGTGGCGGTGGCTTTGCTCCCAGCGCCGCCGCGCCACCTTGCCTCTCTGGTGCTGATCCCTGTTACGCAACCACCCCAGGCCGATGCGTCGGGGGCAGGGCTCCTCTCCGGTGGTGGCCCTGCGATCAGCCGCCGTCGGAGCTAAAATAGAGGGAATCTCTATTTCTCGGGTGCCGCCGGAGCGACGTTTTTTGGCGGCACCATAGCCTTCTAAAATCTGTGCATCGCGGCGTACTAAAATGGTCAAAATGTCTGTTAGATATTCAAAATCTTGTTGTTGGGTCCATTGCCCACAATGTCCTGGATTTGAGTGAAGTCGATATTATTAATGTTATACACATGATTATAGATGACTATGATAGGTCAGGTAGCCTAAGTGGCTATGTTAGGTAAACACTTATCTAAGGTGTGGGATGATAGAAATCTGTCTAAGTCCATAGGCATTGAGTGAATGAACATCACTCAACGCCAGATAACTTATATCACTGAGTGTAGCCTATACTGTCATAGCATAAGTTGGAATGAGCTAAAATGTGGCTAAGTCCATAGGCTTTGAGTGAAGTCAACTCACTCAACATCATGCTACTAAAGAGAAAATTGACTAAGTGTTTTGGCGTTGAGTGATGAAGGCACACTCAACGCCATTAAGCAAAAAGACTGTAAGTTGAACTAGTTGAATCATGTTTAAATTCGTCGAACTTAATTCAGAGTTCGTCGAGCTCAGCTCACCGTTCATCGAGCTAAATTCAGAGCTTGAGATTCTGGGTTCGTCAAGCTCAGTTTAGAATTCGTCGAACCGAGTTCAAAGTTTGTCAAACTCACATCACCATTCGTCGAACTCAGAAAGTCTGTCTTAGCCCAGTGATTTTAGACACAGAAAATTGGCTAAGGCAAAAAACATTGAGTGAGGCTTGCTTACTCAACGCTCTCAACGCATAATTTGCTGAAGGAGCAAAAATTTGGCTAAGGCAAAAAGCGTTGAGTGGAGGTTACTGACTCAACGTTGTCAACGCCTAGTGAAGGCATAATTTTGTCAAAGGGGTTTGGCGTTGAGTGATGACTCACTCAACGCCAAGCAGCTGAATGCTGATAAAGCAAGATTGGCGTTGTGTGGAGCTGATTCACTCAATGCCTAGGATCAGACTTCATATTCTAAGTAGTTTGGCATTGAGTGAAGGTTACTCACTCAACGCCAAGAGACAGTGAATCTATCTAAGTATTTTGGCATTGAGTGATGCTTACTCACTCAACGCCTATTCTCTGATGCTCGATTTTGGCTAAGTCCACAGGTACTGTCATCAACAAAATCGACAAAGTCAACTAAGGTCAAATCAGTTACGGGGAAGCTACACTACAAGATAAAATTTGCCGATGAGCTACTGTACGTCTTCTTCCGTTAAAGCAAGGCGCAGCTGGAAGCTGCAGGTGGGGCCCACTGATCTCTAAGGACCGTTGATTGACGAACTACAAAAGGAAGAGACAGGGCCAAATAAAAGACAACTTTTAGGTCATACATTATTCAAAAAGGAGAGCAGCCGTCTTCATCTTCTTCGCCATTACTGCATGTGAAAAGCTTGAAGCTCTCCAGCAAGAAAAGTTCAGTTAGCTGTGCAAGTTTCCATCTGCCACAGCAGATTCAAAATATGTTCTGAAGAAAGAAGAACCTTCATCCCTTGGTAGGTTCAATAAGCTGTTTGAAGACTCAAGATCAAAAGATCTTTAGCCTTCAGCAGCAAGTTCAGAAGTTATCTTCTGAGTTCCTCCATCAAATCCTTTCTCTACTATGAGGAGAGTTGAAGCAGAAAGTCTACTACTCAAGTGGTTGACACAGAGAAATTTCTCTGTATCAAAGTTAATTAAATTATTTCTCTTTGTAGGATCCTTCTGGATCTGAGCTGTAGGACCTTTGGGTCTGAGATAGGAAACATTTGCCTGAGTTGTAGGAGAGTACTACTCTCTGAGGTAGGTGAGTTTTACTCACTGAGAAGTGTGGCAGTTTTTCCTGAACTGTAGGAGAGTGTATCTCTCTGAGTTGTAGGAGCAAGCTTGCTCTAAGGTAGGGCTATCCTCCATAGCCTGAGTGGTAGGGATTAAGTGCCTGAGGTAGATAATACTTGTATCACTGAGTGTTGGCCTTGGTGACTGTGGTGTAAGTCTTGGAGGAGGTTGAGAGATCCTGAGGGATCTGAGGTGTAAGCTCTTAGGAGCATTGGTTTGGAGAAGTGTCTTGACTAACAGGAAGTTAGTAAGGTGGGAGGAGAGTGGATGTACCCATAATTTTGGGGAACCACTATAAAATACTCGTGTGCTTTTCTGTGTTTGCTTTTATTTTCTTAATTGCAGGTGCTAAGGACAAGCTCTAGATCACTATAATTTGAAAGCTAAAGGACTCAATCAAGTGATTTGAAAAGACTCTCAAAATACCAATGCAGACCTATTCACCCCCTACGTTTCTAGCTACCTTGAAAATAAGATCATTCACTAGTCTTCGCGACGTTTTACGACATATCCACCATATGACTTCGAGGTCCAACAGAACGAGTTCTAATGCGCTCGTATTAACTATACGAGGCCACAAGAACTGACAGAACTCAAATCGGAGTTCTCTATCTCCATTTTCCGCTTAGGGTTACCTCCTACCAGGTCACGGGTAGGGGTTCAGGTCACTTTTATTGGGCCCACTAGGGTTTTGGTGGCCCAATAAAAGTCAGGATGTTACAGGTAGGAGGAAACCCTAGGCAAGGTATATAGCTTGAGAACTATGATTTGAGTTTTGTCAGTTTTTGTGGTCTTGTATTGTCAATATGAGTGTGTTGGAACTCGTTCCGTTGAACTCCGAGGTCATATGATGAACATGACCATTCCTCGTAGAACGTCGCGAAAACAAGATTTTTTGGATAACGACTTAGAGAACTCCGATTTGAGTTCTGTCAGTTCATATGCCTTCGTATAGTCAATACGAACGCATCGGAACTCGTTGCGTCCAAATTCGAAGTCTAACAACGAATATGAGCGTTTTGACCATTTTAGCGCGCAACGACGCACATATTTTAAATATTTAACAAATAGACTCTGATTCGACCCCGGTCAGTGACATTGGATTTGTATGGTCAATACGAATTCAGCAGAGTTCATCCCGGTCAATTTCGAGGACGAGTGGTCAATTAGTGGTCAAACCATGCGTTGTCGTGCATTGAAAAGCGTGCACACACAAATTATGAGACAACACCCAACTTTGACCCGACTCCTGCTGGCATGGACATACTTTGACTTTGATCAGCACGGGGGACCCATCTTAGGGTTGAATTTGGTCAAACCCCCCTAAAAGTCTTTTTTTGGAAAATTTTCTCAAAAGAGGTGGGCACCTCCTCTTCTTTGCTAGCTTTGGCTTGGTCTTCCTCACTTCTTGGGCCACCCTATTCTTCAAGGGCATGGGTGGTGGGCCCTTAGCAAAAAGCCCACCACCTCCCCTCTTCCCTTCTTAAAGTCTTAGGCCCAAGCCCACCAAGTAATTCCTCATTCCACTTGATGGCTGCCAACTAATGTACTACCCCCCTGATGATGCTACCTGGCCAAGACAAGTGGAGGAGAGGAGAAGAGATCCTCCTCTCTCGGGTTAGTCCCATATCAGGGAGGGGTGGGGTGGCCACCCTCCCCAGGCCTATAAAAGGCCATGCCCCTGCCTCCCTCCTCACAAGCCTAACCGAGCCCAGAGCACCCCTCCCGGAGCACCAACTTGCCAGAAAAAGCTTCATCACCCGAGCTCCACCACCACATCCCATGCATGGCGACTCGGTCCAGCATCTCCCGAGCCGCACAACCACATATGGAAACTTTTACCCTTCCTCTTCCTCATCTTTGTGACGATCTGCATGTGCCTTCCGACGGCCGGAGCGCCACCAACACCACCCGAGCCAAACTCCGGGTCGGGTGGTGGCCACATATGGTGAGCCTTGCCCATCGCCGGTGGTGGCGTTGGGGAAAGTGCTACACCACCAGGGATAAATTCCCTGGCGGTGGAAGGCCAAGGTGGCGTCGGAAATCGCGGCTCCGGCGACACCGGAAAATAGAGTAAAATTTTGTATATTTTCTGTGGCGGCGGTCGGCTGCGCCAGGCCATCAGACCACCGCCGGAGAAGAGCACAACCCCCCGACACGCCAGTGGGGGTGGTATCGTGGCCAGGCAGTCACCAGAGAGGCGGGGTGGCGCTGTGTCGCTGGGAGCAGAGCAACCCACCACCCTGCTCTCAGGTTTATAAATCTCGGCGATGGCAGGCCGCTGGACCATTGCCCAGGAGGTCCCCGGCCCCCGACGAGTTGTTCGAGGGCGGCGCCGACGTTCAGCACCGGCTGGCCGGCTGTGGCAGAGGCGAGGACAAAGTGACTTAGTCTTTTTGACTAACGATCGGTGAAACAAATCATTTTAGGAGAGAATATTAAGGCTTCATTTGATAATATTTCTCTTGTTCCTTTACTTTCCCGATATCTCAACCTAGCAGTAGTATCTTTTCAAGTCGTCCCCACTACAAGTGTTAGATATTTGCTCTCACTCGTAGGATTGCAGTCGGTAAGCACCATTCTCGAGCGTTTCTTCGATGATGAAGTGCCCTTCTCAGCTAGAGTAAACCTTTCCTACTGAGGCTTCCCTTCCCGCCCCATCCACCTTTTTCATCACATGACCACCCTTGACAAATTACATTACTCCAACATGTTTGTCGAAGTACTTAGTCATTTTTTGTCTGCCTTCTGCTTGTCTGATGAAAAATTGATCTTTGAGATCCTCGTTTAAGTCAAGACCGCACCTCATCTCCTCGTCATTGCTTTCCATCCAGCTTTCATCATCCTGCTTGGAGAGGAGTACTCTAGGATTCACGACATCGAACTCTACCGGAATTTGAGTATATATACTTGACTATCTTGATTTAAGCCCACTTTTATTGGGTCAATTTCAATTCCAATTCTAAAAATATGAGCACAAATAGCATTGTTAACAACATCACTCTAAAAACCAAATGAAGAATTTTTCCCATGTATGATTAAAAAACAAAAATTAGCCGAAGAAAGTTCGGAAGATATTTACCACAGTTTCGGGAGGTAAAAATCTTAAGCGAACAGGGGTAGATGCGTCATTTAGATGTGGTCCTCATAGTTCATAATTTGTTAGAATTTATAGCCCCCAATCTCGTCATTTCTAATTTTATGCTTCCCTCCGCCGTCTTCTGAACAGTTTCGAAACTCTCACCGAGCTCACCACCGCTCGACTCCGGCGTCAAAAGCTCCGGCAATGCTCGGATCGATTCCCACTTCGACATCCGGCTCCGGCTGGCTGGATCGCCTTCGCACCTCCAAGGGATTCCCCATCCCCTCCCACCTCGATCTCGACCACTTCCTCCACTCCAACTTCGAACCGAACCCTAATCCCACTCCTCCCGAAGTCGCCGCCCCCCCAGCTTCCAATTCCCCCGTCCACCAAACGAAGCAGCAGCCGCATAAGCCAACAGGGCACGAGAAAGAGCAGCGCCTGTTTGATCTGATGAACAACGTTCTCTCCGAGCTATTCGTTATGGGGGACCCGCCGGAATCCGCCACTGGCCAGAAGAGCGCGCGGAAGCAGATGAACCCTAGGGTGTGTTCGACCTCAGCTTCCGCCAGTGCTTCGCGGCGACAGGCGCCGGCCATGTCACCTTCCAGCGCTGATAACAGCGTCGCAGAGGGGAAGAGGGATCGTAGGAAGATGAAAAGGATGCGTGCGAGTGCAGTGGAGGCGGCGGGGTCAGATCCGTTGTTGAACACTGGCACGGTTGTGACTGTTATCGATACGAGCTCACCGGGATGGAAGTCGGAGAGGCATTTTAGGAAGGGTATGCCCTGGAAGGGGAAGGAGAAGAAGGTGTGGAATGTTTGCAGGAAGAAGCGGAAAGTGGGTTTGTTGGAGAAGTTGATTGTGGAGAAGGAGCCTCTCAAGGAGTTAAAAGGAAGAGAACATAATGACAATGTGAAATCACACATTGATGTGGTAGGATATTTTTAAAACATCCCTCCTCTTATTTTCAGTAACCGTTTGTTTGATGGGTTTTTGGGAGGATGGAATTGGTCTTGAACCAGAATAAGAAACATGGGTTTTGGAATTGAGTCGATTTCAATTCTTATGTTTGGTTGCTCTCGAAGAAAGGCGGTCCATTTTGAATTTAGGGTTGAAGAAGAGAAGGAGAAGAAGCAGCTAAAGAAGCCGCGGTAGCTGAAGAGGAGAAGAAGAAGAGGATTCGCCGAAGAATGGAAATAACGGTAGAAGAAGAAAAAGTAGTTGAAGAAGTAGCGGTAGAAGAGAAGAAGAACGAAGAAGAGAGAAGCAAAAGAAGAACCCAGAACAAGGAAGATCCACCAAAACTGACCTAAAGATGTGGTTTTTCATTCATGCCTAAATTTGAAAGGAATGAATTCCACACAGTTTTGTTTGAATGCCAACCTCGACCAAGTAATGGAACAAAACAGAAGAATTTGGAATTGAGAGACCAAAATCAATTCCGCTCTCTCAAAACCCTCCAAATGAATGATGTTTAAGGTATTAATTCTTTCGGAATTTCATGGATAAAGAATTTTTATTTTCATTGCTGTTAATGATTAACAGTGTCACAAGTTCATAGCTGAATGTTAAGAACGGAAACAGAAAAAAACAGTAGAGGTGTCTAGGAAGGTAGACTTGGATCACGAGGTTTTCTATGCATTGAGGTAGAAATGCTAAAGAACTTTTTACTATGCGGTTCAAACAAACCCATGAATGGTTTTTGTAGGATTCTGATATCATTGATGAACAAACATTTTCAAAACTTTGAAATATTATATTGTGGCTAAGGTATATGGACATCTACTTCAACGTACTGTATACATTCTTGATTGATGATCTACTGCAAGTGCTCTGGATTATAAATTTTCTTTATGTCTGCTTACTTCACTATTCTCCAATAAATTGAAAGCGCGACATGCCATGCCATTCCATTACTGATCACAAAGATTTTTCTCATAAGGGAAAGGAATATTTGATTAAGTTTCAGAGCAGTGGATTCTTATATTAGTTTTTGAGAGAATATTAAGGCTTCATTTGATAATATTTCTCTTGTTCCTTTACTTTCCCAAGAATCAAACCATTGCGAATTTCTTTGAATTAGATGGTCTTCTACCCCTCAAGTGAAGACATTTTTAGATCGCTTGTATGTTATATGCATGAAAAGATGTAACTTTAGCCCAAACATTGTTACACCGCACTCAATTTTCATATAAACTGATATGGAAGTAAGCCCTATGAGTGTGGAAGGTTTACACATTTTGCATTCATTGTGCATTGTTTTATGTTTCAATCCTTACATTATTAGAGATGAATGATTGAAGCTGGAGTCTAGAAGTTTTCTTCTTTTCTATGATAAATCAAACAACTTAATTGGTCTTTAAGTTACTATATGTATATCTCTTCAAATTCTCCTTTTTTTCACTTTGAGATATGTCAAGATTTTAGATTATGCATGGTCATCTCATAAAGGAATATTTTTAGATCGCTTGTATGTTATATGCATGAAAAGATGTAACTTTAGCCCAAACATTGTTACACCGCACTCAACTTTCATATAAAATGGTGGAGTAGCTCGACAAGGTAGGAGGAAACAATTGAATCCACACGATTTCGATCTTTTGCAGTGGTCAGCGGGAATAGATTCGGGAGCAATATTTAATTTATATACAAAAAAATGCAATGAGTATAAATTGCTTGCTAGACTGTCTTCTCGGAACGGCCTAGAAGTCATGTTTTTTTCCCTGATGATGCGGCCGATTAAATACAAAATGATTTATTTATAGAGTTTAAAAAATTGATCGTTTTCACCTAAAATTAGACATGTTGACCGACATGTCCGACATGTTGACCGACATGTCCGACATGTTGGCCGCATATAAAACATTCCTCGTGTGCACACAAATGACTTTCTACTTGGCCAGGTGCACTAGATATCTTACACATTATTTGTTCCCCAATCTTCCAAGTTTTTCTGTTGTTCTTATCGCGTCTCGTTTTATTTACTGAGGTAAATGACCGTTTGTTTCCTGGATTTTCCATGATTTTTTTTCGTTTACACTTTGGTTTTTTTCGAAGGGGAGCCTTGGCGCACCGGTTGAGGTGTTGCTGTGTGGCTTTGAGGTCACGACTTCGAGCCCTGGACGAAGCCTCTTGCAAAGTGCATGGTAAGGTTTGCCTACATTTTAGTCTTGTGGCGAGACCCATCCCCGGACCCTCGCTACACGGGGATGCCTTTGTGCACCAGACTGCCTTTTTTTACACTTTGTTTTTTCTTTCTAAATTTTTGTATATTTTTTCCGCATGATACTTCTCTTGCATATTTGAGGTTATATATCCATTATATCAATGCCATTTTTTTTATTAAGTCCATTTTTTCGAGGTTACATGTCGATTTCATGCCATGGCTTGGGGCAACGCTGTCCGGATCGTTCCAACGCATTATCCATAGATATCGGGCCGATTGAGGCGATGCTTCGTTTTGCGGATCCCGTTCATATTGCACGATATGAGCGGTTTCAAGCTAAGCGATTTCAAGATGGCATTGATTGGGGTAGTTTGGAAGAAATTTATTTAGTAGAAGTTAAGACCCTAATTTTGCATAGTGGGTGGGGTTCATTTTTCTCCATTAATGAAACTGGATATATGCAACTAACTTTAGAATTCGTATCCTCTTTCTCTATGTCCTGCTTTTATTACACATCAACAAATGCTCCACGAAATATCACGGTTGACGTCACTATTTCATTTTGTGTCGCTGGCCACGTATACATGTTAAATCTACTTGAGTCTACTCTCCTTCAATTTTTTATGTATATTTTAGTAATAGTCTGTTTTACACTCAGTTGGACTATGAGCTCTTCCTTATTATCTATATTGCTACAATTTGGCAAAATATTGCCTCCCGTCCTGACATTTATGAGGTTAAAAATCTAAAACCTCTTTCCTGATGTCTCCTGCTATTCGTTACATTCATCATTTACTGAGCCATTCTTTCAGTGGCCATGGAGAGAGTTTCAGTGTTGTCAGTTGTAACAATATCTTGTATCTTTATAGCACGACTGGGCATTTTCCCCTTCAATTAGAATTCCTGCTAGGCAACTTCTTTCGTTTTCAGGCTGAGTATAGCCGGGTAGGGTCCATCTGTGTCGCCCCATATTTCACTCATCTTATTAGGTGCATGAATATATTTAATCGTTTACCACCTATGTCCATAGTGACTCGTACTATTCATATCACAATGACTAGCTTTGTTCTCTAGGTATAGTACAAATGCGTCAGGAGCAGGGCCCATTTTACTATGTAGCGGGACTGGAGCCACGTGTACATCCCAAGCCTATTGTTGATACTGAGTCCGTTGTTGATCCTTCCATTCATTATTCACCTTAGGGTGAATCTTCATCCCATGGTGCACACCATATCTATGACGAGGAGTGAGAGTCATATGCCTTTTGGAGGATGGAGGTGAACCGATGACTGAGGATGATAAAGAGGAACTTGAAGGCAGTGATTGATATCCTGAGAAAGGAAGACGGTAATCCTGAGAAGATATCATTCATCTATTGTCCTCTGTCACCGGCTCACCTCTATCCTCCAAAAAGCATACGACTCTCATTCGTCGTCATAGACATAATGCGCACAATGGGATGAAGATTCACCCTGAGGTGAATAATGAATGCAGGCAGGATCGACAACTGGCTTGGGATCAACATCGGCTCAAGATGTAGAGGTGGATCTAGTGTCGCTTCATAGTAAACTTGGCCCTGCTCTCCCCGACGCATCCATACTATATACGCAGAAAACGAATGCTCTCCACAGTGATCAAAATAATACGAGCTACTATTGATATCAGTGGTAAACTACTAAATATATTCATGCCCTAATAAGATGAGTGATATATGGGGCGACACAGATGGACCCTAATGACAAAGAAGGTTGTTTAGCAGGAATCCTAATTGAAGGGAAAATGGTCAGTTATACTATAAAGATATTTGATATCATTAGGACCGACAACACCAAAAATCTCTCCACAACCACTAAAAGAACAATAAATGATGAATGTAATGAAGGAGGCTTTAGATTTCTTAACTTCCTACTCAGGGCTGTTAGCGATCGTATTCCAAATTGCAGCAGTAGAGATAGTAACAGGAAGTTCATGATTCAACTGAGCGTAGAGTGTACTATTAATAAATTCGGCATCATATGGACAAAGATAAAGAGTAAAGTCAAGTATATTTAACGTGTATACGCATCTAGCGACGTATAGTAAAATAGTGTCGTCAATTGTGATAATTAGTTGAGCATTTGCTACTATGTAATGAAAAGAGAACATAGAAAATGTGGATAACAATTGTAAAATTATATTAGCTCTCTATATCTAGTTTCATTGATGGAGACAAATGAATCCCACCCTATGTAATGGAAGGAGAACCTAACAAATGTGGATTGGAATTCTAAAGTTATGTTAGCTCCCTATATCCAGTTTCATTAATGGAAAAAGATGAATCCCACCCGCTATGAGAATTTAGGGCCCTATTTTCATTTGCTAAATGAATTTTTCCAAAATACCCTAATTAGTGCGTCTACTACCTTGAAATAGCTTAGCTTGGAGCCACTCATATCGTGCAATATGAGCGGATCTGTGAAATGAAGCATCGCCTCCACTGGCAGAATATCTGTGGATAATGAATTTGAGCAATCCGGACGGCGTCCTCCTGAGCGATGGCATGAAGTCGGCATGCAACTAGGAGAAAAATGAACTTCATAAAAAAACTTCGTTGATAGAATGCATACATAACCTCAAATATGCGAGAGAAGTACTCATGTAGTAAAATTGATACAAAAATTTTGAAGGAAAAATCCAATGTGTAAATGGAAGAAATTTCATGAAAAGTCTAGGAAACAATAGGATTTTTACCTCAGTAGGTAAATCGAGTCGTGAGGAGAATGCTATAAAAATTTGGAAAATTAGGGCACTCGAGAGAATTTCCGTTAACTTTAAATTCCCCCTTATCAGGGTGAGTAAGTTCGATGGTGCCATAGAGGAAGACATGTTTTACCTTCAAAGGACCGGACCATAAGACTTCAATTTATCGGGAAAGAGTCGCAATCATTGGGTATATAATAGAACATGATCATCGTCGTAGAAGGATTTAAATTACAAAGGTGACTATCTTGGAATGCTTTAGCTTTATCCTTATAGATATAAGATAAGAATTCTTATAAGCCATAGTTTGCCACCCATCTAGCTCATTTAGTTGTAATTTCCATTTTCTCCTACTAAATTTAAGTCCAAGTTTAACGAACGGATAAACCAGAATTCCTTATGTTCAATCTCAATAGGTAAGTGACATGCCTTGCCATAAACAAGTCTATATAGTGTAGTTCATATTCTAGTTATGAATGTAGTGCAGATGCCCAAAGTGTATCGTCTAATTTCTTAGACCATTGCTTTTGGTTCCCCTCTATTGATTTTTCAAGTATCGTCCTAAATTCACTATTGGATACCTCAACTTGGCCGTTAGTTTATGCGTGGTATGGTGTGACTACCTTATTATGCGTAACCTCATATTTCCTTGGAACTTTTTTGAATTGGATATCACAAAAGTGTACCCGTATCACTGATAGTTGCTTGTGGTGTTTCAAATCGAAAAAATAGCTTCTGTAAAAACGTGATAACTACTCAAGCATCATTCGTGTGCGACACTAAAGCATGTGAACTCGCCATCATACGGTAAGTAACACGTATATTCTAGTTCCTCGAGTAGTTGTCACAGTGTTAGTCTATACGAACTCGCCATCCTGTGGCGGTTCGCGCAGGTATCGGCTCATTTTTCTCATTGGATACCATTGTAAGGCCACCCTTCTTGGGGACAACTTATACGAGACTAACTCAATAGCTATCAGAGATAGGGTAAATCATCCCAACATTTAATAATTTTATGAATTCGGTTTTAACGACCACCTTCATATTTTTATCAAGTCTACGCAGAGTCTGGATAGATGACCTAAATTATTCTTCCATCAAAATTTTATTAGTGCAAAAGGAGGGATTTATCCCTTTAATATCCGATATTTTTCACGCTATTGCTCTCTAATGATCTTTTAAAACTTTTATCAGTTTTGATTTTCCAGAATCAGATAATTTTAAGAGATAATAACAGGAAACGTTGAATTAAATATAATGAATGCATACTCAAGGTGATCGGGAAATTTCTTTATTTCTACATTTGGTGGATCCGTGTTGATGGATTTCAAAAGATCTTTATCATTTTGAGCAATCATATCAAAATCCACTTTGCGAGTCAGCGATTCAGTGTCTTCAAGATAATTTAAATGATTGCAAATATCAACACAATCAATGTACTGAAGATGAATATTAGTAATACAAATTTCTAACAGATCATCGCATAAAAGTTCAGAAGATAAAGATCATCAACACTATTAATACAAAATCAAGAATCACCAGTTTTTACGGGTTGCTTGATGACATTGTTAATACGAAAAGTGACCTCATCCTCTCTGTTAGAAGTAGGAGGAAAATATTAAGTACAATTTTATTCATCCCATATATGGGCTAATTTATAAGACTACAATAAAATGCATAACACCGATAGCCTGTGTGGGACTAAACAATCATTGACTAAGACACATTTAAATAATAATATAAACTAATAACTCCAACACTCCACCTCAAGCTGAAGGGGGTCCCTTTAGCTTGGACACATCAAATAACGACAATGAGGTAGGCAATGCGAGACAAAACATCAAACAAGCCACCCTGGGAAATTCCAAATCCGGGACATAGCCACACACGATGCTAACCTACACAGGACGCATGACCCACACCACGACGTGAACTCGCTGAAAGCCGGTCACCAACATCACCTACACACACAACATGCGAAAGAGAACGCAAGATGTGGAGCAAATCATCAGCCGGGCAACCAAGGGATAATCTGTCGGGGATAGGATAATCGCGCAAAAAAAAATATCTCTCACGACACAGTTCCACGCGACACAACCCGCTAATATTAGAACCACATCAATTGTGTCCAAACATATGACCATTCTAAAGAAATATGGGAAATGCATAACAACAAACGATAAGCCTAGAGGCCGTGTGGAACGAAGGTGAAAGTCGGGAAAGATCATCTGAGTCGCGCTCATCCCAAACACTCCCCTTCACGTGGGACACATGTGCATGAAGGCCCAAGCATGACTAGACATACAAAAAATGACTAACAACCAAATAAAGACACATAACAAACAACACAAAGAACCACAACACAAATTCAACATCGTTGACAGAATATTACCACCTAAAGGGGGGTCTGCTACTGAAGGTAATTGGAGTTGTTGGAAAGCAACAACGACAAGCAGAAGAAGACATCTGGATGCGGCTGGAGACAATTTAAAGTCTATCAAGGGATTTCGACTGTAAGCAACAGTTGTTGCGGTCACCAAGCAGCAGGAGTCGACTGATGCAAACAAGGGACAGTCATAGGAAATAGTAGAGGGGGGCCCATCCCTGACAGCAAGAAGAAGAGGCGAGATTGGAACTCTCGATGGGGTCTGTGACCAGAATTAGGGGTGAGCATAAAAAATCGCAAACCACAAAAACCGCCCGCACCGCACAAACCGCACCGATTTTTAAACCGCACCGCGTAGTTTCGGTGCGGCGCGGTTTTGAAGTTTTACAAACCAAGCGCAGTTCGGTGCGATGCAGTTTTTGAATCTTGAAAATCCCCAAAACTGCACCGTAGCGACTAATTACATATTTTTAATTTTCATAAACATGTAAAATATTACATACATCTAAATAAAAGTATAAATTATAAATTATAAATTAATATTAGTAATTAACTAATTGTATTAGTACATATAGTTATCTTACTTTAGTTACTTTTTTTATTAGTTCTCTTGTTTTCTATCGATTTATTGATGAATTAAGCTTTTATTAAGTGCAAATAGTACCATAATGCTTCATCTAACTATAAATGCGTATTTAATAGCCTTCTCTTGATATTTTAATGTTTGAAGGATAAATAAAGGGACAATTATGCGGGTGCTGTGCATATCCAGGACGTAAAATCGTTGAGATTCATTATATTTGTATTTGATGTGTCATTTCATAAGCAACTAAAGCAATCATATCATGAGTATTGTCGTATCTGAAGATCTATTTTTAGTGCATGATTGATTTTGTAGTATTTGTATTTTAAAAATAAATGTATTACATATTTTTTTCATGATAATATAATTCATATAATTATGTTTTTGCCTAAATTTTACATCTTATTTTACCTCGCATTATCTTTTTGGTTTCTATATGATGCGGGACAGGAGTCCACCTGCCCGCCACCCCGGAGTCCCACCAGGGGGCCCACCTGGAGTCAGCACCAGACGGCTTTATCAGGTCCGTGGGCCGTACACCCCAACCCTCCCCGGCTCCACCACAGGGCCGATAGGTTGTTGAGGTCGGGGCTCGATCCCCCGACCTCCTTGATAAAAAGCTCTCAGGCGAGCTCTCATCACCAACTGATCCAGCCCCGACCTCAACAACCTCAGCCCTGTCGTGGAGCCAGGGATGGGTTGGAGTGTACGACCCACGGGCCTGATAAAGCCGCCTGGTGCCGACTCCAGGTGGGCCCCCTGGTGGGACTCCAGGGTGGCGGGCAGGTGGACTCCTGTCCCGCATCACTATATATTGCATGCTAAAAACCGCTCCAAAACCGCTACCGGACTGCAAAAAATCGCATCAAACCGAAACTGCACCGTGTAATTTCAGTGCTGTGCGGTTTTGCTCTGGCCAAAACCACGCCCTTGTGGTGCGGTTGCTTTTTGGGCCAAACCGCACCGCACACACCCCTAACAAGAATGGAAGATGCCAACGATGGGCTCGATGGGACTAGAAAAGGTGAGTTTCGTCATCGAGAGCCATAAAGACAGCAGGCCGTCACAACGTCGACAAGATCTTCGGCTGGAAGCTGCGTTGTAGTGAGAAGAAGCAGGAGCATCCAAAAGGAACATCGATGGAAGGAGTCGATGAGATCTGGAAGCAGCATGTGGAGGAGTCTTGTCGTCAAAGACGATGGACGCAATAGTCAAAGGAAGCAGCGGTCGGGCCGATGGGATCTAAGTCAGCGGTGGGATTTGTGATATGAAGCAGCAGGATCATCGACGGGATGGAACAGGCTCAACATCGACTGGATCGTCGATGGAGCAAGGATGAAGAACGCCGACAGGAGTCGCAGGAGCCCTCCTCGTCCAATGAAATAGGGGCCACTCCCTTCGATGGAGTCAAACAACCATTCCGTTGATGGGAGCGTGCGGGTTGCTACTTGTTGGGACGGCTTTCAGATCAGTCGACCGGAATTAAAAAAAGCAAGAGTGGTGGAAGCTTGTGGCAGCACGGGAAAAAATTTTAGGGTTTTAGATGGATGACTCTGATACCATGTTAGAAGTAGGAGGAAAATATCAAGTGCAATTTTATTCATCCCATATAAGTGCTAATTTATAGGACTACAATTAATTGCATAACGCCGATAGCCGGTATGAGACTAAACAACCATTGACTAAGACACCTTTAAATAATAATATTAACTAATAACTCCAACACTCTCTAACTCTAAAGACTAATTTTCCACTGGATACATCGACTAGTGCTATAGAGGTTTCTGAGAAAGGACGACCAAGTATAAGTGGAATTTCCACGTCTTTGTCCATATCAAGGATTACAAGGTCCGTAGGAAAGATAAACTTGTTTACTTTTACTCACACATCTTCTGTAATTCCTCTAGAATATTTAACAGTGCAATCAGCTAGTTGTAAGTAGGGCGAAGTTCTCCTAATCTTAACCTTATAAACAATTGATATGGCATGAGATTTATAATAGCCCCTTAAATAAGCTAGGGCCATATTAACAAACAAATCATCAATCAAACATGGATAGAAAAACAACCTGCATCCATAAGCTTTTCTGGTTATTTGTCCCATGGCTGAGCATTCTTCATTCAAGTGTAGAGAGCTCATCTAAGTTCCTCTTATTAGAAAGCAGTTCCTTTAAAAATATTGCATACTTTGGGATCAACGGACAACTTCAATGAATGGAAAATTAATATGCTATTGTTGAAATATGGATAAAAATTTATCATACCTCGCAGCCATGCGCTCTTTGTTTAACTTTATCCGGTAAGGAATATGTGGGTTGTACTCCAATGGTGGTCGAGTTTCCTCTGACGGTCTATGTACTCCATGGACTGAATCTTCATTCTGTACCTCATTGATAATATTCTGCTCTTGTAATGTCTTGCCACTTTATAAGTGTCTTCCTTGGCATGTTCTCTCGAATTCGTCTCAGTGTTCCCTGGTAAAGCTCTATGTGAACGTTTTGAAACAAGTTTTGCAAGCTGTCCAATTTGATTTTATAAGTTCGAATGAAACCTTCTTGATTTTTAAGTCTCATTTGCTTGCATAAACTTTGTGAGAAGCTCCCTACTGATAATTTCCTTCGCTCTTGTTGAGGTGGTTTTTGGAATCTCGATGGTATAAGTTGTGGTGGATTAGGGTCATTTCCTTGATCTCCCTAAGAAAAAAATGACATGGTTTCTCCAGTCAGGGTTATATGCTGCACTATATGGGTTATTTGAGGGGTTGAATGAAGGTCTATTTGAATTCCCCATATAGTTGACTTGTTCACGATTTGATGATGTAGCGGAATTGAAAGCTTGTACTTCTTGTTCAGTAAATCCACTACTCGTCGAATCCCACTGCAGTGTGGGAGGTGGTGTGGAAGATAAATTATCCATTTTCTGATGATGCTTCTCCACTTGGATAGCCAGGGAAGTGACAACATCAACATGATAAACACTTGTGGGTCAGGATGGCTTGCTCCAGGCTGCAGTCCATTGGTTGTTGTTCATAGCCATATCCTCAATTAATTCTTGTGCATATTTCGAGGTCTCATTGTTCAACTGCAGTCCATTGGTTGTTGTTCATAGCCATATCCTCAATTAATTCTTGTGCATATTTCGAGGTCTTATTGTTCAACGTTCCTCTAGAGGCGGCATCGATCATTTGCTTTGCTGCTGGATTTAGGCCATTGTAAAAAGTTTGGATTTGGAGCCATGATGATATTGCTTGATGTGGACATTGCCATAACATTTGAAACGCTCTCATGCATCATATAAAGACTTAGACTCTAACTAGACATATGCTGAAGTATCATGTTACGTTCCCGGGGTTGCGAGTGAGTGAACGACCATTGGAGGGGAAAGTCCAGGAGGAGGGAGGAGGATCCCTTCTTCGAACCCTTGGGAGCAATGACGGAGAGGAGGGAGAAACGATCCTCACGGCGGAACAAGAGCGGCGCGGCTTGCGGTGGTGCGGCGATGTGCTGCAGCAGATGGGTTCGTGGCTAGGGTTCGGCGGAAATAAGAACACGGGAGAGAGAGAGAAAAAAAAATAAGAGAGAGAGAGATTTGAAATAACTTCTTGCTTGCTTTTCTTTTCCCTCCACACAAACACATATAGTCCTCCATGACTAAGTCCAAAATGCTCCCTTAAATAGGCTTAATACTATGAGGTTAAAAACATAATAAAAGTGCATGCATGAATATTAAAAATAGGAATAAATAGATCAAACACGTGTTGCCCATGACTCGCGATGCTTGTAAGTGATCTCCCAACGCGGATCCCTAACATCTCCGTCCTGCTCGGCATCAAGGTTGTCCTCATGCTTGTCTTGCGGTGGCGGTGGCAAGGGAACCAAGGGTGTGGCGGGAGGTTCGCCGACAAACGGCTTCAGCTGCGACACATGGAAAACATCGTGGATCCTCACCTCGTCGTCAAGGCGGAAACGGTAAGCCACGTTCTCGATGCGGTGTAGGATCTCGAAGGGTCTAAAGAATTTGGGCCCCAACTTCTATTATGCTCCCTTGGAGATGGTGGTTTGATGGTAGGGCCGGCGTTTGAGCCAAACTCAATCCCCGGGGCAAAAAATAACTCGTCGTGGCTGTTGTTGTAGGTTGTTTCCATTCTTGCTTGGGCCTAAATGAGCCGATCCCTGACGAGGTGCAGAACCTCGTCACACGTGCGGAGCTCGGTGTCGACGACGATGGAACGAGCAGATGCAACAACATAAGTGAGAAGGCGGGGAGGATCCCGACTGCAAATGAGGTGGAAGGGAGTGGTCTGGAAGGCGGTGTGGTATGAAGTATTGTAATAATACTCCACCCATGGTAGCCAGCAGGCCCAGTCCTTGGGTCGACCCCCTTTAAGGCAGCACAAGTACATCTCGAGTGTTCTGTTGACCACTTCAGTCTGACCATCTGACTGTGGGTGGTAGACGGAGAGGGCCAACTTCGTGCCACAGAGGGCAAACCGTTCCTGCCAGAACTCAGAAGTGAAAACCTTGTCTCTGTCAGACACGATGCTCTCCGGTACTCCGTGAAGGCAAAACACTCGATCAAAGAAAATTTGGGCCACGACAGGTCCTGTGATGGGGTGGCTCATGGCGATGAAATGGGCCCCCTTGGAAAAGCGGTCCACCACCACAAAAATAACACTGTACCCCCGAGAGGAAGGCAATCCCTCGATGAAATCCATGGAGATGTCGGCCCATATCTGTGTCGGTACTGGAAGCGGCTGTAGTAAACCGTCTGGGGAGAGAGCCTCCGTCTTGCTGTGCTGGCAGCTTAGGCAAGCCGCAATATGAGACTGAACACTTCGCTTGAGCCCGGGCCAGAAGAACTTGACGCGTACACGTTGAAGGGTCTTGTGGACTCCTTCATGTGTGCGGCCATGTACGGCAGCTAGAATGTCCTGCATCAAAAAAGAAGTGGCCGACAAGTAAAAATGATCCTTACAGAGAATGGGGCCATCTCGACCGTCCACATCAGCGGTAGGTGCCCTTCCTGAATGCGGAGCCACAACTCCCTGAGGCCGGGTGAATCATCAATTTCCTGTCGGATGCGGGGAAGAACCAAGGAGGAGGGCGCAGACAGAGCATAAAGAAGTTCATCTGTTGAGTTGCAGTGAGAAAGCGAATCGGTCGCCCGGTTTAAGTGTCCGACCTTGTATTCTACCCGGAAGTCATAGCCCAAAAGGCGGCTCACCCAACGCTGTTTGAGGACCGTCGTCAAACGCTGCTCCAACAAGTACTTGAGGCTGAAGTGGTCGGTGCAGAAGAGAAAGGGGTGCCCCCACAAATAAGGCCGCCAGTGGTATACGACATTTCCAGGCCGATGTGCTCCTATTCGTAGGCGGGAAGCTTCCGATGGTGGAGGGCTGTCTTGCAGCTAAAATAAGCGATCGGGTGACCTTCCTGCTGAAGAACCGCGCCGCAACCATGCTCTGAAGCATCACATTCTACCTGAAATTCCTTTCCGAAATTGGGTAGCTGAAGAACCGGGATTGAGACTAGAGCCTGCTGTAATTCTCGAAAAGCCTCCATGGCGCTGTCATCCCATGTAAAGCACTGACGTCACAAGAGAGATAACCAGGGAGCAGCAATGACCGTGTAGGCCTGGATGAAGCGACGGTAGTATCTAGTCAGACCAAGGAACTCACGCAACTCCTGCTGCGTCTGAGGAATGGGCCAGTCTAGAACCCCTTGGACCTTGGCTTGATCTGCAGAGACGTCGGTGTGGTCCACAATGTGCCCTAAGTAGGCAACTCTGTCAGTGCTGAATGTAACATCCCGGTTCTTATGTTATAATAATATTAATATTAATGATAATTAAAACGAGCCCCTCTCATTTGACCCAATGGCATGCTTGTAATTTTAACTGGGTTTTCTCCTCTTAACCTAACCGAGCACCAGCCCCTGCTCCCTTTTATTTCCGCATCCCGCAAACTCGCACAGCCCGTACCGTCTCTGCCGAATCCCGCGCTCGACTCCGTCTCCCGTCTCCCTCGCACTGTGCATCTCCCGATTTTGTCGCCCCTGCAAGCAACGATTTTTCCACCTCCTGATCACCGCCGACGCCTGCTTCTTATGGCGTGGCCGCCATCTCCTGCTTTCCCCCCTAGCCGACAGTTCTTCCTCCCCCTGTCATGGCCGACAGGAGCTTTGCCTCCTCCAGCAGCCGCTGCATCCAGTTCTTCTCTCCTCCTGGTGGACGACAACCACCTCCCTCTACTCCAAGGCCGACAGCCCCTTATCCATCTTCCTTGGGCTCCGATTATGCCTAGGGCTTCGCTCAAATCCTCCACTCAGATTTTGGACTCGATTTTGGTTCCTCTCGGTAAGATCCACTCTTCTTTCCTCTTATTTCAGATTTCCTCTATTTATTCTTGGAAATTTTTGCTCCAATTTGCATATTTTTGCTAATCCAAATTTGTGCCCTATTATAATCCCTAACCCTATTGTGTATTTGTGATTTCTGGCATCGTTTCGTCGCGTCAATTGACAGTTCGTGAGGAATCCCTCTCCGAATTATGGTTTGCTCAATCCTAAGCGCCGCACTCACGAGGGAGGTAAATTTCTAAACCCCGCTCTTGTTTGATTCTTGTGATATATAAATTATTGCGCTAACGTTCGGTTTTCCGTCTTGTCAGATTATTAGACGTTTGTGATTGTTCCTGAATAGGTCCAGTTAGGGTTTCTAAATCTTGCTTGCGCCACTCAGCCGCTTCCGTCAGATTCAGGCTCATTTAAGGCAAGTAGAGATCCCTCTCTCTTATAACATGGAGTTATTCTATTGCATCTGTTCTTTTAACTGTTTGACCACATTCTTGAATATATGGATCTGTCAAATGAATTGATATCTTAAAGGCTAAATCTGATAAGTTAATAATTTTAGGGTTTAATATGTTCAAAATTATATGAGTTTGTGATCGTAGATAATCTTTTTGTTTGGATATTTGCTTAAAATAACATGTGTTAAGGAACGAAAGTGATTTGGATTGAATTCACACTTAGATGAATTTTCGGCTCATTCGATGAATAATGGAGAGACTAGTAGTTCTTTTTGAGCATGATCAGTAATTATTATGACGATAAATGTCACAATTTCTTGCTAGCAAATAAATGAATGTTGTTTTATAAAAAATATTCAGATCATACACATGTTTACTTGAAAGATAATCGTGCCTTGTAGTGGTTCAATCTAAATGAACAATTAGTATCCCAGGAAAAATGATGCATAGTAATAGTCATACCACTCATAAATACTTGAATCCCGCAAAATATATTGCTCTCTATCTAGTTTTGTTTGTATCGTCGAATCTTGTCTCATCAAATCTGGTCTCTTAGGTCTGTTCTAAGACTTGAGCGAATGCTGCTCCGTAGCTCAATTCCTCTCTTGACACGTTTATGAACTCTAATCTTGTTCAACTGAATCGCTAAATTTGTATCAACTATTGATATGTTACGAATCTCCTAAGTCATGAATCTTTAAAATCATTATTGTCATACACAATCAGTGAAATGTAGTTTTAAATTGATGTGACGCTTTGACTCGAGTTTCCGCTTGACTGACAACGGAAACCAGCAAATGATCATAACAAGCACAACTATTTTGATAAGACTTACATTTAGACTCACATTAGAATCACATGCATCAAATAAAACACTTCCACCTTTCACTGATTACAGCTAATAACATTTCTTGATCTGTCTATATGTTAAACTCCGAAGTAGTCTAATACACTAACTTGTTCTGTTTAGCTCTTTTATTTGCTTGTCTCGAATAGTTTTGTTTCATGAGAAACTGGTACACCCACACTTTTCTGCTTCTGTTACTGTTTTATACTTTACTCTGCCCACTCTATTTATTTCAATGTTCTGAGTTTTTTCCTTTTTATTTTGGAATTGCCTTAGAGTTCGTGCAGCGCCGCCAGGTCCTCGAGCCCGATCTGCTTAAAGTTTCAGGTTCTATGTTTACATTTCTTCTACTGTCAAATATTTCTTTTATGTAATAATTGCAATCAGACATTTTCTCTGTTATCATGGACAACTGTCAAGCTATTTAAATACTTATGTACTAGAATTTAAGATTAATGCATGTGCACCCTCTGTTGAATCATAATTGCATGAAAACTATAGTAGTTGCCTGTAAAACGTAATTTTTACAAAATACATATGCATCTAAAATTCTCACCGTTTTAAAACTCTAACAGCTTCCGCAATAAAAATCAAACTATTTTTTTTTTCTAAATATAGCTACTTTGAAATTATTTCCAGTATTTCTCTGCATCCGCCTTAGCATGTATGAATTTCTTTCCGCCCATGCCTGTGGCATCACGGCCCGCCCGAAGCACACTCTGACTTTTGTCGAGACGGGTCGTGACACTGAAGGAGCATTTGGAGCCCTTGAAGTAGAGTCGATGAGAGCGTACAAGCTGAAGAACCTGTCTGAGATGGTCGAGGTGCGCCTCCCAAGTTTTGCTGTATACCAAAATGTCATCGAAAAAAAGGACACAACGACAAAGAAAAGTGTGGAATACCTCATTCATGAGTGCCTGAAATGTGGACGGGACATTGGTGAGCCCGAAAGGCATCACCGGAAACTCGATGTGGCCATGATGTGTCCTGAAGGCGGTCTTCTCCACGTCCCTGGGAGACATACGGACCTGGTGGTACCCCGAGCAAAGATTCAACTTGGAGAAATAGTGCGCCCCATGCAACTCATCCAATAGCTTCTCAACAACGAGAATGAGAAACTTGTCCTTGACTGTCTGTGCATTAAGGATTTGAGGGCGCGATAATCCACGCAGAATCGCCAAGAGCCGCCCTTTTTATTGACTAAGGGGACGGGCGAGGAGAAGGGAGAGACACTGTGTCGGATGATACCTTGCTGAAGCATCTCTGTGCACTACTTCTCAATCTCATCCTTCTTTAGGAAGGGGTAGCGGTAGGGGCAAACGACTACCGGGGCCGTATTTGGAAGAAGGCAAATACGGTGATCTTGGCGACGCAAGGGGGGAGGGGACGCTCGGTCAATGCGGCCATGGTATCGCTGTACTCGTGAAGGTCAGAGAGGCCCGACTGCCCGGTAGAATTAGACTGAAGGGAAAAGCGTGACCTACGGTCGTCTTCGGATGGTCGTGCCATATTGTGAATGAAGGCCCATATCCCCAGGACATTGTCATGGCGCCCAAATCCCACAGAATCACTCCAAGGGTGCGTAATCAGTGTCACGATCCGTCTCAATATAAGTTAAAGTGCGCTTCGTGCGGGTCGTGATGCCACAGACATGGGCGGAAAGAAAGTCATGTCTGCTAAGGCGGATGCAGAGAATACTGAAAATAGTTTTAAAATAGTTAATTTGAAGAAAAAAACAGTTTGATTTTATAGCGGAAGCTGTTAGAGTTTTAAAATGGTGAGAATTTTAAATGCACATGTATTTTGTAAAATTCATGTTTTACAGGTACTGCTACAGATTTCATACAATTATGATTTATAAGAGGATGCACATGCATTAATATCAAATTCTAGTACATAAAGTATTTAAATAGCCTAGCAGTTGTCCATGATACCAGAGAAACTGTCTGATTGCAATTATTACATAGAAATATTTGACTGTAAATTAAATGTAAATGTAGAATCTAGAATTTAATGCTGATCAGGGTCGAGTACCTGGCGTCGCTGCACGAACGCTAAAGCAATTCCAAAATAGAAAGAAAAAGCCTCAGAACATTGAAATAAGCAGAGTGAGCAAAGTAAAGTACAGAACATTAATAGAAGCAAAAATGTATAAGTGTACCAGTTTTTATAAATCAGAGTTAATAACTCAGACAGGTACAATAGTCAAACAGAAATAACTGAATTAAGATTACTTCGGAGCATAACACATAATGGAACAAGTAATATCATAAGCTGCAATCAATGAAGTGTGTGGGTGTATTGAGTGATGCGTATGGTTCACACTCAGCCCAGATACAAATCTTATTAGGAAACTTCCTGGCTTCCTGCTTGTCGTGACCCTCGTTACGGCACAGGCCCGGCTCAAGGAGGCTTAGTGGGTCCCAACTGACACCGTGAAAGCTGCAACCCAAGTGACCCCAACATGTTTCAATGTTTGCTTATGATATTATGAGTTACATGATTCACACTGTAGTGATTTTAACAGAAACGAAAACACTTTAAATGAACGATCAGATCAGGAATAGGTTTTACTCAGATAGACATACGAAACCGGATTCGACGACGCAGAAGGAACCAAACAGTGAGTTTGAGCCTCGCGGGTTCGAGGGGTTAAAGTCATAATATCAAGAAGGTTTATCGAGTATATTGTAGAGGTAAGTTGACATTTGTAGGATCAGAGATATCGAGTACTCACCTAGGGTAAACCATCCTCTGACACAAGTATTTTTCAAGTAAAAAAAGTGTGCATTACGAGCATGATATATCAAAACACCAGTCACATACTTGCTAATCAGAATTCGTTATAATTATTATCATGATACTTGTTGCTCATGTTAAATATTCTATCATTCTTCTCATTATTCATCAAACGAGATGCACATCATCAAATTGAATATCCAATTAAGTATCATTCACTAACTCGTCTCCTATTTATCTAAATATCATCATTTACACTCGCAAATCGTGTTAATCCTATCGCGTGAACCTCAAACTAGTAACACGTCTAATAAAAGATTCGATGTCTAAATTATTTGACGGAGCAAACAATCAATGGTTAATTCATATAAACATAAGATCAGACAAAACAATTAAGTTCAATGTTTGCAAGAGAGAAATGATCTCTACTTGCCTGAAAGGAGCTGAAATTGGCGGCGGCGGCTAAGCGACGTTAGCAAAATTGACACTCCTCAAGCGAATATGTTCAAGAACAACAAAAACGACACAGCAAATTATCACTATGCTAACATGCAATTATTCGCTACAAAATTGAATCAAAGGCGGCTAAGAGATTTACCTCCCTCAAGAGTGAGGGGAGAAGAGATTCCACGCGGAGACGGAGACTTGACGGCGCTTGGGTGACGAAAACCCTAAATCAGAGAGGACTTTGCGCGGTCACACAATTGAATCGAGGAGCGGAACTGGAAATCATAAAACAATGCAGTTAAACGATTAAGATAGGGGCAAAAATTATGAATCACAAATTGTATGATATTTGAAGCGCAAATAATTCAATAGAGATGCAAAAAAATATGAATACGTGAGATTGGAGGAGGAATCTTATCAAAAGGAGTCAAAACTGGGCTAAGGAGAAGAGGGAACCTAACCCTAAGCATTTTTGGAAATCCACGGCCAAATCGACGAAGGAGGAAAGGGACTGTCGACCCTATAGGGAAGTGCTGTCGGCCCCTAGCCGAACCAAGAAGGAGAAGAGGCAGTGCTGCCGTCCGAAGCAATCGGCCTCCAGAAACGGAGAAGAAAGCGGAGAAGGGGTTGCTGGCTTCTTGGAGAAGAACAGAACCCGTCGGCCAACACAGGAGAAGGAAGCACCGGCCCTAAAGGAGAGAACTAGAGGAGGCATCACCGACCAATGCAGGAGGAGCAGGAGGCCCGAGCGGCGGCGGCATGAGGAACGATCGGCGGGATCAGGAGTTGGCGCAGGAGCGGGAGGCGGAATCGACACGGCTGCGGCTTGCGGGAGACGGGTTTGCGGAAAGCCCTAGGTCGACGAGTTTGATTACGGGAGAAATAGAAGCGGGGGAGGCTGGCTCTTGGGTTAAGTTTTAATAATAATAATAATAATAATATTATTATATATATTTTTAAAATCGGGTTGTTACATTCCCCCCTACTTAGGAAGTTTCGTCCCGAAACTTTCTGAGAATTTTCTGACTGGGCTCTCTTATGGCGAAGATTCATATGACATTCATTCCAACAAGGTTTGCAGATCAAGGCATAAAAGTTAACTATGAACACAAATAAATAGAGAGGAGAACAAGCGCGAAGGCTTATCAAAATCAAAGAAATGTTTCCGGATACTTGCTACGCAGGTCAGATACACGTTCAGAAGGGAACTCTTCAGACTTAGCGGGTTCGGACGGATACGAAGGATTGGCTTCCAGAAACATAGGAATTGTTTCAGTTAGCTCAAAATTGAAAGGTAAGACTCAAGGATTCGAGAGCGAAAAAAGAACTTGCACGTAGGAAAGACATGACACCAAAGAGGAAAAGAATCTGAATACTGATTGAGTATTGACGGAAGCGAGTCAGTCTAGGGATGAAAGAGCACACACAACGCTGAAGAAATACAATAGAGCAATTAACAAGAAGACTCTCATTTCTTGCTGACACTTAAAAGTTATCTAGAAGGAGATACATGATGACCAGATAAAATTGACCGGCACGCGAAATAGAAACAACTAATTACAAATATCAGAGACTTGGAATTATAGATTCTAACACATTTCCTACTATCAGGTACATAAATTATGTAATAATTACAACATTTTTATTGGATGACTCTAAGTAATGATCATACAAGTGCAACAATGAGATCATGTGTGATGTCAAGCAGATAGTAAAATTCATGTGTGTACAATCATTATTGTTGTTCTTTGCTTCACACTTGTGCAATTATTTATGATATGAATGCAAATGAATGAATACACATGCCATGTTAAGCACGCATATCACTTAACATGTCATGCATATTAGGACTCTAATGCCAGCGCATTTGAAAATATTAAATTGCCCATACAATTTAATATCCGCAACCGGTGTATATCCTAGTGGAAATTCATATACACAAAAATGTTAAGTTTACCCATAACCCCTTAACATTCTTGTGCATATTACTCATGCTTATGAGTGAGTGTGTGTGTGTTTCAGCCGCGAACAACTGATAATGATAAGTGAGTGAAGAAATGATGCATATATATACTTATATAAAAGAATTCAAAATATGTAGAATTTATAAAATACTTTATCTATAAATGCTCAACCTGGCTCTGATACCAACTGTCACGACTCGTATCAATATAAGTCAGAGTGCGCTTCGGGCGGGTCGTGATGCTACAAGCATGGGCGGAAAGAAAGTCATGTCTGCTAAAGTGGATGCAGAGAATACTGAAAATAGTTTTAAAATAGTTAATTCGAAAAAAAAAACAGTTTGATTTTATTGCGGAAGCTGTTAGAGTTTTAAAACGGTGAGAGTTTTAGATGCACATGTATTTTGTAAAATTCATGTTTTACAGGTATTGCTACAGATTTCATGCAATTATGATTCACATGAGGATGCACATGCATTAATATCAAATTATAGTACATAAAGTATTTAAATAACCTATCAGTTGTCCATGATATCAGAGAAAATGTCTGATTGCAATTATTACATAGAAATATTTGACAGTAAATGAAATGTAAACGTAGAACTTGGAACTTAATGCTGATCGGGCTCGAGTACCTGGCGGCGCTGTACGAACGCTAATGCAATTCTAAAACAGAACTAAAAAAAACCTCAGAACATTGAAATAAGTAGAGTGAGCAAAGTCAAGTACAGAACAATAATAGAAGCAAAAATGTATAAGTGTAGCAGTTTTCATAAATCAGAGCTACTAACTCAGACAGGTAGAATAGTCAAACAAAAATAATTGAATTAAGATTACTTCGGAGCATAACACATAATAGAACAAGTAATATCATAAGCTGCAATCAATGAAGTGTGTGGGTGTTTTGAGTGATGCGCATGGTTTACAATCAGTCTGGATACAAATCTTATTAGGAAACTTCCTGCTTGTCGTGACCCTCTTCATGGCCCAGACCCGGCTCAATGATGCTTAGTGGGTCCCAACTAACATCGTGAAGGCTGAGACCCAAGTGACCTCAATACGTTTCAATGTTTGCTTATGATATTATGAGTTACATGATTCACACTGTAGTAATTTTAACAGAAACGAAAACACTTTAAATGAACGATCAGATCAGGAATAAGTTTTACTCAGACAGACATACGAAACCGGATTCGACGACACAGAAGGAACCAAACAGTGAGTTTGGGCCTCGCGGGTTCAAGTGGTCAATGTCATAATATAAAGAAGGTTTATCGAGTATATTGTATAGGTAAGTTGACATATGTCGGATCAGAGATATCGAATACTCACCTAGGGTAAACCATCGTCTGACATAAGTATTTTTCAAGTAAAAAAATGTGCATACGAGCATGATATATCAACACACCAATCACATACTTGCTAACCAGAATTCGTTACAATTATTATCATGATACTTGTTGCTCGTGCTCAATATTCTATCATTTTTCTCATTATTCATCAATCGAGATGCAAAACATCGAATTGAATATCCAATTAATTATCATTTACTAACTCGTCTCCTATTTATCAAAATATCATCATTTACATTCACAACTCGTGCTAATCCTATCGCGTGAACCTCAAACTAGTAACAAGTCTAATAAAAGATTCGATGTCTAAATTATTTGATGAAGCAAGCAATCAAGAGTTAATTTATATAAACATAAGATCAGACAAAACAATTAAGTTCAATGTTTGCAAGAGAGAAATGATCTCTACTTGCCTGAAGGGAGCTGAAATTGGCGGCGGCGGCTAAACGACGCTAGCAAAATTGACACTCAAGCGAACCTGTTCAAGAACAATGAAAACGACACAACAAATTATCACTACCATAACAGGCAATTATTCGCTACAAAATTGAATCAAAGGCAGCTAAGAGATTTACCTCCCTCAAGAGTGAGAGGAGAAGAGATTCCACGCGGAGACGTATATTTGACGACGCTTGGGTGACGAAAACCCTAAATCGTAGAGGACTTTGCGCGATCACACAATTGAATCGAGGAGCGGAACTGGAAATCATAAACACAATGCAGTTAAACAATTACGAGAGAGGCAAAAATTATGAATCACAAATTGTATGATATTTGAAGCGCAAATAATTCAATAGAGATGCAGAAAAATATGAATACAGGAGATTGGAGGAGGAATCTTATCAAAAGGAGTCAAAACCGGGCTCAAGGAGAAGAGGGAACCCAACCCTAGGCATTTCTGGAAATCCACGACCAAATCAACGAAGGAGGAGGAAAGGGACTGTCGACCCTATAGGGAAGGGCTGCCGGCCCCTAGCCGAACCAAGAAGGAGAAGAGGCAGTGCTGCCGGCCGAAGCAGTCGACCTCCAAAAACGGAGAAGAAAGCGGAGAAGGGGCTGTTGGCTTATTGGAGAAGAACATAACCCGTCGGCCAACACAGGAGAAGGAAGCGCCGACCCTAAAGGTGAGAACTAGAGGGGGCATCGTCTGCCAAGGTAGGAGGAGCAGGAGGCCCGAGCGGCGGCGGCATGAGGAACGAGCGGCGGGATCAGGAGTTGGCCTAGGAGCGGGAGGCGGGATCAGGAGTTGGCCTAGGAGCGGGAGGCGGGATCAGGAGTTGGCCTAGGAGCGGGAGGCGGGATCGACACGGCTGCGGCTTGTGGGAGACGGGTTTGCGGAAAGCCCTAGGTCGACGGGTTTGATTACGGGAGAAATAGAAGCGGGGGAGGCTAGCTCTCAGGTTAAGTTTTATTAATAATAATAATAATAATAATATTATTATTATCTGTTTTTTTAAAATCGGGTTGTGACAACCAGCGCGTCCCTAAGACGGCCTCGAAGCCCCGCAGGGCGATGACAAAGAAGTCCACCTGAGAGTGATGGTCCCCCACAATAACCAGAATGTCTCGGCAAACCCCGGTGTAGACCATCGCGGCGCCATTTGGCACGACGACACACAAACGACTGCAGGTGGTAATGGGTAGCTGGAGTCGCTGAGCGGCGAGATCGCTGATGAAACTTTGTGTACTGCCTGTATCCATACATGCAAGGAGTTGGTGGCCCGCCACAAAAATGGGCATCTGCACTGTGTCCCCGGAGTGTGGTCCTGACATAGCATGGATGGAGATGGCGCGGCCCCCTGGCTCGTCATCCCCTTCTTCCCCATCTGATGGATCGTCAACCTCAAGTCAAGAGAGGTGCTTACACCTGTGTTGCCGAGTATAAGCCTCATCATAGTTGAAACAAAGGCCCTTGGCGTGGCGCTCGACCATCTCCTGATTGAACAAACGCCAGATATGTGTCGGTCGCTCCCCGTCTTTGGTACTGGTTGGGCCACCCCCCGACGGCGGCGAAGGATGACGAGGCTGTCGGAAAGAGCCCTCGCTGCCACGATGTCCCATGTGAGGATGATCCAGACTTCCAGTAAGATACGACGCTCGCAGATACGTGCGAGACTCATGGCGGTAGTAAAGTCCGGCGGGTTCTGGAACTCCACGTCCATTCGGAGTCGCTCATGCAACCCTGCAGTAAAAAAGGCCACCTGGTGGGTTGCTGGGACCGGTGGTGCATGGGCCAGTAGCACCCGAAACTGCTCCAAATAGCCGTCAATAGAGCCTGACTGCTTCAGGGAGATCAAATTGCCAATGAGATTGATGCGGAGTGGCGGCCTGAAACGCAAGTTGCACTGAATCTTGAAGTCATCCCATGTGAGGTGGGGCTTCTCCCATTGAAGCTGGGAGAACCGCAGTTGGGCCGACCCCATCAAGTGGAAGGATGCGACACCCAACCAATCTTCCTACGGTGTGCGTTGTGCCACAAAGAAATCTTCACAGTGGGTTAACCATGTAAGGGAGTCCTCACGACGTGGCACTGTTGAATAGTCAGAGTGAGCCGACAGATCGGGCGGCGACAGTTGGTGTAGCTGGTCGGGGGACAGAGGGAGAGGAGGTGGAGGGCGTCCATGTCGGCACGGGTATGCCGTCAGGCCGGAGAGCGGCGAGGAGGGTTTGATGATTGTCGGCTATCATGGCTTTGAACGATTCCAAAATCTGAGCAAGTGTTTGGCCTCCTTGAGTGTCGTCGGACATGAGGGAAGAATGCCGTAATTGTGGAAAATCTGGAAGAGGAAGCAATCCGGTGGAGGAGTCGAGCAAGGAACTCCTGATGTGCGAGGATCCGAGGAGAATAAGCGGTGGGCGGAGCGGATCGGCCCGGGGTGTGCGGATCGGCCCAGGGTGTGCGGATCGGGGCTTTTTCCGGCCGGATCAGGTGCAGGAGAGCCGGTACAGTGCAGCTAGGCGGCTGATCGGATCCTTCGGGGTGCAACGGTGGTGGCGACGCGACGATGTTAGCGATTGGAAAGACCGGTGGCTCTGATACCAAGTTGTTACGTTCCCGGAATTGCGAGCGAGTGAACGGCCGTTGGAGGGGAAAGTCCAGGAGGAGGTAGGAGGATCCCTTCTTCGAACCCTTGGGAGCAATAACGGAGAGGAGGGAGAAACGATCCTCACGGCGGAACAAGAGCGGCACGGCTTGCGGTGGTGCGGCGACGTGCTGCGGTAGAAGGGTTCGTTGCTAGGGTTCGGCGGAAATAAGAACACAGGAGAGAGAGAGGAGATAAATAAGAGAGAGAGATTTGAAATGAGTTCTTGCTTGCCTTTTCTTTTCCCCACACACAAACACATATAGTCCTCCATGAAAAAGTTCAAAATGCCCCCTCAAATAGGCTTAACACTATGAGGTTAAAAACATAATAAAAGTGTATGCATAAATATTAAAAATAGGAATAAATAGATCAAGAGCGCGTTGCCCATGACTCACGACGCTTGTAAGTAATCCCCCAACGCGGATGCCTAACATATCATTTCCGAGTTTGGTCATCTTTGTCAGCGAAAGCACTTCATGAGAAACCTTTGGACCATCATGCCCCATGTGGTGATTGACCTTCTCTGTAAGAAGTTCCATGGCTGCCTTGTTTTGTGGCGCAGTGAAAATGGAAGTAGCCTCAATCGAATAACATCATTGGTGACGCTATTAGTCTTGAATGTGTCACAAATTACTAGGAATCTTGCTATGTGCATGTTTCTACAAACCATTGAATTGTATGTATTGCTGTACCATTTGAAAAATACTCGGCTTGAGCTCAAAGTTATTTGCATCCATAGTTGGACGAACAATACTAGATCCCTCCCTAGTCAGATTAGGACATGCGCAGTCAGACATGGTTAACTAAGGAGCATCAACCATAGTTTCTGAGTGAGCATTGTCTATATTGGTAGTCTCCTCCACTCACTAATCGTTTGAACTGTTGCGGACTTGTGAATTACCCAAGTGTAACTGACCGTGAGTTCTCTTTGGTTCAGGGATTGAATTCAACAAGACTACAATTTTTCTCCTGGTCATATAACACCATTCTGCAAATAATGGATCAAGTGAAAAAAAAAAACAAACTTGTGAAGGGGATAATGCATACAAAAAAGAAAGGTAACAAGGACAACTAAAATAAGAGGCACGTTAATAAAATCTAAGTTTTAAGAATATCAGAAAGTGTCCTCAACAATGACGCTAAAACTTCATTGAGAATTAGTAGGATCTAGCTGCGGTTCTATTCTACGATTTGACAAGGCAAGTGCACATATTATTCATAACATATGATATGAATCTATCTAGTGTCGTATTCCTAGGAATCCTTTTGATTACTCGTACTCACTTACGTTCTATTATCTTCCTGATGATATTTAAAGTAGATTTTCCTTAACATGTATTAATTTATACTATATTAATTTTGAGTTTTGGAAGATAATTTAGTGATAGAAATTAATAAATGTTGAAGTAACGTTTGGATGCATATTCCACTTAGATATTTCTACGTGTTTTTTACTTCTATCTCTCTTCTCGAGGTTCTTCTAGATTGCGGAGATTTCATAATCACATTGAGTTCTCTCTCAAAAAAAGCAGCAATTAATTTAAGGTTGGTTGATTGAAATTTTTTCCTAATCAAAACCCCTAAAACATGCTTTATCAATATGCAAATCTCTCTCTTAGCTTTGACACTAATATGAAAATTTATGACATCTTATCTCTAGATTTGCATGCAACTCTCCTTATCTATGCTAGATCTATTCAAACATAGGATATTTACAAAAGTATGAAATCATGCAAGAAATAATAATTCAGACATATTAATTCTAGTGAGTCGTGCACACATAGATAAATCATAGAGAAAACAAAGAGATGAGAGAAAAATTGAAATCAATTACTACAATAGTTCAATCTTAGGTCATACATTCAAACACTATGAAATTAAGTTCCAAACTATTGAAGTTACAAAGAAGATAAAAGTGGATAAAAGAAATTGATAACATTACATGTTTTTCTTCAGATCCTTCTCAAAGTGGTCTTCTTTTCCTTCTTCGGAAATTTTGTTTCCTGTGCTCTCCAAAAACATTCTTTTAAGAATAAAATGAGGCCTTGTATATTTCAGCCAAATTATAAGAAAATTTGCCGTACATAGCCTAACCCATGTAACACCCCTTCCCAGTATTTCAGAAATCAGCCGTCCGGCCGGGTCAGCGATATAAAGAAAACTAGGAAACAATATCAAAACTAATATGCAGCAGGTAATAAAAATCTATGCTAAGCAATTTAAGACTAACAACGGAAGCTAAAAAAAGTAAGTTAAGGGTAATCACATACCTGACATCTGGATTGACAGAGCCACTAACAAGAATAAAATTGAATTAACTGAAAATCTGCTTAACATTAATAGTCTGATGAAAATTAGATAAAACATTAATCTGGTACATTGTTCCCATCTATGAGTACATGCTGAAAACGAGTAAACTGAAAGGGAAAAATACTACGAACTGACACCACCATAACGTTCATCCTAGGCGTAGTTTCCCACCTGGGTCACCTGAAAAACATTGCCCACGAGGGGTCAGAGTAAAGAAAAATAACTTCTCCTAGTGACACTAAAAACAATTTTCATATGATGAATGCATGGCTTTAGAAAACAATTTTGTGCATTAAAAACCTTTATGCTATATGTTATGCATGCCTTCGCACTACTTCCTGGTCAAACATCTACTCGTACTAAGCACGTGACTTTTAGTTCACTAACTCAAGTCCTGGCGTTCACTAACTAGCATACTGTCTCACGTCAGGTCTATCCTTGAGTTCTAGGTGGCTTCTAACCTGCACATCTACTTGGAAGGCTCTAGGCAGAGTAACTCCTAACGCGCAACTGAAACTGATGATCCGAGACCATCTGACGAACTCAATTGTTCTAGTGTCGCGCGGACACTGTCTCGAATCTACTAACTGTCTCAAAGGGACGTAAATTCCCAAGACTATGCTGCTCATAAGATACCATATGCCTTATGAGAAAGGTAGTGCGCGCGCCTCTACCGAGCACGTAAAGACTTGTGTGCTCATTGACCTTTCGGTCTGATGCTATTCTGCTTGGGATATCACTTTTGGTGTACTATTGAGCGACCCTTGACTTTCTTGTGGTCGACTTGAAGGGACATTCACGTCCTACATTCCAAGTTTACGTACGCGGGTAAAGTTTCGTACCTAAAATAGTTGTTCCTGACTTTACTAACGTGGTTATGGAAAAAAGGGTGTTATTCTACGCGTTTTCACGATTATTTTCCTACTGCCACACTTTTCTATGCATGGTTATGATGCTGGTACGAAACCTACTTATGCGTATAAGATATAATTACTTGATATGTCTAACCAAAAGAAGTTAGAATTTCCTTATAGTGGTGCTGCGCTCGTACACTCAGCGCGGCAACATTAGCTTTTCCGAAGGCAATCCTACTGCTGGGGATCTTCAGAAAATTGCCTCGACCCCACCAAAGTCCTGCAATTTAGGGCAGCCCTAATTTCATAATTTTTTTCCCCTTTAGGGTTTCCCGTGGAAACATATCCATACAATTAGGGCTACTAAAAACAAATGCTAAACTTCATAGCTTACCTTTGTGTGGGAGTTATTGAGGCTCTCACTGCGCCCTACACATATCCCGTGGTGAAACACGAACTCCAAAACCTAAAATAGAGCAAACAAAACGAAAACCTAGGTTATCTTAGTTTCCAAAACGAAGGATTTCTAGGAAGGAAAGGAGATTTGGGAGGAATCGACTCACCGGAACCAAAATCGTTTCCACTACCACCGGCTAGGGTTGAAACCCGACACTTCCACGACCAAGGAAGGAAGAGGAGTACTCACCGGCGCTCGTAGAGGAAGGAGGAGAAGCCAGAGATGTGAACTAGGGGGGATCGGCCGGCGGAAGGCTCTGCGGGATACGTCGGCGCCTGCGGAAACAGGAGACGCGGCTGCGGTTCCGTGCGGCTTTCGGCTTAATCCCGTGAAATGAGTGTGTGTGCGGGATTTAGAATAGCGGGTAAAGCTCTTGCGGTTTGCGGTTTTAGTAACCGTAAGAGGAGAGTAGGGGGGAAAATTTCTATTGGCACACCCATTACATAACCTTAAAAAAATAAACACCTACTATACGGCGCGCATCAAATCTTGCCTATTCTACGTTATGAACTATTATTATAATTTATATATGCCACCAATAAATGGACACGATTACTAATCATACTACCAACGTACCTCGTCGTCGCGCTGTCTCGATCACAAATCGTCGCGACTTGGCCCTACAATTTAAATTTCGCGTCAAAAAATTTAGGATGTTACAAATCTCCCCTCCTAACAAAAATTTTCGTCCTCGAAAATTGAAACCATACCTGAATCGAAAAGGAAAGAATAGTCTGCATTGCCCTTAAGCTCATTCTCTCGCTCCCAAGTATATTCTGGACGGTCACAATTCATCCAAAGGACTTTGACCATGCGAATTTCTCTGTTTCTGAGCTTCTGAATCCTTGAGTCCACTATCTTGACTGGTCTAACTCCAATACTAAGATCAGTCTCAATTGGTGCTTCCTCGGTACTGATGATCTGACTGGGATCTCTGACTGCTCTCCTCAGATAGGAGACGTGGAATACATCATGTACACCACTTATTTCCTCAGGTAAGGCCAACCTGTATGCAACCTCACCAACTCTTTCCAGTACCTCAAAAGGACCAACGAATCTGGGGCTCAGCTTCTTCATCTGCTTTATTCTAGAAACTCCTTTGACTGGTCTGACCTTCAGATAAACATAGTCTCCAACACTGAACTCTACTGACCTGTGCTTCTGATCATGATACTTGACCTGACGATCTTGAGCTGTCTTCATACGCTCCTGAATGAGCTTGATCCTGTCAGTGGTCTTATCAATCCATGACTCTCTGATAGAAGATCTTTCCTCACTCTCAGCCCAACATAACGGTGTCCGACATAACCTACCATAGAGGGTCTCGAACGGTGCCATCCCAATATTTGCCTGAAAACTGTTGTTGTAGGAGAACTCCACAAGAGTAACATACTTCTCCCACTTTCCTCCAAAGTCTAAAATGCACATCCGTAGCAGATCCTCCAAAGTCCTATTTGTGCGCTCAGTCTGTCCATCGGTCTGGGGATGGAATGCGGTGCTGAAATGTAACCTGGTACCCAACCGCTCCCATTCTTGTCATGGCGTCGCCTAGTCGTCGCCTAGGCGACGCCTAGGCGTCAGGGCGCCCAATTGTAAACAAGGCGTTTGCCGCCTTTTTTTTAATTAAAAATGGGAAACGACTGCGGTTTGTATATAAATCGCAGTCTATTCAAAAATAAACCCATGCTAGGGTTTATGGTAGAATAGACTGCGGTTTATATATCAACCGCAGTCCATTCTAGGGTTCATTGGAGATTAGATTGCGGTTTATACATAAACCGCAGTCTATTCTAGATTAGACTGCGGTTTATACATAAACCGCAGTCTATTCTAGATTAGACTGCGGTTTTATATAAATCGCAGTCTATTCCAAGGTTCAGATCGAGAATAGACTGCGGTTTTTACATAAACCGCAGTCTATTCTACCTCTGAACTTTGGAATAGACTGCGGTTTATGTAAAAACCGCAGTCTATTATATCTATTTTTAACCGTGAACCGTAAAAATCTAGTTTTACTTTTACCCCGAGTTTATGTTCTTCTTTTTTCAGTCGCTGCTCTTCCTGCTCTTTGCGAAAAACCCTAAAGGCGATACGGTCGCTGCTCTTTTCGATAATCCCTAAAGGCGATTTTGTTCAAGGGTTTAGCATTTTAGCTCTCATTTGCTTCGATTTGACGATTCTTCTTCGGCAAATCTAATCTTCTCACTTAGGTATACTATTTCTTAATACCTTTCTCTGTTTTGTTCAAGTAATGTAGTAGTATAGTATTAGTACTTTATTACTTTATTATCATACATGATACAAGTATACAACACAATGTTTGAACTGGTAGTAAGTAGTAACTAGTAAGTAGTAAGTAGTAAGTAGTAACTACTAACTAGTAGCTCAATATCATATTTATAAACAACACAATGTATGAATTTTGTTTAGGTTTTTTGTATGGTTTAGGTTTTTTTTAGGGTTTTACAGGAAAATGTCGGATAAGGAGTCTTCATCGAGGTCAACAAGAGACTTCACAAAAATGAATGAATTGAATAAGCTTAGGCTAGAGGGGAAGAAGCTTTTTATTTCTTTCCGTGATGATGACCGCATTATTCCCGGGCCTGAAACAAATAAACTGATGAGTTTTATGAGATCAATTGTGAAGTCTTATGTTTCAATTACATATGTTGCATGGAAGGATGTTGATAGACAGATTAAAGATCAAATATGGGCAGAATTAAATGTACGTAACCTTGTTATAAGTGATTACATAACTTTGGTGTTTTAGTTATTTTTTAATTGATATTGTCTATTAATTTCAGATTTATTTTGATAATATTGATGGTCATTACAAGGCATTAATGAAAAGCATGGGTGAAAGTTGGAGGACTTGGAAATCCAAACTTTTCATCAATTATGTAAAAGATGTTGATTTGGAGCATCGATACAATGTTCCTGTCAAGTATAGTTTTATTACTGCCGAAGACTGGAGAGTTTTGTCGATCATCGCACTACTCCAGAATATATGGTTATGACTTATGTGTTCTTATTAAATTCAATGTTTTATATCATTCTTTAACTTTATAACTTATAAGCAAATTAAGTATTAAGTATTAACACATTTATTTGTGTAGGAGAAAAGTAAGGTTAATATAGAGAGAGCAAAAGCACGAAAGGCCTTTCATACTACTTCCAGAATGGGTTATTCTGGATTAGAAAAAAGAATGGTATTAGCTCTCTACTTCTCTCTCGTATTTTGTATTTTAAAATTTGGTTTTTTCAATTATTTGTATGATAATTTAATTTCATTTTATTGTCAAGGTTGAATAAGCGCAAGAAGCTGCACCAATTGCACGTACGGAGTTATGGAAAGCCGGTCATAAAAGAAAGACCGGTGAATACATTAGTCAAGATGCAGCTGAGTTGGCATCTAAAATGGTAAGTGTAAATGTGTCATTTCATCATTTGTAAATTATTGATAATAATATTTCTTGAGAAGTATATTTTCTTATCTGCAATTTTGTTCCAATGTTTATTAATTTTGTTTAGGACGAGATGTCGAGCCAAGAGTCCCAGAGTGCTGAAACAATGTCACAGGGAAGAAATGACATTCTTGCCTCTGTTTTAGGCCCAGAACATCCGGGCAGGGTTAGAGCCGGTGGAAAGTTTTCCACAATTACAAGTTTTTTCAAGAATGATAGGCGGAGCCGGAGCGAGAGGACACCAGTAGCTCATATTGAAGATGTTGAAACCATAGTACAAGAAAGATTGAGCCAGCAACAAGAAATTTGGACCCAAAAGGAACAAGCGCAAGAAGAATTTTGGAGCCAAAAGGAACAAGCGCAACAAGAATTATGGAGACAAAAAGAACAAGCGCAACAAGCCGAGATTAGTAATATGAAGAATCAAATTGAAGAACTTATGCGCATGTTTAATGCTGGAACAAGTGTTGCACTTGCAGTTGCACAGGTATTTTTATGTTAAAATATTTAACTGGAACAAGTGTTCTTTTTTTTGCGCAGGTAATTAACTACTTTTTATATTATTTTGGGTTTCTCAGCTGGAGCATGAATCCAGGTCACATGAACCTGAGTGTAGTCAGAGTAGACATGAGCTTATACCTTATATGGTATTATAATTTACAATATTATTTGTGACTTTTAAATAATCAATGAATTCAATAATGATGTCCGTAATATTAATTCTTTTATTTTCATAGGCTGGTGAGCATACAAATGATTTCATTGATATGTTGCCAAGTTTCATAACTAAAATGGAGAATGAAGATAAAATAATATCTCTAGAATTAGATTCAACATTATTTGGGAGTGCTGAATCAACATGTACATACTTTGAAAATTCAGAGCTTCATGATTTTCTAAATATGAAAATGATTGGAGCTAACATCTTATTAGCATGCATTGGGTGAGTAGTGAGTACTGTGAATCTGATCACTGAGTATTACAAAATTAAGAATTTTTATTAATATATTAATTGATTTTGAATTTACATGTTGTTTGCAGGTACATAGACTCACAATTAAAGAATTTTACATACAATACAAGTATATATTTCCATAATCCACATGCCATTTTTACTTTTAATGATGACTATGCCAAAGAACATTCAAGAACACGAGTTGAAGATCTAAAAAACAGGCTTAGACCGCTTAGTCAACTCCAATAGGATTCTTTACTATTTTTGCCCTATAATAGATTGTAAGTATGAAAAATCTCTGTATCAAATATCAATGATTATTACTATTTTTATATTAGGTAAGTTCATTTGTTTAATTATTTCACAGACAATATTAGATGTTGGCTATTATTGATTATAAAAATTATACAGTTTATTGGCTTGATCCCCTAAATATTAACATCCGTGATGATATTAAAAATGTTATTACAAAGTAAGTTTATTAATTAGTTATTTACTTAGTTTCATATTTGGAATTCAGATTTTGATATAAACTAATTTTTATTTTATTTTATGAATTGTATTTAAAGATTTAGCAAAAGAGCGGCGTACTAATTTTAAAAAACTAAAGGTTAAAAAGTTGATTCCGGTAAGTTTTAGACTTATAGCCTATATGAGTATATATATTGTAATTTAAATTCAATAGCCTGTATGATTCCGATAATTTTAAAATACTTACCAATTGTTTATTTATGTAGTGCCCAAAACAACCGGATAGCATTCAATGTGGGTATTATATCATGTGCTACATGATTGATATAGTTGATGCTCTTAAAAATGTGCCAATGCCATCTTTGATAAAGGTATGTAACGTATGTCTATTATACTGTCTAGTGCATGTAAATTCCTGTAATAATTATGTTGAATTGATTTTAACAATTTGTTTTTTATTGCAGATGTATCATGGAGTGAAACAATTTTCCCAGGAGAAAATAGATGATATTAGAAATAAGATTTGTCATTATATAATTAGTTTAAATGATGATTAAATATTTTTTTTTGTGTAAAATAATTGCACATGATATCATGATTACACTATTGCAATTAATTTGAGAATTGAGAGTTCTTTAAATTGTTCATTGTGATGATTTTTTTAGCCGTTATTTATTTCATTGTCCCGACCTAACTCTGCAATCTATATGTCCTGTTTGTGAAAGATGGAAGACCAAAACAATAACAATCTTGCTCCATCTATTGGTAGCAATGACGTTGATCCAAAAACGGATCCTAAACGTAAAGCAAAGTCAAATGATCCTGGTTGGAAGTGTGGTCATTGGCCCAACCTAGAAGATAAAAATACAGTTAAATGTAATTTGTGTGGTAGATTGATAAAGGGCGGTATCAAAAGGTTGAAACAACATTTATGTGGCGGGTATGGAGATGTATCCAAGTGCTTGAAGACTACTTCTGAAATAGCCGCTGAGATGTATTCAGCTTTAAATGCTAAAAAAAGGACAATGTGGATATGACTGTTGATGATGACAATGAGAGTGACCAAGAAAGAGAGCCAACAAGGTCACAAAATGTATCCCCGACATTATCTACTGCTAAAACCTCATTTGTCCCAAGTTCTGGGACAAGTGCAAAAAAGAGAAAGGTAATCCACTTGCCACAAAAAAGGGGGCCTATGGATGCTCATGTGAGGCGTGCTCCAGAAGATGTAGTGGATGATAGACGTGCAAAAGGTCCTGCACAAACTACTATCGAGAGATGTTTTAGATCACCTGAAGAGAAAAAGAGAGTTGATAGTTATGTGGCGGATTGGTTCTATGAATGTGGAATTCCATTCAATGCTGCAAAGGCACGAAGTTTTGAAGTCATGCTTGAAGCAGTTGGACAGTATGAGCCTGGTTATAAAGGCCCTAGTTATCATGATTTGAGAGTCTCATTGTTGTTGAGTACAAAAGAAAAAGTTAAGGTGGTGAAGACAAACTATCAAGCGTACTGGAGGAGATATGGTTGCACACTTATGTCAGATGGTTGGACAGACAGGAGAGGGAGACATTTGATCAATTTCCTAGTCAACTGTCCAGAAGGAACCTATTTTATGGGTTCCGTAGATGCTTCCAGTCAGATTCAAGATGCTACAATGTTATCAGAGTTGCTTGATAGTAAGATTAGAGAGATAGGAACAGAGTGCGTTGTTCAGGTAAATGTTTTGGTTTCACTAATTTTCATATTTTAAGTTTAATAGTCTATACATTTCAATATATACAAAGTTATGTCGTATGCAGGTGGTTACTGACAATGCTTCCAATTACAAGGCAGCTGGTAGAATTTTAATGGAGAAAAGACCCACATTATTCTGGACTCCGTGTGCAGCTCATTGCATTGATCTCATGCTAGAAGATATAGGCAAGCTATCACCTAACAAAATTATGATAAAAAAGGCAATGATGATTACAAATTTCATCTACAGGCACACTCGTTTACTTGAAGCAGTCAGGAGTACTATAGGTGGTGATCTAGTTAGGCATTCGGTTACTAGATTTGCAACATCATTTCTTACTCTACAAAGTTTGCTTAAGCATGAGGAGAAGCTGAAACTATTCTTTGTGTCGCCTTCATGGAATGCCTCTAATTTGACAAAAACTGAATCCGGAAAACAAGTTGTTGAAACAGTACTTTCAACTGTTTTTTGGAATGGAGTAAGAGATTGCCTAAAAAGAGGAAAGCCACTAATTGCCGTTTTGCGATTAGTAGATGGGGATGAAAGGCCGGATATGCCTGAAGTATATGTGGCGATGGAAGAAGCAAAGCAAAAGATTAAAGAACATTTTGATAATAAAGAAAGATTATATAAGAAGATTATTGAAATTGTTGAAAAAAGATGGACAAATCAAATGCAACAACAATTGTATAGGGCGGCATTATTTCTTAATCTAGGCAAATATTTTGAATACGAGGAAAAACATAATGATGATGCCTGGAAATTTCAAGATGCTTTCAATGATGTTATTGCAAGACTAGTGCCCGATCAAGAATTGCAAGACAGGATTGCAGAGCAAGGTAGTAGCTACAAAGCATCTCGAAATTGTTTTGGAAAGCCGCAGGTTATTAGGCAATGAACCACCTTAAATCCAAGTAAGTATTGATTACGTTTTTATTTTTTCTTAAATTATTTATATGTCAAATAATTTTCATTTGTCTTAAATTATTAGTGGATTGGTGAGGTGCACATGGAGGACCTAATGTTGACCTTACAAAGGTAGCATTGCGCATACTCGGTTTATGTTGTTCATCTTCTAGTTGTGAGCGCAATTGGAGTACTTTTGAGTTTGTAAGTAACTACGTATACCAAAAATCAATATAAAATTTAATATTTTTATAGTTACTAATAAGTTTGCTATTATCTTGAATTCTTGATTCAGATTCACACAAAGAAAAGAAATAGGTTGGAGCATCAAAGGCTTAGCGATCTTGTATACATCCAATATAATCGTCGTCTACAAGCACGATTCTAAGAAAGACGTGAAAAGGGAAGAAATTACAACCCTTTAGTGCTTGACGAGCTAGATTGGAGTAATGAGTGGATGGTGAACAAACCAGAGGTAGAGGATGCTCTAGTTTTTGATGATGATATTCTAACATGGAATGATGTAGAGAGAGCTATTGGAACTGGGGCTCGAAATTTACGAAGTGGGGCTGAAGCTAATCTTCAAATAATGGCTGAAAGGGAAGATGACTTAGATCATTTTTTCATTGTCAATGATGATGAAGATATTCATGCTAACTTACTAGATGATGATTCTAGTTGATTTTTTCTAATTTTTAATTTTTTTTAAACATTATTCATGCTTTCTCTATGGATTGGATGATGATATCATGATTATAGTTGACATTTTGGATTTGGTAGTTTGGTACATTATTATAATAAACATTATTGCTTTCTTTGTGTGTTTACTGTTTGTATTTGGTACTTGGTGCCTATGCCTGTGTTTGTATAATTGTATTTGGTAGTTTGGTATTTGGTGGCTGTGTACTTAGCTATGAAAAAAAACATATGTGGCTGTGTTTGTATAATTGTATTTGGTAGTTTGATTTTTGGTGGCTGTGTACTTAGCTATGAAAAAAACATATGTGACTGTGTTTGTATTTGGTAGTTTGCTACTTGGCCGGCTGTGCTTGTATTTGGTAGTTTCTAGTTTGCTACTTGGTGGTTGTGTAACTCCTGTCATAATTAAAATAAAATAAAAAGAGCTTTAGACTGCGGTTATTATAATAACCGCAGTCTAAAGAGTGGCTGGCAGTATATAGATTGCGGTTATTATAATAACCGCAGTTTATATATATACTGCAGACTATAGACTGCGGTTATTATAATAACCGCAGTCTATAGTAACCGCAGTCTTTAGATTGAAGACTATAGACTGCAGTTATTATAATAACCGCAGTCTATAGTATTTTTTATATAAAAAAATGTAAATAGAAGGAAATTGGCGTGCCATGCGACTTGCTCGCCTTGTGGTCGCCTAGGCGTCCGCCTTGTCGACTAAGCGTCAAGGCGCCCGACGCTCGCCTTGGTCCGCCTTGACGCCGTGACAAGAATGACCGCTCCTGAACGTATCGCCACTCCCTGGAGGTAAATCTGTCATCTCGGTGTGAAACTATAGTCTTGGAAACACCGTGAAGTCGAACTATCTCGTTTAAATATAATTGTGCCAGCTTCGGACCTTGATCCGTCTTCCTAAGAGGAATAAAATGACCGACCTTCGAAAGCCGATCTATTATAACCCATAAGGAATCATTCCCACTCTGCGATCTCGGCAAACCATGAATGAAGTCCATGGATATATCCTCAAATGTCCACTCGGGAATGGGAAGTGGTTGCAACTTGCCTCCAGGCCTTTGACACTCGGCCTTAACCAACTTGCATGTCTCGCACTTCCCTACATAATCTGCAACATCACCCTTCAAACCTGACCACCGGACTACTTTCTTAAGATCTGCATACATCTTCGTGCTACCAAGATGTATGGAATATCTGGAATTGTGTGCCTCAAAAAGAATGTCCTTGCGAAGGTGGCTAACATCTGGGATACATACTCTGCCATCATGCAATAATAAATCATCATTGATAGAGAACCTCTCTTTCTGACCTGACTGCACTGAGATCCAAATCTCTGCCATCTTTGGATCCAACGGTAGAGCTGTCCTGATTCTATCTTTAATGTCGCAAGTAATCTCCATCCAACTCAACCTTGCAGAACCAAAACTGCAACGGGGCACAACGGTGATGTCCATTCTCTCCAGCTCTCGTACCAACTCCTTCTACTGAGTGAGAAGGGAAAAACATGAGCCTCTACGGCTAAGAGCATCAGCTACAACGTTCGCCTTTCTTGGGTGGTACTGAATGTCTAAATCATAGTCCGAAAGAAACTCTAACCATCTACGCTGCCACAAATTGAGCTCTCGCTGATCAAAGATATACTTGAGGCTCTTATGATCAGTAAAGATCTCGCAACGCACTCCATAAAGATAGTGCCTCCAAATCTTCAGAGCATGAATAACTGCTGCAAGCTCCAAGTCATGCACGGGATAGTTCCTCTCATGAACCTTTAACTGTCTCGAGGCATAAGCTACGACCTTTCCATGCTGCATGAGAACACAGCCCAAACCCTGACCTGAAGCATCACTAAAAATCTGAAACACGTCAGGCCCTGAAGGTAAACTCAAAATCGGTGCGGTCATCAACCTATTCTTCAAGTCCTCAAAAGCCAATTCGCACTCAACTGTCCAATCCAAGCCCTTACCCTTCCTAGTGAGGGAAGTCAGTGGTAAGGCTATCTTTGAGAAATCCTTGATGAATCTCCTGTAGTATCCAGCAAGACCCAAAAAGCTGCAAACCTCTGAAACTGTCGTCGGCCTTGGCCAACTCTTAATTGCCTCTATCTTCTTCGGATCAACACTAACCCCTTTCTGACTGATGATGTGGCCTAAGAATGCAATCTCTGAAAGCCAAAACTCACACTTTGAAAACTTAGCATACAACTGGTTCTTCCTGAGTGTGCTCAAAACAATCCTGAGGTGTGCTGCATGATCTTCTGCACTCTTAAAGAACACCAAGATGTCATCTATGAAAACGATGACAAAACAATCCAAGTATTCCTGGAATACCCTGTTCATCAGGTCCATAAACACTGAAGGAGCGTTAGTCAGCCCAAACGGCATGACCACGAACTCGAAGTGTCCGTATCTAGTACTAAAAGCCGTCTTCTGAATATCCACGTCACGAATCCTCAACTGATGATAGCCCGACCTCAGATCTAACTTGGAAAAGGTGCTCGCTCCCACCAACTGGTCGAACAAATCATCAATCCTGGGAATCAGGTACTTGTTCTTTACGGTCAGCTTGTTCAATTCACGGTAATCTATGCACAGTCTCAGACTACCATCCTTCTTCTTCACGAACAATACTGGGGCACTCCATGGTGAAGTACTGGGGCGTATAAAACCCAAATCAAGCAACTCCTGCAGCTGGCTCTTCAGCTCTGCTAATTCCCTTGGAGCCATTCGATAGGGAGATTTGGCTACCGGTGTATCCCCAGGCTGCAAGTCTATCGGGAACTCAATCTCTCTATCTGGAGGGGCACCAGGGAGCTCTTCTGGGAAAACTTCGGGAAACTCCTGCACCACTGGCACCTCTGTCAAGTCAGTCTTAGACTCCGCGCTCATCAAAACTACGAAGGTCTTACAACCTTTACTGATGCACCTTCTCGCTTGGACTGCAGATATAATCATCTTCACTACTCCCTTCAATCCCTGAAAAGAGAAAAATGTCTTGTTGGGGCCATCGAACTGAATCTGCTTCGCCCTACAGTCATTCCTGGCGTTGATTGCTGAAAGCCAGTCCATTCCAAAGATCAAGTCAAATCCTGCTATAGGTAGCTGCAAAGCTTCCACGATAATCTCGGTATTCCCAAACTGCACCGGAACTCTGCACTTATCTCTGGTCTGCAGAAGGGATCCATTCAGCATCATGACTTCCAGCGGTACTGCCTCTGGGACGACTTTTAAATCCAACTTACGCACTAGAGATTCCGCGATAAACGAGTGGGAAGCACCCGTATCAAACATAATCTTAGAGGGTAAATTACGAATCATAAGGATGCCTACATGAATGAATTATGAAGGGTGATAATAAATGAGTCACTACGGAGGATTGAATGAACTTGTTAAGTAAAAATAGAGCACTTACCAGTCACTACATCTTCCTGATCCTTCGTCTCCTGCTGACCCAACCCATACGCTCTGGGCTGCACTAAATCTCGACCCTGTTATGGTCTCCCATCAGTAATCATCAACGCTTTGCCCTTATCAGCCCTGCTAGAACCACCAACTTCGAACTTCGACTGATTTGCACCAACTTCCTGACAAAAACGAGCTATGTGTCCAGGTTGTCGGCACTTGTAGCATACGCCCGTGCTGGCCAAACACTCTCCTGGATGGCGACGCTGACACTTAGGACACGTGGGATAGTCCTTGCTCCTGTCACCAGATTGACCACTCTTCTTACCATCGGGCTTCGGCTTCTTGTTCCAGTTCTTTCCTTGATCATTCCTTCTCTGCTGCGGATGGTGCGAATCCTGAGATCGCTTCGCATGGAAACTACTCCGCTTCTGAACCTTCTGTTGATCAACCTCCAGTCTGCGAGCTATATCCACTAAGCTCCTGTAATCAGCGGCTGGCTCAACGAGTCACGCAAACCATCCACAAAGCGACTGCACTTCTCAGTCTGATCTCCCTACATCACGGCCGCATATCGAGCCAGATGAGTAAGCTCTCGCTCGTACTCAGTAACTGTCCTGTCCCCCCTGAAAAGGCCTAAGATACTTCTCCTGGAGACCTCGTCGTGCGGAAGGAGGCACGAACCAACTAGCAAGGGCTCTAGAGAACTCGCCTCAAGTAAACATATCTGACGTACAACCTGGACAAAATATGGTCATACAATTTAAAGTGAAACGCATTACCTCCTAAAATAAAGGAATTGATCATAACACTTTACCTGCAGGATCATCTGCCCGGTACTTGTCCCACCAGACTTTTGCCTCACCTCGAAGGAGGAAAACTGCCAGAGGAACCTTCTTGTTCTCTGGGCACTCCAAAACATTCAGCAGGTCTATGGTGTTAGCTATCCAATCATCTGTGTCCATCGGTGTCTCATCCCCACTGTAGTTTGAAGGCTGAAGTTCTCTAAAATTTCTCAAATAGTGCTCCAGGGTCATCTCCACGGGTACTGGGGCAGGAGCTGGTGCAGGGACTGGTACTTGTACTGGAGCTGGAAACCCTGCAGCCAGTACTCTCTGAAACTCCATCAGGGCAACAGTGACCGCCCTGGCTATCTGAGATGCTATGTCCATGCCTTCTGGAGCTGCTGGAACTGGTGGTACCTGTGGCACGGCAGCGTCTCCCATGGTCGCATTAGGAACAGGGTCCTGACGTGAAGATTCACCTGGTTCACTAACTCGTGGTGCCTGATAGAACATACAAAAGAAATCTAATTATTTAACAAACATCTGAGAAATTTGGCTTAGCAATTTATTTCGTACTCTAGCGAAATCTATGACTTAAATGCCACTTAAAAATACTCTACTAACGAGAGTTTACTCTTACACAATCCTATGACTCTGTGAATTCTTTCTAGGGTCCAGGGATCCTAAACCTGCCTCTGATATCAATTTGTAACACCCCTTCCCAGTATTTCAGAAATCAGCCGTCCGGACGGGTCAGCGATATAAAGAAAACCAGGAAACAGTATCAAAACTAATATGCAGCAGGTAATAAAAATCTATGCTAAGCAATTTAAGACTAACAACGGAAGCTAAAAAAAGTAAGCTAAAGATAATCACATACCTGACATCTGGATTCACAGAGCCACTAACAAGAATAGAATTGAATTAATTGAAAATCTGCTTAACATTAATAGTCTGATAAAAATTAAATAAAACATTAATCTGGTATATTGTTCCCATCTATGAGTACATGCTGAAAACGAGTAAACTGAAAGGGAAAAATACTACGAACTGACACCACCATAACGTTCATCCTAGGCGTAGTTTCCCACCCGGGTCACCTGAAAAACATTTCCCACGAGGGGTCAGAGTAAAGAAAAATAACTGCTCCTAGTGACACTAAAAACAGTTTTCATATGATGAATGCATGCCTTTAGAAAACAATTTTGTGCATTAAAAACCTTTATGCTATATGTTATGCATGCCTTCACACTACTTCCTGGTCAAATATCTACTCGTACTAAGCACGTGACTTTTAGTTCACTAACTCAAGTCCTGACGTTCACTAACTAGCATACTGTCTCACGTCAGGTCTATCCTTGAGTTCTAGGTGGCTTCTAACCTGCACATCTACTTGGAAGGCTCTAGGCAGAGTAGCTCCTAACGCGCAACTGAAACTGACGACCCGAGACCATTTGACGAACTCAATTGTTCTAGTGTCGCGCGGACACTGTCTCGAATCTACTAACTGTCTCAAAGGGACGTAAATTCCCAAGACTATGCTGCTCATAACATACCATATGCCTTATGAGAAAGGTAGTGCGCCTCTACCGAGCACGTAAAGACTTGTGTGCTCATTGACCTTTCGGTCTGATGCTACTCTGCTTGGGATATCTCTTTTGGTGTACTACTGAGCGACCCTTGTCTTTCTTGTGGTCGAATTGAAGGGACATTCACGTCCTACATTCCAAGTTTACGTACGCGGGTAAAGTTTCGTACCTAAAATAATTGTTCCTGACTTTACTAACGTGGCTATGGAAAAAAGGGTGTTATTCTACGCGTTTCCACGATTATTTTTCTACTGCCACACTTTTCTATGCATGGTTATGATGCTGGTACGAAACCTACTTATGCGTATAAGATATAATTACTTGATAAGTCTAACCAAAAGAAGTTAGAATTTCCTTACAGTGGTGCTGCGACGCTCGTACACTCGGCGCGGCGACATTAGCTTTTCCGAAAGCAATCCTACTGTTGGGGATCTTCAGAAAACTTCCTCGACCCCACCAAAGTCCTGCAATTTAGGGCAGCCCTAATTTCATAATTTTTTTCCCCTTTAGGGTTTCCCGTGAAAACATTTCCATACAACTAGGGCTACTAAAAACAAATGCTAAACTTCATAGATTACCTTTGTGTGAGAGTTATTGAGGCTCTCACTGCGCACTACACATATCCCGTGGTGAACCACGAACTCCAAAACCTAAAATAGAGCAAACAAAACGAAAACCTAGGTTATCTTAGTTTTCAAAACGAAGGATTTCTACGAAGGAAAGGAGATTTGGGAGGAATCGACTCACCGGAACCAAAATCGTTTCCACTACCACCGGCTAGGGTTGAAACCCGACACTTCCACGACCAAGGAAGGAAGAGGAGTACTCACCGACGCTCGTAGAGGAAGGAGGAGAAGCCAGAGATGTGAACTAGGGTGGGATCGGCCGGCGGAAGGCTCTGCGGGATACGTCGGCGCCTGCGGAAACGGGAGACGCGGCTGCGGTTCCGTGCGGCTTTCGGCTTAATCCCGTGAAATGAGTGTGTGTGCGGGATTTAGAATAGCGGGATGCGGGTAAAGCTCTTGCGGTTTTAGTAACCGTAAGAGGAGAGTAGGGGGAAAATTTCTATTGGCACACCCATTACATAACCTTAAAAAAATAAACACCTACTATACAGCGCGCGTCAAATCTTGCCTATTCTACGTTATGAACTATTATTATAATTTATATATGTCACCAATAAATGGACGCGATTACTAATCATACTACCAACGTACCTCGTCGTCGCGCTGTCTCGATCACAAATCGTCGCGACTTAGCCCTACAATTTAAATTTCGCGTCAAAAAATTTAGGATGTTACAACCCATGGCCATGTATGTTAGCGATGTGTCTGTTCAGAGATTGCTTTCCTGGACACAATTACGTTCCTAGCCCTGTTACTTTTAGGATTTTAATCGTCGAAAGATAGATGAGTACACGAGAGCTTTGATGCGGAATGGAGATGCGGAATGGTGAGAATCCGCGTTGTGAGGCTCCGTGGGAGGCCTGCTAAAGGTTTAAGCTTTAGGCGAATGGATCCCTACATAATCATGGACGGATAAAATTAAATATCTATGATTTTGATATCCCGATGAGTATGAGTATCCATCCCATATTTAATTCTGAGGACTTAACGTCGTACTACAAGTCTCATGACCATGTGAACTCATTTCATGGATATCCTCTTGTGCCTACACCCCTACATCCTTTGGAGCTTACACCACATCCTCAGTCTTGCACCCAGTTTACTTTTGAGCCTCACCTGCCTTTGGGTCAGTCGCATATGACTTCACAGTCTGCACCAGTGGTCGCACTGGGACTTACAACACAACAGTGGATTATTGGGAGCATTATATATATTGTGGCTTATGCATGCATAACTGCGCTAGTCAGTCAGACAACAGAGTACCATTGGCAATGATACTTTACCATCGACAATACTTGGACGACCTCTGGTTGACCTCATCGAGTCTTATTTGGTATACACCAAGAGAATTCGGATCTCATTCATTAGGAGCTGAATTTTTTCTAGCCGGGAGAATGATGCGGAATGGAGATGCGGACCCGCAACAGAGGACGATTTTTGGGCCCGTTCAGGGCCGATTGGCTACTTACCATATATGACATACCTGGATCGATGATCCGATTCCACAGATGCGTCCGGTCCGTCGTTCTGGCACGATTTCATATATATATTGTTATTTTTGCTTTATTTTTGATGTAATCAGACTACCCCTTCTTCGGCCATTCATAGCCGTCAATGGTGGGATGCCTTAATAATTCTTTATTATAAATAAGAGTGTATGGGGCAGGTGGGCAACTATAGAGCATTGCAGATTTTGGAGCAAAGAATCCCGAAATCCGGCGATTCATCCACGGTGCCGACTCCATGGAACCTTAGGTGACGACTCTTAGGTGATTTTCTCTCTCTCCAAGGTAATACTTAACCCTAGCCTTCATTTTCCACCCCCTACTCCCTCTACCGCCTCCCCCATACCCTCCCAAACAACAGCTGCCAGCCTACAACCTCCTCACCCCTTGCTGTGAACTTGCAGCTGCCGCCCTCCTCCCCATCCAAACAGCGTCGCCGCCCCCACTCTCTCCCTTCCGTCAGCACACCAAGCACCCTAACAACCACCGCCACCTTCCCTTTTCCTCCTCCCTTCAATCCAACGCCTAAATCTGTTCAGATCTGCCACCGATCAAGTTTTTCCTGGCTGTTTTCCTGCGATTCCAGCAAACTCGAACCCTGATGTCACCCCTCCAAACCTGCTGCCACCGGTGAGCTTCCTGGAGGATCCACCAACCTTCTATTTTCGCTGCTACAACCCAGATCCCATCCCAAACCTCCAAATCTAGTTGTTGTCCTGTCGTTTCAGCCACCGGTTCCTCTCCGATTCGCCTCAATTGTGCTGTACATCTCCAGATCTGCTCTCCAACGACAACCTCTTTCTCAGTAAGTATTTACTTTGTTGTATGAAATAATTTCTCAATATTAATATATGATGATGAGATTTCATATTTGTTTGGATCACTAGTATCGTGGTTGTTTGTTTTCGATTATTTGTGATTTGCAGGACTTATTCGCTGTGCGTTCTTGTTTTGGCCCTCCACGCGGAGGAGAGCCTAAACCCGCTTGCCTAAATAAATTATTTTGTTTTGCAAAAATTATCTGCGTGTAATTTGATTATTTATTATCTGATTTTGATTTCTCCATTGGGCATTGCAATGCATTAGGGTTAGGGCATCGTTAATCTGCCTCCTATAGATTCGTCCTACGTCAAGCTCCACCAACCCATTTCTTTAGCTGTCAATTGACACGCCAGATCACACCAGCGTGTCTAGCTGTAAAAGAAGCCATGTCCGTCTCTGAAGTTCTATTTATTTGCTGTGGGGGTGGGGGTGTGGTACACGGGTATAGATGCCGCATCACTACCCATGTAGAGATAAATTCTTCAAAAATCCTTCATACTTTTTGTCTAAAATGTTTTGGGATATTTTATTCCTTCCATGTCCACTTGTAACATGAATTATATGAGAATTTAAACCAAAATAAAGACAGGTTAGTTATATTACTAATATATTTATGTATGAAATGATGTTATACTTTAGATGAACTTTGCATTATCAATTAGCCCTGTTTAACTTAAAATGATCTAAAAAATAATTTATTATTAAAAAATTTAAAATCCAATTTTCTGAGTTACATAACACTTTCATTTAACCCCCAAAAATCTATGTTATTAAAGGTGCAAGGCGCACTGAGACGCAAATGGTTCCCGAAGCCTAGGCACAAGGCGCAGACGCTCACCTGAGGCACATGAGTTGCAAAAATGAAAAAAAAAGATAAAATATAGTTAATTTAATACAATAAACACAAAATATATCTACCACCATATCAACATGCTAAAATTAATGCATTTAGTTTCACATGAATCATATATGATAGTAAAATTCACAGAAAGATTAAGTCTTCTCAAGATTATATAAAATTTACAAAAAGTTGAAGTCTTCTCAAGATTATATAAAATTTAGAGAAAGTTTAGATCTAATCTCCAGAATATATCAACTTGGAATGTAAATGGTTAACTACAAAACTTGGTAGTCATATGTGAACATACTACAAGAAAACATATAATGATATAAATGTCAAACATTAAAAATGACTATAAGAGACTAACACTCAGATGTACCTCAGAGAGGAGAGGGGCTTCACCGGCGATGGAATCAAGAGGAGCAGTCTTAGCGGAGAGAATAGGCTCAAAATTGAGAGGCGTCCCAGGTGTGTGAAGAGCAGGCACAGGAAAGTAAATGAACGAATGAATGGGCTGCCCATGAATCCTAAACTTAAATCTTTAAAAAAACCTAAATTTTAAAAGCCAAACCGGTTGGCCTAGAAAATCGATAGGCGCGCCTTGGATGCGCCTTGCAGTTCGTGTGAGACGCGCCTCATTGGCGCTTGAAGAACCTCACCCATCTTTGGTGTACCGAGGCGATGCCTCTCTCGCCTGGTACACATGACACCTCAGGCGCGCCTTAAAAAACTTAGCCAAAACATAGCTCTGAAATAGTTTTAAACTTTAATGTTCATCAACATATTCCTGAATTTGGTTTTCCGAACTATTTTCTATTTAAATTTCAGTATAAGACTAATTGTATTGATTTTCCTCATTGTTTATTAAATTAATAGCTTAATGGCATTCACCTCAGTAGGATTTATTTAGCCTAATCACCAGTGACATTTGCGTATTTTGCAATCTTCAGATGACTAAAGGATGTATTACACTGTTATTCAAGCTAAATTTAAATAAGATCTATTTTTCTCTATTGCATGAATTTCACCTGTGAAGCCACCAAAAATGTAATTTTTTCCTGAATAGCCTGTTCATTCTAGTACTGTGAAATCTTAGTGAGTCAAAGTTTTTATTTTCTTATCATCTGAAATCAAATGAAAAGATTAATAATTAATGAAAGAACGAGTCTTTTCTTATCTTTTCCTTGAGCTTTTCTTTACCTAAAATGCTTTCCTCATTCTGTGCTTTAAATAAACCAAGTTATTTTAGTGGTTGAGAATGCCCCTCTTCAGTTGAGAGGGGCAAGATACTTTGAAGTATACCTTTTTATAAGAGAAGAAACTGTTAAATTCCTCCGTAGTAAGTGAGAATTTGAGACGTATACTTACCATCGACAAATATGCATATGCTCTTGAATGACTCATCTTTTAGCGAAAACCGATTTAGATTCGGTGCCTGAGATGTGTCTCTTATTATCTTGTAATAGTTGTTTGCTGGCACCGATTGGGAAGCTATACGATGGTGAGATTCGAATAATGATCAGATCAAAATAAGGATACAACTTTAGGAGACAAAGTTCCTTCCATACTCTTGGGGGCTGGTTCCCCCAAAGAACCCCTCTTCAGAATGGGTGAAAACTCGAGGCTTCTAAGATACCCAAAATACTCCATAGCCTTCTCTTATATAGAATGAGAAGGCACGCCTAATATAACAACTATTGATATTAATAAATAGTAATTAATATTAATCAAGCTTAGTGTTGTTTGGGCTCCACCGTGCTCAAGCGGATTCCTGTAGTTGCAGAAGGTACGCTCTGGCATATATGTATCATTTATTTTTCTTATGTAATGCATAGTCTAGTAGCTTTTTGCTAAATGATGTGGTGTTAATAGTTCCCTCCCTAAGAGGAGGGTCGAGTTTTAGGAGGATGCTTTGGAAATCCTATCAAATCTACGAGTGGAGTTCTTAGAAGGATCAAGGATCTAGCCTTTAATAACGTAGACAAGAACATATCTCGCAAATTGTTTCTCTTGATTTACTCATTATAATATTATTCCATCAAGTAGTTTGACCTGCCTCCACTGTCAATCTTCTCTGATGACAAAGGGACTCCGATTCCTTCTACTGCTAGTTAAATCACTTGCACAAGATAGGAAGTCAGCCCCAAGCTCGTCTACCAAGTCGTCGAGTGGTCTGTCCTTATCCTCGACTTTCCCATCACCACACATGAGTGATTTGTCCACGATTCTTTCCTGATTTGTTCTATTCCATGCCGGTTAAGTAATCAGAGGAATTTCCCCCGAACTAATCCCTTCCATGTTGTCTTAGTCGATGCCAAGCTCGGTCATCAAGTTGTTGGGTTATCCTTTCATGATCTGCTCCCTTCCACAATGGCTATGCAATCACAACCATCCTCTACCTCCTTCTGACACCTCTTCACACGGTTCAAGCCTACATTGTCAACATGCGCACTCATGTTACTCTTCTTCCCATGGGTGCCTCCGCTGCATGTCACTTCACCTCGCCTCTCGTCCGTTCACATTTCTGTTGCATGCAATTTGTCAAATCACAAAGCATCTCTGAGAGGATAACAATCTCTCTTTCCACCATCTATGCAGTGCATTTCTCTTTCCATTGGCTCCATTGAACTCGCAAAACCAACCCATTCTTGATGTGGACAATGTTTAAAGATGAGCTCCTTTGTCGATATGATACTTGCCAAGAGAGCATTGCCTTCGAACTTGGGACTGATTCCTCACACTGCCGTTGCCTCAATAACCCTTGCTTGATTTGACTGACCCCTTAGGCCCTTAGGATGGATTGCATATTAAGCAATTTATCGAACCATAGAGCACCACTAAGAGGCTAAAGATATATCTTTTCACCATATAAATGGAGGGCTTCGCTTTCCATTGGACTTGCAAAATGAATCCATCCTTGATGTGGACAATGTTTAGTGATGAGCTCCTTTCATATGATAATTGCCAAGAGAGAATTGCCTTCTAACATGGGATAATTCATCAAGGAGAGTCAGCCATTACCTACATTGATGATTTCATTTCATTGAGGTTGCCACACACGCCCTTGGGCTCATAACTGAGCACTATTTGGGCTACTTTCTCATGAGTTACAACCAAGGTTGTAGATGTTGGATGTCCGTGACACGTCAATTTGGATTTTTCTTGTCGGTTTTAATATGTTGGGGATACACCGGTGATATTTCATTTATAAGAGTTCAATATTTAAATATTATATATATAATTATACGCACATGTAATCATTTTTAAAATTTATATATGTTGATATATTAACAGTTTAATATTTATTGAAATTCTAAATCTACCAAATTAGTATAAACATTTTAAATTACACAAATAATAACGGTATAACACATGGAAGAAAGCCCAGAAGTCGTCGACAATGATCAAAGATAAGTAATCCACTATCCAAATTCCCACAGCCAAGCAAAATCGACTTTGGCGACGTGTTGGCACAGATAAAAAAGCTAGAGGAAGTAAGAAGAGAGTCTAGAGCTAGGCTAAAAAACAATCAAGACAATGAATACTTTTGTTTTGTTATTCATTAAACCATATGCACTGAATAAAATAAATTTTAAAAGTCAACTGGTATACCACCGCGATATATTGGTCGATAGTTGATATATCAACTGATATATTCCAAAAGAATATTTTGCAAAGAGATATCCAAAACATGTCGTTTTGTTAATGATTCCTTTATGTAGGCCGACATGTCTACCGTTATCCTCAACACTGGTTACAACCCTACATCTTGGCTCGCCTTTCTGTTCTAAATCCCACACTCTTCCCCAAGCAATTAAGTAGTCTATTTTGTTCAGGAGTTCTATGCCCTCTTGGGAACGACCTCGATCTGTTACAGCTGTTGGACCACAAGGCTTCCTTTGGAGGGGGGATAACAATTAGTTAAAATTTATTGATTTTTCTTTTCAAGAAATAAAATATGGAAATTATTTAAGAGATTAAACACAATGAAAATTAGATTTTTTTAGAATTGAACCGAAAACCAAACATCTTTATTTATATCTTTTCATAATACAAAAGGTTTGACATTGATGGCGCTAAGATCAGGACAATGAAAAATAAACTCTGGTGTTTTCTATATTGCCTCTTCTCCCTAAAAACCAATTGATCCACCCCTATACCTACACCGAGATCTAGTCACCTTACAAGAGACAAATCTTTAGCCCTAAACCTACTCCCTGATCTAGTCTCCTCCAGCGAGACGAGTTCCTACATGATACAAAGATTTAGAAATCAAAGATCAAACAACAAAAATAAAAAAAGATAGATAGAACTTCAGTTGATAAACGCCATATAAATTGATGTCAGAAGAAGACGTGGAAGAGCCGCTCATAATCGTCATGCTTGATTATCTTTGTTACACATCGATCTTCCTTCGAAAAGATGTTTATTGAAGCATGAGAGTGTATGAGGCTCAGAAGGAGACTGAGACGTCTTTTCCTTAAAAAATATACATGTTGGATTGAAAATCCCGAGGGAAAAATGTGTTTTTGTAGATTTTTTAGGAGCTATCTTTTGCGGCAGTAGCGATTGCCAGGTGGTAGCGTCGAAATACGATCAATTTCCCTTATTTAGGTCTGTGCTAACACTGTACGATAGCTAGCTATTGCCGGGTGATAGTAAAATTGAATTTGGCGTCCCAATCTCCGTTCAATCTGCATGATGGTGCAATGTTGCTATAATAGAGCTTTCGCCGGGTGGTAAGTCGTATCGCGGTGCAACGAGAAGCTTAAATTTCACGCTCGTTCTCCTTCCAATCCGGATGACGTTGCGATGTTTCCATAATAAGATATTGAGGCTATCGCCTGGTGTTAGAGACTATCACCGACGCTATCGTTGTTTAACCTATACCTAGCTACTCATGACACCATTCATCAGACAAGTTGAGTTTTGAGTCTTGCACTAAGTGGGGCTGTCAAAAGAAAGAATATGCAAGTTGAGTTTTGAGTCTTGCCCTCTTTACATTATTTTTATGTATCAATATGGCCTTATTGTCACATATCTTATCAATCATATGCCATCACGTTTCCTTTATTTTTCTTCCCAGCTTTCATTCTTGGAGCCAATCCCACCAACTTGTGTAGAATGGTGTTTGGTTATGCCTGCTATGTTCATATTCACAAATCCGTATAGGCAACACTTGTCCCTAGGGCCTTTGTTAGGTGAAAGCTAGGAGAGAAAGCAACTAAGAGAGATCTAGAGAGCTAAGGGAGAGGATTAGGGTTTGAGGAGGGAAGAAGAAGCTAACCTGATAATACTCTTCATACCCCCCAAAGGGGGGCTGCCCGGATATATATATATCCAGGCATGGAGGGGCCGACCGACCCTTCCCAAGGGGGCTGAACCCGCCTGGTTCAGCCCCTGGCCGGCGGTTCAGTGAGTGGGGGCTGAACCGGAAGGTTCAGCCCCGTTGTCCGGTTCAGCCCTGTTGTTTAGCGCGTCCTTGCTCCTCCGAACATAATGACGACCCACAAAGCGTAGCGGGGGCGTAACATTCCCCGCCCCATCAAGAACCAACTCATCCTCAAGGTGGTATTCCGGATAGAGCTCCTTGAAATCGAAGAAGTCTACCCAAGAGTTGTGTGCTGACGACAGGTTCTTCCATTTGACCAAGAGCTCGGGCCGATATTCCGTGCCCCGGTTCTTCCACCTGTGCCCCAAAATATCCTCTGGAAGCGGCCGCAGCTCACCCGTAGTAGTAACTGCAGGCAATAAAGTACTAGGCTGGATATGCGGACCCAATTTCCGTTTGAGCAAGGAAACGTGGAATGTAGGATGGATGCAGGAACCTTCCGGCAAAGCCAAGGTATAAGTCACCGGCCCCACCCTGCTGATGATCTGAAAGGGGCCGTAATAGCGCGGGGACAGCTTCTGGTTGCCACGATGAGCCACAGACAACTGCCGGTACGACTGTAGCTTGAGAAAAACTTCGTCACCCACGGCGAACTCCCGCTCCGTGCGGTGCTTATCTGCCTGGGACTTCATGCGCTCCTGGGCTAGGCGGAGATTCTCCCGAAGAATCACCAACATGCGATCACGATCCAGAAGAGCACGATCCACTGCCGGAAGAGCGGTGCTGCCCGGCTCATAGCTGGCCAAAGTCGGAGGCGGCCGCCCTTAAACCACCTCAAACGGCGTCATCCTGCTGGCTGAGTGATATGCCGTGTTGTAACAGTACTCGGCCCAGTGTAACCAATCTGGCCAACTCCGAGGCTTATCCATAACAAAGCATCGAAGATACGTCTCGACACCCCGATTGAGCACCTCCGTCTGGCCATCCGACTGCGGGTGATGTGCCGTGTTGAAGTGTAAGCGAGTACCCTGCAACCTGAACATCTCCCTCCAGAACCCACTGACGAATGTGGGGTCGCGATCAGAAATAATGGCACGAGGAAGGCCATGCAGTCGAACGATTTCTCGAGCAAAGAGGGCGGCCACAGACTCCCCAATATACGGATGGCTAAGGCCCAGAAAATGGCCATACTTGGAGAGCTTATCCACCACGACCAGAATAACTGACTTTCCTTTGGACTTAGGCAGCCCATCAATAAAGTCCATAGACACCGTGTCCCAAATAAGCTGCGGAATGTCCAATGACACGAGTAGCCCGACAGGAGAAGAAGTCTCATATTTTTGTCGCTGGCAGATGTCGCAGTGGCGTACAAATTGCTGAATGTCCCGGCGCATGCCTGCCCAAAAAACGTTTGCTCTCGCCCTCTGGAGAGTCCGGAGCACCCCCGCATGCCCTCCTGTGGGAGACGAATGGAACTCGTGCATCAATATCGTCTTCCAAGCTGAATCGGCGGGTACGACCACCCGACCCCGATAATAAAGCCGGCCATTACACAAGTGATAGCCAGCCGGCCCTGTCTCGCCCCGCTGTAAAGTGTCCACCAACGGCCGTAGCGTGTCGGAGCGAAGTACCTCCTCCTGAATGTCCTCCAAGGAATCGACCAACGGTCCCGAAATATGAGAGAGAGCAGCCTCTGGAAGACGAGAGAGAGCGTCGGCGACCACATTCTCTTTGCCGCGCCGATAAACAATCTCATAGTCGTAGCCTAGAAGCTTGGTAACCCATTTCTGCTGCAGAGGGGAAGAAACCCGTTGGTCCAGAAAATGCTTCAAGCTCTGGTGGTCCGTTCGGATCTTAAAGTGCCGGCCCAACAAATAGAGCCTCCACACAGCCACTGCGTGAATGATCGCCAACATCTCCTTCTCGTAAGCCGAGAGACCCAAGGTACGAGGAGCCAAGGCCGTGCTGTAAAAGGCTATTGGCCGCCCCGCCTGCATCAAAACCGCCCCGATGCCGACCCCCGACGCATCGGTCTCCAGAACGAAGTCCTTCATGAAATCTGGTAGTGCAAGCACTGGTGTGGTGGTCATTGCCCGTTTGAGAGCATGAAAGGCTTCCTCCGTCTCCTCACTCCAAGAAAAAGAATCCTTCTGCAGCAGCTGGGTCAATGGTCGGGCTATCTTCCCATAGTCCTGGACAAACCGCCGGTAGTACCCTGTGAGGCCCAAAAAACCCCGCAAGGCACGAACTGTAACCGGTCGTGGCCAGGACTGCATACTCTGAATCTTCCGCGGGTTGGCCCGAACGCCCTGACCAGAGACCAAATGGCCCAAGTACTCCACCTCCGCCTGCCCGAAGGAGCATTTGGAACGGTTGGCATAAAGATGGTGCTGACGAAGTCTGACAAGAACCTGTTCCACGTGGTGCACGTGGTCCTCCCAGGTCGCGCTGTAGATGAGGATATCATCAAAGAATATCAGGACAAACACCCGCAGGAAATCTCTGAATATCTCATTCATGTTGGCCTGGAATGTAGCGGGCCCTCCAGTCAGCCCATTGGCCATAACCAAAAACTCATAATGGCCGTCATGTGTCCGAAAAGCCGTCTTATGGACGTCCTCCGGTGCCATCAATATCTGATAATATCCGGAACGAAGATCCAGCTTGGTGAAATGCTGCGCTCCATGCAGTTCATCCAGTAACTCCTCTATGTGAGGAATCGGGAAGTTATCTTTGACAGTAGCGCCGTTCAAGGCCCGGTAGTCCACACAGAATCTCCAGGACCCATCCTTTTTCTTGACCAAAATAATAGGAGCCGAGAAGGAACTCGTACTTGGCCGAATGATGCCGGCCTCCAGCATCTCCCGGACACTGCGTTCGATCTCCGCCTTCTGAACGTGCGGGTAGCGGTAAGGACGAACATTCGTAGGCTCAGCTCCCGCCTTGAGCGGAATACGGTGATCCCGAAACCTCGGCGGTGGCAAAGTGTGTGGCTCCTGAAAAACGTCAGCATAATCAGTCAGAAGTAACTGTAACTGAACCGGTACCTCAAGAAGCGTGGAATCGCCGGTCTGGACCTCCCGAAGGACGGCCATGATCTGCCCATCCCCGCTCAACCGCTGCAAGCTGCGAAGAGAAACCTCCTTAACAGGAGAGGACATGATACCCTTCAGGCAAAACTGTTTTTCCCCGTGCACAAACTCCATAGTCATGTGCTTCCAATCAAAAGTCACCTGCTGTAACTGGCGCAACCACTGAACTCCCAGCACCATGTCCGAACCCCGAATAGGCAATAAGTAGACGTCAGTCCGTCCCACATAACCGTGTATCCGCATTTCCACTCCCTTCAGCACCCCTTCGCACTGCAGCTTGCTGCCATCCGCCACCATAACGTGAAAGGCAGCCCCCTGTCAACCACGTGTCCCACGCGCCGTGCTACGTCGGGATGTATGAAGTTGTGGGTGCTCCCACTGTCCACCAGAATAGTAACCTTCTCTTAGGCAATCCGGCCCGCCAGCCGCATTGTAAGCGGGGGAGCGCAACCCTCGAGAGCATGTAGAGAAACTCCAAACTCGGTCTCCTCCAATTCCTCCCCCAATTCCTCGTCCGGAGCCGGCCCGTCCTCATCCTAATGCAACATGAAAACCTGCAGCTTTTGACATTTATGACCTGACACAAACTTCTCGTCGCAATTAAAGCACAGACCCTTCTCCTTCCGAGCGGCCAACTCACTCCAAGACAACCGAGTCACCGTTGGTTTGGTACCCGTGTGCTGCTCCCGTCGTGCTGCTGTGGCCGGGGCCAAGGCTGTCCTACTCGTGAGGCGGGCCCGCTGTCTGTTGAACTTCTCCTCCTGGATACACGCCAAAGTAATGGCGTGGTTCAAGGAACGAGGCATGAGTGTCTGCACCTCGTCACGAATGTGCTCCTTGAGACCCGAGATGAAACAGCTGTAGAGTGTCCTCTCCGGCCACTGAACTCGATTTGCCAACTTCTCGAACTCAGTGCGGTACTCCAGCACTGATCCTTTCTGACGAAGCTTCTGAAGGAGGGCCTCAAAGTTGTCGTACTCCAGTGGACCAAATCTGGCCGTAAATCCATCCACAAACTCCCCCCAAGGCACGTACTCCCGTCCCCGCAGGAACCACTGCGTCCACTGGAATGCGTCGTCCTTCAAATGAAAGGACGCCAACTGCACCCACTGTCCGTCAGGCACCTCCTGGTACTGGAAAAAAAGTTCCGCCTTTTGAATCCATTCCAAGGCGTCACCGCCCTCGAACTCCGGAAAGTACATACGAGTTAATCCGGGAGTCAAGCGTTGTGTCCCCTGACCTCCTTCCCGTCTTGCAGGCTCCCCTTGCTCGAAACCGTCGTAACCATGATGCTGACCCGCTCCCCAAGGCGGAGGTTGCGGCTGGCCGCCCCATCCTGGGCCAAAACCGGCCACCCCTGGCGGCCCAAACCCGCGCGGAGGAGGGAGGAGCCCCCCTCTTTGCTGTCCCATCGTGTCGGGTGGCCGCCGGAACCCAAATGGGTCGTCACCGCCCCGGCGCCACTGCCCTTGGCCGAATCCAGGCTCGCCGAGCCCCGCTGCCGCAGATCCCAGCGGAAACGACCCCGCCGGACCCCTGTACGCCGCCGCCGACCCTCCGGGTAGACCGTAGGCCGTCGAGCCAACTCCGCCCGTCCCCGGCCAAGCCGTGCCAGGCTCGATCCCGCCCGATGCGCGCGTCCGCTCCGTTTCCGGAAACCGCACGCCGACGCCCTCCGCAAGTCGCACGCCGCCCGTAGCCGCTGGATCGGCACCCGATCCGGCCGAATCTTCGTTCGCCGGTGCCTTACCTTTCAACAGCGTCTTCAACTCCTCCATCCGAGCGTCCAACCGCCTTTCCAAAGCCGCCATCGAATCGGTTAGCCCAACAACGTTCTCCTCTAGGGTTTCAATCCGCGAGGACTCCTCTTGAGTGCGAGTGGTCACCATTTCGGAGAGACGAACACCTCTGATACCAAATGTTAGGAGAAAGCTAGGAGAGAAAGCAACTAAGAGAGATGTAGAGAGCTAAGGGAGAGGATTAGGGTTTGAGGAGGGAAGAAGAAGCTAACCTGATAATACTCTTCATACCCCCCAAAGGGGGGCTGCCCGGATATATATATATCCGGGCATGGAGGGGCCGGCCGGCCCTTCCCAAGGGGGCTGAACCCGCCTGGTTCAGCCCCTGGCCGGCGGTTCAGTGAGTGGGGGCTGAACCGGAAGGTTCAGCCCCGTTGTTTAGCGCGCCCTTGCTCCTCCGAACATAATGACGACCCGCAAACCGTAGCGGGGGCGTAACAGCCTTGATGTATATTTTTTTGGATACTACTTCTAAAAAAATGATGTAAACGTTATTATGCTCTTATCCGCAATGCCTTTGTTTCTATGGACATACCTTCTGTGAATTTGAGTCATATTTTCTTACCTTCATGATGAAAAGAATAGTGAAGTGAGTGAAGCTTGTCATCTTTCTCACCCTATTCAAATATCTCCTGCTCTAGAAGACCAACTTGTGGAACAAAAAAAAGAGTTGTTTTTCCAAACAAGAAGCCCTGCAGGATCCCAGACTGAATAGATCTAGCACTATATTGCACCTAATATAAACTCGGATCTTGATGATCGTCCCATCGCTCTTCGCAAAGATATACATTTTTGCACCCAATATCCCATTTCTTAGTTGAACTTACCTCTACCTCATCATTACACTGAATTTTTATAGCATCCATGTCCTCTATTTCTTTACCGAACCATTGACAAGAAGTCCTGCAGGATCCCAGATTGGAAATTGTGATGGTGGAAGAAATGAATGCCCCAAAAACAGAAGATGGAAATGGCAACTTTTCCTAGAGAAAAGAATGTGGTAGGATACAAATGAGTATTCGCAGGATGCAAATATTAACAATTAAGCAAAACCCTAAAGGTATTATTGAATGATCCAAATAAGTTTGATGACAAAGGGATATACTCACACCGAAGGAGTATATTATTATGACATTTGCCCCAATGGCAAGATGAAAACTATTCCCATCTTACTTTCCTCTGTTACTATTTGTGGATGTGACTTAATAATTTATTTGAAGAATGCATTCCTTCGTAGTGATTTAGAAGAAGAGGTGTACAAGTGTACATTAATGCCTCGTTGGGTTTACTTCGAAAGATATATAATATAGTCCGTAAACTAAATTTTTGTATATGGATTGAAACAATCTTCTAAGGTGTGGTTTGAGCATTTTCGAATGCAAGACAAGTGTTTAGGCACACTCATAGTGAAGCAGATCACACACTCTTTAACAAACACAGAAAAATAAGTCATTACTTTTTGATTGTCTATGTTGATGATATAGTCATTCCTGTTGTAGCTAAGGTGTAGATGATTTTTTTGAACGGTCAGTTGGCAAAAGAATTTGAGGTAAAAGGTCTTAAGCAACTAGGGTAATTTTCTTGGCATGAGGTTTTGAGAACAAACCAAGGAACATTTATATTATGAAGGAAATACCTACCTGATCTTCTAGAAGAAACTGAATACTTGAATCAGTTGATTGCAAGCCCATGGAGTCACCCATTAGTGGTGAATCACGAAATTGGTCTAGAACATGGAAAACCTATTGAGATGATGAGCTATCAACAATTGGTTGGAAGATTGATTTATCTTCTCATACAAGGCCAAATATAACATAAGCAGTAAGTGTCCTTAGCCATTTTATGCATGCTCTGAAGATTCATCATCGAGAAGCTGCCCACAGGGTTCTCCGCTATTTAAAAGCATATTCAGAAATGGGAGATTTATTCTCCTCCACTTTACTTGATCACACCTAATTCTGTAAAAAAGGTATATAGGTGCTGGTTAGGCTAATTTTGCCAATGATATTTGATTGATTATAGAATATTGCTCATTTATAAGAGGGAATCTTGTAATTTAGTAAGAAACATTATATTGTGATTAGCTCTAGTGCATAAGATGAGATTTGATTTATGGATCAAGGTATATGTGAGGGATTATGGTTCACAATTCTTATGAATAATTTGAAGCTTGAAGTTGCTGAGCATATATACTTGTATTGTGGTGATAATAAAACTGCTTTAGTATCGCTCACAATTTTGTTCTCTATGATCGAACAAAGCATATTGAAGTTGACACATTACAACAACAACACTCAAGCCTTTATCCCACTATAGTGGGATCAACTATATGGATCCTTTGTCTCCATTGTGCCCTATCTTTAGTCATTATCTCACTAATGCCTTAGTACGTCATGTCTTTTCTTATAGTTTCATTCCAAGTCTTTATTGGTTTACCCCTCCCTCGTTTAACCTGCCTAGTGGCTAGACTCTCACAACACCTAACAAGTGCCTCTAATGGTCTCCTTTGTACGTGTCCAAACCATCTTAGTCGAGCTTCTCGCATCTTCTCTTCAATTGGTGCTACTCCTATCTTATCCCTGATACATTCATTCCGAATTTTATCCAGTCTCGTGTGTCCACACATCCACCTAAGCATTCTCATCTCCGCAACTCCCATTTTTTTGCTCATGTACACAATTCACTGCCCAACACTCAGAACAATAGAGCATCGCTGGTCGAATTGCAGTACGGTAAAACTTGCCCTTAAGTTTTAATGGTACTTTACGATCACATAAGATCCCTGACGTGCCTCTCCACTTCAGCCAACCCGCTTGGATTCTATGTATCACATTTTTATCAATACTTCCGTCCTTTTGAACTATCGATCCAAGATATTTAAAACACTCACTACGAGAAATATCTTGATCACCCAATTTAATAACGAAGTCATTCATCCTTCTTGCATTGCTAAATTTAAGCTCCATATACTTCGTCTTTTCTCTGCTCAACCTAAAACCCTTCTTTTTTAAAGTGTCTTGCCAAGATTTAAGTTTTGCGTTTACACCCTCGCGCGTATCATCGACCAAAATGCTTGTTGGATATGTCTGGTGAGCTCATCTAAGATAAGGGTAAAGAGATAATTGCTTAAAGCTGAACCTTGATATAAGCCAACAGTGAGAGAGAATTCCCGTGTTAATCCTCCAGATGTCCTCACCCTTGTCACTAAATTTTTATACATATCTTTGATTATGCCAATGTATGATACATTTACACCTTTCTTTTCTAAGACTCTTCATAAGATTTCTCTTGGAACTCTATCATAAGCCTTCTCAAGATCGATGAACAACATATGCAAATCTTGTTTTCTTTCTCGGTAGTTATCAATGAGTCTCCTCAAGAGATGCATAGCTTCCATGGTCGACCTCCCTGGCATGAAACCAAATTGATTTTTCGAGATGTTAGTTTCCCATCTTACTCTTCTTTCTATTACTCGTTCCCTTAGTTTCAGGGTATGACTCATCATTTTAATTCCTCTGTAATTAACACAATTTTGTATATTTTCTTTGTTTTTATACAAAGGTACCAAAATACTTTCTCTCCAATGGTCTGACATCCTCTTTGACTTCAGTATCTTATTAAAAAAACATGTAAGACACAAAATTTCTTCATTCCCTAAACATTTTCATACTTCGATGAGTACATCGTCTGACTCAACCGCCTTTTTCATTTTTCATTTTCTTTAGAGCATCATTTACCTCTGATTCTTGAATTTTACGATAAAACGTTATGTTTTTATACTCCTCCGATTTACTTAACTCTTCAAAGTTCAATTTCTTGTTTTTTGTTTTATTATAAAGTTAATAAAAGTATCTTTTCCATTGCTCTTTAATATCCACGTCATATGTAAAAATTGTATCTGTTTCATCCTGTATGCATTTTACTTGACTTAAATCTCTTGTCTTTCTTTTTTTAGCTCGAGCAATTTTATATATGTCACGCTCTCCATGTTTGGTATCTAATCGCTTATAAAATTATTCATAAGCTTGACTTTTTGCTTTACTTCATCTTTTGAAGTTGACACATTTTATAAAAAAAATGTAATGAATCATTTGTATGTTTCTATTTAGTTCAAGAATTAGACTGCAAATATATTCACAAAAGAATTTAGTGAGATATCATCCAACGAGAATATTCATAAGTGAAGTATGATTAACTCCTCATGATCAACTCTACGGAGAGTGTCCAGATATTATACTAGTTAAGCCTGATTAATTCCGGTGCTCAACTTGTGGGGAAGTGCCAAGATATTAGATTGGTTAAGCCAGGTTCAGGTGGTTCATGAGGATAAATTCATCTCGCCTTATTTTTTAGATTTAGGAGCAGTCGGCAGAGAGGGTAAGACGTATTACAGGTAAGCCTTTCTTACTTCAAGTATTGAAATTTTAAGGTCACTAACAAGAAATCACATCATAGACATGCCACAAAAATAAATTTAATAGTCTAAATCATACCAAGGATCACTTTGCATAATTAACCATTCCAAAAGTAATGAACATAAGCATATATAACCAACATTTAAACAACCTTTCTTTGACTCCATGTTATGGATAGTGATAGAAGTCATTCAAAGCTGTGAATTAGCTGAAGATCTCAACAATGTTCTTAATTTCGTTATAACTGATGGTGAAGGCGTTAAATCAAAATCAACAATGAAATTTATAAAAAATCAAACTCTCCAACTTGATGGTGCTCGACTCTTGATAGGTTTAGCGAGTGGCAGACGCACAATCTGTGGTAGACTTATGGAGAACTGTTTCCTTGCAATTGCAACAACCTCTAGGATTTTCCCTTACCTTAGGGAATGAAAACTCGGCTAGTAGAAGATTTGTCCGGTGGATCTGCAAAAAGGGTTTTCATTGCGAGGCTTCAACTTTGCTCAACCGTAGAAAGAAAATGAATTATTCAATATCCTCTTAATAGGAGAGAGGGAGATGGAAACGTAGATTGAGAACTGACGGGATCTCCCTCAATTTATAGGAATTTCGGACCGCAAATAGTCAAAATTCCCATGTCTCCCACTAATTAAGAGGGGAGCTATGGGAAAAACCGCCCCGCGCGCGATTCACACGTCTGATCCATGCACGATCAACGCGCCAACCGCCATCGTTCCAACAGCCGCCGCACTATCCGTTGGGTGGCCGCCCGCGACCGGACCCTCAACCACGCACCCACCGCACGCCGTCGCCGTCCGCCCTTGCCCGCACGCCTATGACGCGCGGCTGCGGGGTCCCCCTCGGTCGGGAGGCCGACCGCCCTTGGTCGCGGCTGCACCCGCGCGATCGCGGAAGGCCGCGGCCGACCTCACGGCCGGCCGCCGCCCGTGGCCGCAACCGCGACCACGGAAGGTTGCGGTCGGCGGCGTCGGCCGCCTCCTTTGGTCGCGGCCAGCCGCCTCCTTTGGTCGCGGCCACACCTATGCTGCTGCGGGAGCTCGCGGCCGGCCTTAGGACCGGCCGCCGTCCTTGGCCGCAGTCGCACCTGCGCGACCCTTGAAGGCCACAGTCGACCTCCTGGCCGACCACCTCCCATGGCCGCGGCCTCACCCACGCGACCTCAGAAGGCTGCGGCCGGTCTCACGACCGGTCGCCAACCATGGTCTCGGTTGGCCGGTCGCCGGGTCGGCTCCCGCTGGTTGGGCCCCCTTCGGTCGTCTCCATCTGCCAATGGCCGGTCCGTCGCCATCTGATCATCTTCACGCGATCTCCACCGCTCGTTGTATGGGTAATCCCCGGCGTACCCACCCATTACTTGTGGGTGCAAATAGACAAAATTATATTGGTCTGCTCATAGTAAAATTATTATAAAAATACGCTCATTAACTATACTAAATTGGTCTACAAATATTAAATAAGGTGTTTATGGTCTGCGGATAACCGAAAAACCACCATAACCACCCCTGATGCCTATAAATAGGACCCCAGTCTCTTCTTCATTTCCACCTTTCTCCTCATCTGCTTCTACCCCTACGTGTCAAAGCTCTCCAGAAATCTCTTTTGCCTCCTTCGAAGATCTTTTAACGCCTTGAAGATCCTTCGAAGGCAACTGTTCTCCTTTGTGCAAAGCACTCCGCAAACCCAGCAGTCAGCACTCGGCGCGCATCGCACTCATTACTCGCAACAAGCTCAACACTCAGCGCCCGCCAGTCAACTGCAAGTTCTCCTCACTTCAGGCTCTAAGCATAAGCAAATGTCCCCCAAGACTCCAAAGCGCGATATTCATCGCCGCAGACAAAGATAAACAATTAGTTTCGCGAGCGGTGGTCTGTCACCCTCTGGAGACACTCCTCTCTCTCTCCCATACAATTGTAACGAGGAGCGGTCTGTTGCCCTCAGTACCCCTTAAAAGCTTTGTACAACCAACAACTAATGGTGAAGTTCGGTTGGCACAATCCTGACCACATTGTTTTGTCACCCCTTTCTGGGGTTTCCACGTTAAAAAACCTTCTTGCATATTGTCTCGTTCCTTTGTGACTGTTTGTGCGCTCTGCCGCTCAAGAGCTAAAACGGTTCGATTTTGACCAATCTACCAAGAGCGTTGAGTGACCCGCAACAAGCATTAAGGGTCAGTTTCACACCATGTGAAATCGGTGATTAAAACACTTAACTAAGGCTCTGTTTGGTACAACGGTAGCGGTCGTGAACGCGGTGGTTATGAACCATCGTTCGTGAGCACCTGACCTAACTTAAGGAAATTCATTCATTTTTATGTTCAAAACTAGCTGTCTTTTCATGATTGCGATCATAACCGTTGTCATGTCAAACATACATTCTATGACGATGTCGTTTCGTCCAAACTGACTGGAGCAAAAATGTTGTTCTTGGTGCCAAAATTGCATTCAACGAATCACACACTTTGCTAAGAAAGGAGAAGGGGGAAAAATCAAAATCGGTTGGTTAATTTGTGGTCTATTAGTCTATACGAGTAAGAAGGAAGGAGAAAGATGCCACGAACAACAAGTTCAAGACTTCCCGCAACTTCAACTCGTTGTTGCGGGTGATTTTATTGATTAGTTAAAAACGGTCACAAATTGAGTGTTCGAGCTAGCTAGAGCTCGCAACACCTAGGAGGCTCCAAGTTCGAGTTCGCAGCGAGCTGTCGCATGCTCTGGCTGAATTTGGATTAGAATGCGGAACCTTTCTGTGTACTGTTCACCCCTATTTATATTAGTGGGGGGTTGCTCGAATTGGTAGTTCTAAGAAAAGACGAGCTACCCGAGTTACAGGAGAGCCAGACAAGGATGAGAGGTTATATGGTGTGCAAATGACCTAAAATACTAGGGCGTGCCGTCATCACAAGATTGACCGCTTGGACTTTTGGCTCTGAGCTAAGGGGGCTTGAAAGGCGGAGAAAACACAACCGTCTTGAGCGCTTAAGCTATAGAACATGATGGCAGTTGGCCGACAAATGCCTCAAGCTGTTAAACCGGGCGGTCATCAGGATCGTGACCGCATAGAATTCTAAAGGGGACTGTGATTTGCAGATATCTTGGGCGCGAGTCTGAGTTGTCAAAGAGGTTGTTCGCTCTAACTACCGAGGAACGGGCCTCCCTGATTTATAGGTACCAAAGAGCAAGAAACCGAGCAGACACAGAGGGGTTGTCCACTTGAACTGCCAAACTGTGGAACAAGGGCCCGAGCGGGCATCAATTCTATGACCGCCCGGACTGGGCTGATGGATATCCTGCTTATTTATCTGACCGCAAGATCCTAGGTAAACATGATCCCCACACTTTTTCAAGTTCGCATGGACTTCAAAAAAGTAGAACTTTGACTGCGGTTACTGCTGTGGGTCTTTAATGCTTGGGAGCTCTATAAGTACTATGGATACTGTCTTAAAGAGGGTTATGGAGATCACTGTGAAGATCTTCATGCTCGATCTTATGAAGCAGGAGCAGAAAATCTGCAACTCCCTCAGAAGCAGTCGGAAGTGGGGGGCTTTGGCGGACAAAAGAATAAAAAGAAGACAGTTGCCCACAAGGAGAGGAGGGCTGTCCAAAGGGTTGAAGAGACCGCACCCAAACTCGCTGAAACCCCCTCTTTCGATGTTTATGTCAATATCAACGATACTCCAAGCTCTCCTCATCCAAATATGAGGGAGAGCTATATTGAAGTCCATGTTGACGAAAATGCAAAGGCGATGGAGGCCTCTGGATCCCCAGAGACTGTAGAGGTGGCGGATAGGCAAGATGTTTCCTTTTTGTCCGCACCAACAGAAGTGACCGGATCTGATATTTCCATGGATCTGAAGATGGTTGTTGCGGCTTCAAAGAGAAAGCTTGGTGAGAAAAATGATGCTGGGGGCAGGAAAAAAATTGAAGACAACTCCGAAATCCATTGAGAAGAGGGCCCCTGCAAACACTGAAGATGCTAGGACTACTGCTGTCACTCCATCTGAGGAGGGAGAGCACATGCGGTCTCAAGAGGAGATCGATACCAGAGCTTGGAACCAAGGGACAGGAGCAAAACTCTGAAAAATGAAGATCTAGATGTTGAGCAACTTCGCACGGTGGTTTCATATCTAGGATAAGGCTATAGGCTGACAATTCTTTTATCTCATGATTTCACACGGGATAAGGCCATAGGTTGGTGATCTTTTTTGGTGTGATATCCACGATAATTTTCAAGGGCCAAAGGCTAAGATGAAGCAGTTCGGTAGACAACATAGCTTTCCTCGAATGGTCATCTAGCGATAGCGATATCTCCGTTGGTGCACGACAAAGCTGGTCATTCACCTGGACCTCATTTGATGCTGAGTGTGACAGATGTCGGAGGAGATCCGGAATCCTAAATGCCACTGCACGAGATTGAATCGAGCTCCTACTACACGGCACAATATCTTCCCGCTACACGTGGTTTTGGTTGCATTACATATGTGTTCTTCAATTCACGGGGGTTTATGACGATTATCTTTGGTGAATTTGATAGAGTAACATCCTCCCCTAGGACTTCGAACTAAGGAGAACAACCTTTTTAAAGATTTATCCTGATGTCTTTGTCCTAGAAGGATTTAAAATTCCTATTAAGGAGCTATCGCCCATTTGATTTCAAACTCGGGAGAACAACCTTGTTCAAGGTTGAACATGATGTCTACATCTCAGGGGGACGCCAAATGCTGTCTCCTCATTTTTTGATCAATGCAATATGAATTTATGCAAGCATTGAGATTGAAAAGACAAAAGGATATATTTTATGAAGAGAAAAATATCTTCAAATTATCTCCACTCCTGATGTTGGAGATATCTCTCCTCCTTCATAGGTTTGGAGGCGATAAGCACCTTCTTTCAACGTTTCTCTGATAATGAAAGGACCCGCCCAATTTGGATGCAACTTGCCGACTGAGCTAGTTCTAGTCGCTGAATCAACCTTCTTCATGACCAAGTCACCAACGATGAATTACATTACTCTAACTTGTTTGTCAAAATGTTTGGTCATTTTAATCTCTTCCTTCCTGATCATAGATTGATCTCTTACCTCTTCAATTAAGTCGAGACCACCTGATTCCCTCATCAGTGGTGTCCATCCAGCCCTCATTGCCCTGTTTAACAGAAGAACTCTTTGATTTGTCACCTCAAATTATATCGGGATGAGTGTGTCAAACCCATGAGAAAGATTGATAGGAGTTTCTCCAATGACGGAAGACAGAGTAGTCCTCAACGTCCATAACACTGATGGTAGCTGCTCTACCCAATTGCTACAAATATTCACAACTTTTTTCTTCAAGAGATTCAAGATTAACTTGTTGTCGTCTTCGACCTAATTTTTGACTGTTACTCCTCAAATGATAGACATAGGCAAAACGCAACTCAGTACCAATCTTGCCATAGAAGCTTATAAAATTTTCATTGTTGAACTGAGAACCGTTGTCGGTGATAATATCTATTAGAATCCCATGCCGACAAACGACCTCTCCCTAAATGAAATTGTTGATGACTTGGGTTGTTGTCTTGGCCAAAGCCTTCGCCTCGATCTACTTGCTGAAATAATCAATCATGACTAAGATGAAGCGATGCTGACTACTTGCCATTGGAAAAGGTCCCAGGAGATCCATCCCCGAAACTGCGAATGGCCAGGTTGGGTCATGATTTACTTTAAACACTGAGCTGGTTGTAATTGAAGTGGTGCAAACTTCTGACACTGAACACGATTCTTCGCAAAATGTCCTGAATCTTTCTTCATCTGGCGCTAGAAATTATCTTGCCTTAGTATTCTCTTTTCTAAGTTTCGGGCTTTTGAATGATTTTTGCACTCTTCAAAGTGAACTTCCTGCAACATAACGAGAACCTCCTCGGAAACACATCTCGCAAAGGGTGACAAAAAAGGTTCTTCTATATAAAATGCCCGAGAGAAGGTAGTGTAGTGAGCCGCTTTCAGTCTTAAGTGCTTATTGTCTGTGACTGATGAATGGAAGTTCCCTATAGAAAGATAGAGAATGAATGGATCATTTCAAGATGGACGTTGATCAATCTGCATGATTTCTCCTTCCATGGCTAGGTGGAAGAGCTCTGTCATGGTTCCTTCTGAAAGGAGACCATATTTTGCTATCTCATCTACCTCGGAATTCTCAGCCCACGGAGTATGGTTGATACTAAAAATTTCTGAAGTGACCGTTCTCTTTCTTGACCAACAAAAGGTACTACTTGAGAATTGAGTCTTTGGTCTCGATGGTCCCCTTGATCTGAGATGCCAATGTCATCCACTCCCAACTCCTTCATAGATTTGATACCAGCAATGAGCGCTTTATACTTTGTGGTTGGGAAATAGAACTTAATTGCCTACTCTACTTTCACTCCATTCGGGTCATCTCAGCCCTAAGTCTTAGACCTTACTTTCAGGCTCATACTATTCAAGTGGTCACTAACCTCCCTCTCAAGAATGTTTTAGAGAAACCAGAACGCTCTGGTAGATTTCCAAGTGGGTTATTAAACTCAACGACTTTGATATTTCTTATGTGTCGATGGTGGCAATCAAAGAACAAGTTCTGGTGGATTTCATGGTTGATGCGACAGAAAAAACAGTAGAACGCCCTTGTCTTAGACCGTGTTTGTATTTCCCAACTAGAAGAGTTTCCCCTTCGCGAGGACTCTGGAGAAGTCGAGTTGATGTTAACATCCTTTTGAGTTCATTGAATGCTTGATCATACTTCTTTGTCCATTCAAACTTTGAAGCTCCGCGAAGGGTTCTAAAGAACGGAGCATATTTATCTCCAGAACGAGAGGGCATTTACTACACTGGTGATGTATTGAGAATTGCTTTTACCTTGTCAAGATTAGGTTCAACTGTTCAAATCCTTAGTTGGATTGAGTTTCATTTTAAACCTCTAGAGAATATCAAACATGTCTAGGAGGTCAACAATGTGTGCATTAACCGTCTTACTTTTGATCAAGAGATCATCCACAAATGCTTCCCGATTATGGTCTTTTTGGTTTTTGAACACAAGGTCCATCATATGTTGATAAGTTGCGCCAACATTTTTAAGACCGAATGACATGACTCGATATAAAAAATAACCGTTGTACATGCATGCCTTCAGTCTTTCACAGCTTGGATTTGAAACATCCATCATCATTATCTGCCTTTTCGTCGTGAATTGTTGGATTGATAATACCGTATGTATGTAAATAAATCGATTGTTACTGTCTGCAAGTTTGCATATTGATTTGAACTACTAATTTTTTTCTCCTCAGGGTTCTCCATTTGGGCCGACTTCTAAACACTCCCTTTCTGTTCAAAAAATTGGTGTTTTCGCAAAATTATGTTTTCATGCGGAATACGTATGTTCCTGACCGCCACCCAAACACAAATTTTGTCCAGGCTACGGATTTAGATCTACAATCAGGGCTCACATGATGATGACACATGCCAACTTGTTTTAAGTACTATTTTCTCGCTTGTAGATGCATCACAATTTCGTTTTCGTGCAGGTTAGACAATAGAGTAATTTTGTCATTCCTCGATAATCTTAATCAAGCAGCCATTTTATGTGGTGGCCTTTATTCCAGTATAGTTGAGCCTCTTGTTCTTGTCAGCCAGTCACTTCATGAGAAATCACATGGTCACATATGCGCTTTTGCATAGGGGGTTCATCTTTGAAAATGGAATCACACCGAGCAATCGCGTTCCACAGCTCTCAGAAATTGCGCTCTAATCTTCATGTTGATGCAGAATAGATGGCCATCTTTGGGTTCAATTTCATGTCTTTATCTTCTTCTCATTTTCGAAACGTTCTTCTGCAGAACATCCCTCAAAAGTTCCTTCTCCGCGGCCATTGCAGGAAAATTCCCTCTCCACTACATTCAAACGCTGGCTTCTCTTCTCCTAAATCTTAGGAATCTCATGCAAGTAACCATTTTTTTACTATGATTTAACTTCATGATTTGCTCTATCTCATTTATGTATGAAGGTTGCTCCAGTTGCCTCAATTTGCAAGTTTTGCTGCAAGATAGGAGACAGAAATTGCACTGACACTTTTTTTGTGCATGTTTATTTCAAATGTTATTCATTTTCAAATACTTATATTCAAATCAAACTTGTAAGACTCTTGTGAAACTCCCGATCTCCCTGCAATCAAAGCAAAGCCTTGCTTTCCCATCATTCAATCGTCAGGCATCAGCTTCTATATTAGCTGAGATCTGCCCATAAGGCCCTAGGTTCAATATCGGCGATTTGGACTGTGGGCTAATCGTCAGAACCTTGCATACCGTCCTTAAAGGCCATTTCATCGCTTTCTCATGTTTAAAGTACCTTGTTTGCATAATGCATATTGCTGTCTATCGAATGATGCTGCTCGACGAATGTTGCCGCCTCCGAATGTAGCTCCCGCCGAAGGATGTCCCCCGCTGAAGTTTACCTCCAGATGCTGAAGGACGTCGTCCGTCGAATGATGCCCCCCGCTAAATATTGCTGCCCGCTAAATGTTGCTGCCCGCTCAATATTGCCGCCCGCCCAATATTTCGCCCGCCAAAGGCTCATTGCACGGGGAAATCTTGTGCACTGTCGCTCATGAGTCTGTGTTTCTCTCTCTATGCAGTGAAGAATCCAGGAAATTGATAATGGGGGGCACAAATTTTAAAAAAATTAAATAGCAATGTAGTGGTTTAGATCTAACAATGTAGTGGATTGTGTTTCATGCACTCAGCTCATGTGCATCGAGTGCACGATATTTTTTTTCCTATATCCGCCCCTCACCATAGAAATGTAGTACTGAGTTCTTGAAATTTTAACAAAAGGGTTAGACATTAACTTCCTCCAAAAAAAATTGAACGCTTCTATCTTATCAGAGTTATTTTTTCCTCATCTAACCATCGTTTTTGACGTATTAGTACTCAAAATTCATTGGCTCAACAAACCCTCTCTGAATCCGCCGGCCTCTATGTGTGTGTGTATATATATTAATGTGAAATTGTGAATATATAATACATTATGGGCAAATAGTTTATTGTATATTTTTTGTAACTTTTTTTACTATCCGACAAGCCGAAGGCTTCAACATGTGATGTTCATAAAATGTGTACTAATTTATTGTTTTTTGAAAAAGATTGGTCTGCCACCCAACAAATGATTCACATGAAGCCAAATTGGCAGTATATCTAGTTCATGGACTGCATGCCCATTTTTAAACAAATATTAATCACTCTCTCTATAAGCCTGCATATTTCCAAAAAAATTTTGAACAAAAATAATAAAAAAAACAAACAATTAATAAATAGAAGCTTGATTGAAGTTGGTACAATATTTTGTATATGTTTTTAACTTACTAGCTTTCAGTAAACAGAATTTTGTTCTGTGCCGGATTACAGTCGTGGACGAGGACTCCCGCGGGCATGGGCAGACCTAATCATAGACACTCAGTCTTTCGATTCTCCCATTCAAACGTTCTCCTCCATTCCTACTTGATGGGCGACGACACAGAGGAGATTTTCGATATCTCCCAGTCTCCTCTCCTTGACAGGCGACGACATAGAGCCATAGATCGAGGCGGCGGGCTGTTGGGCTTCTTCGCCCATCTTGCATGCACATTCGGCTTCTTCGCCATTTGCTTCGCCAAGCTTTCTTTCTCTACCGTTAGAATCTCTACTGTAAATGTGTTTTACTCTTTCTTGTTTTCGCTTCTGCTTATGAACAAAAGCGAAAACAAGAGGAGAGACTAAGGCTCTGTTTGGCGGGACTTTTTTTTCACCGGCCAAGCGGTTATGACCGCATGAACCAGCCTTATTTTCACCGGTCGTAACCGCTTGACCGGTGAAAATAAGTCCCCCTAAACGTAGCCTGACCTTGATTAAGGTTCAGTTCATGCGGCCGTAATTGATTGATCTGTGAAAATAAGTCCCCTCAAACGGAGCCTAAGCAGTCATGCTCAATCCTTTAATATTCTATTTGAGTGTGGAGAATATGCTGTTTTTTTTTTACCTTTTTATGTTTATTTTCTAGTATTGTATTTGTTTATTATAATTTCATGCCAAATATTTCCTCTTGTTTACTAGTTTACTAACTGGTAATGTGCAGCCACTTCCTAGCAAGATGAGAGAGATCCGAGAATCCTTACTAGCTCAATATAGTATTAAAAAGTTTATGCCATATTATTTTTGTTTTCAAGTATTTATTCAGAATTAATGCACGTGAAAAGCACATGCCCATTTATATGGAGAGCAATCAGGCTCCGTTTGGCACGGTGGTGACGGTCATGAACACGAGGGCTAAATTGTCATTTGTTAACGCTCACTTAAGAAACTTCATCTATTTTTATGTTCAAACAGATGATGTTTGTTAGGTAATCTTTAACGAATAATTGTTTAACCTATACGTTTACGGCAGTCACCACGTTGCCAAATGGAGCCTTGATTGTTATAATTAAGTTGAAATTAGAAAAGACAACATGAAAAAATTAGAGTAGATAATTTTTAGTGATAAACATTTTGGTGTTCACCTCTGGTCTCAGGGTGTTCACCTATGTTCTCGTTTTCTCTGTATTTTGGCCTACATTAGCGTGTGATTTTAGGATTTTTAATAGTAATTTTTGAACATTGAAAATTTTGCTAGTTATTTATTTATTTATCTACTTCTATTTTTTTAAAAGTTTTTCTCTAGAGATATTATGCTTTTTTATTATATTTATTTCTTAATTAATGAGAGTTTGCTTTTCTCTTCTTAATCATCTTAAATTATGAGATTTTTTTTATTCATGATCTTACCGGATGGTCAACCTGATGAACCGTCTTTAGACAATAAATATGGGCGCATATACAAACAATGTAACATAATCCAGACAATAATTAGCAGAAATACGAAATTACAACGATTTGTCGCCGGATGCGATCTAGGTTGCATCACATCATCACCCCATAACAATTTTATGTATTAGTAATAAACTATTAGTATTGATGGGGTTCCCCCGAAGGATTCTCGAGTCAAGCAAATACAACTTCGACTGAAATGTTCAAGCAAGCCGTGTTCGCTCAAAGGGTCCAAAGTCATCCAAAAAGGGGGATAAAACCAAGCACACATGGGCACCGTGCACGGCCCACACACGGTTAGCATGCACGTGTTAGGTCACTTGAAGCATCCCAGGTGATGGTCAAAGTGGAACTGCCTCCCCGTTGCCCCTAGCTTGGGTTTTATAGGTAAACCCTAGGTTTCATACGGGTATCAGATATCCCGGTATCCAAATCAAACTCGTTAAGCATCCAAACCCGTTATATAACCAAATATATATTAACAATCTTCTCATATATTTGTGATATATAATGTTTACGTTTCAGAGTGTAAAAAGTAGATAATATCAAATTTCAGACTTGACTTCTTATCTATAAATAACACAACTAAAATTGCATATATAAGAGTTTTGCACAAAACAAACACCAAACATAAAAGTGCAACTCATGAATAAATGTCTGAAAATATAAAAATAATGGATCAAACACGTAACAATTTTACTCAAAGAGTTGATCATCACCATCCATGTCAATGTCTATTTTCTCTCCTCTATTTTCACTATTGCCTGCAAGAAATTTCATGAGTTTAGTCTCTATGAATTCATAAATATATGTAGTGATATTTTAAAGCAAACTAGCTCTACCTAAATGAGCTTAGTACTTGTAGTAGTAGTGAAGTAACACTATCAGTATCTCTATCTAGTCTAACTAGGACAAGTCAAATTTTGATTTTAATAAATCAAACATTGTTATTTTATTTATTAATTATCATTATGCATCTCATCATCAAATACAGAATGATTTGACACAACATCATTTGCAACATAATCAAGTATGAAATAATATGCTATGATCATTAATGTTAGATTAACCATTACAACATCTTTCAATTCCTAGTTGAATAATCCTCGAATTAACTTACAACGAAAAAGATGTTAAGTTATCAAATATGGGATGACTAACCTCTAACAATCTTAGTTTTTATCAAAAAATTATTTGGGATTTTCAGCCTGTTATTAGATTTTTGAATGTTACAACTATAAGTTCTTACCATCAAAACATAAATATAAGAGGAAAATTTCATCTTTCTATAAATTTTAATCACATCTCCCCTGATGTTTTTATTGTAAGAACTCAATTTAATCATTTTGTCAAAGTGTCTGCAATATTATTCTTTGACCTCACATCAATTAGGGTCATAATCCCTTGACTTGTGAGGGAGGTCAACCAGACTTGTTTCATTCCTAGTTATCTTCTTTTGTTATTGAACAAAATGTTCATAATAATCATTTTCGTAGTCTGATTGTCGCAGTAAGCTGCAACAGAACTTAGTTTAAGGCTCGTTAGTGGAATGTCCATCACCAAATCTCTTATCTACTCTGTTTCTTCTCCTGCTAAAGATAGAGCATAAAGTTCAGATTCCATAGAAGAGAGAACAATGTATGATTGTGTAAAATCCTCCCCTCCCGGTAATTGAGCACGACCAAGGGAACATTTTATGCTCAGAATCTCCGCTTTGCGGTGACACCAACACACGAGTTAGTCGCCACCACAAGATGCCAATTTTACCGACTAGTACGATCATATCACATTGCCAATGAGGAAAAAAGTAAAAGAAAATCAAGTCCACAATCACACACACACACATACACATATATATATATATATATATATATATATATATACATATATATATATCAAAAGATAAATAATAGTCCACAATGAGAAAATAGATGAAAGAGTAATAAGGGCTTAAGCCCGATACATGTACGTCCAAATGTAAAAGCATATACTCTCTGTAGTACATATAGCAGAAGCTAATCAAAAGATCACACATCAACCTATCGTCTGGTAGTAGTAGTAGTGCGTGACAACGACTCCTCAAGTCCTTCCTCCTCATGCTGTTGTTCCTCTGGGATGCGCTACTGCTGCATCACCATACACTCCTAAAATGATATGGTCAACCGTCTGTTAGTCAAAAGACTAAGTGTTGGGTATTGTATCCACAATGTACCTGATTTGAAGAAGCCCCTGAAAAAGCTAAGTTGAATTGACAATGTATTTGACATTCTTCCATCAAGTTGTGCTTGCAGCTATTCCATGCTAAGTACACACCAATGTCAGGGTGCAGTGGGTCAATATACACGGGTCTGCGCAACGTAATCCCTCGTTGAGTAGATCAGTGTGTTGACTTACGTATGCTCTCTCTATTGAAGTGTACTTATTTTCAAGTACAGGGTTAAGGCAGATCAAGAGCAGAAGAAGGAGCAAAGATGGGTCAAAGACCAAGTCTTCAAAGGAAGGAAGAGAAAAATATTCTAAGTCAAAATCGACGGGAATCACTAAGTGATTCTCGCCGACTTCGACGGGAATCGTTAGTGATTCCCGCCGATTCGACGAGAATCAGTCTACATTCCCGCCGACTTCCTCCGGCTAACAGTTTTCCAACAGGAATTCAGCCAAGGGAGAATCGACGGGAATCGTGAGTGATTCCCGCCGACATCGACGGGAATCACCAACGATTCCCGCCGATTTTGCCTTAGGCAATTTTCCTCGTTCGCTGGACCGAACCAATCTGCCATGCGCTGTTTAGGCCAGGGCTAGGGTTTCTCCTTGTGTGCCCCACAACGGTAATTAGGGTTGCCTCTAGTATTTATACTCGCGTATTTTGAACTTCTATAGTAATCCATTCTCGGAAATCAAAAGCAGCCGACGCCGTGCCCCAGCCGATCGCGGAAAATCATCGATCGCTGTCGCCGCTCGCAAGGAAGTCGTCGTCGATAATCTCCGATCATCTCTGATCTTCCGGCGACAGTACTGAGGCAAGCCGAACGTATCACGCATCTCTCTCTAGATCTCTTATCTCTCGATTCGTTGAACGAGACTAGTTCTCCATTCCGAATCGGTGGAGACGATTGATCCGACTGAGATCGTTGGTAGACCTTGCTTGCTTCATCAAGAAGTTTGGATCTACAAAGTATCGCCGCCGCATTCACTTGCCGCCACCGATCTTGACAAGATCCTCTCCAAGAGAGAAATCCGGTTGTGGACTCTTCGTAACTTTCAAGAAAGCTTCAACGAACGAAGAAGGACATCAGAATCTCCAAAAGCTTTGTTTGTATTTTCTTTTACATTCTATTTTGGTTTTGTTGTAAAGAAATTTTCCTTCCTTGTTGTAAGGGTTGGGTGCAACCCGTGGTGGTGGAGTTGTGACTCCTTTAGTGTGAGGATTGGATTTCAATCCATTTGGAGAAGTGATCGAGTCGTCCCTTGGTGGGAGATAGGTCGAAGGGGGAAAGTGGACGTACCTAAATCGGGGAACCACTATAAGTCTTTATGTGTTTTGTGTGCTGTGTTTGTTAATTTGTGCATGTAAATTTAATTCCACAAAAGACTGCATGACACCTATTCCCTCCCCATAGGTGAATTTAGTCGACACTAGAGACTTTCAAGTGGTATCAGAGGGAGGTTGCTCATCAATAAGGTTAACACCTTGAGTAAGATCCCGTGTCTAGTGTTAAGAAGAAAGAAGATCTCGGGAATGGACAGACTCAAGTATTAAGGAAAGATCCCAGTATGCACCAAGCTGAACTTTCCCATCTAGAAGGAAAGGATCAGGTTCTACATGGAAGCAGTCGACCCCCGACTCTTCATGATAGTGGAGGAGGGACCTTATATCCCCACTAAGGCCTCCACCATTGATCCGACCAAGATGGTGCCCAAGAAGCTCTCCGAAATGGATAAGGATGAGAAAGTGCTTGTCGGACTAGACAAGAAAGCTCAACACATCTTAGTAAGCGCCGTCGATGATTTCATGATGCAGAATTTCAGCAACTGCAGGACTGCCAAGGACATATGGCACTGCCTGATCATTCTGATGGAAGGCAAAGATGAAGTAAGGGATGATCGAAGATCCCTTCTGAACCAGAAGTATGAGGCCTTCAGGCAAGGTCCCAAGGAAGAAATCAGAGTGAATTTCGAGAACTTCCTGAAGATCGTCAATGCCCTGAAGGGTTATGGCAGAGTGTTCACCGATGGTGAGATAAATGACAAATTCCTTAGATCCCTTACTAAGGAATGAGACACCAAGATCTGCTCCATCAGAGAGTTTTGCAAGCTGGCAGAAACTGATCCCCAGATTCTGTTTGGAAAGCTAATGTCCTACGAGCTTCAGCTGAACACCAAAAAAGCTGAAAAAGAAGCCGATAAGGCCGCAGCCAAAGAAAAGACTGTGGCCCTGAAAGCTAATCACTTAAGGAAAGGCAAGGGTGCAGCCTCGTCCCGCTCTTGGAGAAATGCTGAGGAAGAGGACTCTGAGCCATGCTCATCCGGCTCAGAGCTATCTGGGGAAGAATTCTCCTTCATCACTCGAGAGTTCAAAAAGTTCCTCAAGTTGAGGAATCAGAGAAAAAAGGATGGCTCCTCCTCCAGATATCAGAAGAAGAATTACTCTTCTGACAGGTATGAGTCTAAACAGAACAAACATCGTTCTACTGACATTATCTGCTTTGGATGCAATAAGCCAGGTCACGTCATTGCTGACTGCCACCAAAGCAAGAGAGATAAGAAAAAGGAGAGGAGCTACATCGCTAAAAAGCCAAAGACACTGAGTGAATCTGACTCTTCAGACTCCAGTGATGATGAGGAAGCCTACTTCGGGCTAATGGGTCGCTCCGACTCAGATGGAGACTGTCCCCCATTTACTGGGAAGGTAAAAGATCGCACCCCCTCTCTGACTCTGACTCTGACTCTGACTCTGGCTCTGAGTCTGACTCTGAGTCTCCTAAAGATGACCACGAGAATAGTCCGTCTGCCCGTGAGGCTGAACTCCTCGAAAAGTATGAGCTTCTGCTCAATACTTTCGAAGAGTGCCGAAAGAGGTTGAGTGCTCAGAAAAAGGAAGTCAAATTCCTTAAGGCTGAGGGTGTGTCCCTAAGAGAAGAGATCACTAGCTTGATTTCTCTCTGACAGGAACACCTGGACCTGACTTCTGAGCACTCAGATTCTCTAAGGCTCCTTGACCAAAAACAGGAAGAAATCAACAAGTTGGAAGAACAGCTTGCGGCAGAGAGGAAGATTGTCAAAAGCTTCTCTATGCCTAAGACCGTTCTTCCTCTGGTTGATGAATTCTCTGCTCAGGCTAAGGGGGCTGGCTTAGGGCATGTGGCTGTGCCTGGTAAATCATCTAGGAGAAACAGAAATCAGAGGAAAAATAAGGCTACTAAGAAGGCCTCTGCTGCAGAAAAGGGAAAGACCCCACTCGATCTTGTTTCATTCAAAAAGCCTGGCTTTCCTTGCAATGAGCAGGACTTTGAGTCAACCTATGACCACTTCTTCCGACCCTCGGTTTAAAAGCCCAAGAGCCGGTATGATGGTTGGACCTTCTCCCGCAACTACGGTTAGAGTGTCTTCAAGGCACCTTATGAGGAAATCCAAGTGGAGAATTATGGCCACTTCTCTAGCGGTCATAGAAGGAAGCAGGCACCAAAGGCCAAGCCTGTTATACTGAAGGAACAGGAAGTGAAGAAATCGTGTGACTGCTGTCATCATGATGCCTCCACCTCCAGATCCAAGGCCCCGGCTGGACCCACCGTTCCAAGGGTGAAGCAGGAGCCTAGGAAACGGTACAACAGGTTTGACTGCTGATGTTGTGGCAAAGTTGGTCACTTTGCTGTGGATTGCTGGTTTAATCCAAGATACAATGAGACTCCTTATGTTAGCAATGCGAGGCCGACCACTCGTAGGATTAACCAACCGAGGGGGAGTGTGCTAACAAGGAATCTAGGACCCAAGTTCGATTGGGTTCCTAAGGGAAACTAATTCTGTTTTGCAGGTATGTACAAAGGCCACAAAATGCCAATCTGGTACTTGGACAGTGGATGTTCCCAACATATGACCGGGACAAGAAGCCTGCTGCGTGATTACTCCCCAGTCGAAAATGGACCCAAAGTCATCTTTGGAGCATCTGATCGAGGAGTCACTAGGGGTTATGGTATGATTTCCAACGGTGTATTCTCTATCACAGACGTGGCCTATGTTGAAGGGTTAAACCATAACCTGATCAGTGTAAGCCAGTTATGTGATAAAGGATACGACGTTAAGTTCTGCAAGGAGAAGTGCTTGATAATATCGTGTGCCTCTTCGGAGACGGTATTAACTGACATTAGGAGCAGAAATATCTTTTGCTTAGATTTTCTTAGCTTACACTCTTCTACCCCCGTGTGTCTAGTAGCAAAAGGCAGTGCATCTCTTTGTGAACAATGGCACAGGAGATTAGCACATATTAATTTCAAGACTATTAATATGTTGTTTTCCAAGAATTTAGTAAGGGATGCCCCTACTATTAAGTGCATCAAAGATAGCCCTTGTCCTGCATGCCAGATGGGCAAACAGACTCGGGCTACCTTTAAGGGCATTGCAGACAAAGACTCTTCCAGATGTCTTTATCTTCTGCATATGGACTTGTTCGGTCCAGTGCAAGTTCACAGCTTAGGAGGCAAATCGTATACGCTAGTGATTGTTGATGATCACTCTCGGTTTACGTGGGTATTCTTCTTGAAACGAAAGTCAGATACGTTTGACATTTTCACTAATTTTATCAAGCAGATTCAGAACGAACTTAACTGCTCTGTGGTCAAAATCAGAAGTGACCATGGAACGGAATTCGAGTCTGGTGCTATGACAGAATTCTGTGAAGAACATGATATCTTTCATGAGTTTTCCTCCCCGTGTACTCCTCAACAAAACGGAGTTGCGGAGAGGAGAAATAGAACGCTCATTGAAGCATGTACGACAATGTTGAATGACGCTTCTCTTCCAGAGTACTTCTGGGCAGAGGCTGTCAATACAGCTTGTCATGTGCAGAACCGAGCATTGATCAATAAGAATCATCGTAAGACGCCTTATGAGCTATTGAAAGGCAGGAAACCAACCATGTCTTATTTAAGAATTTTTGGCTGCAGATGCTATGTACTCAATAATGGGAAGTACCCACGTACTAAATTCAGAGAAAAATGCTTCGAAGGCATCTTCATGGGCTATAGTAGCCATAGTCGGGCATATATGGTTTTCAATAAGAAAACCCTAGTGGTAGAGGAGTCCATTAATGTTGTATTTGATGAAGGAATCTTGCTTCACAGCAATTTTTCCAGTGGCATTCTTGAAGATGCAGGTGCAAGGCTTGAACAGTTAAGTCTCGATGAGACTGCTAAAGATGAAACTCCCAAGTACGTCAAGGTCTCCACCTCAACGCCACCTGGAGAAGATGACGGTCAGGATGGATAAATTCTCCCAGAAGAGGGAGGAGCCCGAGAAGCTGTTGGAGCTCCAGATGCCAGACTCTTAGAGCTCAGACACGTGAGGGATCACCCAAGAGATCAGATCATAGGAGATCCTCAGGACGGTGTCAGAACTCGCAGAGGTACAATTAACGAAATTCTGCACCTCAGTTTTCTGTCACAGGTTGAGCCAAAGAAGTTCAACGAAGCAAACAAAGATGCATCATGGATATTGTCCATGCAAGATTAACTGCATCAATTCGAACGATGCAATGTCTGGACGCTTGTTCCCAGACCAAAGAAACAGAATGTGATCGGCACTAAGTGGATCTTCAGAAACAAACTGGATGAACATGGTGTCATCATCAAGAACAAGGCCAGAGTGGCGGCTCAAGGTTATAGACAAGAGGAGGGGATTGACTTCGACCAAACCTTTTCACCAGTTGCAAGGCTCGAGGCAATCAGATTGTTCCTGGCGTATGCCTCTCACAAAGGATTCACTGTCTATCAGATAGACGTGAAATCTGCGTTCCTAAATGGAAATTTGAAAGAGAAAGTATATGTCGCGCAACCCCCAGGTTTTGTTAATCCAACATTCCCTAATCATGTTTACTTTCTTAATAAAACATTATATGGCTTAAAATAAGCTCATTGAGCTTGGTATGAGACTCTGTCTAGTTTTTTTCTTGAGAACAAGTTCTCGAGAGAAAAAATAGATAAGACATTGTTTCTTAGGGAAGTCAAAGGCAAGATTTTGCTGATGCAAATCTATGTCGATGACATAATATTCGGCTCAACGGACAACAACCTGTGCAAGAAGTTTTCTAAACTTATGCAAGGGAAGTTTGAAATGAGCAGCATGGTAGAGCTAAAGTATTTCTTGGGACTTCAAGTGAAATAGTCTGAGGATGGAATTTTCATTTCTCAGACGAAGTTCACAAATGAACTCCTCAAGAAATTCAGAATGGAGAGCGCAACCTCTATGAGGACTCCAATGGGATCCACTGTATCTCTGGACAAGGATGAGAAAGGGAAACCTTTTGATGAAATCAAATACAGAAGCATAATTGGATCACTGCTCTACCTTACTGCTAGTAGACTGGATATTATGTTTTCCACATGCGTTTGTGCCAGATATCAGGTGAACACTAAGGAATCTCATTATGTCGCTGCAAAGCGAATTCTTAGATACCTTAAAGGTACATCAAATCTTGGCTTGTGGTACCCAAGAAACAATGATGTCGAGGTGATAGGCTTTTCAGATGCTGAATTTGCAGGAAGCAGGGATGATAGGAAAAGCACTTCCGGGACGTGCCAATTCCTCGGAAGAAGGCTTATTTCGTGGAACAGTAAAAAGCAGAACTGTGTCGCAACCTCTACGGCTGAATCTGAGTACACTCAGCAGGAAGCTGTTACGCACAACTTCTATAGATCAGAAATCAACTCGAAGATTATGACTTGCAGTTCAGAGAAGTTCCTATGTATTGCGACTCCTCGAGCGCTATAGCAATTGCGAACAATCCTGTGTCGCACAGCAGAATAAAGCATATTGAAGTGCGCTACCACTTCATTCGGGAGCATGTGGAAAACAAAGATATCTCTCTCTGCTATGTCCCCATGGATAAGCAGATTGCAGATATCTTCACAAAGCCCCTAGACGAGGCTAAGTTCAGTCTCTTCAAAACTGAACTCGGCATGCTGAACTATGAAGATTGAAGACTGAAGGGCTCAAGGCTCTTGGATCAAGGGGGAGCATCAGCGAGGAACTCAAGATCGGGCACGGATGCAAGAACTGAGGGGGAGCATTATGCTCCGAGTAAATTCCCAGATTTGCAGAAGCCGAAAAGGGGAAGATTACCCTCTCGGCTAAGGCTAAGGTGACTGCTAATGTTAAGTATGCTCTCAGGAAAATGTTAATGAATTTCACTCTCAACTGAATTTTCATTTTATGATTTTCATTCCAATCTATTCTATTCACCTTAGCTTGTAGGGTTTGGGCTTCTTCAAATAGGGGGAGATTGTTGGGTATTGTATCCACAATGTACCTGATTTGAAGAAGCCCCTGAAAAAGCTAAGTTTAATTGACAATGTATTTGACGTTCTTCCATCAAGTTGTGCTTGCAGCTATTCCATTCTAAGTACACACCAATGTCAGGGTGCAGTGGGTCAATATACACGGGTCTGCGCAACGTAATCCCTCGTTGAGTAAATCAGTGTGTTGACTCACGTATGCTCTCTCTATTGGAGTGTACTTATTTTCAAGTACAGGGTTAAGGCAGATCAAGAGCAGAAGAAGGAGCAAAGATGGGTCAAAGACCAAGTCTTCAAAGAAGGAAGAGAAAAATCTTCTTAGTCAAAATCGACGGGAATCACTAAGTGATTCTCGTCAACTTCGACGGGAATCGTTAGTGATTCCCGCAGATTCGACGAGAATCAGTCTGCATTCCCGCCGACTTCCTCTGGCTGACAGTTTTCCAACAGGAATTCAACCAAGGCAGAATCGACGGGAATCGTGAGTGATTCCCGCCGACATCGACGAGAATCACCAACGATTCCCACCAATTTTGCCTTAGGCAATTTTCCTCGTTCGCTGGACCGAACTAATCTGCCATGCGCTGTTTAAGCCGGGGCTAGGGTTTCTCCTTATGGGTACCACAACGGTCATTAGGGTTGGCTTTAGTATTTATACTCGCGTATTTTGAACTTCTATAGTAATCCATTCTCGGAAATCAAAAGCAGCCGACGCCGTGCCCTAGCCGATCACGGAAAATCGCTGATCGCTGTCGCCGCTCGCAAGGAAGTCGTCGCCGATAATCTCTGATCATCTCTGATCTTCCGGCGACAGTACCGAGGCAAGCCGAGCGTCTCACGCATCTCTCTTTAGATCTCTTGTCTCTCGATTCGTTGAACGAGACTAGTTCTCCATTTCAAATTGGTGGAGACGATTGATCTGACTGAGATCGTTGGTAGACCTTGCTTGCTTCGTCAAGAAGTTTGGATCTACAAAGTATCGCCGCCACATTCACTTGCCGCCGCCGATCTTGACAAGATCCTCTCCAAGAGAGAAATCCGGTTGTGGACTCTTCGTAACTTTCAAGAAAGTTTTAACGAACGATACATCGAAATCTCCAAAAGCTTTGTTTGTATTTTCTTTTACATTCTATTTTGGTTTTGTCTTAAAGGAATTTTCATTCCTTATTGTAAGGGTTGGGTGCAACCCGTGGTGGTGGAGTTGTGACTCCTTTGTTGGAAGGGCTCCTTCCGTAGTGTGAGAATTGGATTTCAATTCGTTTGGAGAAGTGACCGAGTCATCCCTTGGTGGGAGATAGGTCGAAGGGGGAAAGTGGACGTACCCAAATCGGGGAACCACTATAAGTCTTTGTGTGTTTTCTATGCTGTGTTTGTTAATTTGTGCAGGTAAATTTAATTCCGCAAAAGACTGCACGGCACCTATTCCCTTCCCCCTATAGGTGTATTTAGTCGACACTAGAGACTTTCACTAAGCCATTATCATCCTCGCCTATCCCTCGCGACTCCTAGGTACCGTGCAGGAGGAAGAAAGTGGAGGACAACAAAGCATAATCAAAAAGCAGGTAATATGACACTATCTATATGAATGCCCATACAAACTTATAACTTAAGGTTTTTAATTAAAATAACTCATCATATAAAAGAGTCTATACTAATTTATATGATGAGGATCAGATATGAATGAATGTTTAGATATGCAATGTAATGCTTATGATTCATGCAAGTGCAACTCACCCACACATGTCGACTCTATGCGCATAAACCTTTTGTTCCTACTCTTTGGAGGTAGCTAATCTCTCGGGCACCCCTGTCGTGGTCAAATGGTGGCTGGGGATCAGGCACCTCCCCACTCTTAGGCGGGTATACACACTACCAAGCCAAAGCCCTCTATACGCCTCTGTACCCATCTCTGATGTACTCTAGAGTCTCTGCGTACCCATTAATGGAATATACCCGTCTAAACGGTCAAGTGATAAGTCTTTAGGAAAGTCTCACACTCCAGACTAAGCTGGCCCTCTAGACCTTATCGACTTGCCAAGTCCATGTACTACCGTCGGTGTGACGACTAGGGTAGTATCGATTCCCTACCACATCAAATGCATAAGCAAATTATAACTCACATCCATTTGAGGCTCCAGCTCGCAGGACTAACAAGTCCTTGTATCATAACCATACTGAGCCTCCAGCTCGCAGGACTTACGAGTCCTAGCCCATTATATACCATAATAAGGGATGAGATTCATTGTTTCTTTATTCTATTACTTAGACTACTCTTGTCTATTGTTAAATATACCTAGGACTTAAGGTGAATGTTGTACTTCCCAAGATCTATCAAGTGAAGGGCTCGCAGTAGTACTAGGAAATATGACGGGCTGAATCCCAAATCTCCCTTTCTCAAGATATTTATTTTTGTTAGTGGCTACCCTTTATCAAACCCTCTCTCATGGTTACTCTTAACTATTTGAAAGACTTTGTTTCAAGAGCCTAAACACCTAGAGGGGGGGGGGTGAATAGGTTCTAATCTTTTTGAGTCTTTTTGATTTTAAGGCAAACAAATATTTGTAACTACTTTTACCATGGAATAATTCTATCTACAGAAATAAAATGCAACACAACAAACACCAGATCTATAGTGGTTCCCCAATATATGGGTACATCCATTTTCCCCCTTCGCATATCCAGCAGATAACTGGATTCAACCTAACTTCCTTCCACTGGCTCGGATCCGCAGATCTTACAAACTCAGAACCCAAAATGGTTCCTACACCTCAGACTTTACACAAGTCCTACCTCAGATTCTTCCCTGAATCCTACCTCAGGCCTCAGCCCTACCTCAGCCTTTATAATTAGGCTTACAACTCAGACTTTCCACAAGTCCTACCTCAGACACACTGCCCTACCTCAGCCTATATAATTTTAGGCTTACAATCTCAGATCTAACAATAGATCCTATAAGAGTTTGTGAGTAATAAGTTTCAGAAAACTTCACCAGCTAGATTCCTTTATTGATGTTGTCTTCTTGATCAGTTCTTGTATAAACTGATTCTTCTTATCCAACCTAACTTAGCTTTTCAAAGCTTCTTGATTAAGACAAACAAGGTGGATCTACTCTTCAAGTTGAAGTTGATCTTCAGTCAGCTTCTTCCTTAGATTCAGATTGAACTCTGAATCTTTCTTGCAGACAGGCCTTGATCTGTCAGAATTCTTCTTTATGATCCAGAGATCTTTTCACGTTAATGTGTTTCTGTGTGTCTTCTGTCGTTTCCGATCTGTCTCTTATATAGAGCTTGCATCATGGTTACCGGCTGAATCGGTTCATAACAGACTTCTGAAAGTTCTGACACTAGTGTCAGACCGGCTAGTTATGAAAGTTGTCAAGTCACCAGTCACGTCACTAGGTTCTTCTGTGTCTGTCCAACTCAGCATACAACACTCAGCAGACTGCACCATATTTGTCGACACATATAGGCTAAGTGTCGACACAAGTCTTCAAGGTTTCGACACAAATACTCCAAGTGTCGATACAGGTCTTCAAGGTGTCGACACAAATACTCCAAGTGTCGACACAGTCATACTTCTGCTTCTCGACAATGTTTTTTATTGTATGTGTCGACACAAGTCCTGTATGTCGACACAGCAGCTTCTTGTCTCGACATATCTGTTGCATACAGATGGCATTGAGTGTTTGTCAAATGGAATTGAGTATGTGTCGAATGGCGTTGAGTGTGTGTCGACATAATTCCTGTGTGTCGACACAATTACTTCTGAACTCGACACAGCCTTTTGAGAGTTAGTGTGTCGATACAATTGCTTCAGGTGTCGACATAGCTCCTGAGTGTCGACTCATCTTCTGATTTAAGTGTCGACACAATTCTGTTTTGAGTTGTCGACACAATTCTGGATGTCGACACAATTGCTTCTTTAGGTGTCGACATAGCTTTGAGTGTCGACACAGCTTATTTATAAGTGTCGACACAAATTCTAGGTGTCGACACAACTTCCCTGAGTGTCGACACAATTTGCCTGTGTGTCGACACAGCTTGCCTGAGTGTCGACACAGCTTGCATGAGTGTTGACACAGCTTGCCTGAGTGTCGACACAATTTCTTCACAAGTGTCGACACTTGTACTTAGAAAATTTTCCTTCAAATTTTTAAAACCTGCACAATGAAACTCAAACTTCTATCAAATACACATTGATGCATATCATTGACTAAGTTGTGGCTTCTCCAAATCTAGTACACATTTTCCAATGTACCAAACAATCTCCCCCTATTTGGAGAAGTCATAACCTCTAGTCAAAGATATACATCTCTTAAGATAACCACAAATTGTAATAGAAGTAAAAATATTTCAGAGCAGGATATTACATAATCAATATAAACAACAATCACTTAATACTGAAACAGATTTCATTAATCAGAAAAATTATGGTTTACAAGAACTTCTTATAGAACAAAAGAAACAAATGAGTACATTGTTCTAATACATAAACCTAGCAATCCTATTATTGACTAGGCTCCTTAATAACTATTCCTTTGCCAGGCTTGATTTTAGTCTACACAGAAGGTTCAGCATCTTCAGCTGGCTTTTTCCCTTTGAGAGCTTTCTTCTTCAATTCTTCAACCTTGATCTTCTGTCTCTCAGAATAGTGGAAAGGTTTGGGGAAGTACTTGCTTGGCTCTTGAGCATTAGCAGGTAGCTTTCCAGCCTTAGCACTTCTTATATGCTGAAGAATTGCCTCTTGTCTAGCTTGATATTTATTCTATTCTTGCTCAGAATACCACTTACCCCTGTCATGGGTTTTATCCTTAACAGCTTTCCAGGCAGTAAGAATGATATTTCTAGAAGTTGGGCTCCACTGTTCAAAATCTGGCTTCAGCTCAGCCTGCTCTCTGAATCTCTTCTTGGAAAGTTGAGCTTCTTTCTGAGCTTCTAATGTAGCTTCTGACATTTCAACTGCACCCAGAATTATATTTTGTGCCTCTGGTGGAGGACTATACATTTTTAGCACTTCTTCTTGAACCATTTCAAAATCAGTTGGGGGGTAGATCATCTGAGCAACTTCAGGCTGATCACCTTCAAAATATTCAGGTTGTATCCCAGACTCAGCTACATTAGCATCATCACAAAGAGGAGGATATCCAAGAGTAGCTCTAATGCTATTGGTAGTCCATTTAGCATGGTCAGAGCTGGCTTTGACTAGTACTCTCTCCCCCTTTATGACTTCTCTGGCAACATGATCTCTCAAATTTTCTTTCTATAACCTGACTTGATCAACTATATATTCTGTTCCCTCTTTAAAATAAGCTCTGAATTTTGTCAGGAAAGATGTAATTTTCTCCTGAGATTCTTGAAATGTGGCTTTGATAGCAGATATATCTTCCTGGATTTGCTTTGAGATTTCATCCTTCAGAGTAGTGCTAGAATCAGTGAGCTTTTTCAATATTTCATGATGGAAATCCTTGAGATTTTCATTCATCCTTATCTGATTCTCCAGTATATTACCCTACTTCACCTCAATTTCATCCACTTTAGCTTGGATATTTTTCTGCTGCTCGGCCATACACACCACAGTATTACCTCCTTTATGGAAGCAATCTATCATCTCCTTCTTTTGTTGATTTACTTCAAATCTTATGGATTTGATGTCCTGGGCCAACTGAAACTGTAACTCCTTGTGAGTTTCATCCACATATTGCTCTATTGATTGTCTTTGATTATCCAGTTTCAGTTGCATCTGGACCAGTAAAGAACTGAAGTCCACAGTTGATGTAGATGGTGTTGTTCCCACTTGCAAGGCCTTCTTGTATCCAGAACTCTTCTTCTTTAACACAGCTAGCTTTCTTTTCTTAGCCAAAGTGGCATCTTCATCTTCAGAAGATTCAGATGTACTTTTAATATCCACAGTTTTCTTGTCAGCTGGGGTATCTTTGGATAACTCCCCCTCAGTCCGTGGAATTTCCTTTTCTTTTTTAATTTCCTCCCCCTCAGTCCTATCAGTAAGAGGATCAGGAAACAATTCTTCCATTGTAAATTCCTGTTGTATCTGTTCAGAAGGAATAAGATTAGTTTTAGTTTTTTTTAAAAAAAAAACTTAAAAGACTAATCCCACTTGAAAGACCTCTTTAGTTGTGTAAACAAAAGTATCCCTTTGAATAATTTTTGAGGAGAATACTATAATACATCACTAGTCTGTGGAGAAGATACTTATTGGCTCATTCTGAGCATCATTCTTGTCAGTTACTTCAGCTGCAGAGTTTATTTCAGATATAACATCCAGTATTGTGTCTACAGCTAAGTCACTATCCAGGACAGCATTATCAATACCTCCCCCTTGGCCAGGCAACTCAGTTTCTTTTTCTAGGTTTTCTCCCCCTTGAGTGGAGTCAACTTGTTGCTCCTGGGGCTCACTGCCCTTTATTTGAACTTGTGCTTCCTGTTGGTGCTGGTCTTCATCAGAACTAAAGACCACTTCCTCTTCAGAATCACTAGAAGAATCAGCCTGTACAAGCACTTTCTTTTTCTTCTTGTCCTTTTTAGTTTGCTCCCTGGGAGCAGGGACTTCCTTGGTCAGAACTCTGTCCCATCTTGACAGTATCCTTACATCCATTTTTCTCATATGATTTATTTTAGAGCCATTTGCTTGTTTCAGAACATCTGGAATTACTGATGTTAAGCAAAGGCTGAGGATCCTTCCCAGATTAGGTTTCTTTATTCCTTCTTGTAGTTTATCAAACACTACTACTGCCTAGTCAGTGTTTACCTTGAATATGATTCTCACCATCAGATTGAACATGTGGGCAGAAATTCGATCATGTCCACCTATCTTGCAGATTATCACTTTGTCCACTACTTCAGATAGAAATTTTCCTTGGAAATTCATTCCTTTTCTGGTGATAGAGGATCCAATCTTGATATTGGGACTCAGCCCACACCAGCTTAAAGCTTCTGTAATCTGGGAAGGGGTTATTTCTTCTGTATCCTTGATCAATGGAAGATGTAGTGATTTCCTGATAGTTTTCAATGTGAGTTTCACTCGGGTATCTTGAACAGTTGCCTTGATTTTCTTGCCTTCTGAATCTACTATAGCGGTTGAATAGAACTCCATGACTTCCTTCTTCCAAATCTTGGTCAGTTCTGAGACCAAAAATTCGAGTCCATTTTCAGAAATTAGGGCTATAACTCCCTGAATTTCGTCAGAAGAAGTTGTGAAACCCTCGCGGACTAGTTCGTAACCTTCATTAACCTTGTCTTCTTGGTTTGGCGCCATTGTCGTAAGTTCTAGAGGAGAAGAGAAGAGAAGGTCTATGTCAACAGAAGGTGTAGAGTAAAAAATTCTGATAGCGTAGTCGACCAGATTTTGGATGCACCTTTTATAGTACGTGAGTCAAGGGTAGACCAAAAGTCGGGCTTAAGTCGACAAATCAGTTTTTTTATGTTGACAAAAATGACCTAGGTCTAGACAGAACTTAAGCTGGGTCGACACAGCTATGTGTCGACATACTAATGTCTAAGTCGACAAAACGTATTTTAAATCGACACATCTATGTGTCGACATACTTGAGTCTGTGTCGACATACTTGCATCAGTGTCGACACAGATAACTTAAGTCTCGACAGAGTTGTGTCGACACCAACTTTTTGTGTCGACACAAATATCCTCTCGACATATAGTCTCGACAAGGTTGTGTCGACACCTATTCTATTGTCGACACAGATACTGTTTCTGTGTCGACACATCCTTTTCCTGTGTCGACACAACATACTGAGTGTGTCGACACAACTTGCTTGTGTCGACACAAACTTTGTACTTAGACAAATTTCAAGAGAAATTTGGTACTTACTGATGCTACTTATGGAAACTTATGTTAACCTATTCTAGGTTCAACATACCTAATTCAATTTTGAAATTATTGAATTTAGTTTCATCCAGTGGTTTTATGAAAATATCAGCTATTTGATTATCTGTTTTTACAAACTCTAGACTAATATTTTCCTTTTCAACATGTTATCTGATAAAATGAAACTTAATTTCTATATGCTTGGTCCTACTGTGTGATACAAGATTCTTAGCAATAGAAATAGCACTTGTAGAATCACAAAATAGTGGAATTCTACTTACCTGGATGTCATAATCTTTTAGTTGATTCTTTATCCACATTAATTGTGCACAGCAGCTACCAGCAGCTATATACTCTAATTCAGCAGTTGATATAGCTACACTGGTTTGCTTCTTACTGCTCCATGATACCAGCCTCCCACCAAGGAATTGATAGGTTCCTGTGGTACTTTTTCTGTCTTCTTTGCATCCAGCAAAATCTGTATCTGAGAAACCTGTTAATAGAAAATCTCTATTCTTAGGATACCAAAGGCCTAGATTAGGTGTGCCCTTAAGATATCTCAAAATTCTTTTAACTGCAGTATAATGAGATTCCTTAAGGCATGCTTGATACCTAGCACAGACACATGTTGCATACATGATGTCAGGTCTACTAGCAGTCAAGTATAGTAGGGAGCCAATTATCCCTCTATACAAAGACTCATCAACAGGTTTCCCTGCTTCATCTTTGCATATAGGCATACTTGTTCCCATTGGAGTTTTCATTGTAGAAGCTGAGTCCAAACCATACTTCTTAATCAACTCCTTGGTGAACTTAGACTGGGATATGGACAACCCACTCTCAGTCTGTCTAACTTGAAGTCCCAAGAAGAACTTCAGCTCACCCATACTACTCATCTCAAACTTCCCTTGCATAAATTTGGCAAACTTCCTACAAAGGCTGTTTTCAGTAGAACCAAAGATAATGTCATCCACATATATCTGGACTAGTATTATCTTGCATTTTGATTCCCTATAGAATAGAGTTTTGTCTATCTTTCCTCTAGAGAATTTATTCTCAATGAGGAAGGCAGACAAGATTTCATACCAAGCCCTTGGAGCTTGTTTCAAACCATATAGAGCTTTCTTAAGCCTATATACATAATCAAGAAAGTGAGAGTCTACAAAATTTGAGGGTTGTTCTACATAGACTTCTTCTTTTAAATCACCATTCAGAAATACTGATTTCACATCCATTTGATATACTTTGAACCCTTGATAGGCAGCATAGGCTAAGAAGAGCTTTATTGCCTCCAGCCTTGCCACTAGAGCAAAGGTTTGATCAAAATCAATACCTTCCTCTTGCCTGTAGCCTTTTGCTACCAGTCTAGCCTTGTTCTTGACTATAGTGCCATTCTCATCAAGCTTGTTCCTGTAGATCCACTTAGTTCTTATTATGTTGTGATCCTTAGGTTTTGGCACCAGTTCCCAGACCTTACACCTTTTGAACTAACTGAGCTCTTCTTGCATTGCATCAATCTAGTTGGTGTCTTGCATGGCCTATTCAATCTTCCTGGGTTCTATCTAAGACAGGAAGCTAGAACATAAAACTGTGTTCATGCTCCTGCTCCTTGTTAAAACACCCTGACTTGCATCACCAATGATCTAGTGAGCTGGATGATCCTTCAGGTGTCTCCTTGCTAGAGGAATTCTATCAGCATTATGGCTATCTCCAGTTTCCTCATCTTGATTCTCCACATTTTCTTCTTCACCTAGAGGGACTTGATCTCCCCCTGGGTAGTTGGCATCTTTATCTTCATCCAGATTAGCAGTAACATCTTCATTGATGGTCAGCTTGTCCAGCTTTTCTGTTAGACCTGTAGAACTAACTGAAGAACTAGACAATTCACTGTTAATAAACATTGACTCATCAAATACAACATGCACAGATTCTTCTACAACTTGAGTAATCAAGTTGTAGATCGTGTATGCTCTAATATGGTTGCTGTACCCAACAAATATCCTTTCTAGGGATTTGACAGCAAACTTAATTTGGTAGTGTTTACCATTGACTAGTACAAAACACTTACTACCAAAGATTCTGAAATAAGATATGTTTGGTTTTCTGCCTTTTAAAATATGGTAGGGAGTCATCTTGTGTTTCTTGTTGATGGAGGCTCTATATATTGAGCACATGACATGCAGTATTTACTGCCTCAGCCAATAAGTATTCAAGGAGAGTAGTGTCATTCAGTAGAGTTCTATTGGCTTCAATTAGAGTCCTATTCTTCCTTTAAGCAACACCATTTTGCTGAGGAGTTCTAGGTGAAGAGAATTCTTAATGAATCCCAAATTCTTCACAGAATTTTGTCATACATTCAGACTGAAATTCAGTTCCATGGTCACTTCTGATTTTGACCACTGAGCTGTTGTATTCATTCTGTATTTGTCTGACAAAAGTCTGGAAAATAGTTGGGGTTTCAGATTTCTGCCTCAAGAAGAAAACCCATGTAAATCTAGAATAGTCATCCATAACAACAAGTGTGTATGCTTTCCTACCAAGACTATGGATTGGCATAGGACCAAACAAATCCATATGCATGAGATACAAACATCTCTTTGAATCCTTGATGTCAAGTGACTGAAAAGAGGACTTAGTCTGCTTGCCTTTTTGGCAAGCTGAGCACACACCCTCTTTTATGCACTGAACTTGAGGACCATTCCTCACTAATCACATGCTGAACAGCAGTCCAATTGACTTGTAGTTCAGATGAGCTAGCCTCTTGTGCCATTTGACACATAAAGAAGCTTTCTCTCCTGCAACCAAGCAAATAAGTGAGTTATTAGACTCACTCTCTAGGTTAAGGCAATACACATTTCCTTTCCTAGTGCCAGTCAAAATGATCTCTTGATCACTTGACCTTTTTACTAGGCACTCCTCTTTGAGGAAAAAAAATATCATAACCTAGATCACTAAGTTGACTTATGCTAATCAGGTTATGTTTTAGACCCTTTACATAAGCCACTTTAGTGATTGTAATTGAATCACAAAATATGTTACCAAATCCTTTGATGATTCCCTTTTATGATCCACCAAAGATAACTTTTGGTCCATTCTTTATGAGAAAATAGTCCCTCAACATTCTCCTTGTTCCAGTCATATGTTTGGAACAGCCACTATCCAAGTACCATATAGGGGTGTGGTCACTTGGATTTACCTACAACAAATAATGAATCACTTACCCTTAGAACCCAACTTGCTAGTGGGTCATAGGTCCTTGTTAGTTTGAAATCCTGTGAATGATCTAACAAGAATCCTACTTTTGGTTTTAACACTTAAGTTAAACCAGCAATCCATGGCAAAGTGGCCCACCTTGCCACAACACCAACACTCAAACCTATTATACCTATTCTTAGGTACAAGCCTTCTTACTTTGTTGTCAGTAGACTTATTAAGTGTTGGTACCGGGGCAGCATTCTTCAAGAACTCCTCTTGAATATGATGAGCATGCCTATAGATTGGTCTATTGGCATTAGCACCCTTGCTCATGAAGTTTTCATGCTCACAGTGACCATGTGTACTGTCATGATCATACCTGTTAGTAGGATTCACTACCTTCTTAAAGAAAATAGGGGGATTAATAGCTTGAGGCTGAACTGGGGCTTTACCTTTTTTGTGAGAATTGGTAGCCCTAGTTAATCCCTTATAACCTAGACCAGTCTTTCCTTTTTGTGAAACAAAATTGTCTATCAAAGGTAAGACTGATTTTGACTTGGAGAATTTTGCCACTAGCTCTCTTTCTTGTTGAAGTTTTCCCTCCAGTTTCTTGATATGATTCTCTTTGAATGAGATTGTGTCCATCTGAATAACTATAATGTTTTTCAATTTGGCAATCTCATTCAGTTTTTGATCCAGCAGTTTTGCTGAAACTGCTGCAGCCAGCTTAAGAGACTTAATCTCTTTGGCTTGCTCTTTAACAAGACATTGCTCTTCTTTAGAGCATTCAACAACCCACCAAACTCATTAATGAGTTGATGAACATCCCCCTCAGACTCAGATCCATCCACTTCTTTTGAAGAAGATGCTTCTGTTGGGTACATTGGAAAAAGTGTACCTGATTTGAAGAAGCCCAACTTAGCTCAATGATATACATCAAGGTGTATTTGATGTTGTTTTGAGTTGACATGTGCAGGTGAAGAAGTATTAAAGAGTGCAGAAAAATATTCTAAGTCCACATGTCGACACCTGAAGACTGTGTCGACACTTCTGAATATTTGTGTCGACACTTCAGAAAATCAGTGTCGACACAGAGAAAGATGGTCGACCACATTCATGTCGACACTGGGAAGCAGTGTCGACACATAAAGAAAATCGTCGACCTCAATACTGGGAAGCAGTGTCGACACAGAAGAAGATAGTCGACTAGTGAAGGATAGTCGACACAGAAGAAGATTGTCGACTAGTGAAAAATAGTCGACACAGAAGAAGATAGTCGACTAGTGAAGGATAGTCGACACAGAAGAAGATTGTCGACTAGTGAAAAATAGTCGACACAGAAGAAGATAGTCGACTAGTGAAGGATAGTCGACACAGAAGAAGATTGTCGACTAGTGAAAAATAGTCGACACAGAAGAAGATAGTCGACTAGTGAAAGATAGTCAACACTGGGTGGATGTGTCGACACCTTGATATTGAGTCGACACATATTGGCAGAAGTCGACTATGCTTGTGTCGACACCAGAAGACTGAGTCGACACATTTTGACAGAATTGAAGATTGATGTGTCGACACCTGAAGGCTGAGTCGACACATACTGAGTTCTGAATCTACAACAACTGTGTCGACACACAGGACTTGTGTCGACACACTGCAGAGTCTAGACCAAGTTATTTTCTGAAGAAGCTGTGTCGACTTAAAGGCAACTTAGTCGACATCATCAAAGACTGTGTCGACACCAAAGTCACTTGTGTCGACACAGATAGACAGATTGGTATCGACACTTTCTAACTGACTGTCTCGACATTTTGCTGTCCAAGGCTAAGGTACAAGAACTGTTTGAAGACTTGACAGCTGTGGGTTGCCACCGTTTAACTGAAGCTGTCAGACCTGTCAGAAAACAGTTAGAAACCGGATCAGCCGGTTACCATGAAGAAAGTCTATAAATAGACACATTCAGAAGGAATTAGATATACAGCTAAGCTAAGAAAAATAATAGAAGAAGATCTAAGAAGAAGAAACAGAAGGATTACGATCCTGTTGAAGTTTCAATTCAAGAAAGTGAAAAAGAAGATCTTCATCAGAAGGTCTAAGAAGAAGAAGTCTGAAGTATCAAAAAGGTGTTGGATAAAGGGAGATCCATTCATCTTGAAGAAGAAGAAGGAAGCCATCAGTGGTTTCTCAAGAAGCTGTTTGGAAATCAACTCAGCTAAGTTCAGATTCAAGAAGCTTTGAAGAAAGCTCAGATTCAGTTGATTTCATCAGCTGATCAAGAAGTGTCTTGTCCTCTTCTCTCTCAACAAAGGCAAGACATCAAAATATCTTTTTCTAAATTTCTGTAGGATCTGTTTACACAGATCTGAGTTGTAAGCCTGTGTTATAAAGGCTGAGTGTAGGAGAGGTGATCTCTGAGTGGTAGGGCTATTTGCCTGAGTGTAGGAGAAGATTATTCTCTGAGTGGTAGGCCTTGAGGCAAGGCTGAGGTAGGGCTGTTGAGCCTGAGTTGTAGGAACCTATCCTGGTTCTGAGCTGTAGGATCTGAGGATCTGAGTATAGTGGAAGTTTGGCCGAATCTAGCATATTGCTAGATAGGTGAAGGGGGAAAGTGGATGTACCCAGACCTTGGGGAACCACTATAAAACATTGTGCAATCTGTGATGCTTAGTTGTCTGTGAATGCTGTGCTAGATGTTTTAAATTGTAATTGAATTCTGCCTAGATTTATAAACAAGAAATTAGAACCTATTCACCCCCCTCTAGGTGTTTAGGTTGTCTTGAAAGTAAAACTATCAAGTGGTATCAGAGGGAGGTTCCTCAAAAAGGACTTAACAGTCTGAGGTAGATCTGAAAGGCAGAATTTAGATTCAAAAAGATGGGTTCAGGTGAGAATCATAAGGAGCTAGGGTCTATGAAATTACCCATATGCAAGAAAGAAATTTTTGGAATTTGGAAAGAAAGAGTCAGACTGTTCATGGAGGCATCTGACCCAAGGATTTACATCACAGTACAGGAAGGCCCCTTCATTCCAATGAAGGTATCAGTTCTTGATGCAAATATCCAAACTCCAAAGAGTTATTCAGAAATGACTAAGGATGAAATCATCTTGGCAACCATGGATAAAAGAGCTCAGAACATTATTGTTAGTGCCATATATGATTCAACATTTCAGAATCTGATTCACTGCAAGACCTCCAAAGAGATGTGGGACACATTGATTGTCTACATGGAGGGATCTGAAGAAGTAAGGCAGGACAGGAAATCTATGCTCAATTAGGAGTATGAAAGTTTTAGACAAGGAAAATCTGATAGCATAACTGAGTGCTACAAGAAATTCTATAGAATTGTGAATGAGCTTATGTCCTATGGAAGAGTCTTCAGTACTTATGAACTGAATGACAAATTCTTGAGATCCTTAACAAAGGATTGGGACACAAAGATCTGTGCCAAAAGAGAAGTGGCTAAATTGGCAGAGATATCTCCTCCCACCTTGTTTGGAAAGTTGCTATCCTATGAAATGCAACTTATGGTGAGGAAGGAGGAGGAAAAGAATTCAAGAGGAGAGCATAGAGAAAAAACTGTGGCATTCAATGCAGAAGCCACCAGAAAGAATAGGAGGAAATCACCATCTCCTCCTAAGGAAGTTACAGAAGATAGTTCTGAAAATTCAGATAATGGTTCAGAAAGCTGTGATTCAGATGCAGACTTTGCTGCATTCACAAGGCAATTCCAGAGGTTCTTGAAAAAGAAGCAATGGAAGTCTAGGCCTTCCACATCACAGCAAGATGATGACTATTATCAGAAGAAAAGGTCATCAAGGAAAGAGAAGAGCAGATTAAAGCCCAGCAAAGCCACTACTTCAAAGATTGTCTGCTATTGTTGCAATAGGCCTGGACATGTAGTGGCTGACTGTCCTGATAAGAGAAAGGAGTCTTCAGACAAGAAGAAGACTCATCAGAAAGGCAAGAAGGAGAAATCTTTTTTTGCAAAGAAAGATAGGAGTCTAACAGACTAGTCAACTTCAGAGTCAGAATCTGAAGCTGAAGCATATATTGGACTATATGCTGTGTCTGAAGAAGAGGAGTTTCTGCAGTTGTTAGACTCCATCAATGAACAAAAGGATCATTAGTGTATGGGGCTAATGGCAGGATCAGAAGAGGACATATGCCAGAATCAGTCTGGTCCTAATAAGGTATAATGTCCTTCTATTACATCTGTTTGTTGTACAAGTGAAGAATCAGCTATATCTGCATCAAGTGATGTAGATGCATCTGAATCTGAAGGAGATGTCTATCAATTGATAGACACGTATGAGGATTTTTTGCAGGCCCTTAAGAAAAGCAAGAACCTGGTTAAATCTCAGGCTTAGGAAATTGCTGAACTAAGGGTTGCTACAACTGAGTTAGAGAAAGTTATTGATCAAAAATTAAATGAAATTGCCAAGCTGAAGAATATAACTATTATTCAGATGGGCACAATTAATTATACTAATGATCAAGTGAAGAGTCTGGAGGCCAGACTTAGAATTGAAAGGGATTTAGTGGCTAGTTACTCTAAGCCAAAATCTGTCTTACCCTTGATAGATGAATTTGTCACTCAAAAGGGTTAGGCTGGATTAGGATTTAAAGGTAACTCCAGGGCTGGCAGATTCAAGAGGAAAGACAAAGCTCCTGTTCAGCCACTAAATCTTTCAGTCCCCATAAAGTTTAGTAAGGTGAAAGTGCCTTCTAACAAATATGATCATGAAGATATTCAAGGTTATATTAAGACTAATGTTCTGAAGAACAAGGGTGTAAATGCAAGCAGGCCTACCTATGGTCATAAACCTAATGGTTTTAAGAAATCAGTAGGGGAAGTTGCTGCAGCACCAGCAATGAACAGAAATTCTTCTGACAAGGATGTATCTAGATCTAGATACAATAAGTTTGAATGTTGGTGTTGTGGCAAGAGAGGCCATTTTGCACTAGACTGTTGGTATAACCCAAGTGCTATAAAGAACAATAGTCTACCTGTTAGAAGAGGTTATGGTAGCTTTATTAATGCTAACCTGAACCAAGGACCCAAGACTTACTTGGGTTCTAAGGGTAAGTAATTCTGTGTTGCAGGTGAATCCAAGTAACCATGCCCCTATATGGTACTTGGATAGTGGTTGTTCCAGGCACATGACTGGAACAAAAGGGCTGCTGAAGGAGTATTCATCTGTCAAAGATGGACCTAAAGTGATCTTTGGTGGATCTGAAAAAGGAGTCATCAAAGGGTTTGGTAACATTTCTTCTAACCTTATCACTATCACTCAAGTGGCTTATGTAAAAGGTTTGAAACATAATCTAATAAGCATAAGCCAGCTAAGTGACTTAGGATATGACATTTGATTTGTTAAAGATGGATGTCATATCAAAAGGTCAAGTGATCAAAAGATCATATTGACTGGGTATAGGAAGAGAAATGTATATTGTCTTAATTTTGAGTGTGAGAATAAGGCTTCTCCCATCTGTCTTGTAGCTGATGACAATGCTTCTCATTGTGTTAAGTGGCACAAGAGATTGGCTCATCTAAACTACAAGACAATTGGCCAACTCTTTAGCAAAGAGTTAGTGAGGAATAGACCTCAAATTAAGTGTATAAAGGAAGGGATATGCTCAGCTTGTCAAAAGGGCAAGCAGACAAAATCCTCCTTTCAAAGCCTTGAAAATAAGGATTCTGTGAGGTGCTTATACCTCTTGCATATGGATCTTTTTGGTCCTATGCCAATTCATAGTCTAGGTAGGAAGGTCTACACTTTTGTGGTTATAGATGACTATTCTAGATTTACATGGGTGTTCTTTCTGAGACAAAAATCTGAAACCCCAAGTGTATTACTTAATTTTGTAAAGCAAATTCAGAATGAACTGAATAGTAAAGTGGTCAAAATCAGAAGTGACCATGGTACTGAGTTTCAATCTGAAAGCATAACAAACTTGTGTAAAGACTTTGGGATTTTCCAAGAGTTCTCCTCACCTAGAACACCTCAGCAAAATGGAATTGCTGAAAGAAAGAATAGAACATTAATTGAAGCTGGTAGAACTCTATTGAGTGACACCTCTCTCCCAAAATATTTTTGGGCTGAGGCAGTTAACACTGCTTGTCATGTAATCAATAGGGCTACTATCACCAAAAGCCACAAAATGACTCCCTATGAGATTGTGAAAGGCAGAAAACCAAATCTATCTTACTTTAGGATCTTTGGTTGCAAGTGTTATATACTTAACAATGGCAAGTCATATTTGACTAAGTTTGCTGCCAAATCCCAGGATGGGATATTTGTTGGGTACAGCACAAATAGTAAGGCCTATAGAGTCTTCAACTTGACTACTCAAGTTGTTGAAGAATCTGTGCATGTTGTGTTTGATGAAACAAGATTAATCAACTGTGAGTTGTCTTGTAGATCAAATGACTCAACAGGTATAAGCAAAAGTATGGACAAGCTTTCCATTACTGAAGTATCAAAGGAAGATGGGGCATTGGAAAATGAAGGCTTCAGTCCAGGGGGAGAATAAGACACTATAGAAGCTGATGAAAATCAAGAGAATCAGTTAAATGAAGGAGCTGGAGATGTTCAACCAGAAGGAAATCTTCCTCCTGCTACAAGACATTTAAGAGATCATCCAGCTGATCAGATAATAGGTGATCCAAGACAAGGGGTGCAAATTAGAAGCAGAAATCAAAACACAGTTCTACATTCAAGTTTCCTGTCACAAATGGAGCCTAAGAAGTTTGAAGAAGCTATCCAAGACCAGCACTGGATTGATGCTATGCAAGAGGAGATGAATCAATTCAGAAGGTGCAATGTCTGGGAGCTTGTTCCTAAACCAAGAGGCCACAACATAATTGGCACAAAATGGATCTATAGGAACAAGCTAGATGAAAGTGGAATAATAGTAAAGAATAAAGCAAGATTGGTTGCAAAAGGATACAGGCAGGAAGAAGGGATCGACTTTGATCAAACCTTTGCTCCAGTAGCAAGGCTGGAGGCAATCAGAATATTCCTTGCCTATGCAGCCTATCAAGACTTCAAAGTATACCAGATGGATGTGAAGTCAGCATTTCTGAATGGTGATCTTAAAGAAGAAGTATATGTAGAGCAGCCATCAGGTTTTGTAGATCCTCTTAAACCTGATTTTGTTTATAAGCTTAGAAAAGCTCTGTATGGGTTAAAGCAAGCCCTAAGGGCTTGGTATGAAACCCTGTCTACTTTCCTTATTGAGAATAAATTCACAAGAGGAAAAAATTGACAAAACTCTATTCCTTAGGGAATCCAAAGGCAAGATCATCTTAGTTCAGATCTATGTTGATGACATAATCTTTGGATCTACTGAAAACAACCTTTGTAAAAAGTTTGCCAAACTTATACAAGGGAAGTTTGAGATGAGCAGTATGGGGGAACTGAAATTCTTCTTGGGACTCCAAGTAAGACAGACTGATGATGGCTTGTCCATATCCCAGTCTAAGTTCACCAAAGAATTGATTAAGAAATATGGTATGGAGTCATCCTCCACCATGAGAACTCCTATAGGAACAAGTATGCCTATATGCAAAGATGATGCAGGTAAACCTATTGATGAGACTTTGTATAGAGGAATAGTTGGCTCACTACTATATCTCACTGCTAGTAGACCAGATATTATGTATGCTACATGTGTCTGTGCTAGGTACCAAGCCTGCCCTAAAGAATCTCATTATACTGCAGTTAAAAGGATTCTGAGATATCTTAAGGGCACACCTAATCTAGGCCTTTGGTACCCTAGGAATAGATATTTTCATCTAACAGGCTATTCAGATGCAGATTTTGCAGGATGTAGAGAGGATAGGAAGAGTACTACAGGTACTTGTCAATTCCTGGGAGGAAGACTAATATCATGGAGTAGTAAGAAGCAGACTAGTGTGGCAATTTCCACAGCTGAGTCAGAGTATGTTGCTGCTGGAAGCTGCTGTGCACAGCTATTATGGATGCAGCATCAGCTAAAGGATTATGGTATTCAAGTAAGTAGAACACCTCTTTTATGTGATTCTAAGGGTGCAATTTCTATTGCTAATAATCCTGTTTCTCATAGTAGAACTAAGCATATAGAAATAAAATACCATTTTCTTAGAGAACATGTAGAAAAAGAAGACATCTCATTGGAATTTGTGAAAACAGATTATCAAATAGCAGATGTGTTTACTAAGCCCCTAGATGAGACAAAATTCAATAAATTCAAAATTGAATTAGGTATGTTAACCATTGATTAGTGTAATTACAAAATCATCAACAATAAAGTTGAAGTGGTAACAAGACATTCAAGTGATATTAAGACACATTGAAGTAGTATAAAGTACTTTGTTGTACTTATAAGTTGTGATGAACAAACAAAAATTGGCTAAGTAAGATGGTGTCGACACATTCAGTAATAATGTGTCGACTCAGGGTCGAAATGTCGACAAGTCAGAGATATTGTGTCGACACAGAAAATATGTGTCAACACTTAAGAATCTTATTATCGACTTATCCAGGAATGTAGTGTCGACTTCACCAGGATAGTGGTGTCGACACTTACAGATTTTGTGTCGACACTTATACTAAGAGTCGACATAGAATTTCTGATGCTCTACTATATATCTCTGGTGTCGACATAACCGCAAATTGGTGTCGACACATAGTAGACGAACTTGTAGTCGAGACAATAGAAGCTTGTGTCGACACAATCCATCTGTGTCGACACTTATTGTCTGTTTTTGGCGTCTTTTGATCTTCTTTAAACAGAAGGTATAAATAGGTCAAGAACTCATTCTGTCGACACGCTTACAAGGTTTTCGAAACCCTGTGTCGACATTCTCTCTCTCTCTCTCTTTCTCTCATCTCTCAAGCTTTCTCGCCTGATCCATGGCGCCAAAGATTGAAGATAATGTGAATGAAGGATATGAATTGGTGCGTCAGGCCTTTGCAGATGCCCCTCCAGATGTTCTTGGGGTTATCTCTCTCCTCTCCGACTCAGGTTTAGAGTTTCTGGTCTCCGAACCATCAAAGATATGGAAGAAGGAGGTGCACGAGTTCTTTACCTCTACATCTGTAAACTCTGAAAGTCATGAGATAAAATCCACAGTTCATGGGTCACCTGTGGAGATTACACCAAGAAAGTTAAGAGCAATTCTGCAATTACCTACAATTGAGAATGAAGAGGATGTCCTTGCTTCTAAATCTAGGGAGGCTCTTCAATGGTGTGGATTGGAATCCACCATGAAAATTGGAGCTGCATTCAACAGGAAAGGAATGAATCAACAGGGCAAGTTCCTGTCTGAGGTGGTTGGAAAAGTTATTCTGTGCAAGCCAGGTGGACATGATAGGATTTCTGCCTATATGTTCAGCCTAATGACCAGGATTGTTTTTACAATTCCTGCGGATTGGTCATCTGTAATCTTTGAGAAGATTAAGGAAGGAATCAAGAAGCCAAATCTGGCTAGGATAATAAGTATATACCTAAGTAAGGAGATTCCTGAGGTTATGCAACAACAACCTGGAACTAAAATTAATCACATGAGAAGGATGGACATGAGATTGTTCTCCAGATGGGATAGGGTGCTGACCAAAGAGATGCCTGAAGTGGAAAGGCAGGATTCACCTGAGAAATCCCCAGGTCATGCTACCAGTACTGGGCATCCACAAGAAGAGCAAGTAAGACTAGAGGTTGTAGATCAGCCAGCATCTACAAAAGTTCAGGATGCCACAATACCTACAGTTCAAGAAGAAGAAGTAAGTATACCAGCTCAACAAGTTTATTCACCTACACAAACTGTATCTACACATGACCAGGTACAGGTGCAGGGGGAGCTGGTGTATTTTTCTACAAAAGAGATTTCTAATATTTCTATTTTTGCACAGGTCCAGGGGGAGCAAGTGCAAGAAGATGCTCAAATTGATCAATCTCCAAATTTGAATATTGCAAATGATCAAGCCCAGAAGGAATATACTCTGGAGGAGCTATTTCCAAATGATGAAATAATTACTGATAGTCTGGAAGTGGAGCAAGAAATTGAGGGGGAGCCAGTGCATGTTGAGACTGTACAACATGGCACTGAAGCAGCTGTTTCTCCTCCTCCCAAAGAAAGAGTTCAAATTGATAGTACTTCTGATTCAGAGACTGAAGAAGCCAGGGTGGCTAAAAAGAGAAAGCTTATGGTCTTCCAGAGAAGGAACACGAGCTATAAGCAGGCTCTACAGTCTACAGCACATCACACTCCTTCTGACTTTGATTATAACAAGTTCTTGGTAGATTTATAAGTGAAATTGGATGAATACAGAGTGGCTATAGAAAAATATGTTGATGAGAACAACAAGTCCCTGCAATTTGACTTAGCTCAAGATATAAAATCAATTAGGTTTGAGATCAATATGCATAAGAAGGAAATGACAGATTGCTTCCATAAGGGAGGTAATGCTGTGGTATATCTGGCAAAACAACAGCAGACTATCATCCCTAAGGTGGATGACATTGCTTTAAAGCAAAGCTATGTCTTGGAAAATCAGATAAGGATGAATGACAATTTAACTGAATCTCATCATGAGATTATTGAGGAATTGAAAAAGATTGTTCCAAGTCTGCCTGCAACTAGATCAAAGGAAATGGAAGAATTTGATAAGAATTTTCAAGCTGCTATTGATTCTGTTAAAACTGCTATCACAATCTCTCAAAAGGAAATATCTAACAAGCTTCAAAAGTTAAAACCATTTTTTAAAGAGGGTGTGAATTATCTAGATGGTCAAATCAGATTTCAGAAGGAAGATCTAAGAGATCATGTTTCTAGAGAAGCCATAAAGGGGAGAGAATGCTAGTTCATGCAGGCTCAGAGCACACCAAATGGGTGACCAATAGTATTCGAGCCACATTGGGATATCCACCATTGTGTGATGATGCTATGGTGGCTGAGTCAGGAATACAAACAAGTCTACTTGAAGGCAATCAACCTGAGGTTGCCCAAGTCATTTACCCCCCTCCAGATTATGAGATGATTGATCAGCAGGTTCAAGGGATGTATAGTCCTCCAAAGGAGGTTACTAATATTGTTATTGGGAAGGTTGATAAGCCTGAGGCTACTTTGAAAGACCAGCAAGATGCTCTACTATCTAAGAAAAGATTTAGAGAGCAGGCTGAACTTAAGCCAGACTTTGAGCAGTGAAGTCCTACTTCCAGAAATATTATACTCACTGCATGGAAGGCTGTCAAAGACCAAGTGCAGGAAAGAGGCAAGTGGTACAATGAGATGGAATGACAGAAGTATGAAGCCAGGCAAGAGGCCATAGTACAGTATAGAAGAAAAGCCAAGATGGGTAGGCTGCCTCCAGATGCTCAGGAGCCAAGCAAGTACTTCCCAAAGCCCTTTCATTATTTTGAAAGGCAAAGGCTCAAGGAAGAAGCAAAGAAGAAGGCTGATCTAAAAGGCAAGAAGCCAGCTGAAGATTCTGAAGCTCCTGTGAAGGCTCAAGTTCTATCTGGCAAAGGGATTGTCATAAAAGAGCCTGATCAGTCTTAATTCTTAGTTCTTTCAAAGTGTTTTGTAATGTTTTGATTAAATCATTAGATGTAAATCTCTGTATTCAAACATTATCAAGTTATAAACAAAATGTTGTGTGATATTATATAATGTTCATTCTGTGATGAATGGTTTTATTTTGTTTATATTAAGTATTCCTGTTATGTCTTATATCATCAGTTTATACTTTTTATAAATGGTGTATATCATTGGCTATAGGGTTATGACTTCTCCAAATAGGGGGAGATTGTTGGGTACATTGGAAAAAGTGTACCTGATTTGAAGAAGCCCAACTTAGCTCAATGATATACATCAAGGTGTATTTGATGTTGTTTTGAGTTGACATGTACAGGTGAAGAAGTATTAAAGAGTGCAGAAAAATATTCTAAGTCCACATGTCGACACCTGAAGACTGTGTCGACACTTCTGAATATTTGTGTCGACACTTCAGAAAATCAGTGTCGACACAGAGAAAGATGGTCGACCACATTTATGTCGACACTGGGAAGCAGTGTCGACACATAAAGAAAATCGTCGACCTCAGCACTGGGAAGCAGTGTCGACACAGAAGAAGATAGTCGACTAGTGAAGGATAGTCGACACAGAAGAAGATTGTCGACTAGTGAAAAATAGTCGACACAGAAGAAGATAGTCGACTAGTGAAGGATAGTCGACACAGAAGAAGATTGTTGACTAGTGAAAAATAGTCGACACAGAAGAAGATAGTCGACTAGTGAAGGATAGTCGACACAGAAGAAGATTGTCGACTAGTGAAAAATAGTCGACACAGAAGAAGATAGTCGACTAGTGAAAGATAGTCAACACTGGGTGGATGTGTCGACACCTTGATATTGAGTCGACACATATTGGCAGAAGTCGACTATGCTTGTGTCGACACCAGAAGACTGAGTCGACACATTTTGGCAGAATTGAAGATTGATGTGTCGACACCTGAAGGCTGAGTCGACACATACTGAGTTCTGAATCTACAACAACTGTGTCGACACACAGGACTTGTGTCGACACACTGCAGAGTCTAGACCAAGTTATTTTCTGAAGAAGCTGTGTCGACTTAAAGGCAACTTAGTCGACATCATCAAAGACTGTGTCGACACCAAAGTCACTTGTGTCGACACAGATAGACAGATTGGTCTCGACACTTTCTAACTGACTGTCTCGACATTTTGCTGTCCAAGGCTAAGGTACAAGAACTGTTTGAAGACTTGACAGCTGTGGGTTGCCACCGTTTAACTGAAGCTGTCAGAACTGTCAGAAAACAGTTAGAAACCAGATCAGCCGGTTACCATGAATAAAGTCTATAAATAGACACATTCAGAAGGAATTAGATATACAGCTAAGCTAAGAAAAATAATAGAAGAAGATCTAAGAAGAAGAAACAGAAGGATTACGATCCTGTTGAAGTTTCAATTCAAGAAAGTGAAAAAGAAGATCTTCATCAGAAGGTCTAAGAAGAAGAAGTCTGAAGTATCAAAAAGGTGTTGGATAGAGGGAGATCCAGTCATCTTGAAGAAGAAGAAGGAAGCCATCAGTGGTTTCTCAAGAAGCTGTTTGGAAATCAACTCAGCTAAGTTCAGATTCAAGAAGCTTTGAAGAAAGCTCAGATTCAGTTGATTTCATCAACTGATCAAGAAGTGTCTTGTCCTCTTCTCTCTCAACAAAGGCAAGACATCAAAATATCTTTTTCTAAATTTCTGTAGGATCTGTTTACACAGATCTGAGTTGTAAGTCTGTGTTATAAAGGCTGAGTGTAGGAGAGGTGATCTCTGAGTGGTAGGGCTATTTGCCTGAGTGTAGGAGAAGATTATTCTCTGAGTGGTAGGCCTTGAGGCAAGGCTGAGGTAGGGCTGTTGAGCCTGAGTTGTAGGAACCTATCCTGGTTCTGAGCTGTAGGATCTGAGGATCTGAGTATAGTGGAAGTTTGGCTGAATCTAGCATATTGCTAGATAGGTGAAGGGGGAAAGTGGATGTACCCAGACCTTGGGGAACCACTATAAAACATTGTGCAATCTGTGATGCTTAGTTGTCTGTGAATGCTGTGCTAGATGTTTTAAATTGTAATTGAATTCTGCCTAGATTTATAAACAAGAAATTATAACCTATTCACCCCCCCTCTAGGTGTTTAGGTTGTCTTGAAAGTAAAACTATCAGCTTCTTATTCTGATCCAGTAAAGTAATCTGAGACTAGGGGTGAATTGTTTACCTTAGTCCAGGCTGATCCTGACACTTATCTTCTTCAGATTGGGCCATCAGCCCTTTACAACAATGTTCTTCCACTCCATTTATGGAGTCCAGCATATGTAGGAATTCTAGTTCCCTAGAATCCTCTTTTGTTGAAAAGAGTCCAACATAAGCTTCTGCCTCTTCTTCTTTAGATTCAGAAGATGAAGAGTCTGTCCAACTCTTCTCCTTCTGAGCCACTAGAGACTTCTCCTTCTTTCCTTTGACCAACTGCTTCTTCTTGTCTTTTGACTCCTTTCTTTTGTCAGGACAGTAAGCTATGACATGCCCAGTCCTGTTGCAGCAGTAATACACAATCTTAGAATTAGATTGTTTACTAGGTTTAGAAGCATACCTGTCCTCCTTATGTGTTTTCTTCTTCCTGTAGTATTCATCCTTGGAATAGGATGTAGATGAAGGCCTGGTTCTCCAATTCTTTTTCTTCATGAACCTTTGAAATTGCCTTGTGAAGGCAGCAAAGTCTTCATCAGATGAATGACTATCTGAAGTACTTGTTTCAGGAACACCTTCTTCTGCTTCAGTACTCCTTCTAGGTGGAGAAGGAGATTTTCTCCTACCCTTCCTTGAGCCCTCAGCCTTGAAGGCTACTGACCTTTCTTTATGTTTAGATCTGCTGCCCTTCTCTTCCTCTTTCCTAGCAGTAAGCTGCATTTCATATGAAAGCAGTTTTCCAAAAAGTGTAGGTGGAGGTGTGTCAGCCAGTTTGGCCACTTCCCTGATGACACATATCTTAGTGTCCCAATCCTTTGTTAGGGACCTAAGAAACTTGTCATTCAATTCATAAGTACTGAAGACTCTTCCATATGTCATTAGTTCATTCACTATTCTGAAAATTTTTTTATAGCATTCAGCTATGCTGTCAGTTTTATTTTGCCTAAAGCTCTCATATTCCTGATTTAGCATAGACATTCTATCCTCTCTGACTTCTTCTGTGCCTTCCATATAGACAATCAATGTATCCCACATTTCTTTGGAAGTTTTACAGTGCACAAGATTCTTGAATGTTGCATCATCTATGACACTTACAATTATATTCTGAGCTCTTTTATCTAATGTAGCCAAGATGATCTCATCCTTAGTCATCTCTGAATAACTCTTAGGAGTTTGAATGTTTGCATGAAGAACTGAAACCTTCATTGGGATGAAGGGACCTTCTTGTACTGTGATATAAATTCTTGGATCAGATGCTTCCATAAACAGCCTGACCCATTCTTTCCAAATGCCAAAAGATTCTTTCCTGCATATTGGCAATTTCATAGATCCAAATTCCTTTTGATTTTCACTTGAACCCATTCTATTATCTATTGTTTGCCTTAGAGAAATCCTTTGACTGTTAGGTCAAATTTTGAGAAACCTCCCTCTGATACCACTTGAAATACTTTGTTTCAAGATCCTAAACACCTAGAGGGGGGGGGGGGTGAATAGGTTCTAATCTTTTTGAGTCTTTTTGATTTTAAGGCAAACAGATATTTGTAACTACCTTTAGCACAGAATAATTCTATCTACAGAAATAAAATGCAACACAGCAAACACCAAATCTATAGTGGTTCCCCAAGATATGGGTACATCCACTTTCCCCCTTCGCTTATCCAACAGATAACTGGATTCAGCCTAACTTCCTTCCACTGGCTCGGATCCGCAGATCTTACAAACTCAAAACCCAAAATGGTTCCTACACCTCAGACTTTACACAAGTCCTACCCAGATTCTTCCCTGAATCCTACCTCAGGCCTCAGCCTTTATAATTAGGCTTACAACTCATACTTTCCACAAGTCCTACCTCAGGCACACTGCCCTACCTCAGCCTTTATAATTTTAGGCTTACAATCTCAAATCTAACAATAGATCCTACAAGAGTTTGTGAGTAATAAGTTTCAGAAAACTTCACCAGCTAGATTCCTCTGTTGATGTTGTCTTCTTGATCAGTTCTTGTATAAACTGATTCTTCTGATCCAACCTAACTTAGCTTTTCAAAGCTTCTTGATTAGGACAACTAAGGTGGATCTACTCTTCAAGTTGAAGTTGATCTTCAGTCAGCTTCTTCCTTAGATTCAGATTGAACTCTGAATCTTTCTTGCAGACAGGTCTTGATCTGTCAGAATTCTTCTTTATGATCTAGAGATCTTTTCACGTTAATGTGTTTCTGTGTGTCTTCTATCGTTTCCGATCTATCTCTTATATAGAGCTTGCATCATGGTTACTGGCTGAACCAGTTCATAACAGACTTCTGACAGTTCTGACATTGGTGTCAGACCGGCTAGTTATGACAGCTGTCAAGTCACCAGTCACGTCACCAGGTTCTTCTGTGTCTGTCCAACTTAGCATACAACACTCAGCGGACTGCACCACATGTGTCGACACATATAGGCTAAGTGTCGACACAAGTCTTCAAGGTGTTGACACAAATACTCCAAGTGTCGACATAGGTCTTCAAGGTGTCGACACAAATACTCCAAGTGTCGACACAGTCATACTTCTGCTTCTTGACAATATTTTTTGTTGTATGTGTCGACTTAAGTCCTGTGTGTCGACACAACATCTTCTTGTCTCGACATATCTTTTGCAGACAGATGACGTTAAGTGTTTGTCAAATGGAGTTGAGTGTGTGTCGAATGGCATTGAGTGTGTCTCGACATAAGTCCTGTGTGTCGACACAATTACTTCTGAACTCGGCACAACCTTTTGAGAGTTAGTTTGTTGACACAAGTCTTGTGTGTCGACACAATTGCTTCAGGTGTCGACATAGCTCCTGAGTGTCGACTTATCTTCTGATTTAAGTGTCAACACAATTCTGTTTTGAGTTGTCGACACAATTCTTGAAGTCGACACAATTGCTTCTTTAGGTGTCGACATAGCTTTGAGTGTCGACACAGCTTCTTTATAAGTGTCGACACAAATTCTGGGTGTCGACACAACTTCCCTGAGTGTCGACATAATTTGCCTGTGTGTCGACAAAGCTTGTCTGAGTGTCGACACAGCTTGCCTGAGTGTCGACACAGCTTTCCTGAGTGTCGACACAGCTTGCCTGAGTGTCGACACAGCTTGCCTGAGTGTCGACACAGCTTGCCTGAGTGTCGACACATCTTGCCTGAGTGTCAACACAATTTCTTCACAAGTGTTGACACTTGTACTTAGAAAATTTTCCTTTAAATTTTTAAAACCTGCATAATGAAACTCAAACTTCTATCAAATACACATTGATGCATATAATTGACTAAGTTGTGGCTTCTCCAAATCTAGTACACATTTTCCAATGTACCCAACATTATTCTAAGGTGATTTATGCTTTTTATAAGGGAGTGACGATATTTCGTCGGTCTCCGAGCCTAAATACTCCCATTAGCGTCCATATAACTCTATCTCTCATCACCTTTTGGTGACTACCTTAGGTCTCCGATCAGAAATGTATCATGGTCCTAACCACACTCCAACTATATACAACTTTCAAATACCTGGCCAGTCTGCTCAACTCTTCTTGGATTATTATATGCAGACCATATGCCCTAGGTTATGTGTATGGATGGAAACTTCAAAATATTTGGTCAATTGCCCTAAAATTATTTCCAGAGGTCTTTTATGTCACATATGAGGTAAATTCAGAGTTTTATAATTTTCCTAATTTAATTGGCCACAAATAAAATTTTAATAAATAAATACAACTAGTGGTTTTGAACATTAGATGCCACATCCAGATACCCAACTAGTACAAAAAATTTATCCGAAGATCATAATGATGAAAAATAGGGCTGGACAAAATATCATAAACTTTTAGTGATAGATAATAATTAATTCACATTTTTCAATAATTAATCCAATGGATCACTTTTCAAAATAAGTCATTAAAATAATTGTCAAATAAATCCAATAAAATTTCCAGAGGTTACAAAGGCTAAATAAAACATTATTCTAAAGATTCATAACTTTTTAAACTATTATGACCACAAATAATTTAAAAATATAAAAAATCATAATGGTAATTATTGAAGTAACCTTAAGTTTCTGTCATCCAAAAATTCTAAATAAATTTTCAGGGATGAATTATGACAAGATATTGCTATTAACTAAATTTCATAATTTTCTCAACTATATATGTCACATATATTTCAACAATATAAATTGATGACATAATGCATTTAAATTATTTTTCAAGGAACATTAACTTCAAAAGCCTAAAATTCATGAAGTGGTGTATTATCACTGTACATCCCCGTATTCGCTGAGTGGGCCCCTCCGACAAGTTCGGGGCTTTGCAAGGCATTCAGGTCCATGAAGGCCAAAGTGGGCGAGTGGGGTAAGCAGGCCCGCACTCGCTCAGGAGGAATGAGAGGGTCCTTGCCCATAACAAGTGGGGAGGGTCCCGCCCCTAACAGGCGGGAAGGCTCTCGCCCATATATGTGAGTGACATATTGATCTTGCTTGGGTCCACTGGGTCTTAATGATTTTATAAGGTTAAGGGTGAGGTCAATTTGACCATGTGAAGTCTAATTGAGCCAATTAGGGTTGAATTGACCCTATGTTGACCTTAAGTTGACTTTTGTCAAATCCATGAAATTGGTCTACCAATTCATGAATTGACCAGTCAATTGTCTCCACATTAGGGTTAGAGATGTATTGGTGAGATCAATTTGAGTTGGTGAATCCAATTTGAGGTGAATTAACCTAGCTTGACTTGTGCTTCTTGGTACACACTTAGCTATTTTTCTTGGTTCAAGGTAACTAAGGGTTACCTCCCTGCTCTAACTCATTACTCCTACCCTAACACTATTTAGAAGTCTAGAAGGAAAAATGAATGTTACAGATTGCCTCTTGGACTTCTAGGCTACAGTTGCTCCTAATTTGAATATGAAACCACCAGTGAACTTGTTGTTTATTTCTTAGCACTATGATGCATAAGAATATCCTTCAAGAACTAGAGGATGACCATTGTAACATAAAACATACTTTTGGACACACTTTAATTATCTCATTAGCCTATCGAGGGCAATCTAATGGTTTTGGCTAGGATTACTAGTGAATTAGCTTAACATATCTACCGTAAAGGCTATGTCAGGTCTGGTGCAGACCATATCATACATGAGACTACCAATCAGTTTAGAATAATCTAACTGTCTAATCGTAGCTCCTTCATTGGGCTTTAAGTGATTATTGTAGTCATATAGTGTCTTTGCTGTTTTACTTTCACTGTATCCCCATGTATCCAACATAAATTTTATGTAGTGTCTTTGACTTCGGGAAATGCTATTTTTTCCCAAAACTCACTTGCATGCTTAATATTGTTTCTGTTGGAGCCGACGATTCACATATCCTCAGTTTGACAATATCAATTCCCATATTGTATTTAATCACATTTGTGGTTGGTATAGTGTGTAGGTTTATAGGTTCAAGAGAAGCAAATAACTCCAATCCGTGACCTACCGCCGCGCTAGCCTGGATTTAAATGAATAGGTGCTCTAGAACCTACTGCGTAGCGCTAGCACTACCGCCCGCGCTAGCGCCAGGGTTTATTATGTACATGCGCTCTAGAACCTACCACACAGCTCTAGCTTCCTACCGCGTAACGCTAACTCTATCAACAATCGACGAGATGGATTAATCGTGATGATTGAGCTATCGCCAGGAGATAGCTGGGTACCTACCGCACCACACTAGCACGAAAAATCGGGAAAAATATTTTTGGAATATTTTTCTAAATACGCGGGACAGCTGTCACACCGACGCAGAATGACCTACTTCCGGTGGTAGCCTGTTTTTCAAAGACGTATAAAATGGTTTCATTTTCTCATTCCTTACATGAATTGAGACAGACATGAATTCTTTTTATGGTTTGGGAGCCTCCTCTGAGCACCATTCCACCGTCTCCGTCAAAGGAAGAGAAAGTTGCTTCCCTCCCGTTCACGCACAAAGATCTCCAGCGAGCTAAGGACTATAACGAACGCGAGGAGTTGATCAGTTGTAACCAAACAAAGATCGTTAGCACTGGTCACACATCACTTAACGGAGGAATAGTCTTGAGTGAGAATCAATCTTAAATCTTTTTTTATTCTTTTTGTACCTGTCTTTTTTCTATGTGGTTGTGGTGAGGATAATCGACCGGTGAAGGTCGTCGGAATCCGGGGAGGATTCCATGAGAAATCGTCCCGGGGAAGGGACATCTAGATCGAGGGATCTAGTGGGGCTCTAAGACACTTACTTGTGTGAAGGGGAAGAGTCGCCTCAAAGACCTTTCTTGGAGGGAAAGGGAGAGAGCCAACCGGTCTTGGTAGTGGGTCAGTATAGAAAACTAAAAGAGATCTGACTTTCACCGCATCCGATCTCCGTCGTCATGGAGATCAAGCACTTATAATTATAAAACCATTTTTGTTTCTATTTGAATAAAATAATTTATTGCTTTTCATTCTACATGTGACATTGTGATTGTTTGCCGGTAGATCTCTAAAGGGTGTGCGCATCTCCATAGAGAAATTTGTTAAGGAAAACGAGGTATACGACCTATCGCTGCGTGCTAGCAAGCTAGTGCCCCACGGTAGCTTCCAGAACTAGTTTTTCCTTAACAAAATCATTTAAATTTTTTAATTAATGTGTAAAACCTTATTCACCATCCTCTAAGATTGGTCACTAGATCCAACAAGTGGTATCAGAGTAAGGTTACTTCAAAAAGAGATTAAAACCCTGAAGTAAAATGGCCAACACGGTTCACGCTTTCCCTGAGGTATAGGGTGTGAGTAGACCTCCACTGTTTATGGGGAGTGACTATAGTCACTGGAGAATGCGGATGAAAATCTTCTTAATGACACAAAACATGGATGTGTGTGCCATGATCGAGATGAAATACACTGCACCCACTATCACTGTAGGTGATACATTATTAATCAAACCGCAAGATAAATGGGATGATGCTGACAAGCTAAAATGTACTAACAATGAAAAATCCATAAACTCCTTATTCTGTGCATTTGGATAAAACTGAATTTAATAGAATCTGCAATTGTGAAACTGCTTATGATATCTGGCGTCTACTTGAACTTACTAACGAAGGTACCTCACAGGTGAATGAATCGAAACTGTTTTGACTTGAATCTGAATACAAACAGTTCCGGATGGAGAATGATGAGGAGGTGGACAACATGTACACTAACTTCACCAAGATCGTCAACGCCTCTAGATCTCTCGGGAAGAGTTACTCAAATGGAGACCTAGTGAGGAAGATCCTGCGATCTTTGCCTCCATGATTCAACCCGAAGGTGACGACGATAGCTGAATCACATGATATCAGCACATGGAGATAAATATCCTCATTGGAAACCAGAAGACCCATGAGCTCGAACTAAAGATACAAGTTGAGGAATATCCCAGGGAGATGAAAAAGAAAGGGGCTGACACTAAAGGCCGCAAAAGAGAGGAAGGCTAATGAAGAGTCTTAGGCTGAAGTTGAAGAAAGCCTCTATGTTCGGGAATTCAGAAGATTCATGAAGAATCCCAAGAGTCAAAGAAAGTTTAAGAAGTTTTTGAAGAATGACACAGAAGAAACAAAGAGGTGGAACAAATCACCAAAGGAGACGAAGAGTGATGATGAGAAGTCTCTACCAGAGTGTTATCAATGCCATAAGTCGGGGCACATCAAGAGGGAATGTCCAAGGCTCCAGAAGGAGGAAAATGAGAAACAGAGCTAGCACAAGGGAAAGAAGAAAGTGCTGAAGGTACTAAGATGGGACGAAGATGAATCTGATGAGTCAAGCACTTCCGGCTCAAGTAATGAAGACGAGGAAAATCTGTGCTTCATGGGGAAGAATCGGGATGAGTCAGATGATGAGTCCAATGTCCAGAGCGATACTGAGGTAACCCCACCTTCTTATAGTGAACTCCTTGATATTTACGAACATCTTTATGATGAGCTAGATAGTGTAATTATTGAGAAAAAGTCCGTTAAAACTGAAAACAAGAAAATGAAGGACTTAGAAAATATAAAGAATGAATTAACTAAATGCGGCAAAGAGAAGATTGAGTGTCAAGAGTTCCCTCACTTGATGGCTATGATCGAAGAGATAAAAGTAAGTCTATCCATGGCATCTTTGAAAATGAACAATCTTATTAATGAAAAGAATGTCTTGGAGAAAAGGCTTCAAATATCTCTTGCTAAATAGAAGAGGCACTACTAGAAAAATGAGTATTAGCTACACGTTTTTTTGCCAGGGTCAAAATTCGTGGCTAATAGGTAAGTATTATTCACGGATCATATTTCATGGCTAATAATTAAGTATTAGCCACGGATAACAAATTCGTGGCAAAAAACTAAACCATTAGCCACGGCCTTTACGAAATCGTGGCTAAACAAATACTATTATATAGTTTATAAAAATTATATATATATATATATATATATATATATATATTAAATAAATTTTTATTATATATATAAATATTATAGGAATCGATAATTAGGGCACAGAGCATCTCATTCACGGCGATTCATTCCGAAATTGAAAATCGGGAGCCATCTCTTTCGCGATTCGCGGTGAGCTCCAGTCAAGAATCCTTCCTCCCATCTGTTCTCCGACGAACCCCCTCCCCATTTGCGATATGTGGTTCTTCCTCTATTGCCTATCCGCGGTAGACATGCTTCTTCTTCTATTTTTTGCTTCGGTTTTGCCCTAGAAATTTTTTTGTCCATCTATTTTTTTTATTATTTTTAAAGGAGTTTTGTTACGGATTTGCCCTAGAACCCCCTTATCCCTTCACCCACCTTCTTCCTTCCCTCGTCTTTCAGTTCCTATTCCTGCAAGAAAAAAATGTGCATCAATGTTCGCTTGTTTATTGCATTAATTTTCCGATTTTGAGTATCCATGATTTTGATTATGTATGTTTGTGTGTGTTTTTTTGTATATGTGTGTGTGGTTTTTGTTTGTACATATATGTGTGTGTGTGTGTGGGTGGGTGTGTATGTTTTTGATTGTGTATGTGTTTTTTTGTTTGTGTATGTGTGTGTATGTTTTTATTATGTATGTGTGTGTATGCGTGTTATTGATTGTGTATGTGTGTATGTGCGTATGTGTGTGTGTGTGTTTTACTGTTTATATGTATATGTGTGTATGTTTTTTTGTTTGTATATGTGTACGTCTATATGTGTGTGTTTTGATTGTGTATCTGTGTATGCGTGTGTGTGTTTTTGATTTTGTATGTGTGTATGTTTGTGTTTTTTTTTTATTGTGTATGTGTATGTTTGTGTGTGTTTTTTTGATTGTGTATTTGTGTGTGTGTGTTTTTATTTTGTATGTGTGTGTTTTTTTATTGTGTGTTTTTTGATTGTCTATGTGTATGTGTGTGTGTATTTGTGTATATGTGTTCGTGTGTGTGTGTGTTTTATTGTGTATGCGTGTATATGTGATTTTTTTTTGTTTTTGTATGTGTGTGTGTGTTTTGATTGTGTGAGTGTGTGTGTGTGTGTGTGTGTGTGTGTGTATGTGTGTGTGTGTGTTTGTGTGTGTGTGTGTGTGTGTGTTATTGATTGTGTATGTGTGTGTTATTGATTATGTATGTGTGTGTGTGCTTGATTGTTTATATGTGTATATGTGTGTGTTTATTTTTGTTTGTGTGTGTACGTGTGTATGTATTTTGATTGTGTATTTGTGTGTGTGTTTTTGATTTTGTATGTGTGTGTTTGTTTGTTTGTGTATGTGTACGTGTGTGTGTGTGTATTTTTTTTTATTGTGTATGTGTGTGTGTTTTTGATTTTGTATGTGTGTGTTTGTTTTTTACTTTGTCAAAGAATATTTAAACTCAAACTAATATATTTTCATTGTCTGACCTCTATTTGTATAACCCTAATTTTTTTAAATTTATGTAGATTTCTCTGGCATTAAATATGGATAAAAGTTGGATTGATTTGTAAAGTAGAGCTTCATCTGAATAAATCCATGGTGTTGACAAGTTTCTAGATTATGCATATCAAAATAAAATATATAGTTTTGAGACTCAGATTTATTGCCCTTACAAAAATTGTTGTAATACTTATTTGATGGAGAGGGTCATTGCTCTTGAACATATAATTATAAATGGGTTTTTATCCAAGTACAAGATATGGACCCTTCACGGGGAATCATATTCTTTTATATCTTGCAGAGGGGATGAACAACGTTCTGATTTTAGAGATGATATGATGGAGATGATACATGAAGCAATTGAAATTCAACCTATTGGTGCTAGTTTGTTTGAGAATCCACCATCATTAAGCAGTCTAAGAATAGATGGTCTAGGCGAAGAAGATGCCAAATTTTTAAAACTTGTTGAAGATGCAGAGTGTCCATTGTACCCTATTTATGTCAAGTATACATCATTGTCTTTCATAGTTAGATTACTGCAAATTTAACATGTTTAACATATCCGTAATGTATATATTTTTTAGGTTGGTGATGAAAATAACGCTCATGTAGATGCATAATTTGAACGAATGATGCACTACCCAAATTAAAAGCTTTAGTGTTGATCTACTAATATGGAAAAAATCATATCAACTCGATGTTTTGATCTATTTTCAAAAGTTATCTTTTAGAAATCTTATTGATGTCTTTTTTGTGTTAATATTTTGGTTATGCTGGTTTTTGTGTGTTAACCTATTACAAATATCTGGGTATATAATTTTGTGGGTGTTTGGAAGTCTCTGGTTGTGCATCTTCTGAGTTTATCTATGGTGGTGTGTATCATCTCACTGTTCATCTGTAGTTTATGTGATTAAACTTTGATTTTCATCAAAGTGAAAAAAAAAATAAAGTTATTTGGGAGTATGCGGCTGTGTAAGATGATTTCAACAATTTGAATCAAAAATAGCTATTCATAACATTTTTTTTTCTAAAATATCTGGGAGTAAGCTAGTCATTTACAATTGTTTGGTTTTGTGGTTTGTTGAGTAGTTTTTGTCAGGTTTTTCCAGCAAAACAGAATAATGAAGAATCAGTGGATGGTGAACAAGTGATCAATCTGCATGATGAGCATACAGGCTCGTAACATCCAACACGGTATGACCCTCTTTGTTAACTTTTTTCCTCTGGTATTATTTTTAGATGGGCGATGATTATTCATACCCCTGCTAATTTTAGAAGTTACTTGTTGCGATGACTAGGTGTATTTGGCTATGATCCGTCACATCTCCACCGAATTCAATATTTTCTGCTGCAATTATATCATTTATTAGAAGATTTGGGGTGACTTGTTTTCAATTTATTGTATTAATCGTGTGATTCCTGATGCTTTTGTTTTATAAGTTATGCATTTTAGGCGCTGGTCAAAACATGAGCATAAATAAAGCATGACAGAGTATTATAACATGAAAACATTCTTCTGGAAGTACCAGACTGAGTCTGTAACTATAATATGGTCCTTTCTATGACTGTGGGATGTTTTTGATTTCTCTTATGAACATCATTAGGGAAGTTTATAAGCAACTCTTTAATCTGAAGCTTGTTGGGCAGCTAGGCCTGAATTTTTGTGGCCTTTTCACTGTTAATTTTTTTAACAAATTATTTCTTGCCGGCCAATTACTGAAGATCTAGATCAATGCTTCTGTTTCTTCTATGTATATATATTTTTGGCTTTTGAGTTTATGATTATGAGCAAATGCTTATATATGGTGTTTATGATGTTTGATATCTGAGCAAATGCTAGATTTTACTATTTTCTATTTTTTTTGCATTTATAGCAGAGCTATTTGCAGCTCTAAAGGGTCGTCTATGTGATAGTAACAAGAATCTGATGATGATAACATTAACCACTATATGTGGTATTACATCAGCTATGGGCCCTGCTATTGAAAAATCCAGCAATGTCTTCTTTGTATTCCACTAACATTAATTTTTATGCATTTTCATCCCCAAACTTTATAATGTATCCAATTTAAGTGTAGTAACTCTTATTGAACATCTTATAGGGATTTTTTTCTGATAAAATGGTAGTGATTGGTGTTGTTAAGGTATGTTCAACTGATGTATCAAATTTAGAATGTATCAATTTTTGTCTTATGTATCCAATTTAGGTATGTTCACTATAAAATGGTAGTAACGCTTATTGAACATACTGAATGTATCAATTTTTGTCTGATATATCCAATTTAGATTCATGGATTGGTGTTGTTAAACTGGATAAAATGGTAGTGATTGTAGTAAGCATATGAACGGCTTTATTTTGTGTGCTCTCATTATTATACTTACTCTTATTGTGCTTCTGCAGATTCCATATATTATTACTGCCTTCTCTGGTCCAAAATTACATTCAGATGGGCGTAAAGATCTATTTGATTGGTTATCAAGGCATCTGTCAAGTACCAGTGCCAGCTTGTTCATTATTCTCCAGGAACTGGACAAGTGTCAGCTTGGTGAAGTCATCCACCAAAAGGCTCAAAAAATTGGACTCTCTAGGTAATATTCGTTGGATGTGTATGAATGGTGGATCTTTTTATTATAAATAGGCAATAGGTTGGATATTTTGTGGAAATCCTGCTTAATGATGTAAGTTCTGTATGTGGTTGCAAGCACCATGAAACCCAATTGTACTTTCATAACAATGTTGTAAAATAATTTCGATGTGATTTAGAAAAAATATTTCCTAGAGTTGTTAGGTTTGATTGCCTAGAGTTGTGAATTTATGTGGAAATCCTGCTTAATGATGTAAGTTCTGTATGTGGTTGGTCCTCATTTTATGTTTTGTTGGCGCTTTTGCTATATTGTCAGGTTTAATTGCCTAGAGTTGTGAATTTAAAGTTTTTATTAGAATATATAATTATCCAGATTGTATTTTTGATCATGAGGATTACATGAAACTCCTCTTTATTGTCAAATTGTATGTGGCATTTGTACAAAATAGCTAGAATTGTAATGTTATATAGATAAAACTTCTACGAGCTCGATACAAATGGCAAGCCTGATGTTATATCAAAGATGATGGTAACACCCATCTAGGTTACAATGAGGGGAGCACATGTCTAGCATTACAGTATTTTGAATGTGTATTTTTTTTAAAAAAAACATAAATTAGTATTTGCCACGGCTTTAAACTGTGGGAAATTGTTTTTAAAAAATGATGAGTTCACTTTTAGCCAGGGTTTCATACCGTGATTAATAGTTGACTTATTTGCCACGACAGTTTTTCCCCATGGCTAATACTATTTGCTACGGCCAATCCGTGGCTTAAATTTTTTAGCCATGTCGACTTTAGCCACGGCGTTTTCCTGTGGCTAGACCGCGGCTAAAGCTTTTTAGCTACGGTTTTGGACTTTTTGCCAGGACAATTTGCCCTGGCCAAAAGTCTATTTTCTAGTAGTGAGGGTAAAAAGCATTTCGCAAATCAGTGCGTAATGCTAGTCATAGAAAACACCGCCCTAAAGGCGAGGATCCATAATCTTAACTGTGTTGTCTAGAAATTTGGAATAGGGCAAAAATCCCTGAATATGCTATTGAGAGCATAGTGTCATGGATTTGGAAAGTTTGGACAAGGGCCCAGCATTACCACCAAGTGATAATCGATCTCCAGCTAAGTCTAAAAGTTTTTATAAAAAACCACTAAATTAAATCAATAATTTTGAAAGGCTATCCCCATCCTCCAGCACGAGCACTAGGAACATGAAAAAGGCAGCATCCACTGCTTATACCTTATGTGCAAACTATCAAAAGTTTGGTCATACATCCATCTCGTGTTTGAGGAAAGGTGGTAAGAAAACTATGCAAGTCTGGCTACCAAAGTTGTAATGCCCCAAAACCCGAATACGTATTAGTCACTATGTTTAGAATACCCTTAGCTAAGCCTAATGAATATTGGGGATACATTGGTAGTGTTTTGAAGGACTTTTGGAGCCCTTGAAGTTTCATGGCCTGTGACACGGGCATGTAGGGTTGACACGGGCGTGTCGAAAGCCGTGTCCTGCTCTGTGTTTGTGGGGCTGTGTCGACTGAGCAACACGACCTGGTACGCAGGCATGTCCGAAGCCATGTCGGGCACGCAGCCTGTGACACGGGCGTGTCACAGGGCCTTGTCCTATTCGGGCTTGACAGTTTCAGCGTCGATTGAGGCACACGGCCTGTGATACAGGCGTGTCTAGGGTTGACACGAGCATGTCCAGGGTTGACACGGGCGTGTTAGAGGTCGTGTCCTATTCTTAGATCGACGATTTATCTTGCTATTGTGAGACACGGCCTGTGACATGGGCATGTCACAAGCCTTGTACGGACCCAGGAAGATGATTTTAAAGGCAAATCAGGGCCTTTTGTTTCATATAAGTGGGATCCGACGGTCTAGAATCCTCCCTGGTGGTATAAGGTCCGGAAATGAGGGTTGAAACCTCATTTACTTTTGCCCTTTATCTTTCTAAGAGGTAGAGAGAGGGGAGAGCAAAGGGAGAAGAAGGAGGAATCCCGCCATTATTGGAGCTTCAGAGCTCCAAATCGTGAGCCGAGCCCAGATCCGCGGAGGCGAGTCCGTTGCGGTGGTTTTCATCTGGCTAGTTTTCCATGGCGCCGAAGCGAACCTCTAGGGTAATGATTCTCTACTTGTACATGTGAAGTCCTCTTCCTTTTTGCATAGGAAACTCTCTCCCGCGAGTGGGCGGTGAGTGTGAGATATTCCTTCGGGTAGATATGGTTTATCCCCGTAGTTTTGCATTTAGAGTCCGGAATCGAAGCACGGACGTAGGCATGGTGTATGAAGTCTATCCGGACATGTTGCTCTAGATCGGCGATGTTTTCATTATACATGTATTGCCGGAGAAGACTCCGTGCCGTTTGTTTTTTGGGTTTTTATGTGGTAGATTGCAACATGGAGCCTTGGAGACTAACTCCAATGTGCACCTTGAAAACTGGGCAGAAGCGCATTTCTGCCATCTTGGTGGCCTGGAGCTAACCTTATACATAATTGGATTATGTAATTTTGTGTGATCAATACTTCGGGAATCGGGAAAGCTTGACCCGTGCTGATGACTTAAATTGACATGATGACGTGAGCAACGGGTTGAGTGGAACCGTACCCGCTCTATGTGGTTCGGTTAAAGAGACCTAAGGTACATGGCACTTTCCGATGGCATAGAGGGCGGGTCTTAGGCTTCGGCCGAAAAGACTTGTTTGCTCACAATGGTTGTCTTCCTGAGGGCGGTGGTGGATCGGGTTCACCGTGAATGGGCCCTGAGAGCACGGGGTGTGTGGCCGTGCGTGCCTACGCCTGTGGTGAAGTGTGCTTAAATTGTACTTTCACTATCATGTTTGGTTATACTAATGAAATGTAGGGAAGGAGCACCGCCGCCCCGATTAAGGGGCGGGGTCATTATAATTTGGTCAGCTTTTGCTGACCGTTGCCTTGTTTTACCACCATTCGGTGGTTTGTTCGTATGTAGGAACAGGTGAGCCTAGTGGCAAGTAGCGGGTTGAAGCCCTTGATGCTGTGCTGGCCCTTGAAGGCCAAAGCGAAATGTTTACTTTATTATGCTCATGTATGGCCGGCCTGCATGCCGAAGTATGGAAAACATGTATTGTTTAAGTAAACACTTGTAAGGCCCTAAGGCTGAGAATTTTGTGTATTTTACTGTCATTCCTACTTTGGTTATTGTGGACATTCATGCTATTGTATTTGGGTTCTTATAACTGTTTTAAAAGCTTCCGCTAGAATATTCTGAGTTATGATGCGTATTCTTATGTTGTTAATTTGGTATTAATTAGTAACTCCGCCAACTGTCCATGATATATGGTGTGGGGCCCCGACCGGACTTTCTGTTATATTCCATATGAAGGATGTGGGTATTACAAAAGTCTTCTACCCATCGTATGGGTGGGACAACTTGGGTAACCAGATATTTACCCTCATCTTCCTTTTAGGTGTGTTGGTAGGCTAAGGACGAGGAAAATGTGTGGTACTTAGACTCTGGGTGTTCCAAGCACATTACAGGAGATAAAGACAAGTTCCTTAGCTTGGAGAAGAAGAAGGGGGCATAGTGACATTCGGGGACAACAACAAAGGATGCATTCCTGGAATCGGCACTATAGGTAACAAAGCATTTCAATTTCAAATGTATTGTTTGTAGATGGACTTAAGCATAATTTAATTTTAATTAGTCAACTATGTGATAAAGGTTTAAACATACTATTTGAATCCTATACAAACACCTACAATATTATAGAGGCTAAAATGAATAATGTTTTGTTCACTACTTATAGAACTCATAATGTGTACACTGTTAGTTTTGAAGATATATCTACTTTTAATTTGAAATGCTTAGTTACCAAGAATGCGGAATTAGATCTTTGGCATAGGAGATTAGGACATTCAGGAAGTAAACTAATTGTCAAACTTTCGAAACATAAACTTGTTCGTGGACTTCCAAAATTAAGCGGTAGTTTGAACTCCTTATGTGCTCCGTGTCAAAAATGGAAATTTGTCAAAACCTCATTCAAAAGCAAAAATGACATTTTCACGTCTAGAACCCTTGAACTCATACATATGGTTTTATTTGGTTCTCTTAGTACAAGTAGTCTAGGTGGAAAATGATACACGTTTATTATTATAGACGACTATATCCATTTCTGCTGGACAATCTTTCTTCCAAATAAATCTTACACATTCGTTGAATTCACAAATATATGCACTAGACTTCAAAATGAGACAGAACTAAAAATAAAATGCATAAGGTCAGATCATGGGAGAGAGTTTAAGAATGAATATTTCATGAACTTCTGTAATAATCTAGGAATTATGCACAAATTCTCTGCCCAACACACTCCATAACAGAATGTGATAGTAGAAATAAAGAATCGTATACTTCAAAAACTAGCACGCACAATGCTTGCCGAGTTCGGCTTGCCTCAGTATTTTTGGGCTGAAGCGGTTAACACAACAAGCTATGTGATGAACCGGATCATGCTTCGCCCCATTCTTAAGTGAACTCCATATGAACAATACTTTGGTAAGAAGTCCTCTAATTCATATTTTAGAGTCTTTGGTTGCCCGTACTTCATTCTAAACACTAAGGATCACTTAGGAAAATTTGACGAAAAATCAGACCATGGCATCCTCTTAGGATAGTCTAGTACGAGTCGTGCATATAAGGTCTATAATAAAAGAACCCTGGTTGTTGAAGAATCAACTCACGTACACTTCAACGAAAATACACCAACTAAAGAATCTCGGCTGAATGAAGAGGAAGTTGATGACGATGTGCAGTTAGGAGATAAGGGTGAGGATAGAGAAGTGGTGTTTGATGTTCCAACTCACATAAAAGGATATAGGCCTCCAAGCACCCTAAATTTTTCAAAACAACATCCACAAGAACTAGTGATAGGAGAGCCCTCACATGGAGTTAGAACTCGGCCGGCCCTGCATGAATCCTTCTCGAACCTATGCTTTATATCTGAAATTGAATCCAAGAATATCTCAGAATCTTTAAAGGATAAATCGTGATTCTTGGCTATGAATGAAGAACTAAATCAGTTCAAGAGAAGTAAGGACTAGGTATTAGTGGAGCGTCTTGATAGCCATCCAATTATTGGTTTGAAATGAGTATACAAAAATAAACTTAATGGTGAATCTAGGATAACTAGGAATAATGCTCGGTTGGTAGCACAAAGATACTCACAAATAGAGGGTGTGGACTTTGAGGAATCATTTGGACCAGTTGCACGTCTTGAATCCATTCGTATGTTTATGACTTTTGCAAGTTATAAAAAAATTAAGTTATATCAAATGGATGTTAAGAGTGCATTCTTAAATGGATATATCAAGGAAGAGGTGTATGTCGAGCAACCACCCGGGTTCAAGAATGATGACTTCCCAAATCACGTATACAAATGAGTGAAAGCTTTGTACAGACTGAAATAGGCACCCCATGCTTGGTATGATAGGCTTGCAACTTTTCTCCTAGAGCATGGTTTTAGGATGGGTAGTGCAGACACCACACTGCTTGTAAAGCACGAGAATCTCGATCTAATATTATTACAAATTTATGTTGATGATATCATATTTGGTGCCACAAAAAAAAAATTATGCAATGAAATTGTCACCCTAATGCAATCTAAATTTGAAATGAGCTTAGTTGGAGAGTTAACATGTTTCTTAGGATTTCAGATTTCTCAACGAAATGATGGAATTTTTATAAGTCAATCGAAGTACATAAAAGATATGCTTGTGCGAGTTGGCTTTGAAAATCTGAAACATGTAAAAAATCCAATGAGCCTATATCTAAAATTAGGAAAGGATAAAAGTAGTATTTCGGTAGATCAAACTTTATTTAGAGGAATGATCGGATCACTTCTTTACTTAAGTGCTTCAAGATCCGATATTATATTCGTAGTGTGTCTTTGTGTTAGGTATCAAGTCAATCCAAAAGAATCTCACTTCAAAGTTTTTAAACACATCATTAGGTATCTTATATACAATCAAAATCATTTTTTCTCTAGTACCCCCACACCACCGACTTTACGCTCCACGGGTATTCTGACTCTGATTACGCTGGATGATCACTCGATCATAAGAGTACAAGTGGTACCTATCACTTCCTAGGTCCGACACTAGTTTCTTGGGTCAAGTAGGAAACAAAACTCAGTTTCCCTCTCCATTGTTGAAGCTGAGTATTTCTTCTTAGGAAGTTGTTGCATACAAGCACTTTGGATGTCATAAATGTTAGAGAACTTTGGCATAAAATTTAAGAACATTAACCTTTGGTGCGTAACAAGAGTGTCAAGTACTTGACGAATAGTCCAGTACATCGCCCTCATTCTAAACATATTGACACTTGCAGGAAGAAAGGTCACAGTCTATTTAAATAAGTCTGGGTACCTAAGGCATCCACCTATTCTATGGGAGGAACCACTTGGGTAAACAGATCTTTACACTCATCCTCTTTCTAGGTGTGTTGACAGGCTAAGGACAAGGATGATGTGTGGTACTTGAACTCAGGATGTTCAAAGCACACGAAAGGCAATAAATCAAAGTTCCTTAGCCTAGAATTGAAGAAAGGAGGAGTAGTGACTTTTTGGCTATAATGGGAAAGGAAGAATCATTGGCATCAGTGTTGTATGTAACGATTCCTTTACTATTTTGAATGTTTTATTTGAAGATGATTTGAAACATAACTTAATTTCAATAATTCAACTATATGATAAAGGCTTGAATATTTTATTTGAATCGTTACAAACTTGTGCAAAATTATTGATTCAAAATCACTTTAAATTGTTTTTACTACACCTAGAAATCACAATGTTTATATCATGACATTTCATGATATTTCTCAATCTTCACTAAAATGTTTTACTTCAAAGAATGATGAATTAGAATTAAGGCATATGCGTCTTGCTCATTCGAGCGCAAAATTAGTAGTAAAACTTTCCAAAAATAAATTAATAAAAGGTTTACCTTTGTTAAATGAAAAACTATATATCTTCTTTATGTATATCATGTCAAAAAGAAAATTTTCAAAATCTTCTTTCAAAAGTAAATATACTTTTGAAAGATTATTATTGGTCCAGTTACAACACAAAGTCTAGGAGGTAGAAAATATACTTTTGTTTTGATAGATGATTATTCACGTTTTTGTTGGACTATATTTTCAATTTCCAAATTCGATGCATATTTTGAATTTACTAAATTATGCATATGTATTCAAAATGAGCTTGATTTAAAATTAAATGCATATGTTTGGATCATGGAGGTGAATTTGAGAATGATAGATTTATTTCATTTTGTAATGAGTTAGGAATTAAGCATGAATTTTCCACTCCTCGCACACCACAACAAAATGGTGTAGTGAAGAAGAAAAATAGAACACTTCAAGAACTAGCATGTACTATGTTATTTGTGTTGGATCGTGAGGCACCCTTAGAGAGGGGGTGGTGAATAATGGTTAACACAAATTTAGCCCTTAGTTAATTTTGCTTGATGAAATAATTATGGAATAGTCAAAAATCAAAACTAATTTGTTAACCAAATATGAACACTTAGAAAATCATAAGAATACAAATGATTATATTTTATTTAATAAGCGGTAAAAACAAAGTACAAAGATTCTCTATAAAGCTAGAGATCAAGGCTATGGAAAAAAATAAACTCCTTTTGATGTCATCGGTCCTTCTATCAAGAATCGGCCGGCTATAGCGTATCTCTCCCTAGATATTGCTACTAGCCCCCTAGATCTCACTGAAATTCTTTAATTTCGAGGATAGATAAATCACCTAGAGGGGGGTGAATAGGTAATTTGTCTCTTTATTGGTTCTTTTCTTTTAGTTTGCTTTTTGAGTGGTAGGTTAATTTCTACTTTCAAGATGATTTACCCTGCACAAAGAAAACAACACAGCAAAGCACACAGATATTTATAGTGGTTCCCCAACTGGGTACATCCACTTTCCCTCCCACCTATCCAATTATCTTGTTGGACTAGGCACTTCTCCAAAATGCTCCAAGGAGCGTACACCTCAGGCCCTCAGCCTTACACTCAGGTTCTCTTCAGAACCCTACCTCAGAACCACAAAGGTTCCTACCTTAGATCCCTGTAGTGCTCTTACAGCTCAATGGTCCTCAAACCACCTACCTTAGCCTTATCTCTAAGGCCTACAACTCAGGCTTTTCAGCGCTACAATTTCAGGCACTAGGCCCTACTCTCAGAGTGCTACAGCACTCCTATAGCTCAGATCCAGAAGGATCCTACAAGATGGAAATGGGTTGATGTGGTTATTGATTGATCACATGAGGAATTCCTCTATGACAATCAGCCTTGGGTGAGTCAGACTTAGCCCCCCCCCCCACTATGACACCAGGAGAGTTTTTCTGTGTCAACTTTACTAGACTGAGAGCACCTCAGTCCCAACTACTTCATTACAACAAGTTTATGCACTTGAGCTGGAAGAAACTTGCAGAATACTATTCTGTGTCTTCCTGAACTAAACCAAAGATTCAGCTCTTTCTTCTTTACATCAACAATTATATAGAAGCTTTGGCTTATGCTGGAAGCAACTAGTAGATATGTTTCGCTGCTCCCTTTTGAACTGAGCTGACTGCTCAGCTTCAACTTCTCCTTCACAGCTCCTCAAGTGTGAGTTCTTTTAAAAAGTATTAGCTGGATTTGTGAAGCTCCTGCAGTAAGGGTTGGCTCTTGCTGCTACCTCTTTCTCAGAGAATCACCCTGAGCTTCCTTGTTGGTGCAGATTAAGATGGCACCAACAAACTTGCCATTGAAGATGTTGATCTCAATAGCTAACTTGCTCTCTTTTTCTTTCTGACTTGAGCTTCCTATTCTTTAGCTCCACAACAATGCCCGAGTAGAAAGAACAACTGTCACTTCCTTTTATTTATTGAGACCCAATGGCTCTTTTAGCAGTGGGTCCCACACTTTTAATGTTGGCTGCAATTTTGCTTTAACGCCAACTATCGTATAGTAGGTCTGCGACAACCTTTGTCGCGTACTATAGCCATCCCGCCACTTATTTGAAATATGTTGACTTGTTGACTTGCTGACATCACCAGCTGTGGACTTAGCCAAAAATCAAGCAACATTAGCATATGCATTGAGTGAGTAAGCATCACTCAATGACAAAACACTTGGATAGATTTACTGTCACTTGGCGTTGAGTGAGTAATCTTCACTCAATGCCAAACTACTTAGAATATGAATTTGTATCTAGGCGTTGAGAGCATTGAGTGAACAACCCTCACTCAACGCCATCTGCCTTAGCCAAATACCTTCTTCTTCAGCAACTGAAGCGTTGAGAGCGTTGAGAGCATTGAGAGCGTTGAGTGAGCATGCCTCACTCAATGCTATTTGCTTTTAACTTATTTCTGCATAAAGGCATTGAGAGTGTTAAGTGAGCACACCTCACTCAACGCTTTTTGCCTTAGCCAATTTTCAGTGTTTAAAACCACTAGGCTTGGACTGTCTTACTTTGAACTGAGTTCGACGAGTGGTGAACTGAGCTCGACAAACTTTGAAATCAGTTCGACTAAATCTCAACTGAGCTCGACGAACTCAGAAACTCAAGCTCTGAACTTTGCTTGATAAAAGGTGAGCTAAGCTCGACGAACTCTGACCTCAGTTCGATAAATTCTAAACTTAGTTCGACCAGTTCAACTTACAGCCTTTTTGCTGAATGGCGTTGAGTGTGTATTCATCACTCAATGCCAAAACACTTAGCCAACTTTTCTCTTTAGTAGCATGGCGTTGAGTGAGTTGACTTCACTCAACGCCTGTGGCCTTAACCACATTTCAGCTCATTCCAACTTTGGGCTTTTACTGCTTTAGCCTATCTCATAGCTTTTTGATGTATGGCATTGAGTGAGTTGACTTCACTCAATGCCTGTGGACTTAGCCATTTTCTCAGCTTGCCACTGCCTTGTCTTTGACTGTATAGACTTCACTCAGCGCTATAAGTCATCTGGCGTTGAGTGACTGATCTTCACTCAACTCCTGTGGACTTAAATAGTTATCTGTCTTTCACCACTTAGGTAAGAACTTACCTGAGTTAGCCACTGAGGCTACCTATCCCATCATAGCTTATTAGGACAAACTGCAATCATTCACCTTAAACACAAGTTAGATCACGATATGTGTATACATTATTTTGCTGGTCCTTCTTCAAATTCAGGACATTGGGATCAATGGACCCAACACTCACCACGATCAAGTCGCTGCACACAAGGCGGCTAAAACTCCCTAAGTCATATAAGGACCTAGATACCACGTATAAGGCAATAATTTTCTCTTAAGGCACGCAAGGACTTAGACGCCACGCACAAGACAGCTATTTTCTATAACGATTACAATGGTGAAATGAAGAATTACAAAGAATAACTTCCAGAATAAAAACTCCCTCTAAATGAAGTGCTGAAGATGTCGACGAATCCTCATAAAGGTTGCTTGAGATGTTGTGTACGAGTCGTCACTCTTTCGCTCTTGAACCTTCTTGGGAAGATGGAGTTTTCTGGATGTCAGAGCTCTCTGGATAAGTTGTATGGGAAGGAACACTCCGGATAATGAAACTCATAATATCCACAGAAGAATGAGGCAAATTTATACTTTGAAGCTATCACCGATGATACTGGCTATCTCCTTCTAGTGATATAATATCTGGTTACCATGTGTCCCATGATTCTGAGGATTCTGTAGGATGATCTGGTCGTGGCCAATCATGCGCTATCACCTGGGCGATATCGATATTGCCGGGCAATATCGTATATAACTGTATGTCATGGAGATTATGTAGTAACTGTCCCATAAGCTATCGCCCGGTGGTGATACTGGATATTGCCAAGTGATATCACCTTAACTTCTCTTCTCAATCCCGAATCTAAGCCCAAATGATGGTAGTGTTAGACCTGTTATATCTGTACACCATAAACACACTATCATCAAATACAAATGAGATTTGTTATTAGCAAACTAAGAAGCGTGGAACACATGCTCTAACAATCTCCCCTTTTGATAATAAAAAATCCACTTAGAAATAAATCATGAATCTATAAAGTGTTAGAAAATGTGATGAACAAGACTAATTATTTGTGTGTGCACAAACTCTACTTGGATGTTACTCTCCCCTACAAGTATACTCCCCCTAAATAGAAGCATTCGAATATATAATTTTTATCAGGTAGTAATTTAAAGTAAACTTAATGAATGGTTTCTCAGAAAATTCTCCCTCTTTTGGTATTATCAAAAGAAATTTGAGAACGGAACAGGTGATGTAAATAAGAGAAAACGTAAATTTGAGAGTGTCTACGGAAGAAAAATAGGAAAAACCACAAATTAAAAATCAAGTCTAGGACATGTGAAATAATGTATAGTAACGATGAATGTGAGTGAATACAAACATTGTTAAATTCATCCAGTAATATCATAGAAACATAAACTAATGAACATAAGAATTAGAATTATTTTCGGTCGAATTCTCATGAGAAGAAATGTTATAGATGATAATATAGTGTACATGTGAGAGTTGGATGAAAAACACATTTGTATAAACTAAAACGTACATGAACAAGTGAAATATACAAACATAATATAGAAATATATATAAAGAGCCGTACTTGTACCCAAGAATTCATAGCACATAGACTGAATGAATAGCCATATAAGGATTACACAAGACACTTTATAATTCTTTGCAAGGTGCTCAATCTCATAATACTTATGAAGACTTATCAGCATGGTGAGTAGTGTTTGGTGGAGGTTCCTTGTCATCCAATCCTTTTTAAAATTAATCAACAAAGTTGTTTTTTTGTTTTTTTTGAATAATAATATTTTTTTGCATGATAAAGGACTCTGAATTCACTTGTGTGACAATATATGATAACAAAAGTTGAATTGTGCAAAGAAAATAAGGATAAAGTAAGAGTTTATGAAATTCTAGTTGTTATGGTATAACACCAACAATTCACATACACAGTAAAGGTAAACACATGAAAATTTTCACAATTGTGTGTGAGAGAGCATTATCATAAATAAAATATCTCTCATACTTAGAGGCATAAGAAAACAATTACACAATTATAATACAGTAGGAGAGTTGTATATAAAGAATGATATTAAAAGCTTGAATATGTGAACAATGTTAGAGGTAACCCAATATATCTGAATACACATTGTACAATGCCTAGACGAAATAAAGCAATAATATTTGGATGAAAAGAATAGTGGCAGCCATACAAATATAGAGATCTGGTCAAAGAAAATATTTTAGTAATTTGGGGCTATCACCAGGCGATATCAGATATCGTCGATCGGCAATAGTACCAAAATATAAATAACGCTAGATCTTGAAGGAAGGCATCGGTTAGAGCATTTTTTCTGAAACCCTGGAGCGAAAATGTAACCCGACGCCGGCGAAATCTCCAAATCAAGGTTTTTTATGCAATTTTGGTTTCTTTTCTTAAGGATTTGTGGATTCAAATGTATTGAGGAAGGATTGTTGAGATATCATGAAATTTTAAATGAGAACTTTTCAGATTTGAGGTTAAGTTGTGTAGATTTAGGGATGAGTTTGAAAAACGTTAATTTTTGAGTGAAGAGGGCATTGATCTAGTTTATAGATGAATTGTAAACATAGATCTAGTCATGTGGAGTACATAAAAACATAGATCTAGGGTTTGGAAGAGTAGATTTCTTAACAAAGGTGAATATTTTAGGGAAGAAGATGACGAATAGTAGTTTTTTAATAAAAATCTTAAGGTAAATCTTGATAAATTGATCTACATATGATGTTGAGTTATTGAAGTTCATGTTTTTTTATTTGAATGATTTTAGATATCGCCCGGCAATAGTCATTGTCACCCGACAATATCGTGGCAGTGTTTAAAAATTGATGTTTGTTACTGTTTTCAGGAATAGCTTCAAGTTCTAAAGCTAGTAGGAGCACATGGTGTGATTCACATTCCTCATATCAAACTTTTCCTGGAATTGAGAACGCAAACATCGGAGTGGGAAAAGTCATTGAATTCGATCAAGTTCGGCATGCACACATCCATGATCTACTAGTAATGGCAAGTATAATGTCAGTTAAAGTTCCAGATATGTTCTCATCAGTGTTAATTAGAGAATTCTACAACCATTTAAGTGATCTTAATTTCACTAAGTTGAACAGGGGAGTGAGATCAAAAGTGCAAGGACAAACTGTTGAGATAACGCATAATGATTTGAGAGATGAGTTTGGTTTGATAGAGCGAGACTATGTACTGGATGTACTTGAAAACTACAAGAAGGATAGAGATTGGACTCTTATGAATATGGATTTACATATAAATTCCATGAAAAAAATGATCTAGTCGATGACCATACTCACTCCGGATGCACGTTTAGTGCAAGAAATTTTTGAGAAGTGTTATTATGCTCAAATCCGGGGACACAAGAAAAATAACTGCTCAATGAAGCTATATGACATATATGATTTTGGAGAGAGAGCCATTTGATGTGGTAGTCTTGATTTTGTCTATCATCCGTTACACGTATAGACTGAAGAATCCTATATGGAGAAAGCTAAACACACTACTGATGGGCAGGGGCGGATCTAGAGGGGGGCCCGAGGGACACTAGCACCCCCATTATTTTTCAAAATGGTTAGTGTATTTGGATTCCTCTCGCCGAGGCAATGAATTTTGACTACTTATACGTCAAAAACGGTTGCAAGATGAGGGAGAAACAACTGCGATAAGATTGAAACGTTTAAATTTTTTTTTTGAAGGAAATTGATGTCTGACATCCCATGTTATAATTTTTAGAATCTAGTGATGCATTCAAAAAAAAATTTTGTGCACCCCCATTATTAATTTGTGCACCCCCATTATTTATTTTCTGGATACGCCACTGCTGATGGGGGGCTATCATCCAACGAATCCTATATAAGAAGTATAGTTGGATTGATCAGGAGTTTTATTTTGATGAGTGTGCACCTGCAGTTTTCCATATGGGTGCCACATATACCAGTGCTCGTCCATCACGAATGCGTAGTAGTGAACCCTCGTCATCCATTAGAAATCTACTGCTACCAAGAGGTGGATCACTTAGAGAAGGGTTAGATGACTTGTGTGAGTCATTCGAGGAGCATAAGAGAGTGAAGAAACATCATACAAGTATGCAGAAATTTATCAAGTTTCTGACAAAGAGCCTAAAGCTAAAGCTAACTCTGACAGAGGAGGCGGAATGGGAAAATTTGGTCATGGAGCCCCCACCACAATCAATGTGCCAACCTCGTTGAATAAGGAGCAGCAGTCAGTGCTCGACTGAAGACTTGGAAGAGACCAGTATTAGTGACAGAGATTTTTGATATTTTTGGCAGAATTTGACTTCATGGAGATATTGTCAGGCGATACCCGATATCGTCATGTGATAGTGCATTTCATTTAGTTTCCTATTTTTTGTGTTGAACTGGTGTTGTAATATTTTGTTAGACTATGATGTGACACTCCTGATTTTTGTTCAGTACAATGATGTTTTAATATGTTGGTTGTTTTAATATTATTTTTTAGTTAATTTTTTTAAAAAAACTTTTTAAATAAGATTTATGTTAATTTATCAGCTTGAAATGTCTAGGATTCCTAATTCTAGTCTTAGCATTGAAAAACGGGAATCTGAAAGTGGTTTTGTGAAAATATCTACAAGCTATGAATTTGTGATGATGAAATTAACTTTTACTGAATTTTATTTTATGTGGTCTCTAATGAAATGATGGCAAACATCTATATGTTTAGACTTAGAGTGATGAACTGGGTTGTTAGTTAAATCAATTGCAATTTTATTATCACACCTTAGTTATATGGTTTCTTGATTTATTCCAAAGTCTTCTAAGATTTGTTTCATCCAAAGAGCTTGTGCACAACAACTACCTAGTCAATGTATTTGACCTCGGTGGTGGATAGGGCAATAGAATTCTATTTTCTACTAGACCACAAAATAAGTGATGGGCCTAGAAAGTGACAAATGTCACTTGCGCTCTTACAATCTAAAGAACATCCAACATAATCTGAATCAGAATAACCATGTAAAATGATAGTATCGTTATATGGATATCACAAACCTATTTTAGAAGTACCAATAAGATATCAAAATATACGTTTAACTGCTTTTAAATGTGATTCTTTAGGATTAGCCTTAAATCTAGAGCATAAATAAACTGCAAACATAATATCTGGTCTAGATGCGGTTAAATATAAAATGATCATATCATCCCTCTATATAACGTCTGATTAATAGATATTCCACTTTCATCTTTTCTTAATTTCAAAGAAACACTCATTGGAGTATTAGCTTGCTTTAGATTTTCAAATTCAAATCTTTTTAAAACATCATGAATATATTTAGATTAGCAAATAAAAATATCGTCATGTATTTGTGTAATTTGAAAACCAAGAAAATAAGTAAGTTCTCCTACCATGCTCATTTCAAATTCATCTTTCATAATTTTTACTATATAATCACATAAATCTTCATTAGTGACTCCAAAATTAATGTCATCAACATAAATTTGTAAAACTACTAAATCATCATGAACATGCTTAATGAAGAGTGTACAATCAGCATTACTCATTTTGTAATCATTCTTTAATAAATATAAAGTTAATCTATCATACCATGCTCAGGCTGCATTCTTTAAACCATAAAGGGCATTTTCTAATTTATATACATGATCAGGAAATTTTTCATGAATAAAGTATGGAGGTTGTTCTACATATCCTCTTCCTTAATATACCTGTTAAGAAATACAGTTTTCACATCCATTTGAAATAATTTAAATCTTTTAAAGCTAGCAAATGCAAGAAAAATTCTAACTGCTTCTAAACGTGCTATAAGTGCAAAAGTTTCATCAAAATCTATCCCCTCAACTTGAGAATATCCTTTTGCTATAAGCCCAGCTTTGTTTCTAGTGACCCTAGATTCACTATCCATTTTATTTTTTTAAATACACTTTACACCTACAAAAGGATGATTTGAAGGTCTTTCTACAAGTTTTCGAACCTTATTACATTCAAATTGACTAAGCTCTTCATTCATAGCTAAAACTAAAGAATCATCATTTAAAGCGGGTTGCACATCTATTGGTTCTATATCGGATATAAAACAAAGGTTTGAGAATAAATCATGTAGAGAAAAACATGTACTAAGCCCTCTTGATGGTTCTTCAATTACAAATTCTTGTAGATGATCTTTTGAGAAGTGAAGTTCACTTGTAGGAACATATTCTTTAATTTTTTCCTCTCTTTCTTCCTTATTAGCATCTTGATCTCTAAATAATTCATCATCGTCATCTTTGACCAAAGGAGGAAGGGGTTCTTTATTATCACCTGTAGATTTAGTATCCACTATACAAGGAACAGATTCATCAATTTTTACATGAATAGATTCTTCAACTATTTTTGTTCTTTTATTAAAAATTCTATATGCTTTACTAGTTAAAGAATAACCAATGAATATTCCTTCATCACATTTTTTGTCAAATTTACCTAAAGTATTTTTTGTATTTAAATAAAGCACTTGCATCCAAAAAGTTTAAAGTAAGATACATTAGGCTTTCTTTGAAAATATAATTCATATGACGTAAGTTTCAAAATAGGACGTAGCATGACTCGATTTGTAACATAACAAGCAGTACTAACCGATTCAGCCCAAAAAGATCTAGATAATTTAAATTCAGATAACGTAGTACGTGCAAGTTCTTGAAAAGTTCTATTTTCCCTCTCCACTGCACCATTTTGTTGTGATGTGAGAGGAGCCGAAAATTCATGCTTAATCCCTAAGTTTGTACAAAAAGAAATAAACTTTTCATTTTCAAATTCTCCATCATGATCCGATCGTATGCATTTAATTTTTAAATCAAGTTCATTTTGAATACGAGTACATAACTTTTTAAATTAAGAATACACATCGGATTTAGAAGATAAAAATAATGTCCAACAAAAACGAGAATAATCATCAATCAAAACATAAGTATATTTTCTACCAGCTAGACTTTGTGTAGTTATTGGACAAAATAATTCCATGTGAAGTAGTTGCAAAGGCCTAATAGTAGAAAAAACATTCTTACTTTTAAAAGAAGATTTAGAAAATTTTTCTTTTTGGCAAGGTGAACATAAAGACGAAAGCTTTCCGTCTAATAAAGGTAATCCTTTAATTAATTTATTCTTGGAAAGTTTTAAAAAAGTTTTGCACTAGAATGTCCTAATCTCCTATACCACAATTCTAATTCATCATTTTTAGAAATAAAACATTTAACACTAGAATGAGATAAATCATGAAAAATAATTATATAAACATTATTGATTCTTGGTACAGTAAAATAATTTCATTAGTTTTAGAATCTATGATTTTGCAAAGCTTTGAAGATGATTCAAATGAAACAGTTAAGCCCCTATCACATAGTTAACTTATAGAAATTAAATTGTGTTTCAAACCTTCAACATATAAAACATTTGAAATAAAGAAGAAATTGTTATCCACTACACCAATGGCCTTGATTTTTTTCCTTTACTATTGTCTCTGAATATCACTGAACCTCCTTTCTTAATCTCCAGGCTAAGGAACTTTAATTTGTTACTCGTCATATGCTTGGACAACCTGAGTCCAAGTACCATACGTCTTCTTTGTCCTTAGCCTGCTAATAAACCTAAGAAGAAGATGAGAGTAAAGATCGGGTTACTCAAGTAGTGCCTCCCATAGAATAGGTGGATGCCTTAGGTACCCAGATTTGTTTAACATCACATGAGCCTTTCTTCCTACATGAGTCTATGGTGTGACCATACATATAACATTTGGCACAAGTAATATAGAGAGATGAGGCTCTCTTCAGCAGTTTTTGAGGACTGTTACTGGAAGAGGAGGTAGAATTGGCTGAATGAATAATATTTTTGTTGTTAAAAGTCACTTTTCGAGAATTTTTGTTATTGCTGGCGACAGTGGATATCACCGGGCGATAGCTTTTAGTGATGTATCCAAGTCCAAATTTAGCAGATCCATGTCACTGGTTGGCTAATATCATATCTAAGGATTTTTGACCAACTCCAAAATTTTTAATTACCATATTTAGATCATTTACTTGGCTTTCAAAGCGGTGTTTTCTATTACCAACATGACACACCAATTTGAGAACGCCTTTTTGCCATTTTGTACTTGAGATTGAGTTTTAACGCTCTCTCTAAGTCCTTATTCTCTTTAGTAAGAGTGTCGATTTTCAAGCTAGACTTAGCGAGAGTTGTTCTAATTCTTCCACTCTAGTCGAAAAGTGATCGTACTCTTGACAAGAGATCTTCTCCTTTTTAAGCACTTTCAATTCAATGTCAGTTTTTTGCTTTCTTTTAATAAAATTGTATTTTTAGATTTCAAAAGATCAAAATCATCAAGACTCTTTTAAAAAGAAATTGAGTGCGTAGAAATTCAGTATAGAGTTCATCATAAGTTGGAGGAGTTACCTCAGTGTCACTCTAGACACTGCATTCGTCTTCTGATGGTGAAACGCTCTTCCCCATCAAGCACATGGATTCCTCATTTTCTTCTAAATCCGAATCACTGGTACCTCCAGATGAGGTATCATCCCAAGTCTCTGTCTTTAAGACTTTCATCTTGCTCTTCTTCTCTTGCCTCTTTTCTTTCTGCTCTTTCAGAGATTTTGGGCATTTACTTCTTATATTCCTTTCCTTCTGTAATGATAGCACTCTGGTAGCGGGCGCTCATCATCATCCTCAACTTCTCTTTTTTCCTTTACCTTTCTTATAAAGAAATCCTTTTTGTTGAAAAACTTCTTGAAGGAGTTTCTCCTCTCTGGATTCCTCATGAATCTCTTAAATTTCCTTACAAATAAGCTTTCTTCATTCTCTTCATCATCTTCATCAGTATTGCTTTCCACTTCTTCCTTCGATTTTAACTCCAAAGTCTTCTTCTTTGGTTCTAAGTTGTATTCTTGATGTTGAATTTTTAGCTCCAACTCATGAGTTTTGAGATTCCACATGAGCCTCTCAATTTTTAGTGTTTTAAGATCATGAGATTCTGAAATGATGGTCACCTTAGGATTAAACTTCGGGGGAAGTGATCTCAAAATTTTCCTTACTAAATTGCTATTGGAAAAGTTCTTTCCAAGGACTTTTGAATCATTTACGATCTTCGTAAATCATGTGTACATTTTGTCAATGTCTTCATCTACTTCCATTCTGAACTTCTCAAATTCTGACTCTAGTTGGAATAGCTTTGAATCTTTTACCTGCGAAGTACCTTCATGAGTAACTTCTAATAAATTCCAAATTTCAAAAGTTATTTCACACACACAACTCTATTAAATTCGGTTCTATCTAATGCATTGAATAATGCGTTCATTGCCTTAACATTATTTTTATATCTAAGTTTGTCATTTTCATCCCACTTGTCTTTTGGTTTTTCCTTGGTTACGCTGCCAATGATTATTGTCATTTCATTGTAACTAAGTTCTACTATGTTCCATACATCAATGTCTACCACTATTAGAAAATAACTCATCAGTGTTTTCCAATAGTTATAGTCAGTGCCCGTGAAAAGTGGTGGTCTACTAATGCCTTGATCCTCTACCAAAGCGTGATTGTGTTGTGCCATGACTCCTGGTGGTGAAACTGATTTGGAGTAACCTAGCTCTAATACCAAGTTTTGGATCATGAGGTGCCCTTAGAGGGGGGGGGGGGTGAATAAGGGTTAACACAAATTTAGCTCTTAGTCAATTCTATTTGATGAAATAATTACAGAAATCAAAACTAATTTTTCTTAACCAAAGATGAATAATTAGAAAATCATAAGAATACAAATGATTATATTTTATTTAATAAGCATTAAAAATAAAGTATAAAGATTCTCTATAAAGCTAGAGATCGAGGATATGGAAAAAAATTAACTCCTTTTGATTTCACCAGTCCTTCTACCAAGAACCGACCGGCTATAACATATCTCTCCATAGATCTTGCTACAAGCCTCCCCTTAAATCTCACCATTATCTATTCATTGTACACATAATGGCAAAAACTCCCTAAGTCACACAAGGACCTAGATGCCACACATAAGGTGGCAATTTTCTCCTAAGCCACGCAAGGATTTAGACGTCATGCACAAGGCGGCGATTTCCTCTAATGATTATAATGGTGAAATGAAGAATTATAAAGAATAAATTTCAGAATAAAAACTCCCTCTAAATGAAGTGATGAAGATGACGATGAATCCTCGCAAAGGTTTATCGAGATGCTGCGTACGAGTCGTCACTCTTTCTCTCTTGAAACTTCTTGGGAAGATGGAGTTTTTTTGGATGTTGGAGCTCTCTAGACAAGTTGCATGGGAAGGAACACTTTGGATAATGAAAGTCAAAATCTCCACATAAGAATGAGCTAAATTTATACTTTGAAGCTATCGCTGGCGATATTGTCTATCGCCTGCCAGCGATATCACATCTGGCTGCCACGTGTCCTATGATTATGAGGATTCTGTGGGTTTATACGGTCGTGGACAATCGTGTATTATTACTAGGGTGATATCGATATCGCCGGGTGATATTGTATGTTACTGTACGCCATGGAGATCATGCGGTAACTATCCTGTGAGCTATCGCTTGGTGGCGATACTGGATATCGCCAGGCGATATCACCTTAACTTCTCTTCTAAATCCCGAATCTAAGCCCAAATGGTTGCAGTATTAGACCTGATATATCTGCACACCATAAACACACTATGATCAAATACAAATGAGATTTGTTATTAGCAAACCAAGAAGCGTGGATTGCATGCTCCAATAATCTGAATATAAATTATCTAAATCTTTTTGGGTTGAAGCTGTTAGTATTGCTAGTTATGTTATAAATCATGTCATGCTATGCCCATTTTTAAAATAAACTTCATATGAGCTATATTTTTAAAAGAAGCCTAATGTATCTTATTTTAGAGTTTTGGGATGTAAATATTTCATATTGAATACAAAAGATGCTTTAGGTAAATTTGATGAAAAATGTGAAGAACAGAAATTATTGAAGAATCAATTCATGTTAAATTTGATGAGTTTGTTCCTTGTGTAGAGACTAATCCTACATGAAACAATGAAGAACCCATTCCTCATTTAGAAAAGGAAGATGAAGAAGTACTTAGAGATCAAGAAGAAGATGGAGAAGAAAGAGAAGAAGAAGTGGAAGAATATGTGCCTCCAAGTGAACTTATATTTTCAAAAGATCATCCACATGAGTTGGTTATAGGAGAACTATCACGAGAGGTAAGTACTCGTTCTTCTTGGCATGATTTATTTTCAAACATGTTTTGTTTCCATTATAGAACCAAAAGATGTTTCAACCGCTTTAAATGATGAATCTTGATTTTTGGCTATGAATGATGAACTTAACCAATCTGAACGTAATAAGATTTGGAAACTTGTAGAAAAGCCTTCTGATCATCATGTTGTAGGAGTTAAGTGGATTTTTAAAAACAAACTAGATGGTGAATCTAGTATCACTAGGAACAAAGCTAGGCATGTAGAAAAAGGATATGCTCAAATTGAGGAGGTAGATTTTGATGAAACTTTTGTTCCAGTAGCACGTCTTGAAGCACTTTGAATTTTTCTTACTTTTGATAGTTTTAAAAGGTTTTAATTATTTCAAATGGATGTGAAAACTGCATTTTTAAATGGGTATATTAAGGAAGAAGTTTATGTAGAATAATCTCTTAGTTTTGTTCATGAAAAGTTCTTGATCATATTTATAAGTTAGAAAAGTCGCTTTATGGTTTGAAACAAGTGTCTCGAGTATGGAATGAAATATTAACTTTATATTTGTTAAAAATGATTATAAAATGGATAGTGCAGATAGTACACTCTTCATGAAGCATGTTAATAATGATTTGAAGAATCCCAATAGATAAAATTGATAAATCATTGTCATAGGAATCCCAATAGAAATATCATTTGTCAACATAAAATACTTTAAATAATTTGATATACATAACAGAAATTTGTTGGGAATAATATCCATAATAATCCTAATTTGAAGAAGTCCTCAAATATAGATGAACACATTTGTATTTGATGAAAGTGTATTCTTGTTATGATGTAAATAGGTACATGATAGTACACGCCCAACATAGGGTTAGACTTAGTGTCAACAGATATAATATTGTCAATATAATCCCTCATTGTGCAAGATACCATGTCGACCTAAGTTTTATACTAGGTTGGACTTATTACTTGCCCTGAAAAAAATTATTCAACTAAGTTCAAGAAGTATTGGGATGTGCAAAGAAATCAATCTCAAAAGATTAATATTCGGTTAAGTCAAAATTTGGTGGGACTTCAATTCGATCTAGTCGATCAGTTAAAACAATCAAGTTGAATCGTGCTTATCATCAAAGCATTAGAATTCTTGTCAAACACTGATTCGACTAGACAGCCAAACCAAATGATCACATGTCAATAATCTTATGTAAAAAATCACAGTGAATTGACCAAGTATAGAATCAACTAGAAAATCAAATCACTCATTTAGAAAAGTTGTTGTTGATTCATATTGAAGTATCGTGAAGTTCAAAATCAGCCTAAGTATAAATTTAAATAGAGATCAAATCAATCGTATTGAATTATTAAGTTGACCACATTGAATTATCAAGTCGACTCTTATTGATGTTCAAGAAATATAAAGTCTGAGAAGGTTCGAGTTATCTTCAAAGTATTCGTGTAGATATGTCAAGGCGAATCGAACTGGAGGAAGAATTAATAAGCTAACTATGCATTCAGTATTTTGGCTAGACTTTTTCAGCTTAACTATGAGAAGAAGAATTATTCTAAGTCTAGTTTCGACTAAAAGGATTTCAAAAGGAGAATTCAATCAGATGCCTTCAATTTGAGTAGAAGAAGAAACCATTTGGCTAGATGACATGCAGATTCAAAAGAAAGAGCCTGAAGAAGTTATTTGACTAAAGGAGAAGAGAATTCAACAAGATATCGAAGATTCATCCAAATGGAGATTTGAATGAGGAATTCGACTGAACAAGTTCAATTCGGCTTGATAAGAGCAATTCAACTTAGCAATGCTTATCAAGTTGAATTTTCCAGAAAATGCGAAAATTCAAATTGCGTGGAAATTTGTCTTATTGCATTTAATGTCATCGTGGAAAGGGCTAATTAGATCCGTCCTTTATGGAAAAAGATTTTGGACAGCTGTAGTCAGAGAAACGACCGTTACACTTCGATCTTATAAATAGAAAAGGACGAGAACTGTAACCCTAATAAGAATGAGAATAGAATCAAGAAATAGATAAGGAACGAATCGCTAAAGAAATCAAGAAGAGCCTTTTTGCAGCAACCTTCAAAAAGCTTGAAGATTGGACAATACTTTTAGAAGAACACATCTTCGATTCTTGAAAAGAAAAATTAATGCGTTGTTGCTCATAGTAAATTAGATTCATCTTTCAAAAGCAGCAGAAGGATCTTCAGTAGTGCTGAGCAATTTACATTGAAGAAATCAATATTTCTCAGGATGAAAATTAAGAAGTTGTTAAACATCAAAGCTTCAAGAAGATTCCCGTGTCATCAAGATATATCAAACAGAGTCTATAGAAAGTTTTCATTTATAAAAACTTAATACTCTGTAGTTAGGTTCTCATTGAGATCTTAGCTGTAGAATCCTTTGTGGATCTGAGTTGTAGGATCCCTTATGGGGGATTTAAGTTGTAGGATTCTGGAGTGAATCCAAGTTATAGTATTCCGGGTGTAGAATCTAAGGTAGGATCCTCTATGGATCTGAGGTAGGATACATGATCTCTGAGTTGTAGGATCTGCGAATTTGAGTTATTAGTGAAGTTTGTCGATGCTAGCTCACTAGTAGATAGACGGAGGGGAAAAGTGGAGGTACTCAAATCGGGAAACCTCTATATATTATTGTGTGATTGTATTGTGTGTGATTGATTCTGAGCATTAATTTTAAGCTCCACAAACATTTTCGAAAAAGGCCAAACACATATTCACCCTCCATGTAGGTGTGTAGTGACATCCCACGACTTACAAACTTACTATTTTCTAAAGTATTACATCATGAATTGAAGGCAAGACAGAGAACTTAAAAATATTTGTAATAATTAAATAGTAATCAAATCATGATGTTTTGTATTGATCTAGCTACATTATGCTATAACTTAAGAAAATTCATCTAAATCACCATTATGTGTAAACTTCACTTATATCTAATCACATCTACATATAATCACTAAAATTTATCCAAAAAATTGAACTCAGGTTACTGATTGAGAGAAAATTATGTGTAAAAGTAGACAAATAAAATATCAAACAACATTAACTTTTCTAATAACTGAGTTGGACTAATATTAGTGATGACATGCACACAAAAGCCATTTGGCAAAAAGACTGGGGTGGGCTTGAAAATTTGTTTTGGCTCATAGAGTAAAGTGATCAATATCACCACTATCTAGAACTCAATCTTCATTTATGTGAGACAAAGAAAATAAGAACTTATACCTTCCGACTGCTGCACTGAATCACTAGAATTTTATTTTTGTCGCTAGATTAACTCCAAAATGTTCTTAAATGATTTTTTAATGAGTGACTATTTTTTAGCTTGATTAATGTCAAGATCCTAGTAATTTGATCTTACTTAATAATATCCAAGTTATGTTCTTCAAAACAATAATTCCTATTAGGATTATGTTTTGACCCTTTGACTTTATAAACTAGTGGGTATCCAATGAGCTTGAAACACTTTACCTTGATATGTCCAAGCATATGACAATGATCACACCATAAATTATGTTTATTAGGAGGGTTCCATGCAGGATCTTGAAGATTTTGAAATCCCAAATTCCAATTAGGATTTGATTAGCAGAATGTCCAATGGTAAAAGTAATGGCCATATCTTATAGTGACCTAATTGATGAAATGTTCACCAACCATTCTTATTGTATCACAGTATAGGCATCATCAATGGAAGGAAGAGATTTCAATAATAGTATTTTTTTTCCTTATATGGGTTTGAAAACATCATTTAAACCCATCAAAACTGCATAACATTTTGTTCTTCCAATTGTTCTTCCTAGGATCTTATAACATCACAATGTACATCAGAACAATAAATTGGAATGATGGCATGATGGCATTGATTTTGTTCAAGAATGTATGAACAAGAAATTGCTTTGTGTAGCCATAAATCAGTAAACTAGTGTTATTAGCAAAATGACATGATAAATTAGACCATATATAGCAGCAGTGTTGTTTGCGTGGATGATCGATTGACCATTTTGAGACATTATTAATTAACCATGAGATTACAATATTACTCACTTGTTCCTATTGATTGAAATTGGGATCAAGAACATCAAGTTTTTTATTGAATCATTAAAAAATCTAATTTGTTATAGCAAGATAGAGCGATTTAAATGAATCTTTTTTAGGGAATGTAATTAGTAGGTACCGAGTAAAACCTAATTTACAAGAACCACTCAAAACGAATCTGAATTTAGCAAATGCAAATTCATAGGTGGATATCACTGATACCATATATATATATATATATATATTATATATATATATATATATATATATATATATATATATATATATATATATATATATATATATATGTGTGTGTGTGTGTGTGTGTGTACGAGTGATAGTTCACGGGGAACCTTGTACCATCGCGATAGTACCCTGATCATGATGGTGTCGCAGTGTGGTGGCGCTCCCTCCACTCACACCCCTAGAGTGTATTAAAAGATTATAAGGCAGCCAAAGTGCCAAACTCATGGGGGGTGAGCAAAGCTGCCTTGTGCACCGTCATGGTTGGGATACTGTCACAGCGGCACATTGTTCCTTTATGTAATATCACTCATAATATTATAAAATTTTATTAATTACAACTTAAAATTTTAGTGTGTGAATATATATTCACTCATAAAATTTAGATATATATATATATATATCATCACTCATAATGTTGTGCATGTTAAATAAAAGTTATTTAATTTGGTTGGTTAAGAATATTAATGTTGTAGGCTAGTGGATCAAATCTCAGGGCCATTCTTTTTTTTAATTGTGTGAGAGCATATGGAATTTGGTTTTTTTTAACTATACTCAATGTGTTGAGTGGCTAGGATATGCGTCGAATATTGGTCAGATTTTGATTTAATAAAAATGTGTCGATTTATAAAAAAAAGGCCACAAGCAGAACAACAAGCGAGGGAGGGAGGGAGAGAGGAGAAGAGAATGACATGTGTCCTTAAGTGGCTACTAGGGGTGCACAAAAAGATTAAGCATGAAAATTCTACATAGGCCCTACCTAGTAAAAGCCTAGATAGACTTGGGACCAGACATGCTTGGTCCATGTCCAAGCTAGGCCTAGGGGGACCTAAGAAGGCCCTTATTTTCCAATAAAGCCTAGCCTAGTGCCCGTCTCAGGCCAGGCTTGGGCACTAGGCCTTGCCTGGGCATGCATATGGCTCGACTTGGGCCTAAATCCCAGGCCAAGCGCTGACAATAAATTGGTAACAATTATATGATATAGTTGTTGCTTAATGAGTTAATGTGCCATTGGGCTTAAATCCTAATGGCATTGCCATCATGGAGTTGCCAGCTAGCTCATAGCTGGCATTGCATAAAACGACTATATAATATAACTGTTGTTTGTAATGCATTGCAATGACTATATAATATATTCATTGCATGCAATGCAACCGTTACATTCAATGCAACAGTTTTTTTGTTTTTTAATTTAGGGTTTTTTTAAATGTTAAGAATAAAAAAATCTATAAATATAGATAAATAAGGTGTGTGTGTGTGTGTGTATGGGGGGGGGGGGGGGGGGGGGGTTGTTGCTTACATACTCTCTCATTTTACTCTCTGTCTATATTTCAATTTTAAGTTTTAGTTGAATATACGGCTTCGTCATCTGTCACTGTGCATGAAGTTATCGAGCACAAGCATAATGTTCCAATTTGGGAGCACCTCAAAAAGGTGTGCATCGACACCTATATGAAGGTGAGGTGTTGTCATTATTTAAAGCCACTAATGGCAAGCAGAAACTCGACACAACATATCAAATCATGTATCGCTACACAAGCTCTGAAATCTAGTCAATCTTAACTGTCAGTTGCTGGACAACTTTAGATGTACGATCAGAAGCGGTAAAGAGAAGCGCAAATGGAAAACATCATCGGGCGTGGGTTGACATTCAATCACAACCACAACGCTTGTGAAATCCCTTATATTCACAAGGCTCTCCAACCAAAGTATCAACGGGTTAGTAGGTCTACAATTAGGCATGATGCATATAAGGAATATATTAAAGAGAAAAAAATCTAATAAAATATTTTGAAAATATAGAAAGTAAAGTAATTCTAACATGTGATATTTGGACTAGCGGTTTAAATTTATAAAATTCATATGTTTGTATTGCAAGTCATTAAATAGATCTTAGATCATGGTAGCCATCCAAATGTATTATTAGCTTTACTACTTTGAGGTTCAACATGCCATACAAGCTATTTATCAAATAATTATGAATTGCATTTGTAAATTTAATCACAAGGATAAAATTATTAGTATTTTTTTGACAACGCAACAAATAACACCTCAGCAATTGAAAATTTAAAAAGAGATTTAAAACCAATGTTAAATGAGATATTTTTTTCATATTCATTATATATGTTATGTTTTAAATTTGATCATTCAAGATAGTTTCATATTTATGGAACCTTAGGACAATTTTTTAAACTTGAATATAATATGCCTCTATAGAAGATTGCTCGTCAGAGGTTGAAGAAGACTCAATTATATTGGTCTTAAATGATGAAGTTTGATTACTGTTATTTTTAGATCTAATATTTGGATATTTAAGGCTTTTTTAAATTGTAAAATTTTAATTTAATGTTTAATTTTGAACTTATTAATGCAAATAAAAGTTTTTCTATTCTTAAAATCTTGTCCATCAATCTTGATAATATTAATAAAATTATTTTTTTCTTCTTTATATTTGGTTGAATATATTGATCAAAATTATATATTATCTACAATTTGGTTAAATTTTTTCTTAAATTTTAATTTCTTTAAATTTAGAATTTAGCAAAACTTATTAATATATATATATATATATATTTAAAAAAAAATAAACTTTTTATATAAAAATTAAAAGTAATATTGTTTGACCTGGCCGATAGACCCTCTTTTGGAAGGAGGGTCTGGGATCAACCTGGCCATGGCCTAGAGAAAGCCTGGGTATAGTAGGCCTGATTTGGGCCTTCTAGGCCTTATGTGAACGCCTAGTCATTATGCTTGATATATATATACATTAAATATTAAAATGAAAATGTTATCTTTGGTTAAACATTCAAAATTCTTAAGTTTGTTTTATTCTTGTTGCGGTCTAACTCGACGCTCCGGTCGGGCCGGATATTCTTGGACCGCCTTAGCTCGTGGAGCGGTCGAGCGCGCACACAGTCAGTTGAAAAATGGGGGATGGACACGGGACGTTTTAACGTGGAAAACCCTTCAACCGGGTGAAAAACCACGTGACCGGGTCAGTGCCGATCAAAATCCACTAGATTGTTGGAGGTTACAATTTGACGGGGGAAATCGGGGCGACAGGCCGCTCCCGTTACAATCTTGAGGAGAGAGAGTATATGCGCTCGTTGGTGGGCAACAGACTGCCTCGCCAACGGGACTTGGATGGTGGAATGCGCGGGATGCTTCAGTCGCGTGCGCTCAGAGGCGACGCGTGTCCAGAGGTTGTCACTGCTTCCTTTGTGCGTCTTTCTCGGTCCTTGGAGTGTTTCCTTGGTAACTGAGCTCTGGTGGGGTGCAAATAGCCGATGATAGGTTCTGGTAGCTGTTGGCAGGAGCTGATAGCCACTAGGGGCCGCTGGAGGCCTCGGGCGGCGGCCGGTGGTTGGCGGCGAGAGGCGGCCGCTGGTGGTTGGCGACGAGGGGTGGCCGCCGGCGGAGAAGAACGGGAAAGCTCCCACCTGAGGAAGAAGAAGAAGAAGAAGCGTGGGAGGAGAAAGTTAGGAAATGAGGAGCCCCTGGGGTCCTTTTATAGGCTCCACGGGGAAGTTATGGCGGGCCCCACCACTAACCTAGTGGGTTAGTGGGTGGTTTTGTCCCGATCGGACGGCCGGTAGCGCGCCATGATCGGATGGTGGAGGTTCGGGCGGCGAGCCACCGGCTGGCGGTGGACAGACGGCGGCGGCCGGGCGGCCGGGCGGCGGCGGCCGGGCGCCGGGCGGCGGGGGGCGGGGCGGGCGGCGGGCGGCGGCGGCCGGGCGGCCGGGCGGCGGCGGCCGGGCGGCGGCGGCCGGGCGGCCGGGCGGCGGCGGCCGGGCGGCCGGGCGGCGGCGGCGGGCGGCCGGGGGCGGCGGCGGCCGGGCGGCCGGGCGACCGGGCGGCGGCGGCCGGGCTGCGGGCGGCGGCGGCGGCGGCGGCCGGGGCGGCGGCGGGGCGGCGGCCGGGCGGCGGCGGCCGGGGGGCGGCGGCGGCGAGCGGCCGAGCGGTGGCGGGCGGCGACGGTTAGTTGCGGCGGCGGTTCCCCTCTCCCCTCTTTCCCTTTTTTATGGATCTCATTTTTGGTGGGAGAGAAAGAGGGGGGGAATTGGATGGAGGAGATGAAAGATGAGAGAAAGTGGGCCCTCCACTTCTCCCATCATGAAAGGAATCATGGGGTTGACTAGTCAACCCCATAATTTCATTTTGGGGATTGCTATTTGCACCCCTAAAGCTAAAAATGGATCTAATCCCTATCAAATGCCCCCCAAATCCTTTGTTGTTGGTGAGCCGTGTGAGAGACAACTTAGGATTTTTAATCTTCTTCTTCCCCGCTTCCACGTCTTCCTCCGGAGAGAAGGCCGAGAAGGCGAAGAACGGTGCCTCAAAGGCATGCTCGTATTTATACGATTGGCGGCGGTGGTGCTACATCAAATTGAAGGAGCGTCAACGGGGCTTCAGGCGAGGTGCTGACGAATCCAATCGCGAAGGGGTCCGTGCGCTGGATGGTGCGGAGGCGCGCCAGCGCAACGGCGGGCGAGTGTAAAGGCACGCTTGGAAGCACGCAAGCGCGCGCGAGGGCGCGCTTGCGCAGTCATGCGCGCGGGTGCGCACGCCCGACCCAGCGCGTCCGCGCTCGCGGGTGCGTGTGCGCGACCCAGCGCGCGGGTGCGCGCGCGGGGTGCGCGCGCGCGCGGGTGCGCGCGCGCGAGCGGGTGCTCGCGCCCAACCCCACGCGCGGGTGCGCGCGTGATCATGTGCGCGGGTGCGCGCGCGCGACCCAGAGCGCGGGTGCGCGCGCGCGACCCAGCGCGCGGGTGCGCGCGCGCGACCCAGCGCGCGGGTGCGCGCGCGCGACCCAGCGCGCGGGTGCGCGCGCGCGACCCAGCGCGCGGGTGCGCGCGCGCGACCCAGCGCGCGGGTGCGCGCGCGCGACCCAGCGCGCGGGTGCGCTGCGCGCGACCCAGCGCGCGGGTGCGGGGCGGGTGCGCGCGCGACCCAGCGCGCGAGCGCAGCGCGGGAGCGCGTCCCTGCGCGCTGGTGTGTGAGCGCGCGCGGGTGTGCGCCCGCGCGTCCCTATGCGCGTACGCGACCCTCCGCGTTTGTCCTTGCGAGTGCGGGTGCGTGCGTGTGTGCGAGGGCGCAACCCTATGCGCGGGTCTGCGCACGTGCGACCGTCCGCGCGGGGTGCGTGTGTGCAACCTGTGTGCGCGTGTTGTGCGTGCGGGCTCTTGCTTGCCTTGCGCTTCTGGAAGTGCCGTTATGGGCCTTTTCGTACTTGTTGTGATATGCACAATTGCGCCTTGTGTGCGCAAGGCGCGAGGTATGTGACGTGCGCACAAGGTACGATGTGCACGGTATGTAATGTGCACGATGGGTGAGTGATGCGTGCGCGATACACGCTGCATATGCGATGTTCGCAAGGTGTAACATGCATGGCGGACTAAGCGCCCAAGGGAAGAGATTACTGAGATGTGGAGTTTCTGTTGCTCCCGAGTGTATCACCGAGTACTTGTACAAGGTCGGAGGGGAAACTTGCTGCGGCGAGATTCCCAGATGCAAAGACGGTGTTTTCAGAATGGTACCCCAGTTGGCAAAGTTCATGTTGTTTCGCGTGAGTTTGACGCATAACGTTGTTTTGCGTGAGACTGACTCGCTACTATTGCTCGCATAAGCTTGGCTCGTGACTTTTGCTCGCACCAGACTTGCTTGTGACTTTGCCTTACGCGGTTTTGTGACCGCGGCTTAGTTTGCACGAGGCTGGCTCGCGGCTTCGCTCGCACGAGACTGGCTCGCTGCTTGATTTGCGCGGTTGCGACCACGGCTTAGTTTGCGCGAGGGCTGCTTGCGGCTTCATCGTGAGGAGGGCAAGCCCCTACGGGTATTTTGCGCGAGGGTTGTTGTTGTAAGGAGCGTGCTGCATGGAGGCGGTTGTTGTGCACGGAGGCAGGTGCTGTGAGGAGCCCGCTGCACGGAGGCCGTTGTTGTGAGGAGAGCGCTGCACGGAGGCAGTTGCTGTGAGGAGCGCGCTGCACAGAGGCAGTTGCTGTGAGGAGCGCGCTGCACGGAGGCAGTTGCTGTGAGGAGCGCGCTGCACGGAGGCAGTTGCTGTGAGGAGGAGCGCGCTGCACGGAGGCAGTTGCTGTGAGGAGCGCGCTGCACGGATGCAGTTGCTGTGAGGAGCGCGCTGCACGGAGGCAGTTTGCTGTGAGGAGCGCGCTGCACGGAGGCAGTTGCTGTGAGGAGCGCGCTGCACGGAGGCAGTTGCTGTGAGGAGGCGCGCTGCACGGAGGAGTTGCTGTGAGGAGCGCGCTGCACGGAGACAGTTGCTGTGGGAGCGCGCTGCACGGAGGCAGTTGCTGTGAGAGAGCGCGCTGCACGGAGGCAGTTGCTGTGAGGAGAGCGCGCTGCACGGAGGCAGTTGCTGTGAGGAGCGCGCTGCACGGAGGCAGTTGCTGTGAGGAGCGCGCTGCACGGAGGCAGTTGCTGTGAGGAGCGCGCTGCACGGAGGCAGTTGCTGTGAGGAGCGCGCTGCACGGAGGCAGTTGCTGTGAGGAGCGCGCTGCACGGAGGCAGTTGCTGTGAGGAGCGCGCTGCACGGAGGCAGTTGCTGTGAGGAGCGCGCTGCACGGAGGCAGTTGCTGTGAGGAGCGCGCTGCACGGAGGCAGTTGCTGTGAGGAGCGCGCTGCACGGAGGCAGTTGCTGTGAGGAGCGCGCTGCACGGAGGCAGTTGCTGTGAGGAGCGCGCTGCACGGAGGCAGTTGCTGTGAGGAGCGCGCTGCACGGAGGCAGTTGCTGTGAGGAGCGCGCTGCACGGAGGCAGTTGCTGTGAGGAGCGCGCTGCACGGAGGCAGTTGCTGTGAGGAGCGCGCTGCACGGAGGCAGTTGCTGTGAGGAGCGCGCTGCACGGAGGCAGTTGCTTGTGAGGAGCGCGCTGCACGGAGGCAGTTGCTGCGAGGAGCGCGCTGCACGGAGGCAATTGCTGTGAGGGTAAATGGATGTCTTCGTACTTGGGCGAAATGAGTACGCATTTTAAACTACACGGATGATGCTCGCCATCAACAAGCCTAAAATGAGAAAATGTTAACTTTTTTAGAGTTACAGTCGCGAAGCTCTTCTTGTGGGAATACAGAATTCATAGTAATGTAAAATTGATAAATACTATATTAGATAGAACCCTTTTGAGGTGTGAAACCCTCCCTTGGGTTGGTCGTCTACGGGGTTGCCCCCAGTCCGACCTAGCAAACGGTGGGCCGCGTTCTTTCCGTGGACTTGGTTCCTATCCCCGTAAGAATCTCCCCAGGAGGCCTTGTTTGATGAGATACTCGATCTCCTCCTTGAGCTTTGAGCAGTCTTCCGTGTCGTGTCCTTGTCCATGGTGAAATTCACAGTACTTTGTCTGGTCCCCAGTATTTTTAGGGAGAGGTCTGGGCTTGCGGAGCGCCTCTTTGCCTTGGATTGCATAAAATACATTTGTCCTGGAGGTGTTGAGGGGTGTGTACTCCCGGGGCGACTGATCTCTCTGATGGTTACGTCGGAATCTTCCTTCTTGGTGTTGAGGGGCCGGCTCATTTTCCCTTTTTCGCTTCTGGTTATCGTTAAACTGTTGACGATGAGCTTCAATAGCCTCGTCGGCAGCGATCCGAGCCTCGACTCTGTGTACAAGATCTGGATAGCTAGGGACAGTTTCTCTCATAAGTGCTGCTGAGTAGAAGCCGCTAGGACGGAGACCTCCAGGAACACTCCCCGTAAGAGCTCGGGGTCGACTCCTGGGATCTGGCGGGCTTCGGCAGTGAATCGTCGGAAGAATTCTTTGAGGGTTTCCCCTTCATTTTGGCGGATTCCAGAGAGATGTGATGGATCGCGAACGATCCTTCGATTGGCGATGAATTGGTCGGAGAACTGTCTGGTCAGTTCGGCGAAGCTGGTAACGGTGCCTGCTCTTAAAGCGTGAAACCACGTTCGAGCTTGCCCTTTGAGGGTGGTTGGGAATACTTGACATAGTAGTGGATCAGAGGCATTGAAAATCCTCATGATAGTGGTAAAATGATTGACATGTTCATGCGGATCATCAGTTCCATCGAATGTCTCAATGCTTGGGAGTTTGAATCCTTGCGGGATCGGATGGTCGAGGATTTGTGGGGCTAAGGGGGAGCCTTGGCAAAGCGGTCGATGAGGGTGAAAATCTCTCCTCGCGGCTTGGCGGTATTCTTCAGCAACGACCTCCCTGATTTCTTCGCGAGTGAGGAGAGGGTGGATGCGAGCATCGTTAACTAGATTGTAGCGGGGGTGATCCGCCCTTGCTCCCCTTGGAGGGGGATGAGTCGAACTGGCGGCCTCAGAGTAGTCTTCAAGTTCTTCTTGCCCCGCAGGGGCTTCCTGGTTCCTTGCTGTATTAAGTGGTGGAGGATTGTTAGCTGGCGGAGGTGACCTTGGTGGAGCTGGAGGTGCTCCCGGGTTCCGAAGTAGTGCGAGCATCTCTGTCTGCTGCTCTTCCATTTGGCGGACACGCCCTTCCAAGGCGGGGACGGGGGCGAAAGCTGCTTCAGCGGTCAGTGGCACGTCTACCAGAGAGTGAGATCGTACTGGTTCAGTGTGTCCGCCAAGTGTGGATCCTTCAGCAGTGCGGGCACTTCTCTTTTCCATCGCGGTGGTATGGATGATGAACTTGTTCTGCGAAGGATGTTGGGAATGTTTCCCACAGACGGCGCCAAACTGTTGCGGTCTAACTCGACGCTCCGGTCGGGCCGGATATTCTTGGACCGCCTTAGCTCGTGGAGCGGTCGAGCGCGCACACAGTCAGTTGAAAAATGGGGGATGGACACGGGACGTTTTAACGTGGAAAACCCTTCAACCGGGTGAAAAACCACGTGACCGGGTCAGTGCCGATCAAAATCCACTAGATTGTTGGAGGTTACAATTTGACGGGGGAAATCGGGCGACAGGCCGCTCCCGTTACAATCTTGAGGAGAGAGAGTATATGCGCTCGTTGGTGGGCAACAGACTGCCTCGCCAACGGGACTTGGATGGTGGAATGCGCGGGATGCTTCAGTCGCGTGCGCTCAGAGGCGACGCGTGTCCAGAGGTTGTCACTGCTTCCTTTGTGCGTCTTTCTCGGTCCTTGGAGTGTTTCCTTGGTAACTGAGCTCTGGTGGGGTGCAAATAGCCGATGATAGGTTCTGGTAGCTGTTGGCAGGAGCTGATAGCCACTGGGGCCGCTGGAGGCCTCGGGCGGCGGCCGGTGGTTGGCGGCGAGAGGCGGCCGCTGGTGGTTGGCGACGAGGGGTGGCCGCCGGCGGAGAAGAACGGGAAAGCTCCCACCTGAGGAAAGAAGAAGAAGAAGCGTGGGAGGAGAAAGTTAGGAAATGAGGAGCCCCTGGGGTCCTTTTATAGGCTCCACGGGGAAGTTATGGCGGGCCCCACCACTAACCTAGTGGGTTAGTGGGTGGTTTTGTCCCGATCGGACGGCCGGTAGCGCGCCATGATCGGATGGTGGAGGTTCGGGCGGCGAGCCACCGCTGGCGGTGGACAGACGGCGGCGGCCGGGCGGCCGGGCGGCGGCGGCCGGGCGGCCGGGCGGCCGGGCGGCGGCGGCCGGGCGGCGGCGGCCGGGCGGCCGGGCGGCGGCGGCCGGGGCGGCGGCCGGGCGGCCGGGCGGCGGCGGCCGGGCGGCCGGGCGGCGGCGGCCGGGCGGCCGGGCGGCGGCGGCCGGGCGGCCGGGCGACCGGGCGGCGGCGGCCGGGCTGCCGGGCGGCGGCGGCGGCCGGGCGGCGGCGGCCGGGCGGCGGCCGGGCGGCGGCGGCCGAGCGGCCGAGCGGTGGCGGGCGGCGACGGTTAGTTGCGGCGGCGGTTCCCTCTCTCCCCTCTTTCCCTTTTTTATGGATCTCATTTTTGGTGGGAGAGAAAGAGGGGGGAATTGGATGGAGGAGATGAAAGATGAGAGAAAGTGGGCCCTCCACTTCTCCCATCATGAAAGGAATCATGGGGTTGACTAGTCAACCCCATGATTTCATTTTGGGGATTGCTATTTGCACCCCTAAAGCTAAAAATGGATCTAATCCCTATCAATTCTAATGAAATAACATATATTATAATTTATTTCAAAAAAAATTAAAATACAATTTTCATTCAAGTAATTATACTCTATAACTCTCTAAAATTTAAAAAATATTTAGATGAACTCTTATACCTATTATGGCAGTATATTATTGGGTATTTCAGCAATACTTTTGAGGAAGAATGTCATTATGCATGTCAACGGTAATTTTGAGTAGCTACCATTAAATCTATTTCTTTTATTAAAGTTGATTTGACAAGCACAAAGATAACACTACTTTTCACATTAATTAATTGATTATATATTTCTTTTAAGATGCATTAATTAATTGATAAGGGCAAAGCCCCGCATATGTCCCGGTCAAGAAACTAGTGTGGTTGGCCATATGGGTGGATCCCGGTGCCTATCACTTATGTTTATATGTGTGTGTACATGTATATATACATATATGTGTAAATAAATACTCTGCCCCTACAGCAAACTGCGACAATACCTCGACCGCGATAGACTCGGGGCTCTGACCCTTTTAATTATTTGTTGCAGCTTAGAATAAACACAATATAAACTAATCAATGCAAAAAGTAGTCATACATCACTTTTTAATTTTTATTAAAAAAAAATACTTATCTATGCATATATCTTTATGTATGCAAAATTAATTTTATCAAAGTTTTAATTGATTTAATAGTAGCTTCTCGAAAATACCCATGGCATGTCTAATGATAGTCTTTTTCAAAAAAGACCACTAATAAGCCTAATGATAGCCTACCATAAAAGGTATATGAATTCTACAAAATTTTTTTTGAATTTTATGGACTTCCATCTTTATTTTTTATTTTGAGATGAAGTGTAATTATTTGAAAAGGCATTGAATTTTAATTTTTTAAAAAAAGATTATAATATATATTAAGTTATTAAATTTAAAAAATAATGGCATTTTTGAATGTTTAACCGAAGGCAACATTTCAATGTTTAATCAAATATAATATAATTGCTTTAAACCTAAAATCTTCTCTACTTGACATCTTCCACCTAGAATAGCTTTATCTGTAGAACTGTTCATGGGCACACTCGGGTACGTTCTCAGGTCCAAAATTTCGGGAAAAAAATAAAGGTGTTAATTTAGGTCCAACCAAATACAATTTAGGTTTGATTTAGACACATTCGGGCACAAATCGGGTTCTATTTCAAATTTTCAACCCAACGAATGTTCATCGCGTCAATATCGCGAGTCGCAACTATTTTTACTAATATTATATATATAGAACTTTAGACATCGGTTCTTAGAAGAACCAAATATATATATTAATAACTTTAGACAGCGGTCCTTAGAAAGAACCGCTGTCTAAAGTTATTAATATATATATATAAGGATGCTGATGTTTCAAATTTAACTAATCAAGGTGGGAATATTTTAAATATAGCCTAGATGATAAATTTCTACAACAGATGGAAGTGAAGAAAATTGATGCGATGCACGAATATGATTTAAACATCAACAATCCTTTAATAGTTAATGCAAATAAGCTTGTTGCGATCCTTTAAAGGTAATTGGTGGTGATAATTATCATGTAAATGAAACAACATTTAAAGTACGAGTAAGTAAAAGTTATCTTGAACCGCTGTCTAAAGTAATTTATATATATATATATATATATAATACATATATATATATAATATATACATATATATATATATATACAGAACTTTAGACAGCGATTTTTCTAAGAACCGCTATCTAAAGTTCTGTATAAATATATATACTGTTCTATGCTGTTGTCTAAAGTTTTGTTGCCCTAGTTATTTCCTTCCCGCTCCATGCCGCCCCTATGCCCCTCTGTCATTTCTTTCAAATGCCCTCTTGCTACGCAAAGTTTATGATGCCGCTGAGCTTTGTCATTTGGATGTTGTAGGTGAATGCATTCAGATCTCATCTCAATAATATCATGTTGGCTAAGATCTTTCCGTCCACTTGTGATATTGGGTGAGGAGACATATTTGTATTTTTAATTTTTACTATTTGGTGAATGCATTCAGATCTCATCTATCACAACTCACATTTTCTCAACATTTAAATTATATCAGAGTAAGATAAAATATGCATTGTGATGCCATGTCGTGCAATGCATAATCTCTTCTTTAATTCCAAGAAAGCTTCCTCACACTTATCGCTCCAGAAAAAAGTGACTCAGATTGATGGAGTTTGCATACAATAATAGTTATCAAGAAAGTTTATAGATGGCCCCGTTTGAGGCCTTGTATGGGAGGTGATGCAGAACTTCCTTATTTTGGGCCGAGGTCAGTGAGAGACCGTGCTGGGTCCTGAAGCGTTGGAAGAAATGGAAATTTCTATGAAGCTTATTCGGGAAAAGCTTCGAATAGCGCAGGAGAGATATGAAAAGAACGACAATCGGCGTAGGTCTGATTTAGAGTTTGTTGTAGTGTGTTAATCAACATAACCAAAGTATTTTCCGTAGCATATAACTATACTTTTACTCGTGGACTAGTTGATCCACTGTGCCGAGGGATATGATCATCCAATTTAAACTAGTTTTTACCTAATAACTTATGGATTTCATATAAAATTATAGAGTTTGGAGTCTTGCCTGAGCGCTTGCAGTTATCCCCTATACGGCGTGGCATCATGGTGTGTATTTTCTATTACTCTGATATAATTTAAATATTGAGAAAATGCGGGTTGTGACATCATCTCAATAATATCATGTTGCCCTAGCTTGGAGTTGGTAAGGATACTAATTTCTTTTACTACTATTTTTTCCAGGAATCGCTTGTTCTGACTCTAAGCCCCTAAGGCTCTAATCTGCTCTGGTGTCTTCATTTTTCACTGGATTGGATTTTAAAAAATTCAGGAATCAGCCAATCAGGTATTGAATGTCACTTTTTTGATTAAATTCCACTTTTAGCAAAATATGTATACCTGAAAAGTAGTTTGTTAGTCGGTATGTAATTTGACTTTTATTTTAATTAACTAGCATTTTTTAAAATGTTGCATTAAAATTTTTTGTATAATTAGTTATTTTTATATGGTGCCCGGGTTCAACAGAAATCCTAGTTCCACCACTGTATATATATATATACATATATGAGCAATAAATATTCTGAAAATATATAAAATAGATGTTTAAATATAAGTAAAATAATATATATATGAGAGTCCTGTAATAGAATCTGACTTTGTGAGTGCTACTAGTTTAATTTATATATTTAACATATATATTAATTATGAGCAATAAATAATCCGTAGCTAAATGGATAAGCATTAGCCTATAGAAACTGAGATTTTGGGTTCAAATCCCGCCTCTGTGTGACTTAATTTTTAGAAATCAATTAATTTTTAGATTCTTAGTTTCTTTAGTCCCACATCATGGGATAGGTGTTTCTTTGTTAGTTTAAATAATATGAGTATTCTATAACGTTTGAAATTGAAGTGAGCTGGTGGCCTACTTACAGTGGGCGGGCAGGCCAACGAGTCTTTTGTTTTATTCCTTAATTTTGCTAATTTTTTTTGGCAGGCTACTTTTTTGGCTAAAATTTTCAAACTTTGAAGGATAAAAAAAGTAATTTCACATTGTAGAAATGAGCCCTACAAAAAATATAGGTTTAAGACACTATACCATTGTAAGTTTGGAATACCTAGGAAAATCTTGACAGTTGACCTTGATTCATTTGTTTCATCGAACAGTTGAGATGTTATGTTCTAATCAAATTGAACGGTCTAGATCGATATATATAGAGGGGTAAAATGGGAAAGTATTGTTTAACAAAAGAGTGTTTTATCCTTTTAATATAGTATATATATATATATGAGTGGCTCCCCATGGGCTTCATCCATGCTCGCTTAATCTTAGCGGGCTTCGCCTGTATTTGAGCCGGATGCGCCTGCATCCAAGTAGGTTTTGCCCGCAAATGAATAGGCTGCACTTGCAAGCATATTCTATGTAGAGGCGACATTAGACACAGCGGCGATAATAGGGGAAGCGGATTCATTAAGGGAAGCAGTGATATTACGCTAAGCAGTGACATTAGGCTGGGGTGACGACAATAGGCTGGGGTGGCGATAATCGGTGGGGGCAGGGATATCTGGCGAGAGCAGCGACATCCAAATCTCACACTCTCTATAGCCAAATAGTGATTCAAATAACTTAATATATAGCCAAGTAAAAAAGGAAACTTCAGAATACGATGAGAATTCTATAAATCACCAAAAAAAGACAATAATACGATGATAATAAGATTGGTTGGAAAATAATTTATATTATATCCTGAAGATTTCAGTCGCATTGAAAATCATTTCACAACCAACACCGATCACGGCCTTCTATTCTGCATAAAAAAAGATTTAATATAGTGGTTGATTGGAATAGTTGTGGAGCTATGAAAATAATGAATAAACGACCTACCTTGGAGATATGTTGTATGTTGTTGTCTAAGTTGTGCAAATATTTCTTTGTAAATAATGTTCATCATGTAAATGCCTTCATGACCTTCTATCTCGCTATTCTTTATCAGAATTTTTGTTTTTTCACTGGACACACCTCGCGATAAAGCCACGTACAACTATCCATGGTTGAAAACATTATTTGGCAGATATATTCCAACATTTTTTATTGTTTGGCCTTAAGATTTATTAATCCTCAGTGTGAAGCTCATCCTCAATGGAAATTATTTGCATGTTAATTGAAATGACAGTCTAATATCTTTAGTAGTCTTCAATAGTATCCGTGTCAAGAAGACCAAGTTTCTTTGAATGTGACCTGTTAAAATCTCTACTTCTATTACATTTTTTTGCAAACCGACAACAAATAAGTCTTGTTCCATTACATAGACCTATCTTTGGGTCAATATTTCTGAGTAACATGATAGGAGCTCTGAATTTTAACTTTAACTTATAAGGTGGTAAGTTACCTAGTGTCAATGAATTTAAAAATTCAGGTTGATACAAATTTCTCCTATCATCAATGATAGAATCATAGGAGTAGTATATAACTTCTTTGCCTGGGAATTGTAGAAGAATGGTGTTGTTCAACATATTCAAATGCTCATTTAGCAGTGTCAATAAAGCCCTGTCTCGAATATAGTTGGTATCGCCAACGTGCGACCCTAAACTTGGAAATGTAACATTTAATAAATAATTAATAGATTTCTCTCACCTTTCCATGACATTCACATTGGATCAGGGATTCTAATCATATCATCTTGTATGGTCATTTCCAAACCATTTTCAACTCAGAGGAGATATTCAGAGAACTACTATCATTTTTGGCCTGTATATTTTAGGTTAGAATTAATATCTTGATATGACTCAATAAATACAATTGAACAATGCTTGTGTTAATTATTCATGCTTTTGTTTCATTGATAACAATAAGTAGTACCTGACAAAAATCTCCCCACATAATGATAATTTTTCCTCTGAATGGCTTGTTTACATTAGTAATATCACAAAATGAACGATCAACTATCTCGAATGTTTTTTATCATTCATGAGTGCTTCATCCCAAATTATGGCCTTTGATTGTCTCATTATTTCTGCAATATCGGATTGTTTGTTAAAATCGCAAAATGATTTGTAATCCAATTGAATGCGTATTTATAATTTTGAATGTGCAGTCCGACCCCCTGATAGAAGAGTAGATGCAATACCAGAAAGAGTTGTAGCTATAATGATGCATCTTATTTTTCTTAAAGTAGCAAGTATTGCATGGTATAGATATGTCTTTCTAGTTCCACTAGGTCCATCAACAAAAATGAACTCATGTGTTTTGTTCTTTATTGTCACACTAATCATTTTGTAAGCATGTAATTGACCTTCATTAAGCAACGTAATTGCGTTAAGATCATTTCGTGTAATAGGTATTGATAATTCATCTTCTATAAGACAAGATTGGTTATTAAAATCATGAATAATTCATTTATCGATGATAAATCAAACTCTTTAATAGAACATTTATGTTGTTGAAGGATATCATTGAGGCTATGAAGTAGCCTATTCATAATGTAGAACTCAATAGTCGTGCTAGAACTTGGATAATCTTTGATCATGCTTGCATAATTTTCATCACAAATACTTCTTACATCGGCTGGTTCACAAAAGATCAATATAATAGTGAACAACCTTCTCAACGTGGATGACATTCTGAATACTCGAGCCTCAAGTAGACATTCTTGAATACTATTATCGCTCTCAAGCAAACCACGGTTATGTGCAACATTCTTAAAAGTGATGCAGTGCGTGTCGTTGACAGTTAATAGTTTATCGAATGATTTTGGCCTGGTATGTGATTTAGGAGCATGAGCAAATAGTATCTTTTGCTATCAACAAGTGGCATTGAATAAATCATACTAATCACCCTTCGATTTCTGATCTTTTTCCTCCAATTTTTTTGTTGTTTGAATCATCGATAATATTTTGGAAAATTTCTATATAAATGGGGTTTTTGCTTTCTTTGTTGTATATATACACAAAAAAACTATGTCAATATTATTTTAGAATTTTGGATGACCATTAATATCAATGAAATTGACCGTTCATTACAAAATTATATCTGATATTTATAAGGCAAATGTATTTTTAATAATTCCACCGATGGATATATTCAACTCATTTGGAACTTGAACATTATCCACAATGATTCGGGTGGACAAAGCCATCTACGGTCAACACAATTATTTATTTCATCTTAATTAACACCAAGACGGACTTCAAAAGGAACATGATTGGGTCCTTTATATACGTATTTGTATAAATATTTGAAGTCATTGATACTGTAGTACATCTCAACATTTAGATGACAATCATATTTTAGGAGCAACCATAGATTATGTGGAATAACTCATCTATTATCAACATTAAAAGCAACATTTCTGCCTAAAGTAATGTTTGTGTTATCATTTCTTCTTCGAAACACTAGGTAAGCATCATTCCATTGTATTGTCTCATCTGCATATGTTTTAGGAATATGGGAGAATTTTTGGTACGCTCAGCGTATACAAGGATCGTGCGGGGATTGTATATTCAGTTTAGATTATAGTCGTAATTGCAATTATGATCGTAATTGAACTGCATTTTCAGTTTAAATTACAGTCATATCTGAGTTCAAAAAAATCTTGTATTAACAGTTTAAATTGCAGTTGTATCTGTGCATACGTAACATTTGTTCTTAGGAACATAGATATGATTTTTCATGCATTATGCATTTGGTTTGTAAGGTTGGCATGACTCATGAATCATGTGCTTTATTACAGACTCATACAGTGCATGTTCTTGGTCTCTATATGGTATCTCAACTCGTATAATTGAATCATATTCCTCAAGGGAGCTTAATTTGTATGTCAGATCCAATAACACCAACATGTGAACAAGCGGTAATCCCCTTTTTGAAATTCAATGATATGAACATGTCCGACTACCTTTTCTAATACACCTCTGTGGAATATATCTTTCTTGAGCTCTTCGTATTTAGAATGAAATATCCTTGTTAAGAGATCTAGACGGTCATACGGAGCTTGTCCTTCCATGAGCTCATCCTTAATCTCCTTCCATCCAAGATTCCATGTTATAGTTATAAACAAATCTTGCTTGCCATTGTGATGAACAATTTTCATAGCATCTTGATCGATATCGTGGATACTTATCTCTTGGGCTGCCATTAAATGAAGACGGTAGAATGGTTTTTTTTCGATGTTACCTAATTTGAAAGAGCATGGTCGTGGGCTTGTTAGTAATGAGTTATAATTACATTTCCAAGATGATGTGAGTTTATCGTACCGATATTATTTTTGCCAGCATTAAAACAATCTTGCAACCCTAAATATAGTTTTGCGCACAAATCTCTTTGATGTGATCTAATAAACCGTAATTTTTGAGTTTCTATTTTCACATAGTTGTCGAATACATATTATTACAGTAACCTTCTGTTGCGCAGTAATATTGAATTTGAAGCATCTCAAATCTAGAGAAAGTCAATAAATAGTAAAAACAATTACAGAAAAGTTAAAATATAACATCTACAAAACATGTATAATAAGGGTTGATTATCTGAAGCATGCATGAATAGTAATCACAATATGTGATTTTTGAGTTTGCCGGTGAATGTAAATTGCAAGACCATCCAAACATCCACAATGGAAACAACAATGGATACTAAAGTGGGTCATAGTAGCCAGAATATTCTTAGACATTCTGAAGATGACCTCTAATCGTTTGAACAATTATTTTGCTTTCTCGCGTATGTTGTTCTTCTTCTTGTCCAACTAATATAGTTATAACTTGAAATGCTGAAGGCATAATATATTGAAGTAAATTAGAAGGGAATTTTTTATAACCAACTTGCACTCATGTATATTTGATTGACGTGATAGTTGTCAAAACCATGAAATGAAGGGATTGAACATATCCAATATGCGTGTTTTTTTTGTAGGAGCTCAACCTGAAGCTCGTTATTTTCTTACAATCGATTTGCGATCTCATGTTCGGTGTCATAGATGAATAGTTAAAGAAAGCATGTTCTTAGCCCACCATTTGGGGTTAGGTTTCTAATGCAATTATATATGGATCCATGTTCCAGGAAGCTATAAATTCCTTGGTGAAATGGGGCTTCTGTGTTGTCAAGCAATACACCCAATGACGTGAAGGAAAAAACATGGTTATATGTATGCAGATGTTGCCGAAAATGCTAGACTTCCTTAGATTGGTTGATGTAGCGATTGAATAATTCGGTTGGTGCTAGGATTTCAGGTAGTGATATCCTTCCATTGTTACAACACATTGAGCTTGTCTCTCATTGAAATATTCTAGCATGATAGTGGGAATAGTTTGTCTATGAGAGTAGTTCAAAGTGTGTTTTAGTGTGTGCTAGATAGAAATTTCTAGAGTAATTATATTGAACATACATCCTTGTGGTTACATTAATATTATCATCACCATCTTCTTTTGCATTATCATTTTCTTTGTCAGAACTATCATTGTTGATTGGTGCAACAGCTAAGGTGAAGTATTCTCGCATATAGGATCATTTAGAAGTTCAAATGTGTGAAGTAGTGAACACACAGAGAGAGTTAGTGTAGTGTACCTTAAGTAATCATTGTAGCCTGTATTGATGTTGAACTTTCGGCTCTTTCAAAAATTGAATGTTTTTTCATAATATTGAATGTTGTTCTCTATTGATCCTCATGAAAATTGCATTTTTCTCATCTTTAGATATTTTCTAAAGTACGTTGTTGAACAGTCATATTATTTCTCTGTATACAGGTATAATTGCAGTGCAATAAGCGAGTACGACTTTCTGGTAGTTGTGTATGTTAACAAAGTGTTACATTCACATGTATATTTCTTTGTGTTGATTTCTAAATTTGGGTAGGTAGTACCTGCAGTTAGTAGATTTTGAAGCAGTTCTTGGCGTGTAATTGTTGGAGTTGTTGTTGTTGAACTCTCACCTCTTTCAAAAGTTGAATGCAAGGTCACAACATTGAGCGTTGTTCTTTCTTGTGCTCCATGAAAATTTTGTTGTGCTTGTCTTCTGGTATTTTCGGTGGCACATTATTGAGCAGTCATATTACTTCTTCATACACGGGTAGAATCGTTGTGAAGTAAGCATGTACATCTATCTGGTAGTTGTGTGTGTGCTTTTAATATGTTGCATTCACACGATATATTCTATTCTGTTTAAGGATGTTTATAAATTTGGGCATATGGTACCTGGAGTTAGTGGATTTTGAAGTAGTTCTTGGCTTCTTGTGTCTCTTATTGTTGATGGCATTAATGAGTTCTTATTGTTTAACGGCAATGTTTGAACGATCAATTGTCAGGCTATATATAAGAAGAAAATTGATTAAAATAAATAGGGAGGGCAATATACATATCTTCCCAAAAAGATGTATAGGAATATATGAAAACTTATACAAAAGATTAATTTATATATGTATTTGATTTATTTATATCGGAGAGCTTATATCGGGATAATGTATAAGCTTTGCACTCATATGTAATTTCCTCATTATTTTTCTAAAAACAAATCAAGATAAAACCAAATTAAACCCACTATTAGTTAAATATCTGTAGTTTCCTTACCCACTATCAGTTAGTATATTTTTTTCCATAATTTTCTCTATCAGTCAATTTAATGAGTTCATAATAATTGCATGATTTCTTCCATAATTTTAAAAAATGCATCACACCATGTCTTGTCTATTAATAAATTATATTGTAAATAAACCAATTAGCTCATTAAGTTAGGTAAACATATGACATTGCATAAATTTACATACATATTTTTGCATTGACATTATTGTAAATTGGGAAGCACAATAACCTATATGGAGCACCAATGACATTTTTTGATGGATTCGTTCAAGCTGAGGACTGAGTGGATTGGAGGAATGTTGGTACAAGGTGTTGGATTGAAGATGGGACGTGGAACAAACATTCATATTTATTAATGAAGTAATTAAGCTCAATAATTATATAGTGATTAAGTTAAAACAAATTTTTAGGATAGTTGTCTAAAAATATTTTCAGAAAAGTTGGGAGGAAACAAAATCTAAGAAAAAATAACATGACTGACCGTATGACTCCGAATGCAATGACTTTCCAAATGCAGTGAAATGGATTGAAGAGAGCAAATACATACCTCAAATTCAAGATATATGCATGCTAAGTCAAAACAAAACTCAAGTGCTCTGAAATGAAACGACAACCCTTTGATACTACCATTACCGTATGCATCCAAAGCTTGTATGTGCCTGCATGATTGTGTTTGAAATTTTGACGTAACCATGACAATACTATCTATACTAACATCAACAAATTTTATAATCTTCAAATAGTAAAAATAATGAAGAATCCGTAAGTAATGCATATAGTGTTCAAAACAATAATTGAGAAGTAAGATAGACGCAATGAAAAAAACTAAAGCTAAAATTTAATAGCTCCAAACAGGGAACCATCACCAAAATTCACCCTATTAATACAACATCTCTAATAGGGATCTCTATATTTAGAGATCCCCATTATAACTAGAGTAGACATGGTTTTGATTCGGTCCCAGATCTACTAAAATCATGAACTGAACCCCCAAGGTAACAGTTCTTTAAATTAGAACCAACATCATATTTGATTTGATCGGTTCTAGTTCTGGTTCTGATTCTAGCATAATTTTTAGAACCATCATGTCAACAGTTCTGGTTATGGTTAAATAAAAATCAAAACCAAACCAGCCACTAAAGGTTCAGTCCGGTTCTATGCGGTTCAGTCCAGTTCCAATCGGTTTCAACTAGAACCAAAATCAAATTTGACATAATGAATGAGGGATGTCAAAAACAAAAAATCAGATGGAAAATATAAACTTGTTCGGTTTTTTTTAAAAGGGACTTCGAAGTCTGGGACTCAGACATAGGAATTTTACATTACTCTAATGAGGGGTGCTTTTTGGTATAATATAGTAAGTGTTAGTGCGCTCGAAGCATCCCGCATGGCCGTTAAGTTTGGAATGACCTCCAAGCTACCCCTTGTAGGGGAATTTATGGGTATAACCCTAAATCCTTGAAGGGTTATTGGATGTCTACCAAATTAACACCAAACCAATTAAGAATCTGTTACCATTTATATAAATACGCCTCAATAGTAAGTAAAGCTGAAGGTTAAAAACTAAAACTGTAAAACCACAAAATTGAACCAGACAACACCAATTTTAAATCGCACTGATTTTAAACTGCACAGAATGACTTGGTTGTAGAGAGGGTTCGTTAGTTGCAAAATCACATAGTTTGCAGTGTTGTTTGGGTGGTGCAAAATTGATAAAATTGTTCCGCAATGCTATTATTACAAATGTAATTTTCTAGGTTATTGTATTATTCACATATATATTTGAGGTAAAAATATAATATTTTTCTTACATTATACAACTATAAAAAAATTGAAACTGCACCGCAAAAATTGACTAAAAACCTCACCAATGACAAATCACATCGCAGGGTTTTGGTGCGATGTGTTTTTTGTTTAGTCCAAAACAGATCCCTTATAATGTGATTATGATTTTAGTTCAAACCGCACCAGTTTTACTCATAAGAGTAAGTATAAATATTATAAATTGATTATAAAAAATAACAATATTATAATAATATTAATAAAAACTAATAATAATAATAATAACAGTTTGCGGTTCAGTTCTGCTTCAGTCCGGTTCGGATCGAGTCTAAAAATATTAGAACTGCTTGAGACTTGTATGTTGCGGTTCCGATTCCAGTTTCGGTTTGCATAATAAAATGAAAGAACCACACCCTGACCAATGTAATTTACGGTTTCAAAATTCAAACCGGAACCCGATTAATTCGCAAACGGTTCGGTTCTTTGCGCTTCTGATTTGGTTTAGGGTTTTCGGTTTTAAGTGACAGCTCTAATTGTACCATATTCTCTAAATATGGAGAACATCGTTAGAGCAATTCCAATCATGTTCTCCATATTTAGAGAACATTACATTTTTAATATATATATATATATATATATCTTATCTTATTATATATTTTATACATAAGGGAATATAGGTATTTTGAGACACAACATAAGATGAATATTGGCCATTGGATCATGAGAGAGAACAGCTAGCAAAAATCAACCTTCTTTTTGTTGTATTATCTCACTTATTCAAGAAAAAAAGAATCTTACAAAAAAAGAGATAAGACTATTTATTATTGGTGATTCAGTGGATTTGTAATTTTCTTCTGTTAATTGGTTGTAAAAGATAATAAATAATAATAGTAATAAAACTTTTTAGACAAATTACAAAGATTTGCATGTTTTAGTTATTTATAATGATCTCTAATAAATGAGATGAATTTTTTCCATCAAACCATGATGATTGAACCGAGCCATTTGGGCTAGTTTGGACCCGGTTCAAGAAATTTTGACCGCCAATTGATGAACCTAATCGGTTCGGCTGGTTCAATTATGTACAAACATTTCTTAAAGTTTGTGTACAAGTCAATTAATTAGGGCTCGGTTTAGCAAGGTGTTTTTGCTCCAGCCAGTTTGGACAAAAACGTTATTGTCATAGAATGTATTTTGTTAGATATGATGTACTTTATGATTGATAGTGTTAGCTTAGAGTCATCACGTGTGTTAGGATCACCCTCTCTTGCACATGTATATGTATTACCATTGTTCAATTGTGAATATACAAAAAACCTTTCTTCCTATCATGGTATTAGAACTAGGTTACGAACCCTAGCCGTCTCCTACGCTTGATTCTGTCGCATTGCAGAATTTTCCATCGCAGGTTCCATCCCGTCAAGCTTTCTGTCGCTGCTACCGATCTCAGCTTCTGATCCCGGCTTCCCCGCACCTTCTGATCTTGGTTTTAGCTGATCTGCCGACGCCATATCTATCGATTCTGCCGACGCCAGATCCCGTTGATGTTTTTTCTCCCAACGCCCGATCCGCCGACGCTGACTCTGGAGCCTTCTTTCACATGACATATTATGCCACCCACCACTTTTCATGTCAGCCAGCCTCCTCAACCCTTTTTATCATGGTAGCATATGACACCACTCACCACATTACCAGTCATGGCCTCCTTCATACTAACCATTTTTATGTTCCAGTGTGCATGATCGTCTGACTGGGACATTACTTGGAGCTAGTTGTCGTAGCGGGGTGTACGTCCTTGATCGTCTCCACCTTCCATCTACTTCATCGTCACCCGCAGCTTCCTCCATTTGTCTTCCTTCGGTGGGTTTCTATCGGTGGCATCGCCGTCTTGGTCATCCCAGTGGTTCACGTTTAGCTTCTCTCATTAGTCATGGTTTCCTTGGTCATGTTTATATTGATCAGTCTCGCTCTTGTTCAGGTTGTAAGCTCGGTAAACAGCTACAACTTCAGTATCCGTCTAGTGAGTTCATATCTCAACGTCCTTTTGACTTAGTTCATTCTGATGTATGGGACCCACACCTTTTGTATCCAAGGGCGGGCACTGATACTAAGTTCTTTTTGTTGATGATTATTTTCATTATTGTTGGGTCTACTTTATGCATTCTCGATCTGAATTTTTTCAGATCTATATTACTTTTTTATGTTATGATGTGTACACAGTTTTCTGCTTCCACACTCATTTTTCGTTCTAACTTGGGAGGGGGTATCTCTCTTATGCTTTTCGAGATCTGTTAGCTACCCACATCACTCTCCCTCAGCTTGTCTGTCTTGGTGCATACGCTCAGAATGGCTCCGCTGAAAGGAAGCATCACCATATTTTTGAGATAGCTCGCACCCTTCTTTTCTGCTCTCAAGTTCCTCCTCATTTCTAGGTTGAAGCTATTTCCACCGTTGTCTATCTTATTAATCTGCAGCCCTCCACTTTCCTTCAGGGTCAGTGTATTGGTGAATGTTTGTACTCTCGACCCCCTTATTACACTCATCTTCGTGTTTTTTGTTGTCGGTGTTATATTTTACTCCCTCCACGTGAGCGTACTAAGCTCTCTGCTCAGTTTGTTCTTTGTCTTTCTTAGGTACAATATTGAAGCATAAGGGCTATCGATGTTATGACCTTGTTGCACGTCGACTTCACATCTCATGTGATGTTACCTTTGACGAGTCTCACCCCTTTTTCATGTCCTTTGCTCACTCGACCTCACACTCATCTGTTACTCCCTTTGACGTTTAGTTTCTCACTCTTCTCATCTCTCTGCCTCATGTATCCTCTCCTCTGGTATGTCCATCTGCTCTTTCCTTGTCGGAGTCTACTCTGTCACCTCCTTCCTTGCCGTAGTCTACTCCGTCACCTCCTCTCCCCTTATCGCAGTCTACTCTGTCACCTTCTCACTCCTCCACTTCGCCACCCACCTATCCAACCAACACGTTCGTCATCCCCCTTCCATATCACTACACTCGTCGCCCCTTCTGTTGCCTCGCCTCCAATGCCCCTAAACTCAATGTGTGCCTGCTCCAGCGAGTGTCTTGTGGATGTTCCTCCTGTGCGCCGCAACCCACCTCATGAGAGGCGTCATCCCGACCTCCTTAGCCTTGATACCTTGCTACTGGACCTACCTGCCCTTCTTGCTACTATCTGTAGTATTCTAGAGCCGACTTCCTACCGTGAGGCTGCCCAGATACCTAAGTGGCAGGCTACCTTGTACCTCTTCCACATAGCGATGTTCCTATTACTTGTAAGTGGGTATTCAAGGTGAAGACTCACTCTGATGGTTCTGTGGAGAGGTACAAGGCTCAACTAGTTGCTCGTGGTTTTCAGCAGAAGCAGAGGAAAGACTATGACGAGACCTTTGCTTTAGTCGTTCACATGACTACGGTCCAGACTCTTATTGTCATTCCAGTTGTTTTCCACTAGTCCTTGTCATAACTTGACGTGAAGAATGTCCTTCTTCACTATGATCTTCAGCTTGAGGTATACATGCTTCCTCCTCCTGGTCTATCTTCCTCTTCAGGCCTTGTCTGTCGCTTGCGGCGAGCCCTTTATGGGATCAAGCAGGCACCCCGTGCATGGTTTGGACGTTTCACCTCAGTAATTACATTCGCAGGTTTCCAGCCATGTATACATGATCCGAACCTATTCGTGCACTGCTCCTCTCGTGGTCAGACCCTTTTGCTACTTTACGTAGATGATATGATTATTACTGGTGATAATCTCTCTCATGTGGCCTTCGTCAAACATCACCTTCAACAGCAGTTTCAAATGACTGATCTTGGACAGTTGAGCTACTTTTTGGGTTTTGAGGTCAGCTCTACAGATCGCGGGTTACAGCTCTCTCAGCAGCGTTGCACATCAGATCTCATGCGCGGGCTGCTCTCTCTAACTCTAGCACAGTGGGCACCCCTATGGACTCCACCTTCTGTTATGCCCTGATGATGGGGTTCCACTCTCTGATCCTACTCATTATCGCCACCTCGTGGGGAGCCTCATCCATCTCACCATTACTCAGCCCGATTTTACCAATGTTGTTCATGTGTTTAGCCAGTTTGTTAGTGCGCTCACCTCTGTGCATTAAGGTCATCTGTTACGGCTCCTGCGCTATCTCCGGGAAACGACTTCTCGTGGTTTCTCCATCAGTAGTGCTCAATAGCTCTGTGCTTACTCGAATTCTACCTGGGCTAGTGATCATGTTGACCGTCGTTCTATTACTGGTTTCTGTTTGTTCTTGAGTTCTTCACTTATTGCATGAAAGTCTAAGAAACGGATTGTTGTGTCTCGTTCCAACACTGAGACTGAAGTTCGAGCCTTGACTACCACCGCTGAGGATATTATTTGACTTCGCTGGGTTCATGAGCACCTTGGTGTCTCTTCTCTAGATCTCACTCCCCTCTACTGTGATAGCACCGGTGCCATTCAGATCACTCTAAACCCTGTGAAACATTCTCTCTCCAAGCATATTAGCGTGGATGTTTTCTTTCTACGTGAGCACTATGATCGTGACACTCTTGCTACTTCCTTTATTTCTTTTGAGCAACAGATTGCAAATTTGATGACCAAGCCGCAGACGAGGACCCAACATGCATATTTATTGTTCAAACTCTCGGTGTATGATCCTCCGTGAGTTTGAGGGAGGGTGTTAGATATGATGTACTTTATGAGTGATAGTATTATCTTAGAGTCATCCCAGGTGTTAGGATCACCCTTTTTTGTACATATATATATATTATGGTATTACCATTGTTTAATTGTGAATATACAAAAAACCTTTCTTCCTATCATGTTTGACATGACAACGGTTAGGACCGACAATAAGAAAAGAAAATTAGTTTTGAAAATAAAAGTTGATTAATAATGGCGTTCCTGAATGACGGTTCATAACCATCACGTTCACGACCACCACTGCCCGTAACGGAGCCTAATTTAGTTAGAAAAATATAATATCTTCCTTTACTGCACACCTAAATGTCAAATGTTTAGGTAGGAAGGGTTAAATAAAACTAATAATAATAATTTGAATGCTTACCCAGACAGTACATAGAAGTCGCTTTGCAAACCAGCTGCTATGCTAAAGTCTTCTCTTTAAAAAAAATTACTCCACATCTTTATCGTACTTGTAAATTTACAATACTAATATAGTTTAAGGGCAATGTTATAAGTAATCCTATAATGACTAAATGCAGTCCATTTATATTTATAGTTCAATGAATTTTAAGTGTTTTAAGACTGCAAATAGTTGTTTTAGGTGTTTTTGTGACTGTTGATAGCTATCGTTGGATTATTAATAACATTACCGCAGTTTAAATATGTGAATATATCTGCGTTCGATGAATAATTTCTTGTTAGAACATTGACATGAGTATTGACGGAGTTTCTCAAAAATAGTTCTCTCAAATTAGAGATTTTTTGCCGTGATCTCGAAGGTGAAACAATTCCAACGGGCTTGTTCTCGTGCAATTTCAAGTCTATTTGGTCTTCCAAATGGACACCGGAGCACACATGCGTGCTTACATGCTAGTGTGGGTACCACACCCCCATTATGAGGTGCGGGTAACCGTACCCCCCCCCCCCCCCATTATCAGGGTGTGGGTAACCACACCCCCATCATGGAGGTACAGGTAATCGCCTCCCACTAACAAGGAAGCAGACCCAGCAACCCCATTGTGGCTACAAGCCGCGCCGGCACGCAGTCTCCGCACGACCTCTTTCGCGCCTCCGCACCGCCTCTTCCTCATGGTGACTTCAAGATATCACCCGGCTTCCAACGCTAAGCTCAGAAGGAGACTCGAAGATCTCACTCGGCTTCAAGCTATGTGCCCAAAAGGCGACTTGAAGATCTCACTTGACTTCCAATGTCAAGCTCAGAAGGCAACTCGAAGATCTCACTCAGCTTACGACTCAAAGATCTCACTCGGGTTCAAGCTCTCGCCCGAGAGGCCTGCTTGCGGGCGCGGCCGGCGCGGCCTGGCTCTCGCCCGAGCGGCCTACTCGCGGGCAAGGCCAGTACGGCCTTGCTCTCGCCCGAGAGGCCTGCTCTCGGGCGAGACCGGCGCGGCCTTGCTCTCGCCCGAGAGGCCTGCTTGCGGGCGAGGCCGGAGCGGCCTATCTCTCGCCCAAGCGGACTGCTCGCGGGCGAGGCCGGCACGGCCTGGCTCTCGCGCGAGCGGCCTGCTTGCGGGCGAGACCGGCGCTGCATGACATTATCCCCCATCGGTTGTTTCCTCCGAGAGGTTTGCCCATTCACCTCGGATGTACGGAGGGGTGGGGGGGCACGGCTTAGCCTCCGTTCACCCTGGACCTCTCTCCAGACCATGTTTTTACCATTGTACCCTGGGGCGGAATTACTTCTTTACCCCCCTAGTGTGAAGTTTTGCTATTGGCTTGAGGCTTATTTGCCCTAGGGGCATTTTGGTCTTTTTAACCCCAGGACTTGGAAAATCTATAAATAGATCCTTGAGGGTGCCTTTGAGAGCATTGCTTCTTAGCCACTAAAATCCCCTTGCTCTCTTCCTCCAAGGTGCCTAGCTCAAGCATTAGCTATGGAGGGGGAGACCTCAAAGGTCTTCCGGGTGTGAGGTGGGACCTCCACGCTAGATCCGAGGGTCTGTTTCTAGTTTCCCAGGTCTTAGGTCCGTGACATTCCTCCGAGTGTAGTAGGTGTGAGGTCACCTCTCTTTTGGGACCCCGAACTCTACGAGAGGTTAATTTTGGCTTCGACATCGATCCCAATAGTTGGGAACTAAATAAACGAATAATTTGTTTTGAAGAATTTGAATATCCGCATACCGGTAAAGCTATTTACCAGGTAATTATTAAGTGTATTAGAGAATTTAAAATAAAAGAAAAAATTATGAGTATTTCTTTTGATAGCGCTTCAAATAATGCGACCGCCATAAAATATTTGATTTCATAATTACATCCAATGTTAGATGGAATTTTTTTTCATACACATTGCGTCTGTCACATTTTGAATTTAATTATACAAGATAGTTTGGTTTATATGAACGAGTATGTAATTAAAATATGAACCATGGTAAGAGTTATTTATAATTCAAAAAAAAGAAAATAAGATTTTAAAAAATTTGTTATTTCACAAAGTAAAAAAAATTTATGTCCGTCTTATGATATGCCTATATGCCTGAACTCAACTTATAAAATGCTAAAACGAGTTTTGGCACAAAAAACCTTATAAATAGAATTTTATAATAGTGTAGAAACACATGATTTTGCCGCATTAGATTGGGCGGCCCTCGAAGATTACGTAAATTTATTAGAATATTTTTATCGATCAGCAGCGATTTTATCTGGAGTTTATTATCCTACATTCCCATTAGTTATTAAAAATATTTTATTAATTACTGAAACGTTTAAAATATACAAAACGAACGAAATATGACGTTCATTAATATAAGTAATGGAGAAATTTTTTAAAAAATATTATAAAGAAATGTCACCCATGTTTTCTTGCGCCACAACTTTTAACCTTTTAATGGGTGTGGATGGGGTAGAAAATTTTATAAAAGAAATTAATCGAAATTTAAATTTAAACGAATCGGCTAGTGATTTTGTTAATTTAAGCATTTCAAAATTTAATTTTGATTTTACTCATTTTTATAATTATTATGATAATATGTATGGATCGCGAATTCGTGAAGAATCCACCCAACCTAAAACAAAGATATTTTAAAAAATAAACTTTTAGAATTAGCCTATAGAAAAAAAATAATGAACTTCTAGTACTTTAAATGAATTAGGATTATATTCAAAAACACAATTTCAAGATTATATGACCGCAAGCGAGATAGAAAATTTTGATATTTTAAAATGGTGGAAAATTAAAACAAATGTTTATCATATTTTGGCCTTAATAGCCCGTGATTTACTAACAATCCAAGCTAGTACGGTAACTTCAGAGTCTGTTTTTTTAATGGTAGGATTTTGAACGAGCGAAGAAGCCGTTTGAACGAGGAATCTTTGGAGATTTGCATTTGTTATAAGGATCATTTAGATGCTATAAGGAGGAGGCAACACATCTCGTCTATTAAAGATAGTGAGTCTGAAGTGGAAGACGAGATGAATAGCTTAAGTTTGGGAAGCGCGACCGAAGAATAATTAGGCAAAATGTATTTTATTTATCATTTTATTTCAATTTTGAATATTTAAATGTAATTTTAATATTTTATTTTAACTTAAATGTAATTTTCATTTTCGTTCAATGTTATTTTATTTTTGTCAAAATGTAAAATGCACATTTGTAATGCTATTTAATTTTTAATAAAAAATAAATTTTATTTCATTTTGAATTTTATATTTCATTTCGTATTTTATAATTAGAAGTTTAAATTTTTTAACCCTAAAAATTAAAAACTATAAAACATAAAATTTATTATTTTTAATATATATAAAAACATTCTTTAAATAAAAAAACCAGTCCGGGACCGGTTAGGACCGGTCCTCCGGTCCTGGTCAGTCCTCCTCTTGAGCAAGAAAACCAGTCCCGGACCGGGACAGGTTTGAGTGGAACCAGTCCAGGACCGGTCGGTCAAAAGACTGGTCTTTTAAAAGACCGGTCCGGGATTGCTTAGGCAGTCTTTTTGGGCAGGCCTGGCTGGGGGCCGTCTCTGTGATAGTGCTGTCTATCCAGACGGTTTTGGGGGTGGGTTTTTTCAATACTGCTGGGAAAATATAAAAAATGACCATGTGGAAGCTATTAATGATTTCCTATCTGGTGGATATCTTAGGTTTCGTTTGGTTGGGCGTTTCTCCGCTTCCATTTGGAGCAAATGCCGTCGGACGGCGGGTAAACAAATAGTCGTCATCGGCGTTTGCTCAGTTTGCACCTACAGCAAGGAGTAAACGGCCCTGATCTGCTCTGTTTCGACCCCCACCTCTCCTATCTGATTCCAATGTGGTGTTTCGACCCACCGGATGCACCCACCACCGCCGAACAAAATATCACCTTAGTCATTTTTATATTAGGTTATTTATTATATGTTCGCGCGTGTCGAGACCGACTCGAAACGACCCATGGACTTCGTGTCACTCTAAGGCAAGACTATATGCAGGAGATACTATATCAGGTCATTCCACACTTTATGAGTCTTAGTGGACTATCTTGAGCGGAGCCTCAATATTTTATACCTCCACTATCACAACCCTTATTCCAAAAATCAGCTCTCTCGCTTATTTTACCCAATTTCGCCCAATATCTCTCTCTAATTTTACTCTCAAAATTTTCTCGAATATTATATCATCTAGAATTAAAATCGTGTGGCCGTCTCTTATCTCTCCTGAACAAGGAGCTTTCATCATGTATCGTAACATCTCTGTCAACATTCGGTTAGTTAAAGAACTAGCCTATGATATCAATTGGGGGACTAGTGGGGGGAACATGATTACTAAACTTGACATGGAGAAAGCATTTGATTGGTTAGACTGGTCTTTCCTCTTCAATGTTCTTATTGAGTTCTTGGTTATGGCTTTAATACCAAATTTATCAAGCTTGTGAAAATGCTTGTTTGTCATGCTAGCCAAAGTGTCATGATTAATGGTAAGATTAGTGGCTTCTTTGGTTCTTCTCATGGACTTTGGCAAGGAGATCCTCTCTCAGCTTCTTTTTATCCTTGCCGAAGAGGTTTTGAGTACAGGTATCTCTCGCATCTTTCGATTGAGATTGGCCGACTCGTACAAGGCACATCCCAAGGGACCGAAATTTTCACACACCCTTTATGCATATGCCACTCTAATTTTTGGCAAAGCAAATGTGCCTTTTCAATATCTCATAATTGATAAGTTTGCTCGAAGCATCCGGATGATTATCATGGTTGAATCACCTATTCATTGCCCCTAGGTGGGTATAAACAGGTAAACCTTAGGAGTATCTACGGGTATCGGATATCCGTGTATCCGAACCGACCCGTTAACCCTCCGAACCCGTTAATTGTCCAAATATACATTAACAAGAATTGCAATATATAATGGCAGAGCGAGAAGTAGATTCTTTGATACTATGGTGTTAAAAATCCAAAATAGAGTACATGATTGGCGAATGATGCTTCTCAATCAAGCAGGTCAGCTTACCCTTATAAAATATGTCCTTTCCAGTTGTCCCATCTGCATCATGTTTAGCTCGCATATTCCTAAGCTTATTCTGAAAACTATCGACAAGAGAGTTGCAAGTTTCTTTTGCATCATGTTTAGCTGCAATATAAGATGAGTTCTCTTTCTTTAGGAGGGCTTTGCATCATCAGAATGGAGGATATTTACAAAGCTTATAAGTGTAAAGCTATTTGGAGCTACCTCTTTATCTCTTCTCCGGACAATGACTACATTAAGGCTCCGTTTGGGGGGACTTATTTTCACCGGTCAAGCGGTCGGTCGAAGTCCCGGTTCATGCGGTCGCAGCCGCTTGACCGGTGAAAATAAGCCCCCCAAACGGAGCCCAAATCGAAATATTATATGGTGAAAAGTGTTAGAGTGCTCGAAGCATCCGCGTGACCATCAAGTTTGGAATGGTCTCCTCGTTGCCCCTAGCTAGGGTATTTATAGGCGAAACCCTAAATCCCCGACTACGGGTTTGGATTCCTATCGGATCCTAACCGACCCGTTAAGGAGCCCATTAACACAAATATAAATATACCTCAACAATCTCCTCCTATATTGTATATGAGTGTTAGCAAAGATAATGGGCTACTTATCCAAAAGTTAATAATGACCAAACAAAAGAGATTTTCCAGAATTATAAATATGAGTTTTAGATAACAAAATGCTAAACTCAAACCAAATGTTCCAAACATGAAATAAAGCAAGAAACTGGAAAACTCAAACTGATAATGGATCTAGGCGAACAGCAGATCATCATCATCTGGGTCAAAATCAACTGTCTCTCCTCCAATCTCCATATTGCCTGCAAACAATTACAACAAGAATGTCATGAGACAAATCTCTATGAATTCAAACACTTGCAGAAATAAAGTGATTAGTTCTAACAGCGGGTGAACTTAATACTCTGACTGGGAGGAAAGAATCCCCAAACAGCATCTCTATCTAATTTACACAAAATTAGATTAATTGATTTCATAGAATCAAACCATGTTCCTTCGATTATTAAGATTATTATTAACGTTCCACAATTGTGCTATATCATCAAGTTTGGAATGATACAACAAGCTGTGACTATTATATCATCAAGTTTGGAATGATATAACTAATAATCATAATATCAGGGCACATATCAGCAACCTCAGTACTCCTTTTTGGAATGATACCCAATTCAGCCTTTGGCAAAGAATAATTACGTAAGTCATCAAGTTTGGAATGACTGGCAACTATCTCACCTCTAGCTTTCATCAGATAACATCTGAAATACTTTAGTGTGCTCAACGTAGATGCTTGAATGTAAGCAGACAACGGTTCTTAAATTTAAAACATAAGCTAGGTATTAAGTCCTCCTAAATGGACGTTAATCCCATCTCCCCCGATGTTTTAGATGTGAGAACCTTACATAAGCCCTTGGTAAGGACATCTGCTACATTATCTTTTGATCTCACGTCCAATAGGGAGATTATCCCCTGACTGGTGAGATAGGTCAACCAGGCCTGTTTCATCCTTAGTTGCCTTCGCTTTCCATTGAACAACGTATTTGTAGCAATGGTCTTTGTGGCTTGATTGTCGCAATAAATCGAAATAGAGTTCATTTTTAGACTCGTCATTGGAATGTCCAATATCAGATCTCTTATCCACTCTGCTTCTTCTCCAGCTGAAGCGAGAGCATAGAGTTCCGATTCCATAGAGGATAGTGCAATGCACGTTTGCCTCTTAGACTTCCAAGCTACTGCAGCTCCTCCTAGTGTAAACACAAAACCACTAGTGGATCGACAATCAGCTATTTCCGAGCACCAAGATGCGTCGGAGTACCCTTCAAGCACTGGAGGATGCCCACTGTAACATAAAGCATACTTTTCAGTATACTTTAAGTATCTCATTAGCCTTTCTAAGGCGTCCCAGTGGTCCTTCCCAGGGTTACTGGTGAATCTACTCAACATGCCAACCGTAAAGGCTATGTCAGGTCTAGTGCAGGTAGTAGCGTACATGAGACTTCCTATGAGTTTGGAATAATCCAACTGTCTAATAGCTGAACCTTCATTCGGTTTCAGTCTACTATTATAATCGTATGGAGTCTCAGCCTTTTTGCTTTTATCGTAACCCCACTTTTCCAGTAGATTCCTAATGTAGTGACTCTGACTCAGGGTAATACCCTTTTTTTGTGAAGTTCACTTCCATTCCTAGGATGGTTTTCACCTCACCTAGGTCTTTCATGCTAAATTGTGCCGTCAAGGCAACTTTCACGTCTTTCACTTCAGACTGATCAGTGCCCAGAATTAGCATGTCATCAACGTACAAGCATATGATGGCTACTTTATTTGCACTTGTTCTTACGTACAGACATTTATCTGATAGACTGGATTTGAAACCCAAGCCTTTTACACAGGTGTCAAATTTTTCATGCCACATTTTAGGTGCTTGTTTCAATCCGTATAGTGACTTAATCAACTTACAGACCTTATTTTCTAGACCTTCTATGACTAACCCTTCAGGCTGGTGCATGTAGATCTCCTCAGTCAGATCTCCATTAAGAAATGCAGTCTTGACATCCATCTGATGAACAGTGTAGTGTTCAATAGATGCTAGTGCGAGAAGAATCCTAATTGTCGCATAGTGACATACAGGTGAGTATATATCAAAGTAGTCTACACCACTCACTTGAGTGAAGCCTTTGGCAACTAGACGTGCTTTGTATTTTGCGATACTCCCATCAGGATTTAGCTTCTTCCTCAGAACCCACTTATTTCCAATGGTTTTAGCCCCTTTGGGCAAATCGACCAAAGTCCAGGTGTTGTTCTGCATAAGAGAGTTCATCTCTTCGTCTATGGCTTCTTTCCATAATAGAGAGTCTCTAGATCGCATCGCTTCCTTATAGGTGGATGGATCAGCTTCAACTTGGTAAGTCACAAAGTCTGTACCGAAGCTTTTGGGCATTTTCTCTCTACTAGATAGCCTTCTGGTGTCTAAACCAAACGTGTCTACGGGCTCAGTGTCAGAGTTACGTTGTCCTGGCCCAGCTAAAGGCTCAGTACTAGTGGCTGGCAGACCTGGCAGAGTCAGGTTCTTGTCCTTAAGGAACTTATCCTCAAAGAAAACAGCGTCTCTAGATTCTATTACAGTATTTGTGGAGAGATCCAGAAACCTGTCTGCAGCACTGTCATCTGCACATCCTAGGTAGACACAGGTATTGGTCCTAGGTCCAATCTTTGCTCTTCTAGAGTCTGGTATCCTAACATAAGCGATACAGCCCCAGGTCTTAAGATTGTCAAATCTAGGAGGCCTCTTAAACCAAAGCTCGTAGGGTGTCTTAGTCAACTTAGCATGGGGAACTTTATTAAGAATGTGATTTGACGTGAGGACGGCTTCACCCCAATAGGCCGCAGGCATGCCGGCAGTCAGCAACATGGAATTCAACATCTCTGTTAAAGTCCTATTTTTTCGCTCAGCGATACCGTTGGATTGTGGTGAATACGGGGCAGTCGTTTCAGGAATTATGCCATTGCTGGCAAGAAAATCTCTGAACTCCCCCGAGACGTATTCGCCTCCTCTATCACTCCTTAGCCTTTTAATTTTCATGTCAAGTTGATTTTCAACCCTATTTTTGAATATACGAAATTTTTCAAAAGCTTCATCTTTGGTTTTAAGAAGATAAATGTGACTGAATCTAGAGTAGTCGTCGATAAAAGTTATCAGATACTTCCGACCTCCACGTGTGACAAAGCTTTTGTAGTCACAAATATCGGAATGTATTAACTCTAGCAATTGTGTGCTCCTAGAAACCTGACTGAAAGGTGTTCTAGTTATCTTAGTTTGAGCACAAATTTCACATTTTTCAAATTTGGTTTTTGTGTCGAGGGGTATATTGTGAGTTCTAGCTAGCAGGAGTAGTTTTCTATAATTGACGTGTCCTAGTCTTGCATGTAAAGTCTTAGGATCTATCAGATTGGAGCTAACCTGATTTACTACTTCGTGTGCTAGACTCAGCCTATACATCCCGTTAACGACATATGCGCAACCAAAGTAATGCGAGTGAACCATAAGAGTTACTCGACCACCACTAATGTTAAAAGACATACCCGCATCGCACAACAGACTAATCGAAATTAAATTAGCAGCTAATGTCGGTATTAATTTAACATTTTTCAAAGTAAGAGTCTTACCTGAGGAGAGAGTCAGGGTAGCGTTGCCGACCTTCAGCACGTCAGCTATAGCTCCATTCGCAACAGTGACAGTCTCTTCCACCTCTTTTGTATCCTCCAGAAGCTTTGGATTGTTGCAGACGTGGCAGGTAGCACCTGAGTCGAGCCACCACTCTGAACTGGCCGTCCCGTTACCGACCATGGCAACAAAGTCGGTAGGCGCAGTCTGATAAACCATGTTGGCTTGATTTTCAGTCCTTGGTGTGCTCGATTCGCCCCGTTTGGGCTGCTTGCACTCGGAAGCGCAGTGACCCCACTTATTGCAGTTGTAGCACTTGCCTTTGAATTTCTTCTTTATCTGTTTGCTGGTGGCAGCAACTGCGGGTGCACTGGTCGGTGGGCGAGTCTTCCCAGGCTTAGGCTTTCGCTTAGGGTGAGTGATCATGTTAGCAGTAGAGGACTGCTTGCTGATCGTCTCTATAGCGTGCCTAGTCCGGTTCTCATCCTCAATGCAGATGAAGCGCTTGAGGTCTTTGAGACTCACCTGCGTCTTCTTCCGGTACATCTCAGTCTTGAAGGAATACCAGGCCGAGGGCAACTTGAAGATAATTGCCCCTGCAACAAATCCATCTGGCAGAGGGATATTCTCACTGTTGAGCTTGTCCACCAGATTTTCAAACTCAGCAACCTGTGGCAGGATTTCCCTTTCCTCAGTGAAGGTGAATGCCATGAACTTGTCCACCAGGTGCGTCTTGGACATGTTCTCCTCCTCCTTGAACTGCTCTTCTAAAGCTTCCCAGATCTCCTTGGCCCTTTGCATCTTGCCGTACGTCTCTGCAAGCCTGTTGGAGAGGCAGTTCAAGATATAGTCTCTGCAGAAGTCCTCGTCGTTGACCCACTGATCTTCATCTTCGCTTCCTTTGACGTCCTCAAAGACAGTCTGCACTGTGTAGAAGATGTTCAGGTACTTCATGCCGAACTGAGTGTTGCGCTTCCAGGCACTGAACTCGGCGTTGGAGAATTTCTCCAGCTTGATCATCGGCACGGGAGACGAGTGATTGATCGCCTTTGACATTTTGTGTTCCTTCCACACTCCACTACGTGTAATTCTACTTGCAGACAAAAAATGCGAGCAGAAAAAACTAGAAAGATATCACCTGAGCGGGCCGATGACGGTCTTCGGATCCAATAATATTGTTTGTTCCTCCACAACTAGATCTTTCACTATGACTGGAAGGTAACCGAAACCAGGAAGAATAACCCTCAACAAGATCTAGGAGCCAAGACAGAAAATCTCAATTCCCTGAACACTTGATCAGGCGGTGACGGGTCAGATCTGGATCAGCGAAAAACTCCTCTTTCACAATCTGGAGCCAAGGGTTTCCGATTTCTCCGGTCAAGAGCGGCGCAGAACCATGGATCGAGCAGGATCAAGCAGCCTGCAGCGGCGATAATCAAGCAGCGGCGGCGATGAAATCCCAGATGGCAACAACGATCGATTTCACGCAGCAGATCGGGAAAAATGGAGAGCGGAAACGAACGACAGTTTCCCGATTTCTTTTGAACAGATCCGGCAAGATCTGGCAAATCCTTGTTCTTCTTCCCGGTCGGCGACTACAGTAGAACACCGAAAACGGGAGCGGGAGAAGTCGGAGAACGAGAGCAGCGACGTGGCCGAACCTCCGAGCCTTCTTAGTTGCGACGATCTCCGGCGCGGAAACACGATCGGCGGCGATAACCTTCTTCGATCCGATCCCGATCGATGGCGGCTGCAGCGATCCAGAGAAACAGGAGCGAGAAGGAAGAGCGGCGAAGGCCCCGATCTACTTCCCGATGGAATACGACGGGCTTCTCCTCCACGATCGGCGACGGCGGGGCAGGAAATTCGCGAACGGGGAGAGAGCGGGCCGACGGCGGAAGCGGGGCTTCCTTCTCTGCGATCGATGATGGCGTACAGCGGCGGAATCGACCGATCGGCTAGGTCACGGGAGCGGGAGCCAGGCGGAGCACGGCTAGGGCAAAACGAAAGAAAAACCTTCGAGAATGTTAGAGTGCTCGAAGCATCCGCGTGACCATCAAGTTTGGAATGGTCTCCTCGTTGCCCCTAGCTAGGGTATTTATAGGCGAAACCCTAAATCCCCGACTACGGGTTTGGATTCCTATCGGATCCTAACCGACCCGTTAAGGAGCCCATTAACACAAATATAAATATACCTCAACAAAAAGTTAAGGTATCGGGGACATCAGAGCTAATTGGAAGCCGGGTACGGGCAGGATTAATTTTTGGAAAGAGGTTTGGTTGGGCAGTAAAACCCTCTTGGAAGCATCGGGCAGCAATCCCCTGATTGACTCCACACAAATGATATTGATCAGATTTTTGCTGCAAATGAAGAGGAAAAATGGATACTAGACAGGTTTGGGATAAAGCCCAAGATGCCCAAGGTTATTTGTTATGCAATTGACTAGAAAGGTGGCTCAATGGCGGATTGGTTCTTACATACAGATGGGGTGGCGGATCAAATTGATGTAAAATATCGTGGCATGGGTTGTATACAAAATCGCTTTGGAGTTCTCTTGGCGGGTTTTGCTCACTCTTATCCTTGTTGTGATGCTTTGATGGCCGGATGGTTAACCTTGTGGGACGGTCTCATTCTATGTTCATGTCTCTACATTCCCTTTGTTCACATTCAAGGTGACTCAAATTAAGGAAGTCATGGACAATCTTAGCAGTGTATGTTTCTCCTCTTGGAGGCATTAGGAGATTGGCAGGAAATTCTTTGGTTGGTGAAAACCGTGCATTCTACCAACTCTCACATCCACGAGAAATGTAATAGGGTTGGCACAATGACAAAATATGCGATGGAGTATAATATCAGTTACGGGTTCTCCAACGATCTCTTTCCATGCCACATTTGTAGATTGATTAATAGTGATAATTCGGGATCGCTTCACCTTAGAGTTCCAGCTTTGGACTCCTTCGTTAGTAGGGATTATGGCTTCTAACCCACACTTTTTGTATTCTTTATTTTCATCTATAAAAATAAAAAATCCCATTATATATATATGTGTGTGTGTGTGTGTGTATACTATATATACAAATATTTATCGTCTGCCGATCAAAATTCGCAGTGTAACAACGGTTTAACGTCGATCTCCGTTAAATAAATCTGGACCGTCCGATCTATTTAGATCAGAACATCTCAATCGTTCGATCACACGAACAAATCATGGTCGTCCGTCACAATTTTCATAGGGCTCCTACACCAAGAATGGTAGGGGGTCCTAAACCTAAGAAATCTACAAGGTGAAATTACAATTTTACCCTTTAGCTTCTGAAAAAAATCGAAATAACCAATAATAAAGCCCGTCAGCACATAAAGATGACTTGAGCGACAGAATGGCCCGCCGCCCGTGAAGACGGCAAGCCCGTGAGCTTAAGCTATCCATAAATCGAAAAAAACAGTAGTTTCTCTCTATATATTCCTCTTATATAGAGCAAGAAATCTATGTCATTAGGGCGAAGTGGGACTAAAATACGCGCACACGGATATAAAACCTATATCGACTAGGCCACAACGGTTTATGCATATGTTTCAAAACCTATATTTTATTAATATAGAAATGATCTCTGCCATATAAAAACAAATTAATAATATATATATATATATATTATATATATATATATATATATATATCTTTATCTTTTAAAAAGAAGTAGTTTTGAAATTTTGAAAACTTCACAAGATATCAGAACCGTTCAATAACCTTCAATTGTTCACCATCCGATTTGAATCATAATACTGCAAAAACATGGATTTCAAAACAAAATTATATCTTTTTTTGGACCCGGTCTGCGGCCCGCGTCTGCACAGATAAGCAACATTTGCTCGGTCTGAGTTGTCCAATCACATTTACACTCTTTTACCCTCTTCCCGGCGCATCTCATTTAATCCCGCCTGGACTTCGTAGGGGCACTCCTCTCCCCCCAGAAGGAAGCAGCCGGCACTGCGGAGTTGGCGGTGAAGGAAGCAGCCGTCGGCAACACTGCAGGGACACCTCCACGCCACTCGATTTTTTCAGGCGCTGGATTTCTTCCTCTCTGGTGCTGGACTTCAAGATCTCAGGCGCACGGCGCAGGGCCACTTCATCTTCTTCATCCGAACGCCGACCGTAACTCCTGTAAACCCTCCAGAACATCCTCCGCCTCTTCAGCTTCTGCTAGCGCTAGGTCGCGCAGAGCTTCCCACAGATACCTCCGACACTAGTAAGCTACTTCACCCACGACTTTCCTAGCTTTCCCCCGACACCGCTCTGCAACTTCACCCATTGTTTTGCTGGTTGTGTAGAGCTTTCCTGCCCTCCGTTCCACTTCCACGGCAAACTTGCTCTTTCAGTACAGCAAAGCAGAGCACCTAAAATCTGAACCACTTCAGCGGTGGCCTTCCAGGATCCAGAACAGAGCACCTAAAATCTGAACCTGCTCCTTCTTGAAGTAGCTGCTTCAATTTTTTCCCATTTTTTGTCATTCGTAATCTGTGAATCTGTGATGAAATTGTTAGTGATTTGAATCTGCGATCTGAATCACTATTTTGCTATTTGGTTGGAATGATTTTGAATGTTTTTTTCCTTTTGCTATTTGGTTGGAATGATTTGAATGAAATTGTTAATGATCTGAATCTGTGATCTGAACAGTTGGAATGATTTAGAATGTTTTTTCCTTTTGATGTTTGGTTGGAATGATTTGAATCAGTGATCTGAATCACAATTTTTTTCCCATTTTTCGGATTATGCACCTAATTGTTACCACCTAATTGATGTTAATGTATTTGAAATTGTTAGCACCTAATTGATGTTAATGTACTTGAATTGTGTTGGGTGTTAATGTGTTATAAGTGTTAAACAATGTTACTTTTTTCATTTTTTATAAGTGATGGGTGTTATAAGTGTGTTAATGAAAGGTACTGTCGCGCGGGGCCGTGGGCGGGTGAAGCCCGCTGGGCCACGGGGTCGTAGGGTCGGGGGGTGGGCGAAGCCCTCCGTCACTTGACGGGTACTGTGGCGCATGGACATAGGGGCGGAGGGGGCGAGCAAAGCCCGTCAGGGGGCGGGCGAAGCCCTCCGTCATCAGCCGGGTACTGTGGCGCGTGGCCATAGGGGCAGAGACCCGTGTCGGTCACTCAACGCCGTCGCAGCAGCCTAAGGCGTTGAGAGCCCACTCAACGCCTGGAGCCCGCCTGGGGCATTGAGTGCCCACTCAACGCCAGGACTCAACGCCCCAGGCATTGAGTGCCAACTCAACGCCTGGACTTAAGAGTGGGCACTCAACGCCCCAGGCATTGGGTGGGCACTCAACGCCCCAGGAGTTGAGTGCCCACTCAACTCCCCAGGCATTGAGTGCATTCAACGCTGCCGCAGCAGCCCGTGGGCTTGCGACGCCCGCCGTCGCTGGATTAGGGTACTGTCGTGGGGCAACCCGCCGGGGGCGGGCGAAGCCCACCGTCGCGGGCCAGGTACTGTGGCACGTAGCCATAAGGGCAGAGCCCCGTGTCGGGCACTCGTATATATATATAATAGTTATGGCCAAAAAGCCCGATTGGATCGGGCTTGGCCTGGGATTTTTACGAACCGGGCTCGACCCGAGCCTAGTTTGAACCGGGCCAGGCCGGGCTCTGGCTCCCTCTCAAAGGGGAGCCCGGTTAGACCCTTCAGGCAGGGCCGGCCTGAATTCAAAAGGCAGGATTAAAATCACGCCTATGATTAGGCGGGATGAAAATCATGCCAAATCATAGGCGGGATTAAACTCCCTCCTGGAGGGGATTTTGCTTAGCTCGGTGCCGAGCTCAGGCTAGCCTGGTGCCTAGTCTTTGCCCAGCTCGGGTCACGCACCGGGTCGTGCAGCAGGCAAAAATGGGGGCCCGGTAAAGGCCCCAAGCCCGGCCATGGCCAGGGCCGGGCTTTTCCCGGGTCGGGCCTAGCCGGGCTTTTGTCAGGCCGGGCCCGAGCTATTTGCCAACGACTACATGCACCTGCAGGTTTTTTAAATATGTGTTTTTTTTAATAAAAAATCCTTTAAAAAATAATAATTTTTATATTTTGAGTTAAATGATAAAAAAATGTTATTGGGTGAGCACCCACTGGTTTTTTATTTTTTATTTTTTTTTAATATTTTTTCCTTTAAAAAGACATATTTTTTATTTTTAATTAAATGGTACAAATTTATTATTGGGTGTAGTCCGCCGCAACCCGGGGACTATCGCGCGGGGCATGAGGGGCCCCGTGCACTGTCACTCGCCGTGGGCGGGCAAAGCCTGCCGGGGCCCGGGTTCTATTGCGCGGGCAAGGGGGCCCCCGTGCACTGTCACTCGTATTTAAAAAAAACAATGTCTAATCAAGTAATTACATTATCCCAAAATTAAAAATAATGATAAAAATCTAAAAAGTTTTTAGTAGAGCTCATACACCTACAATGATATGTCGTTATTAGGTATGTTAGCGATCATTTCAAGGAATGTTGTCATTATGCATGTCAAGGAAGGTTGTGATGAAGTTTTTTGTAAACAAAATCGAAAATTATTATATAACTATTTTTTGCATTAATTAATTAATATTTGATTCATTTAAAACTGTATTAAATAATTTAGGGTATTGTTATTGACAAACCGGATTTGACTATATAAAAACGTTCACTATATACATATCAGTACAAATCAAAAATTGTTCCTCTTTTGTAAACAAAATTGTTATATACAAACCAGTTTAAAAATTAAAATAAAAATAGTTCCTCTTTTGTAAACACTATATCATATTAGAGCAAAATTAATTGATTCATTAGATAGACATTACAAAAAATTTAAAATTCAAGATATAAATAGGGAATGCATTGAAACTCAAAAAATGTATGCAAGCATGTCATTTCTTCTGATCAATAACGTCAATAGATTAGTTCCTGCAATAAAAATAAAAAACTAGATACGTTTGAAATGTATCCAAAATACATTAAAACATAAATTTTAATCAAAAAATTCTAAACTTTTGACTTAGAAATGTCATTTTATACTATCTCCACATAAGTGCATTTGTTGAGTTGGAGTAGTAATCGTGAGATATATT